>JAHFWJ010000530.1:1208044-2416088 GCA_028555115.1 Himalopsyche japonica | reverse complement strand
AGCATTAGATCTTTTTTGGGAATCATTATATTACCTTTACTCCATAGTGCTAAAAGTAAAGCTTGATAAAAAAATTCAATGTCACCATTCCTGTACATGATAGCGAAGCCTCGTGACGATTGAATCACAAATATTTTACAAATCATTTTACCAGTTCACCGATTGTTTACTTTTTACATCATACTATTCGAGGAAGTGACTTACATCCAGTTCTCATCGTGAACTAAAGTTGAAAACAAAACACTCATCTGAACCGAGAATTCGAAAATAAAATAAATGAACCGTCACTAAGGGTTTGAGTTTACAAATACCAAAGACTTTTAACATAGCGTTTAATGAATTCAAAAATATTTAGAAAGCTTGCTTTCATAATAAACAAGGTAGAACCATTTTCTGTTCCATTTCCGCTCCCTAGGTGTATTACATACTTGTACTCCGTGACCCCTGAGGAATTTCACCCGAAACACGTGCCTGAACCAAGTAATAATAATTTATTACAGTGAATTTAATAAAATATTTCAATGTACATTACGGCGCAATGTTTCTTCTTTTACAAGTATCGTAGTGAATAACTCACAGCCGTAAATGGTGTAGAAATTGTTTTCAAAATAAATTAAAATATCAACAAATATATAAATAACATACCAAATTAAATATATGTTATTTACCAACAGTTTTTGTTATTTCAATACCTGACGAACAAATCTTTCCCTGTATTTCAAGTATCGATACCGATAAAGAAAAAATAAGTAAAATTAAATCATAAATGTCGCCTAAACACATCACTTTACACTAACTTAAAGTTCCTCAACGTCTGTTTTTTCGAAGAGAGTTAAGATAGATAGAAGTAATATTAAAAAAGTTATAAGCTACAATTTCTCATGAAAATAAAATCAATAAATTTGCAAACAGAATAGAAAAATAAAAACGATTATTCTATAATCATTAAAACTATGTCAAAAAAAGATTGTCTTATTTCTCGATACTAAAACTAATAAAAACCTGATATTAGAAAGAAAGCGTATTTCTTTTACAGCGTCTGAACTAAGGTACGGCTTTTGTAAATATTCTCTAATAAAAACTCCGATATTGGGAAAATTAGTGTCAAAGATTTTGAGGGGAAGTGTCGACCCACCTCCGAGGTGGCCGTCCAGTGCTGTTAGATTTTCAGGGAGAAAATTATTTATGGCCATAAATGAAATGCCAACAAATAATTAAATATTCATATTTCGAAAAAAAAATCATTTTATATGGATAAAAAAAAAACAATTGATGGCTTGCACTAAATTAAAGCAAGCAGAGGCGATGTTATTGATTTGTAGCTAAATACTTCAAAAAGACAAGCTTGTTGAACAACTGTTTTTTAACCCAAATATGATAATTATTGAGAACCATTTGAAATGACAGCTAACGTAACAAATCTCATAATGTATCAATTATGTCATGAAATGCAGTAAGCCACTAATTTTAATTTGACCACTTTACTTTGTTAATAAAATAGTGTTAAATATATAATATATATGCCTTAAGGCTGAGAATATGCCTTTTGTTAATATCTACAGTTTCAAGGCAAAATACATAAACAAAACATTGCCAATGTATATAAAAAAATAACTGATGTTTCAAATCAGCATCTCTCAAATGTGGTTCAAAAAATAAATTTTAAAAATGAGTGTATGTTTATATACAGGATACAAGTTAATAAGGATTTTTTCAAACGAATTGAGAATCCATTATATAAGAAAACTGAAAAACTCGTAAAATTGATCCTCACGTATGCTGTAATGTATGTATGTCGGAAAATTGACACGAATATTTTTTTCATCAAATCTCATTTGTGAATCTATTAGACACGTGCCAACACCCATTTGCTGAGATTTTTAAAGAACTTTAAAACAAGACACGGTGAAAAAAATAGCAATGTATTTTAGTTCTACAAAATTATTTTTTTTAATAAAATAATTTTGTAGAACTAAAATACATTGCTATTTTTTTCACCGTGTTATAATAGAGTTCTACCAAGTGAATGCCAATTCAATCAATAACTTTTAAACAGCTTTCATTCTTAAAAGAAAATGTTAAATTTTAAACTATTTTTCCCGCTGACAATGCAATTTTTGATGCATCAGCTTTGTCGTGCTGTACTCATTAATATAGAATGACTTTGCAACTAGATGTTATAATTGCAACACGTCTTATTAGGTCAGTTTAATTATTAATAATTACTTGCTTACTGGCCAAAAAAATCGGCACTTGTATCTTAAGAATAATGATATTTTTTTTGTGTACGTAATGTAACAAATTAAAATTATGATTTGTGACATCCCTAAGTTATAAAACATCTCGAAGTATGTCCGTCTCTTCCCCTCGAGATTAATTAACGCGAGGATAAAGGAGGCAAGAAGACTTTTAATTATGTCCATTTTCAGCTGATTATTTTTGATCACGTCTCCACTTTTCGGAAATATTAAATTGGAAATGATCCAATTTAATGTAATTAATGTCAACTTAAAAAAAAATTCGCGACAGACATTTTGAAATGTTTCGCATTTAATATTTCGCTGAGGAATTAATTCAGCAGACACTTTGACAGAAATTGCGTTCTTCAGTTGCTAGCATACGTCCCTTATTTATTAACATAATTTAGTATATAGATGCTTTTTATAGTATTTTGTTGTATGATATGTGAACGTCCAAATAAAATGACTATAATGAAAAATAGAAAATCTTCATAACAGACTAACTTTTTTTAAAGATACAAAATTAAATTCTACAATAGTGGAAGAAATTAAGACAACACAATTATTTCTTTTTTAATTTTTATGATATCTTCTTTCTTCTTGCACTTATGTGATATAATCTTAATAATTTTATCATCGTTTTACCCCAGAATAAATTATTTTTTAGTCGTTAAAAAATACAAATTTTATTTAAAAAAACAATTCACGTTATCAAAAAACTAAAACATCGATCAATTAAGTGTAAATTAATAACAAATGAATTCATCCCTTTTTATATAACATCTAGAACAACAATGAAAGTTTGACATATTATATACAAACTATCAAATATTATATAAATTATATTCATATTTTTTTAAAACTGCAACTTTTTTATATTTATTTTATAATTATTACACTTTAATAATAAAACTACATTATATTAAATATATAGTAGGGCTAAAGAGGTGTGTGTAAACTGCTAATGTCTAAACTATTGAAATAGTTAATCGCAATATCTCTATACATGATACTCAAAATATAGTGTCAAAAAATTCTTGTACAACTAATTACTGTGTGGAAATATAGTCTAATTTAATGGAACAATATAAATTCGCTTACTTTACATCAAAAATTACTGAATTATTTAATTAAATATTCAGTGTTGTAATATTTTTACGCGAAGAAAAGGTTCGTTACTTTTTACGTTTCCTTTTTCAATTCAGATACTGTAAAAGGGTAAGAAAACAATCATAAATTTATATTACTAACGTGAACGTACGAAAGTTTTTGTTCCTAAAGTAACCCTTAATCGCGTACCTTACTAGTACTAATGAAACTTTAAGAACTATTGAATGCAGTAAATATATTTTTTAATCTCAATACCTTCCTAATTTGAAATATGTGTATTAGCTCGTAGGGATCTGATTTGGATGGTGGGAAAAGAGCTAAAGGTACGCTTTATAGTACATTATTTTTCAAGAGTGTGAATGAGGCTCATATTTTTGCGATACCTTTTCTTTATGTTTCCTCGTGTCTAAAGAGCAAATGTTAATTTGATCAAACGTACTAATTTTGATGAGAAAATGTCAGTTAAAGTTTGTTAAATAAAAATCTTATTTCCTCGTATTCACTCGCCATACACGTTGTGAACTGATGTTAATGTTTGAAGTCAATACATTATATTTTCTTTTGATACTCCTACTTCGAGAATGGATTTTTTTATTTTATTTCTTTAACAAATTAATAAAAAATTTGTTACAAAGCTGAATTTCCGTATCTGGCGAATTGTCAATAAATTATTAAACTGTTGAGGTACGATCTTATGGCTTGTTTGACGTTCTACGTTTGATTTACGAAGAGAATGAGATGGTGCGAATTACGTCGCGAAAGGTTTGGCACGAATATTTGACTAGAAAATTGTTTACACACGATGATATATAAATTTTAATATATGTAATTTTGATATTTTAACACCTGATAATTGCTCCTTTATATTGTAACGTCATTGTATTAAGTTATATAATACTTTTCAGTTATCGTTTTTTGTTGAAATATTTTACTCAACACTGAGCCTTTATGCTCTACATAAGAAGCACACATATAGTACAAAAAAGTAAAAGTTTAAATATAGTACAGCATAATAGTTTAATTTTACGAAAATCCTGTTACTTTTATATTTATATGCATTAGTCGTTGGGTAAACTTTGGCGTGAGCTTTTTTGAAAGCTTCATCAAAAGTCGATAAAAATTTATAAAACTTTTCGAAACAACATAATAACATCAAATTTTTTATGACATCGATAAATTCAGAAATGTTCCGCGGCTACTGATTTCCACAGTGTATACGTATTAGCATATTTTTTCGAAATATTTGAAAATTATTACTCTATTCAAAAGCTGTGTCGGCCCATTAATCAATCGAGTGCTGTGACTGAACAGAAAGCCTCCAATACAACTTCGGTTTGGCTACCCGCCAAAAAGACGCAAATTAATATCGGCGATTTTTTCTTATTATAACCTTCAATTTGGATCTCGGCGTTAGTTGTCCAGCGAAATTTACTGACGGTGCACTCTCATAACACTGTATGAGACAAAATAAAACGGCTAGAAAAAAACTAGTAATTAATTGGAATATACATACTTTACGATCAAACTATAATCTAAATTTAATACAGAAGTTATTCCATAATCTAGATATGCATTTTAGTAGAAAATCTTGCATTTTTGAGTGTGTTTTATCGCATTTTTTTAAAAAATATGACACATAAAATATACAAATTATGAATAAAAATATTCCACAAGAGAATTGCTTTTTAGTAGATTTTTTAAGTCTCTAGCTTAACTTTAAAATGGTTACTGTGCCGCTCAATGAATAAACCACACAGAATTTCTGTATCAAATGACATCTATACTGTTTTAAAACATCATGAATCAATGAATTATTTTTTTTTAAATTTTAAATTACAAATTAAGATTTGATATGGTCTTAAATTGTATTAAAAGTAAATACTTGTCTAAATATGTCTGTAAAATTATTAATAAAAGTAGTCGATAAAAACTAATTAATAGTTTGTCAACTACAACATTTTGTGAGTATATTTTTATGCATGTATTAAATAAGAGTTTTCTATCAATAAAGTTTAATAAATCACAAAAAGCTTGAAATAACAAAATGTTGTTTAATTTATATAAATATCTCAATTCCGTGTAACGGCGAATGTTGAACTTGTCGATGAGATGATAGTATAATGCCGAAATGTGTTAAATAAATACAATCAACGTTATTTTGACAATTTTCCATGGGGTGTTACGCTCAGTTTTTGGTATAGGGATTTCTTCAGGAACAACATTTACACAACTCTGACATTTGGTAGTTTATGGTGAGTTGAATATCTCTAAAGTGAAATTTTATTTTTTAAGAAATATCCTACTATGTATGTTTTATTTTAAAAAATATTACGAGTGTGTAATACGAAAGAGTTTCATCACCATCGACATTTACGATGTTTTTGCTGTGAGGTATCGATATATTTTTGTCGGTGTTTTTCGCAAGTATTATGTCACTTTCAAAAGCGCTGGTTGGGATGCTGACGAAGGGGGTGGCGGACAGGGGAAGCGCTAGCAGCAGCCATCACAAAAACCGATAAAGTTATTACAATAAAATTTGCATTCATAACGTCGGCGGCAGGGCGGCAAAGTCAGTGCGCGCGGATATGCTCGCCCATAGGAAACCAGTAAACAACCACCGACTCTAAATTGTGAAAAGATGTCGCGCAACAATGGCAACTATAATGTTATTATCAGAGCTGTTGTATTAAGACGTCAAGAAAATTTTTAGACGTTCTCACTTTACGAAATTAACTCGGAAAGTTGCCGCGTGAAAAATATTTTTCAAATAAATGTCACTTTTCACTTCGCTTATTCACTGAAAACTTAATAATCAGCCTTTACTGTTATTGAGTGGCCCAATTGTCATACCCTTTCCTTTTTCTTCTATTCTTATATACAAGTTTGACAGGTTGAGTAACCAATAATGATCGCAAAACTATTTATGTTGAGATTGGCAGTATTATAAGTATGAATGCTCCGCATTGGAAACGGATATAGAAAAAATACTAAATTCACGTCTAAGCTATATCAAATTTGAATTGTTACAACTCTGTACGATTACACATGCTGTATCACTAACGACCCGGGTGTCGCCTTTCGGCACCTTCAGGCATTCTTTCACACGGATGCAAGCATCGTGCCTTGAGGTCTGTGCTTTCCTGTAATTAATACATTTGGTACATAGACGATGTAAACTGTTTATTGTACGTCAGTTCTGTTGCATTCACATGATAGAATGCCTGAAGATGCCAAAAGGCGAATCCTGGGTCGTTAGTAACAAAATATGTGGCATTGTACAGAGTTGTAACAATTCAAATTTGATATTTAAATTCCATCAAGCACCTTCAGTCGATATCATAAATTGCAAGCTATATCAGTTTCAAAGCGGAGCTTAAAAATTTTAATTTACCTATTTTACTTTTAGCATAGTTTATAGATGCACCAATTCTCCTTTTGGAAAGAAGTAAAAAGCGTTTACAGTTACTTGTGTAAATAAAAGATGCTAATCAATACTTTTAAAATATTCGTAAGTTTAACAATAATATTGTAAATTAATATTTGTTTTTTTTTATTTTCAAAAATAAAAACACCTTTTAATTACTATTTTCACAATATATTTTATAACCAGTCGTTTCGTCCATCGCGAACATTATCAACTAATTAATAATGCTTAAAACATTGTTTCTATTGTTTAAAATATCACGCATTTCCTCATAACAGTGACAGTTATCACCTTAAAAGTGATAATATTTCAATCTTATTTGGTAATTAATATAATATATAATTAAGATAAGCAATTAATGAACAAACAATACTCAATATTCTAAATATATCAATATTTTTTATTCATTCAATGTAATTCCGTATGGCTGAAAAAACACGTTTTGTGATTTTCGACATTGTTATTCAAATTCTTTTACAACTTAATTGAAAATAAATATACGGTAACAGATATGACTGAAATTGATTTTGTTTATACGCAAATACCACAAAATAAAATCAATACAAATAAATCATTCTAAATGCATTATATTTATCGGCGTACAAACTATTACCGACTGTTGAGATCTTTTTGTACGGTAGTATCCAGTGATTTACATAGCATAGATTGATATGGTAATATCATACATTAAGTGTGCGTAAAATTTTAGGACATATTTCTTATGACCCTACATTTAAAAATGTTAGTGCAGCCGATCGGTCCAAGCGAAGGCTGGACAGACTTGCGAAAGTATTCTCTTTCTCGGTGTATAAAATGCCACTTACTTTTGTCTTTAGTGTTTAGCATCCCGGTTAATAGTTTGTCGGCATGTTTTAGTAAACTGATCCAGAAACAAATGGTTACGAACAAATACTAGGGGCTCGGCAGTGAAACCGTCGTGGTCAGTAATAAATGAGCTCGTCCGGTGATTAATTTGGAGACATGATTTAATTTATCTTCACTATTAAAGACTTATTTTTCGTTCGTTATCTGTATGTCTTATTTGATTTTTAATCATTCGTCAAAAATTGATTTAAATTAATTACGCTTTTAATTTATACAATTATTTTGTACTGCTACAGTCTGGTCTATAGTGTAGTGGTTGACGTTGTTGACTGACAGATCTGACGGATTAACTCCCAGAATAAACAGCTTTATTGATTCATATCATAGTCGTATTTATCTCTACTTTCTGCATAAAATAGAGTTTTAGCAACTGAAAAACATGCAGTTGTTGTCGGATAAACTTCCGTTGAGTTACCTCTATTAAAAAGCCAAATTCTCTATACAGAAAAATATTAACCTACGGATATCTTAAAACTTTTAAAAATATCTGATATTCCTTTGCTTTGATATATATTCGAGTACGCTATATCGTATTTCGGTTCTCATGATTTTCTTTGCTCGCATATGGCCTGCTTTATGAAAAATGGTATAAAAACATTTTACCCGGCAGCATAATAATTTTTACACACTTTCATAAAAAGAAACAATATTTTTCGCGTTCATTGTTTTTTTTTATGGAAAACAATAAGATTTAAGTACCTTCTAGTATTGGAAATATATTTATCTATAGAAAAATAGTCAGTTTTTATTGGATCAGTCGAACTGAATAATGAAGTTTATTTTTCCAGTAATTTTAGAAAGCAACTGAGAGAAATGCTGTTACCGGGTGGTTCACGATTTTTTTCGCTTTTTTTCGATTCAGTTGCAGTGGCAGCGGGTTCGTTTATTATTTTCATAAATGTGTTTGTCAATCAATTTGGATTCAAATTCATGAATATATATTACTTAGCGAAAACCATTTAAAAGTCAGTCAGTCTCTGATGTTAATACTTGTTATAAAAAATGCTTTTTGAAACATTCCTTCCCTGGTATTATGTAGTTCAAAATAACAGCATTATGGTAACAGATACAGCGATCGGCCTTTTAACGATAAGGGCTATTTTGATAGGTCAGCAAAAGCTTATTAATATGGTTTGATTGAAGTATTTTTTACATTGAAACAAACTTTTTATTTGTTGTTTTTTGTAATATAATTTTAAACGTAATTATCAAACACTTTTAATGTGTGACATGTTGTTTTAAATATTATAATAAAATCACATATTTTGTACTATTTCCACGATATATTTTATTATCAGGACCGGTATCGCTCATCACGAGTATTATCAACTGAAATTATCAAAACTACAGAGACCGCTCACACTGAAAAAGCTATTGCGCACTTTCAAGACAGAAGTCGGTCACCATCAATTTCTGCTTAATATTAAAATAAAATGTCTAATATTTCAACATAACCAACAACAAAAAAAAAACTCTTGACAATACATTGAGTTTATATAAATAATGAGACTAGGGTTTTTACCCTAAATGCAGATTCTGTTATATTATGATTAGTCGTGTCACCAATGCAGCAAATGGTGTTCGAGAACAGAAGCTATTGCGGATAGCACCCAAGATGAAATAGCTGCAACTTACAATTTCAAATAGCTATATTTTATGCTTCACTTCTGAGTTGCCCATCACTGAAGGGTGGCTAACAACTTTATCTGTTACTCAAAGTATGTAACGAGGAATACATTGTGTACATGGACGTAATCTTTGTGATAAACAAACTTTCACGACCAACAAGTATTACATACTTTTATAGTTGTTATAATATTATTATTACACTTAATGTATTAAAAAAAAATAGATAACACACATAAAATAAAATGTATGCATCTTTGCAATATCATGAAAAATATTATTTATTTCGCTTCTCGTTGCATAAAATAACTTTGAATACCCTTCGTAGCTTGCCAGCGCTCAATCATAAAATTTGACAACAACTGTCAAATAATCCTATACAACCACTCTTAACAGCGCTCACTACCTCTTAATTTTCATCGTTTTCTTTCAATTGATTGATCGGGAAAGGATACGGCGTTTTCAGTCACTTAAATTATTGTGTATTTTTACGTGTAGTATTTCTATGCTGTACAGGGAAAACACAGACTTACTTTTGTCTTATTTGATCTTGTATATTTATTGCATGATTCATTGTAATAGTCCCTTGTATTTCCAAAAGTTTTTTTTTTGTTAAAAATTGCGATATAATGAATTCATACTCACCCGGTAGCGATGAAAGATGATTTCTTGCATAATGGTTTTAATTTAATTTATTACTGCGTTAACTTCGAACTCTTATTATAATATACACAACAATTTTTTTTATAATAATAGATTATGTACGCGTTCACATAAAAATCGAATTTAAAATATATTCATAAATTGTTCTCAATATCAAAGAGTCATAATAATCTACAAACAAATTAACAATATATTATAATATTATTCGCTCACGCATTGTTTTAAATAGGGCAATAAAGTCGGGACACATTACGGTTTCTGCCTGTTTTTAATTAGACAGCACAAAATTTATTAACTCTAACATATATGCGGCGACTCACACAAATACATGCTCGCGTGTATTATAATATACACATGAATCCGCGAAAAGCTTCTGAAAATGTTTTTAATATGATATTGAAATAAATTGTATTCTAGATAAGGTATCAAGCGTACAAAATATTATGAGCTTTTTAAATTGTGTTCGTTTTTCATAGAACTAAAGTTTTATCAAAAATGTGACTTACCGCTTCTTTAAATTTTAGCTATCTTTCAATAGTTTTAAATAAAAAAATTAGCTCATCAAAGTGAGTTTACAGAGATTAAAACACTTACGGATGATTTTTTATTTTTTTTTGTTTTTCAGGGAAGAAAGTAAGTCAAACTAAAATGTTTTTGTAAACAAATTTTAAGTATAAAACATTAAGTGTTTGCTTCAACATAAAATATTCATATATCTTACTAATCAGGATGATTAATAGAGAAAAGGTAGTTTTCCGCTTTCAAACTTACAAAGATAATTTCTCTCAGCTATTCCGTGGCATTTGAAATTAAGTTTAATGAGAAGTTTGAGTTTGTTTCTCGGTTTATAATTTCCCTGCCTAATTATTAAATTAGAAACTTCGATAATAATCATTGACTATTATTATCTTGGAATACGATATCATACACTGTATGAAGTTACCATATTTTCCTTACGTAATTAGAATCCTATTATTATTTTATTGGAAGAAAATTCAATGCTTACAAATGTAATATAAATCACAAATTTGAGAACATCTCTCTAATAGTTTTCTCTTTTTCTAGAAAAGAGCTGTTGTTAATCAAAAACAGATGTTTATTGACGATTAATTCAAATTTATCACAAATTTATTGAAGTATCTATACGTTAATATGATTAAATCAATATTTAATTGCGTAACAATTGGTAATCAGTAGAAAAAGATTAGTTTTTTTTTGGAATAGCAAAATTTCTTGTTTTGTTAAAAAAATATATTTATCGATATTCAATTATTGCGTTGAAATTTATTGTCAATAATTTTTAAATGGCGAAACATATTTCGTAATAGTTTTACAATTTTATCAAATGATAACTTGTGATGAGCATTTTCAAGTGACTATTATTTTTGTTAAGATAATTGGAATAAAAATAGCTAAGTTTATCTTACCTGTAACTGCTACCATCAAACACCAAAGAATAAAACGAGAATAGCAGGTCGTCATCTTTTCACCTGAAAAATAAGTATTCAAAAGTCACATGATTGCAAAAAAAAACAATAATAATTAATACTATAAACAAACAGATTTTCTGTTACAATTAATCACAATCATTCGTTCCGTCTCAATTTCATTAACAGTCGAATATTTTTTCAACCAGTTTGCCGCTTAAAATGTGTATTTTTGAACAATAAATTTTATATACTTTTAAATTACTTTCACGGTAACACTCTAATTCGTATCATTTATGTAAATTTGTAGAATTTTTAATACTTGCATTAAAAGCAGTTTTTTATTGTAAATTAATCATACCAACTTGAAGTTAACAAAATATAATTTCGAATAGTTCATTATACTATACAAAAAGCAGGACCTGAGTGTGTCAAATAGCACATATATAGCCATCACACTATTATTTTTTACAATCCTCTAGTGGTGTTAATAATTGTGTCACATGTTTTACCTTTCAAACTAGAAACTTCTTCAGACATATTGGCTTGAAAATTAGTACCACTTGAATATAAGACTAAGCAGTATTTTGAAACGTATATCAAAAATTAATTGTTACAAACATATCAACGAATCCATCGAAAGTAAAGTTTTATTTTATTAAAAAAAAAGTACAATAAAAGTTCAATGGATTTATTTACAGTATCATCATCAGGAAACAAAAGAAAAAACAGTAGCCAATAATCTTATGATGTGGCATTTTTGTAAGAGCCATGTTTCAACGGAATTCGTTTTTCTGTTTAATATATTTAAAATTCAACCCAATCTGTGCTAACGATTCGTTTATTGATAGGGAAGATTGCAGTATAGTGGAATCCCAATTACATTACACCGAATTATGGGGTTGTCTCAAATCCCCCAATTGCACGATCGCTTGGCTGAAAACACAGCCAGACGGCCATCTGTGCGGTGCATACAGTCAAATGTTAGCTGACGTCTATGGCGCTATGCATTTTATCACCCAGTTACTAAGCATAGCGTCTATTTTTTTTTGCAAAACTGAGAATAGTCTGACCGAATCCCTTATTTTATATAAGATTCACTCCTCACACAACTCCAAATTACACGGTCCCAACCCGTAACTAAATGGGGGTTTTACTGTATATTGATAGAAGATACTCAATGTTATGAGTGTTATAATTTTTTTTATGTATAAGCTTTTTGTTATAATATAGCCTGATTTGTCCTGATAATATTTATTCGTTAAGTTCGTTGAAAACCAAACAACAATGAATAATTTTTTTTCACATATTTGGTTATTGAATATCTTTTTATGTGCTCACCAGGAAACAAGTTGCATATACAACCCCTTTATTTTCTCGTTTAAATCAATATCTACATTGTCATTAAATAAAAATATATTCAATTGTATTTGATTTTTAGAAATAATTGTTGTTAAAATTAAATATATTCAGGCATGTTTCTCATATTGTTTTGTTTATTAGTTATTTATATGACAGTTTTTAAGAATATCTGTCTTTATTATATGTGCATCTCAAAGGTTTGTTAATATCTGGTTTTTATGACCTTTTTACATCATGCGTTCACCAGTTTTAGTCTTGAAATATTCATTTCATTCATAAACCTGTAAACATTGTACCTTCATGAAAAATCCAGCAATTTGTTATGTGGTAAAGAAAACTTCTATTCATTAAAACCTCTTCCTGCATCTTTGCCGTCTGAAAAATGCAACGATAAGCAACTTTTGATTAAATTTCTTTTTGACTATAATTAAGAGGATTTTCGAGTGGAAAATTCACGGACACATAATCTGAATTAAGTCGGGATTACATAACGAATAGCGAACTTTAAAAAAAGAACATTTCTTTTATAATTCTCGGTTCTATGTGACTTATAGAAAGCCTTACAAAAATTTAATCGTGCTTTGACTACTGTGGTTGATATTAAATTTTTAAAAAGTAATTCTACAGTCTTGCTCATTTCTTTGCGTAATTGTTTTGTAAGCGAGATTTGACATTTTTTTAATTTCAAATTTTTTTTCCAGTGTTTTAAATAATTGAGGAATTTTTTAAGCAAAGCTTTCAGTGTGACATAAATTTTACTAGACAGAAAGTCCATACATCATATAATAGTTATTTATTATAGCACGGAGAAAAATTGTAATAAATTTTATTTTAAAATTTAAATTTAAAAAGTTCTATAATGTTTTTTATTTATATATCTATTTCGGTTTAAATCTTTGTCAGAACTAGTTCAGAATGAGTCCGATGAGGGTGTAAGCCGAAATAACTATCAACTTTATAGCTTTTAAATTTTATAGAACTAAGAAACCTTATTTTTTCCACCATGTTTTAATGGAGTTCTACCAAGTAAATGCTAATTCAATCAATAATGCTATTTAATTTAGCTAAATAGTTTTGATATGACCATCAAGCGATCAGAATGCCAGCGCAGGATTATTATATTTAACATTTATTATTTATCAACAACTTATTATTTATCAACAATTCTAGAGTCCATATGAAAGTCCTAGAAATGATTGAAATTTGAAATCTTGGAAATGGTTGCCAGTGGCATTGTTTTAAATCGTTTTTGTTTCATCCGAATTTATGTAAAAGTTACTCCCATTTTCAATAAACTGTTATATGAACTGTTTGAAATTAAATACTGCTGTCGCTTTATATAAGACTATAATAATTATTCTTTCACGAGAAGTCCAAGCAATAAATCGTTATTTTTGTGCATTATCCCGTTTCCTTGGAGGTTATTCATGAGATTCATTATCAATTAAAATAACGTAACAAGTATTCTTAGTCAATGTTCTCTCCCCTTCAGTTTGAGAGCGTCTGCGGGAGTGGAAAATTAAAATGTGCGCCGCAATTTTTGTATTTTTGAAAATATTACAGTATTAAGAAAAAGTTATAGTATTAAGAAAAGTTTTTGTGTTACTAATTTGCTTACTCTTCATGGTCACAATTATAATTATTTTTGATATGTACCATTGAGTTAATTAAAAAAGGATTCCTATTGTACTTAGGTTACTTCCAATATTTTATACGAGTCACATAAATATATAATAGAAAGTTTAATATAAAAGAAGAAGTTAATCTAAAAGTTAATAAAGTGTTTTTTATTTTGCCGAATTACCACAGGGTGTAAAAAATATGACTGCTTAATTGAAGAGTTACTTTTTACATTTGTAATAACATGTATCACACATGATTTCAATACATATGAATCGAATTAGTCACTGTTTATCCACGAAGTAGCACTTACAAGATTTGCAAAAATTCTTTAAATTGTCCATAAAAAGTATGTAGCGGCTTTTAAGAAAAAAATCAAAAGGCAAAAATGAATAAAATGCAAAATGCAATGGAAACACTCAAATATTCGAGCTCACCAGACTGTGAAGACTCTTGGGCCATAAATTATTCGGAAAAACATGATAGACTAAATTTGGTTCTTCTAGATATATGTATTTAAAAGTGCACACTAAATTATAAAATACGCATAAAACATTCTATTATATTTATTTAAATTTATACTGATACTGATGTTCACTTTATCCTTAAAAATATTTTAAATTTAAAATTTATTGATCGAATCAAAATTTGATATTATTACTAAAAAAAAGTCTAATCAATGCGTATACAAGCACTATTCCGCATAGCCGGAATTCCCTACCACCCTTCGATCGCTTTCCTCCATGAATTGATTTCTCCCATGACGTTCCAATGACCTTTAGGTTTGAAAAATTAACAATATTAAATCGTCGCCAAGAACATCGTAATCTCAATAGTAAAACAATTACAAAAAGATATTAGCAGAATTAAGACTCTCTTGTGTCTAATTTGCTTTTCAAAAATATACTACTGTAAAAAATTACATACCTAGTGGAATAAAAAAAAGTTATAATTTCGTCATTGTAACTGCTCGATCTATAGAAATACACTTTGTTAATATTAGGTATTCCTGTAAACGGTATACCATTTTTTGTAAATAGCAAGCAATATAGCAGTTTGTAAAATTTTCATATCCCTGAAAATAACAATTTTGGCATTGTCTGTATAGGAACAAAACAAAGATGAACGATCTTTTCTTCGAATAATGACAACGAATTGTTATAACTAGGGCATAAAATTCATATTTGAAACTGCGACCCAATTACTACTTGATGAAATAATAAGATGGCGTCACACTGTTTGAATTAATGCCGTTTCATAAAATGGCGGCGGAATCGTAAAAACGCGCCGTAAAATATTTCAAGTGCGAAGCTGCCCGTAAATATCCGCAACAAAGTAGCTATTATAAAAACACAACCCCCGGCAATAATCAAAATTTCAAAATTTTATTCCAAATGTGTTACTTGCTGAATAATAAATTTTTCATTTGTGAGCGAACGTCAATAAAATGAAAAGAATCAACATCTTTTTACATCTCTTGTGATGTAAAATTATGATAATATTCTACGCGAATCTAACGTTATTCTATTGAAAATCTTTCGGCGTCGACTGTGTCGTAATAAAATAAAGTAAGCCCAAAAATAGGCGATTGCATTAATTTACATTGTGCAATATGCAATTTATGAAACGTTTTTATATATATCACTTTATAATATTCACGGAAAAAAAGAAACAGTGTTTTTTAACTATGTTATCTGTTTTTCTCCACATAGATATGAGCTAACTTCCCTCTTGTGTATTACAAAAGGCATATGATAACTCGCTTAGTCCTTATTATATTATATGCATATGGGACTCAACAATGATTTTAATAATACGTAAACCTTGCACGAAAATAATTCATTCTTTCTAAGAATCGATGAAACAGATTTAAAAAACTTTGATGTGACAATTTTGGCGATAAAAAGCTGTTTTCATGTTTTGTTTATGTTTATTATATCACTATCTTCAAACATGTAGGTTAATTCCCTCTTATTGTGTTGTAGGTGTTGCTTTCAATTTGAAACTGTTTTATCTTCGCTATATCAATGATGAATTTATACTCGATTAAATCTATACAGGGCATCAAAAAGACTTTTGATAGACTTATGCGTCATTAAATTGTGTGAAATAATATCACTGGGTTTCGTGAAGAATTAGTGTAAAAACCTCAATAAAGAGATAGCTTTTTGCTTAGGAATACAAGAGACCACATTTGACCCAACGTGGGTAGTTTATGGTACGTCGCTTGCTGTTCATTATTAAAACCGAATACCATTCTTTAATATGTTATAATACAGTATATATAACATATATTTAAGACTGAATTAATATATCATGCATGTAGTCAAAAAAAAAAAGAATTTATTGATGTATTTCGATTTCCAGCGAAACTCTGAGATTAGAGAATAAAGCTCTAACAGCGATCGTTCGGTACGAGCTTTTGAAGATCCTCGACCCTGCTTGCTTCTTTATCTGACCGTTGGGACTTCAGCGTGATAGACAATCGTCAGGCGTCCGAAGTCCAGGATGTACTCTGCAGAACTGAATGATGCTGGCATGTTGTAGGAGGAAACTAACTGATTGGTTAGTAACCTACGCTCAACATATGAGATGACTATTTGTACATATATAATATCTAACAACGTAAAAAAGTGAGAAGATATAAAGCCAACTATTGTTTCGAATAATTTATGTTTTATTCTCGCCAAGAGTATTTCTGACAATATGTGAAAATATGGCCGATAATAATTTACTTTTCGATAATGTTTTTCTTAATGATTCTGTTAACTTTTTCTACGGCCAGCATATTTTTTGTCTACCTAAGTATAAAAACTGTATTATTTAATATTTATCATTAATCAATTACGAAACTCGCTGAGGTCTGAAAAATAATTTACATACTTTGACAAGGGTTAGTTTGAAATAAATAATGAAAATATAACTCCGTTGAAATGAATGACCCATGAAGCAAAAAGTTAAGCAATGAACATTTTCTATTGACTGAGCAGTCTTGATGATTAATTATACATGAGTACTCGAGTTTCAGAAGATATTATTATCATATTGTTGTACCGAACCTGAGTATATAAATTCTTTTGTGCTAGTATTTTCCCAATTATACGTTTGAAGAATATTTTTTTTACCATTTTTCATATATTTTTCAAAGTAAATGTATTCAGTGTTGTAACTAGCCATTTCATTTTATCATACGGTTTCTGGGGCTAAAACCTAAATGTCAAAGAGTTTTACTAATGAATATCAGACATACTTTTTTTTATTTCAAAGCGCTTTATACGTTTATAACTAACGCCTACCACACGTAAAGGCAATTGCTGACCACTTAGATCAACCAACTCAGCTACTGAGGTTTCGATCATTTAATTTGTTTTTTTTTTTTTTTTATCTGAACAGAAATATTGATTATCTTAATTTTTCCCAGGTATTATAAATAAAATTTCTGCTTAGATATATGTTGTATTTTATGTGCATATGTGTTCGTTTATGTGTGTGAATAAAATATACGATAACGTGTTTAAATAAAGAAAAGACCCACATTGACTGAGATCACTGTATATTGCTTACCTCCACAGCGATTATGTTATTCTGTCGACAACGATGGAAGAAAAATATAATATAATATATATATATATAACCGATCGAGGTGACAGTGAAAAATTGTAATGCTAAGAAGACGCTTTATAATTTAACTCTCTATCAAGTTAGTTACTCAAAAAAATAAATGAAAATAACACGCTTTATAAAAGAATCGCATAATATAAATTTAAACTCAGCGACTACGTGTTTACATCTGTGTAATAAAGGTCGCAAGATGACGGCTTTGGACCAGCTGGAAATCAATAGATATAAATCATCACACGAAATTTTATGTGAACAAAAAAATACAAGTCGGTCGCCGCTTCTCATACCATTGCGAGGGACTATTGCCAACCCGTAATAAACCATAAAAACTATCCCGTCCAACAATTAAGCTCATTGAAATAGCCGCCTGTTTAGTTTCATTTACATTTTCAAAACAGGAGAGAAGATGTATCATGTACCTTTTCTATACAGCTACACATAGATAAGCAAATGTACGTTTTGAATATAGTTCCGACGATGGCGTGAATCGAAATAGCTATCAACTTATAAAAAAAAATTGAAAAACTAAAATATATTGCTATTTTTTCAACGTGTTTTAATGGAGTTCTACCAAGTAAACCTGAATCACAGCATAAATATTCATATCGTGATTATCATGTCTTCAAACGCGTAAAGCTTTTAACATACTGCGTCATATTGTAATGCGATAACAATTACGAACAGTATTTCATAGTCTAACAGCTTCGAAATCAAAACACAACCTTTGATTGAATTAATCTGACGAATCGATCTCTCGTGAAGGATGATACGTAAATTATTACGACAACGGATAACAATATTTGTGCTGTGAGAAATTATATAAACAGGCTACAATATTCACGTATATTTGTACTTAACATAACAATAATAAATAAACCCCCAACTGGTGTTGACTAACGGTAAATATTTAGAATATCATACTATGGGTTTGAAAAGTTTAAGCTGCGTACATAGTATATTGTATTAACCTATGTTTCACTTTGCTCATCTTCAATTACACCCAAGAATCTATTGTACCATTAAGCATTGTAAAATGGTGACATGTATAACATTTTTACCAGTATAATATTATTATTTTTTTATAACTACATAATTGTTTAAAAAAACTACGCTTTGAAGCTGTGCAATGAAGAGCATATTCAAAATCATTCGTTTGAAAAACAAACATTTAAGATAAAAAGTTTTGATGTCTCAGTGGTTATAAAGCTCTCAACCATGTCCAAATTAACTCGACAGAGCTTATTTCTATTGGTGCAAGTAATTATTATGGAAAGTCCCCGGGCAATTAATGAATTCGTTGGACTAGCTTAAAGGTGCGTCTGTTTTATTACATTACTTTGGGGAAGTAATTAAATAAAATTGACTTTGTATAGTAAAAAAATAGAAACATGTAAAATCACAATATGCTTTAATCGTCGAGTTTTACTGAAAATAAAAAAATGAGAGCACACTTGTCGGTTTTCAATTTCGTTTTATACTATAATAATAGAAAGTAAACTCAGAAATTTCGTTATAAATAAAACGTGCGTTTGAAAGATGAGAGCTACTCATTCGGTTTTACCTACAGCGCTCTGTTTTATCGACAGATCGGTGATACACAGCCGTGGATTATCCACTTGGGAGACCCCAGGTACATGTCGAAGGCTTTTGTTTTAGGATCTCGGAAATAGTCGTAAAATTTACACGAGATTTTCAATTGAAATATTTTAAATTTAGTTTTGAAATTTCTTCAAATCCCTTAAATGGCTTTATAAACATCGAGAATATCGACAAAGATATGTCGAGCATAAGTATTTTATACTTGATGCTTCTAGCGCGCCGCGCATATCTCGCACTTTGAGAATGCTTCTGGTATAGCAGTTATCTGCAAATGTGGTTAACTTCACAATTTATGTAATTTAATCCAACATTTTGATGATTCAAAAAGTCACGGATTAATTTATTTTTAAAGAATTCATCATAGTGATTGCTTTTTTAAAATGGTAATATTACTACTACAAGAATCGAGTACGTGATACAGCAATTGAGTGGACCAAATCTCTCCAGCATTTACTGCACATCTATCGATAAAATGAAATAATACTAACAACAATATTGTATATGCCAAATGTTTTTTTTTAAGAAATTGTGAACATGAATTATTTGTTCTTCTAGCAGTGTAGAACTAGTCTGCCAATAAGTACGCCAATGGAAAGATTATTAACAGTTCTCAACAGTATTGCTTTAAATGTCGACATATTCTATGTAGACAAGAGTGAGTTCAGACGAATAAAGTTCTTAATATATTGAAGTAGTTTTGTTAAGCTTGCTTGGCTGATTTTTTACCTTTTATAAACCATTTATGTTACAAAAATGGTAAACTTATTATTTAAATACACCCATACCTCGCTTTACGGCCTAGATACGTTCCACGAAACTTGGCCGCAAAGCGAAACGCCGTATAAGGAATCAATTATTCTAATACAAATTCATAAAAATTCAATGGGATCGGTTTCAATTATTTTATATATATAACATGGTTTATCATTCAAAGTACATTTTATCGTTTTATTTCATTTAAATCAAACATATATACATAGCAAGTGCGTATATTTGTACGTAAAATAATAACATACGCCAAAAACTAACAATAATCAATAAACAAAAATTAAACTTCATGTTACATAAAATATATGTATGTATACATGCATATTTTTTTTAATGGCTTTAATCTGAAGATGATGAAGAAATGGTAAACTGCAGATCACTGTCGTCATCATTTTTTGTTAGTAAGGATGGTCTGGCTTTAAAAAAATTGTCCAATATTGAAAAAAGAACAAAAAAAAGTTTTTTGCCGTTATAGCGAAAAATTTTAGGCGGTAAATCGAAAACGTGCCTTAATTGAAGAGGGCCGTTATAGTGAAATGCCGTATAAAGAGCGGCCGTATAGCGAGGTATGGGTGTCTTTTGTTATGCATATTTACCAAAAAAATAATTTTCAATAGAAAAATCCCGGATTTCGATGAAATCGGACCAGAATTTCAAGCCCTAGTTCCACACTAGGCTATGGTACTCAGTATAGTTAAGTAGGTCGTAATAATAACATAAATCTACACATAATATATAGCTGTTGTGTGTAGTTTGAAGATGCCCCGAAGCAATAGAAGCTATCAACCCTGCTTTTCACTCAATATTATGTACAATAGCTTCAATCAAACAACCAAACCCTCTCGTTTACTTGCACAATAACAAAACTTTACCAACTAAATCCGGTCTACCCGTTTGAGGCATAATCGTCTAAACTCAACATCCCAGAGGCTTTTTCTAAATTCACTTCAATGAACAAATAAAGGTTTTAAAATTAGTTTTGTTGATGAAACCCAGTCAAATATTCATCATTTTTGATATTCGAATATTAATTATGTGTTTGAATATATTTCGTCTAGAGAATTAACATATTTTACAATATATAATACACTAGCATCACAACAGTTTGATTTGGTATCGCATTACAATACACAAAAAAAAATATAACTAAAAATCCTCAGTTAGGAGAAATTACAAATTTCGAAAAAATAATGTTACATAATACACATCAAAGCTCTTGAAAATTTTTCTTTGTGACACTATTCATGATTACACGCCGTCAGATCAGAGCCAACGTGTCATATACGCTTTCTAGCGGTGAGTTGGCACACTAAAAAAATGATTTATTCTTATAAGAAAAATTTTAATGTTTTAAATTTTTCAATATAAATAATAGCAACATTTGAATCGTAGCACTGTTCTTGAGGGCTGAAATATTTTGACTCAATATATTTCGTTTATTTAAGCAGCATAATATTCGCTTAAGAAACGTCTTGACGTCCAGGATGTCTTTACAAATAAACATGCTTAAAAATTAAAACAATTATAACGAATTCTTCTCTTTTTTTTAATACTCTATGGTTTCAATATTCGATATTCAAATACTTTTTTGTGAGGTGAGAACACGAGTTCGATTTTTATAAGATGTTTTTTTAGATAATACTCTTTCGTAAATATTATTATTTAAACGTACTGCTTTGCGGTGCATTTTAATTAAATAATTTCAAACATTTTAAATAATATAAACACTTAAGATTTTCTGTAACAAATTCGATTGATAATACATTTCCAATATTGCGCCAAAGTTTCCCCTGAAGTCATTTCACATTACAGTACCTAAGTTTTTCGAGTTTAGTCATTATATATATTAAATAAAAAACAGTTTCGAAAAAAAGCTTTTTTTTAATCAGCTACGCCTTACAATGGAACCTGTAGTAAACGCCCATTTAACACGTTGCAGAATATAATCAGATAGAAAAAAAATACTTTTATATCTGATTAATAAATCAGATAGGACAGAAATATTTCTATTACATTTATATTAAATGAACACGCCATTTATGGCTCGTTGAGATGGCATGATAAGCCAAAACAACTATCAAACAAAAGATTATCTCGGATTCGGGTCGTTGGAGGAAAAATACTAGTCCGCAAAATGACAAACTTACTTACTTACAGCATTTATTTTACCATTGGCATAGTGCGTAAAGTTTGGAGCTCCAGACACTATCATGATGTTTTTTTTCCTAATTTTATATCCCTTTTTATGGAAGCCATCAGATCGCATGCAGACAACGTGGACTTCTATCAGTTAATTCGTCACGTAAATTATAATAGTACAATTTTTATGACATTCAATTTAATACAAACCTGTATTTTCATAAAAAATTTAAAATGTACTTAATTATTTCTTATGATAAAAAATTCATAAAATATATACTAAAGGAAGTATTGGGTTGATAAAACAATATTCCTGCCTATTTCATTTCTAGTGTCGGGTGAGACATATATTTATTGACCGGTTAAGGATTTTTTTCCTTTGACTAGCTATTACTTTCTCGTTGTTAAATATTTTGGAGTCTCAAAATCGAGCTGTGTCCGTTATTTTAGAGGTGATTTCTTACTTACTACTGTTTGTATAGATGAAGAGCAAAAATTCAGTAATTGGCCCGTTTTATAGCTATTAGTTTCCAAGTAAAATAATTAAACAGAAGAGGTTGTAAAAAATTCAAATGTGTGATAGGGTACAAAAGTTTTCAAGTATTTTAAAAGCAGTCATAATCGCAGGACTTTAGGTTTTAAAATCAAAAAGGCGCCAGTATCCTTTGGTGGTAACTTTGGTGTTCAGAAAAAATGTTTATACGACATTCATAAGTAATAAGGGTGATTTTTCAATAACATCGAAGAAATACTGCAGACCATTCAAGACCAATCAATAACCGACGATAATTTTAGGCGCACATCTCAAGCTTTTATATGCATAATCCAAAACGTGAAAAATACTCCGATAATTTTTTCATCATCAAAGCTTATACCTCTTTTTCGGTGTGTTTTTCAATGAATTTATCAACAAAAAACCCCAAAAAAAATACCTACGTGCCCAATATAGTAAATCCGTTTTTACTGTATAGTCAGAATATTTTTTTTAATATACCTATATTTATTCGCCTAAAAAAATAGCGTTTTAAAAATACAATATGTTGAGGGATGCATATTGTTTCCCTCCAGCGGTAAAAGGGTGGATTGAGGTCAATATTAATGCATTACTGATTTTTACAAACCTTATTATCAGCAGTACAAAATTCAAAATGAATTTCACTGATAATCTTCGCGATGAACTCAACCGATTTTTATAACAATATCTTTCTACCAAAACAGTGATTAATAATATAGTGGTTTCTTTGTCGTAATTAAATTTCAAATATAACTTCATAGTACAATTATTACTTATCTCGTACTAGTGTCGAGTAAAACAAGTCACGCGTATTTCGTTAAGTGACATTAATTAAATATATCAACGGAGCAAAACCAAGATGGATCGAGTTGAATTTACCCTACAATCTTTTAATTGGAAGGGAGGAAAATTTCTGTAACTGCTTTTGGTTGGTATAAATATGTATTTTAGTGAGTTAGCAGGCTTCGGTGGGCTTTAATACTGATTGTAATTTATATAGTAATGAATAACATGTTCATTTTATATTTACTAAAAGAGCTTTTAAAAATTGTAAAATATTCTATTTATACTAGCTCTGTTATATTCGTCACCGTTTTCCTGTTTAATGTTGAGTAACATAAACAATATTTTAACATCAAATATGTACAAAATTATTCAGTAGTGTCGATATTGAAGAATCTTAAGAATATCGAAGATTATCGGGAAAAATTAGACTATATTTTGATCAAAAGCATTTTGTACAGACACTATTAACTTAAAATTACTTAAGTAATCACCTATAAACCACTTTTGAACAATTTATCATCAAATTGATTTATTTGGAAGTAGAGAAGGTGAACGTTTTGATGATGACGTCAAGCCAAAACAGCTTTTTACCAATTCGGTTTATTTTCGCAGATTAAAATTTTTGCCACCCTCAACTTTGGAATACTTTTCTAATTAAAAATAGTGTTACAACATAAAATATTTACAAAAAGTATTAAAACAATAACTCTTTGAAACTCTATCGTCGGAAAACTCGAGCTTAATTTAAAAAATCTTCGACAACAATTTCCCAAATCAAAATTCAAACGCTTAACATGTACACATCAAAAAATGTTTTATAATTTTTATCGTTCATTTACTATTTGATTCGTAAATTTAAATAAATACTTCGTTCAAATTAACTTTTTGTTTTCCATATTAAAGCTAAAATGTATTTGTGTAAGTTTGATTTCATTTCAATGCTTATTTTTATTTTTTCATTTCAGAGAATTAAAAACTGTTAGATTTAAAATTTCTGAAATACTAAAAGTCATTTGAAAATGTTTTTTCAAGAATTCGATGTAATATTTTACTTAATCAAATACACAAACAAAATATGTGATTAAAATACCGTATACTATAAAAATTAGTCCTCGAGTAAAATTTCAAATAAAAATTAAATGTCTTATTCTGTAGGTGTTAAATTAAATTAATCCCTACTAATTTTACACGTTCTTCAATATCATAGTTTCACAAAAACTAGTTACATACCTTTTTAATTGGGCCAATTATAATTCTTTATAAATTTTTACTAGTTGAGTGAAATTGATTCTAATAAGAGTTGATAGTTTTTTGACTACTTCTAGATGTTTTTTATATTTTTTTAAGAAAATAATTAAACCTCGATGGTTTCTGATAACAAAAACTGTAAAATAATTTAATGATATAATTAGATGTGTTTCATTTCATTTGGAAATAAAAATAAGTAAATTATTATTATTAAAAGCTTAAAAAGTTTTTTTTTATTTAAGCCTTTCAGAAGGTACAAACAAAATTTTAATAAATTGTCATAAAACAACATGCAAATGCAATTTCGTTGTAAAGGAGGATACTCACTCAGAATTGTTTTGAAAAACGACAGGAGAGTACACAAAAAACATCCCTTGAAACTTCACAAACACATCCGTTTCACGGCGGCAAACTTCCGATCGTCACTCTCAAAGCTTCCGTTGAAAAATTCCGCGAAAATCGTAAAACTTTTCTCGCTCGGGATTTCGTAGACCCACAGCCGGCGTAGACGTCATCCCCGCGTAGAAGCTGCGAGCGTACTGAAACAAACTTTGCGATCCACAATCACCGCTCTCGGAAAAGCTCCGCGCTGATTTAACGCGCCTACAAAATAATACACTTCCCATCGGATTTAAATAATATGGGCCGTGCCGTTATTATTCATATACGAAGGAAATATCCATGTTGTTTTCGGTAATAAGATTGAGAAAGTTTTGGATAAAGTTCGATTCTTTATAAAAGTAATTTCCTGACGTCCGAATGAAGAACGACTCAAGAATTTTGTCATTCGCGTTTTGCGAGTATCTACCGACTTCGTTTACAACAAATATTTATGTTATTTTATTCACTATTTATCTTTGATAGATTGATATCACGTTTTTATATATATATACATATGTTATATTATGATCAGAACCGGTTACGCTCATCGTGAACATTATCAACCGAAATAAGACCTGGTTATAAAATATTGAAATTAAAAAAATAACAAAAATGTGTTTTTATTATGTTAAACACAGTTATTATATTTAGTGCTATTTCATTTAGATTTTTTATTTCGATAATGGAGTTTTTTTTTATATTTTCATGGGTACAGAAAAATCAATTAGATAGTTTGTAATTCAGCAAATCGTAATGCGAATATCGACAACTGATGGATTGTTTAGAAAGAAGAAGAAAGATATTCGAAATATTTTTGATCGCTGTAGGGTTCCTCACCCCGCAGAATATTTCTCTTAATGTTGGATAAACACTTAAAGCCTTTATTTTTTAAAAAGCTTCTTATTTTAAAGTCAACTTTTTTAAACAAAAAAATATACGGGTTTACTTTCACTATTTTAATAATATATATATATATTTATTCAAAGACAAAAGTTTATTAAGCAAATAGTGAATTCAGAATGCCTACTAGCTGAACATAAATAATAGTGTTGATTATATATTGATGGATCAGACTCATACTTCCCACAGACACAAAATAGCTAAGTAATTAGTGCCATTAAAAATTACTTTTAGTCTGTGCCAAATTCGACCATCTACAGTCATTTCTCGGAATCATTTTAAACTAATTAATAATCAGTGGCTTGTTTGTATATTCCACACCGAAAAAACAAACAAGTCTCACTCAGGTGAGATACTGATAGAAAAAAAACTAACATTTATCAATCAGTACCAACGGTAAATGCAAACTGTTTATCTAAAATTCATGGTTTTAATAATAAACATTATTACATTTCATCAAAATAATGAGTTCTTTGAACCAATGTATTATACCAATTCATCACTAATTATAATATCTCAAAATTGATAATTGGATTGCGGAAATTTTGTTGTGGTCCACAAATATGAAAAATAATTCTATCGTTGCACGTCGTATACAAATAAATTTATATAACACGGTGAAAAAATAGCAATGTATTTTAGTTCTACAAAATTATTTTTAACAAATATAGTTGATAGCTATTTCGGCTCACGCCATCCCCGAACCCAATACAAGATAACCGCTTCTATAAATTTATTAACTACCTAGGTAGCATTAGCGAAAAAATTCATCGGGAGATTAAAAACTCAATAAACATAGCTTTCAAGGTCAACAATAACTTAGGCAGACATCTTAAAAATAGTAAAGATAAAATCAATAAACTGGACAGAAGCGGTATTTATAAAATGTCCTGTGGCTCATGTTTATCCGTTTATATCGGACAGACAGGTAGAAGTATATCTACTCGAGCTAAGGAACATGTAAGATCATTCAACAGTAAAAAAACAGATTTACAATTCGCTAATCACGTTATTAATGAATCACATAATATAAATTCAAACTCAGCCCCTAAATGTTTGCATCTTTGTAGTAAGGGTCGGAGAATGACGGCTTTGGAACAGCTGGAAATCAATAGACACCAATTATCACAAAGGATTCTTAACGAACAAACTAACATAATAGTATCGCCACTTGTCCAGCCGTTGTACAAAGGGGTGGTCTGATTTGCTTCCAGAAGGACCACTTCCGTCCCACATATAATCTTATTGTCATAGACACCTATTGTTTCATTTAGAATTTTGAAAATTTAGTGTCATTGTGTTAAAGTAACAAGCTAGGCCGTTGGAAAAGAAGAGAGGATGTGTTGTGTGCCTTTTCTGCACAGCTATATATAGATAAGCAAATGTTAGTTTAAGCATAGTTCTGACGATGGCGTGAGCCGAAATAGCTATCACCTATATTTGTTAAAAATAATTTTGTAGAACTAAAATACATTGCTATTTTTTCACCGTGTTATAATGGAGTTCTACCAAATGAATGCCAATTCAATCAATAAATTTATAAACTTCCATAGAAATGTGTATTTAAAATATACTTATTATTTTGACATGATTATAACAGGCGGGCGATCAAATTGCTTCTATTATACACACTAGTAAGTTTTCATTAGATTTTTTCAAAGGTTCATACTACAATACTTTTACGGTCGCATTATTAGACCATGTTTCAAACTACTTGCTATAAAGTTCCTCAAATTTTCATTTTCGAAGAGGATAGAAATAAAAAGGATAGGACTGACAAGACTGATGTTTTGCTAATCGCTGTCGCTATACCCTATTTTTAGGATTGGATGTAATAATTCACCTAAACTCTATAAAGCTTCAGTTCAGTGACAAACTTAAGAAAATAAAATTGATAAACTACATGTAAATCACATGTTTAATTAAAATATTAAATATTTATGCATTTTACATAATATTAAATTTAACATGATGATACTGAAAACTTAACAAAATATCTAACGTGTAACATAAGTAATGATAAATGACTTTTTAAGCCTGACAAAAGTTTATCGTATAAATTGTTTAAACTTTTGATGATATCCTTAACTAAATGTGTTCAATGATTTCAATCAAATGGCCATGTGTCCAGTACAAATTCGTTAATTTTTATTTATTGAAATAAGCGTTCAACCATTTATTAAAAATATCCATACTTTTCAGGACTGGAAATAATATACGATAAAAAATATACAACTATTTAAACTACACCCAGTCCTTTTTTTACGCGAATTCGATGATGCGCGATTTTTTGGACGGCAGTTTTTCATACGTTTCTGGGACTTTTTCACGCGATATTTCAATTTTTGGAACCAAATTTTTTTACGCGCCGTTTTCTGGAATCAATTATCGCGTAAAAAAAGGACTGGGTGTAATAAAATGTGAAATACAAAAACATTTCTTATTACATATATCACAAAATAAACATAATGGGTCTGCTTTCAAGAGAATTAATTCACTGAACTTGTCTGTATGTAGAGGGAATAGAAGCCTTGATTCGAAGGGTAGATTAGTAAGGCGAGTAACGAACTAGTTGATGTATATAAATACAATCCGTTTGTAGTGTAGATTCGTTGGTATGTGTAGAAATGAAAACATTAAAGACACGCTAAGTTGATTTTATTTGAGCTGTTGTTTACCTATTATAATAGAAATGATAATTTTTGTTATTTCCTCTTCTTGTCCATCAAAATTTTGTTTATTCATTGAAATCTTTCGCCTGAAATGAATTAAGTATTTGAATGTTTACAGAGAGAATGAAGCCACTGAAAATTTATAATGAACGCCTCCAAATTTTACTTACGCCGCTACGCCTTAACACTGAACAAATATAATAAAATCAGACGTTAAAACAAATAAAATATATTTCAAATTCGTTCATATTCATGTGTTTAACAATGATTTATTACTCCCACTCCGCATAGGAAGTTGTCTGATTTTGTGGGGAGGGTTCGAATGGGGTAGAGGGTAGCAGTCAGCTCGGCTTTCCACCCGCCGGTGTTTATCATCCGTAGCATAGCTGACACCGCAAATATATTCGCCGAATATCTACGCCCGGCCTCGCCTCGCCCGGTCTAGTCTCACCTTATCGCGTTATGTTAATTGAATTTTCCGACTGAACGGTCGCATATCTCGGCGGAATTTGCAAATTTTTGTTGTGTCGGACAAAATCACACCGGCCCAATCCGATTCGTATCTTTTATATTTATTCTCATTTTCAAACGTAGAAAACATAATTAGCAGGCATAGTTATGCAAATCATAATTTAGAAACCACGAACTTATCGTCTTCTGTAAATATAAACCAGATTTCATAACAAAAACTAATAATCCAAATTTGCGATGCTGGTAGGTAATAAGTAGATCCTGTAAATTATTCGTTTGAGCGAGTGTTTAATTCTCTGAATTATGGAAACTTTGCACAATTCCGCATGTTTTTTCACTCACGGCCTCTTTTCGTCTTTCGGCGTCTTCGAGCATTCTATCATAGTGATACAATAAAACTGACACATATGAGTACTTAAACGCTCTTTTTTGTTCGCCATGAGTGAAGCCGGTCCTGATCACAATGTATATGTATATGTCCTGGTGACATAGTAAAGGGTTTCCAACGATTATATTCAAGCGGTATTTTCGCTTATGATATCGCCAACGACCATACCACGTTGAAAGCACCGGCTCTCGTGCGATCACCGAAGTTAAGCAGCATTGGACGCGGATATAGTGCTTGGATGGGTGACCGCTCGGGAACACCGCGTGCCGTGTTCTCTTGGCTGTGGGAAGGAAAACCCAGACAGCAAACCGAACACCAACCCACCTGGGCAGCGTGGTGTTGCTAGGTCCAAACAACCCCCCTGGAAAAAAAAGCAGGGGGAGGCCTTCGTCCAGCAGTGGATCGACCCCGGCTGATGATGTTGAATTTCGCTTATGTAATATAAAATCGATGCCAAAGGTTCGAGAATAAAGCGAACAATTTAGAACTAGATATTTCTAACATTTTATTAGTAAACTATTTCACTTCTTTCAAATATATATTGTATGATTGTTTGTAATTTGTTTTCTGTTGTCAAGTCTTTGGTTTGTCTAGCTGATAATTGTTAAATATTTTTTTTTGTATATATAGACTAGTAACTGTAAGTTGTATTACTCCGGTTAATAACGCTCACGAAACCGGTCCTGATCATTAAGTACTCTGTGGAAATAGTACAGAAAATGTGTTTTTATTATTTGACTCACTCAAATCGAAACATAAAGAAAAAGCTACCAAAAATTGATGTGAAGTAGTGTTTTAACATGACAAAGTTCAACTGTGTGCTGTCAAGAAAATCGTTAAAAAATCCAAGCTTAATTAGAAAGTTTTACTGCACCGTAGTTTTACCACTCGCCAGACATTACCCTTTACCATTTATTCATCATCAAGGTGTTTCGAATTCTTCTTTAGAAAAAGTGTGCAGAGTGGTAAATCGGGCTAAATTGACAGTTGATTTTTTCCGCACGGAATAAAGAATTTTATGTAACAGAAATATTTTTAATTCCCAACAGGTGACAGCATAAAATTAATAATTATGCTACTTTTTTGCTTAATAAAATATTTCTTTTCGAACTGACTTTTCTTTTTAGACAAAAAACGAAAATACTTTCCGGTACACGTACTTAATATGTGATGTTGACATTCTTTCTACCCACATCACAATCGATCTGAATCTTAAAAGAGAAAAAAATACTTTAAACTCATGAAAATAATAAAAGTTCTGAGAAATTTTACTTGATTAGTAAGTACTTTTCTAAAAATTTACGAGCTCAGTTACAAACACTTCAAGTGTGGTCTATGTAACTTACTTTAGCTATAAATTCTTGATGTAAAGGTTATATTTTAATTTTATATTATATATTTAAGAGTCATGTGATTTAAAAACTACTCTTATTATTTTTGAATGAATGATTTCTATTAATTGAGTATGATCATTATTTTTGCTAGTATTTGTATTCATTCTCCTTAAAAGGGAACTCGAAAATAAAAGCGATCACTGTGACTACAAATGTAAAGATTAAAATGCTTAATTTGCTCAGCCATTAAAAAATATTTTTTAGAGAAACTTTGTTTAACTTTGAATTGCATGTAATTCTTTTGAATATACTCGATTGTATTATATTCAGCCTTGAAAGCATCAAAATTAAAATCAAGTTTTAATACACATCTTTCAACCGTGTCATTTTGCTATATTTTTATGCAATCTTTTATTATTTCTTTTTTCATTGAATATAAAATCTTTCAAACAAAAATTTTCCATGAACAGAATTTCAGTTAATAGAAATTAATAAAGAATTGGATTCCTGTGAAAATTTAAGCCTGGAGCATGATCATTGGGTCAAAAAATCAATTTTATCTGCAATAGCACCTGTTGCACATGTAGCAAGAAGAATATTATGAGGGGGCACACATCATGAGAGATGCTTGCTGTTCGATGGTCTCTGTCATTCTGAAAGCACACTAATAACCATATATGGGACGTACTTACATTATCCATGAAATTCTGAGTTGACTTTGGTGAAAGCAGGGTGAAAGAGGACAATATTTCGTAAAAAGCAATGTATGATGACCTAACGTTTCTTTCGTTGTATGAAAAAGTGTTGAAATATATTTTATTTCACTTTGATTTAATTTTATCTTTTTTTTTTGTTGAAACTCTTAAGACAGATAACTGCTTTACATGTTTATAGATGTATACATAATCCATTACTCACAAGGCTATATATTCAATGCATTAACACCATGATTAATACTCAATATGTAGCCCATATCTAAATTGTTTTTAATAATGTAATATTATGTATACAAGATGACATCTGTTGGAAAAATGACTTAGTTGTGAAAAATTAATCATGAATTAATGAAATGAAATTGAGATAATAAAAGGTAACTCTGGCAACTGTAACACGTTGCTCTACAACAACCTTGCTTAGAAATGTATCACCATTTGTCATTTATTAATTTACATAGTCATGCAAATGCAGCAGGGAGTCATGTGTTAGTCTATTAAAAGCAAATAGGTGTAAGCAAATTAGATTAGAAATATTTAGATTGATTTTCAAAGCATTCTAGTCTCCTGGGAAAAACCATCCGTGGTAATGTGAAAAAATAATCAGCCAATACATGATTAAACAAAATACAATAAATCAATGTTTGCTTTGTCAATGTGTAACTTTTCCAATTTATATTTAGTCATTTTGTGGTACATTTTTTAAGATATTTTATTAATAACTATTCTTCACATCTGAATTTATCCAATTCTGTAAAATATGGTCCAGCGTCTTCGCCATGGCGCACTCCAAATGAAAACTTTTCAGAAGTCTGAAAAATAATAATTTACACGGATATAAATATCAAAAGATTTTCAAATCAACACAACATATTTAAATACCAGTGAATTTATAATCTAATATTATGATTTAAAGAATAACGCGCTTCCAAATTCTAGAATGTACCTGTTAGTTGCGATGATAATTGTAAGAATTTTAGAATTTACATAAACTATGTTGCACTGGATTAGATTGAATTCAAACCATCCCTTTTTTATTTTTACAGTCCAAAGAAATAATTGTTTCGGAGTGTAAAATAAGTGAAATTCTAATGTCATTTTATCAACAATAATATTTATAGTCTCCATACTGTTATCATATACAACTGAATAACAGTCACAAATACATTTGTATATGTCAAATTTATTTCAGGTATAAGTTATTCTACAATACATTGTTAATCCCAGTGAAGCGTTCTAATACTAGGAATGTTTTTTATACTTAATGTAAAAGTACTGAAGATTGAGTTATTCTCGTATATTTGTGAGAGAATATGATAGTAGCTTTAAGTCATATCTAACATCATGAAACATTTAAAAAAGATTTTTTTTTGGTTCATTGTATTTTTAACGAGACATAAATATGTAAAATAATAATACGTCAACATCAAAAGTAAAGAAAGAGAAACAGATAAATATTATACCTTTCCAGGCATATAGAGCATAGGTCCATAATTAGCAGGCCCAGGGGTATTTTGACTTTTATGATGGTCCTCCAACCGGCCAGCAATAGTAAACCTAGGTTGGCTAAAATAAAATATAACCAAGTAAACAAAATAAACCAACTGTCTTTTGTGCAATTATTTTATGAAACATTCTTATAACAAAAGATTATCTGTATACCCGCGTTTATATGCTTCCATATTTTCAGGATAATATGCAGCTGGTCCTGGCGAATCACCCATCTTTTTCCCTTCGAGTCTACCAGCTCTATAAACGATTTATTGATTTTTAAAGCAGTAAAAAAAACAGTTTTTTTTTTTTAAAAATTATTAATACTATGTGGTCGGGCCCCTCGAGCAATATACTCAAGCCTGTAGCGGGCGTTTTTTGTGAATAGAGCAAAAACATATTACTTTATTAAAATCGACACAACTTCTAAACCAAACAATATTTTTGATTGAAATTTTCAAAGAAATGATATGTGACATTTGATCTTTAAAAATAAATTATAAACACTCTGATTACATCTTAATTTCATTATATTTCTAAGCTGAATATAAAAACCTATTCTCAATTATGTAAATAGCACTCTACATCTCAATATAAAATTTTTACAACATTCTATGTAAAAGATAATATATTTATTCATACTATATAATTATATAATAAATAATAATATATACTTGCAATCCCTGCAAGTTTAGAGCCGCTGGAAGTTTGAAATCTGAATGACGTAAATCGAGAAACATGTGTCTCCGAATAGGAACACTCGGGATTATAATAACTCATGAGTTTTATTGCCACTTATCCAAAAAAGGTCTTTGTCGTATTGCCGTGCGTTTTGTTTCACGCCGAAATACAAGCCCGAGAGAAGACGGATCCCGCAAACGACTGACAGGATACAAAACAAATTTTATCGGGTTCCGCAAACAAACGACAGTCCGCAAAAAACGAAATGATTCGTCTCCCGACCATAAAGTGTTAAGAATCTAAAAAAATATGAAATGTAAAACGCCCCTAAAGAAGCAAATTTTAATTTAGTTTTAATTTAGTATTGTCTAAGTATTTTAGTGATGAATGAATTTTATTAAATCGTTGAGATTACACTACTTTCTTAGGTAATTTAATATTCCTTCATTGTAAAATATTCATAGAAATGTACTCACAGTGAAAAATACTTTCCATCATTAAAAGATTTCAGACTATAAGCGTTTGGGCCTGGACCGATAGTCCTCAAATCCTGATCGATCCGTCTCCCAAACACGTGCTTAGGAGCAGATCTTATAGGAGGACAGTTTTCTGGTGCATATGTGCCAGGGCCAGGGCCTTGAAATTTACCTGAAATATAATTTATCATTGAGAGGGTAAGTATTATCGTCTTTATTTACAGTGATATTAAAAATTAATTATACTATTTAATTTGAAAGATGATAATACTTAAAGTGGTTGGCCTAGATGATAAGGTCCAAGCAGGCGTCTCTGTCATGCCGTGTTCAGTAAAGTTTTTGACATTATAGATAGGACCAGGACTTGCCTAAAATGAAGACTCTTGGTAAGTTGAACATTTTTAAACAATTAATGTATAATTTATGATATCAACTGAAGTTGCTTGATGGAATTTCAATATCAAATTTGAATCGTTACAATTTTGTACGATTCCACATGTTTTGTCACTAACGACCCGGGTGTCGCCTTTCGGCATCTTCAAACAAACAACAGTTTAGTTACATAAAGAGTTAGCATCGTATATATATTAATGTATAATAAAGAAACCTTTTCTTTATATATGGACAGGAGGCGTATGATATAATTATTAAAATTTCTATAACTTCTACATGTTTTCTATAAATTTAATCGAATATTATATTTTAGATGCTTAAATTTTTAATATCATTTTCAGTTTTATTTTATTCATAAAGGCTAGAAGAAAAATATCTATAACAAAATATGAATATCATAATGCCAGTTATGTGAAATAATAGAGTATGTCATGCTAGCTACATATGCTTGATGATTGATGATGCATATACTAATGCAAAGATTGCCTTATTGGCTATCATATTCTACGGCTGCTAAACGGTGGGATCATAAATAAATAATAGTCAGAGAATATCAATGATTTAAATTGATATTTTTATACAATTATAATAGTGTAGCGCCATGAAAATAAAGAACAATGATCAATGACATGAAACTCTTTACCTGCCTATTACTTAAAGGCTCAGGCTTTATTCCAAAGGCATACATCGGGCTTCTGTGCTTTGTGACATCATGTTTGTCATGGCCAACTGTTGATGGTAGAAGATATTTTCCAGGACCTGGGCCTATATTAAATAATACATGACAATTTTTTCCTCAATTTAATCATCTTAGTAAGCTAGTTTATATTGAACTTTGAGAATAGATATTTGCGTTGGATATTGGGGTTATGGTGGTTACACTTTGGAGATTAGAGAATGGAATCAGTAATGCCCTGTTACGCTAGCGGTCATGACAGATGTTAGAACTGTCTGAGCCAAGTGTTGTGAATGCCTCAGCTACTTACCACTTTTTCTAACCGGTATAATTCCGGTGCTGCAGATGACCAATGGGTAACTATTCACGTAATCAACTCAACAAACTGTGGAATTCTGGCAAAAGCAAATGAGCTGGTGGTTGATATAGAATCATGGAGCTGATGCATGGTGGCCATATGCTCCATATTGAGAGTAAATATGTTCAATGAAGAAATTTATAATCAAGTCAATTGCATCTTTTTTTCTCAAATAATTGCATTGGATTTGATTATAATTTGAATGTGTTAAAATACACTACTGATTGATCATGCCATAAAGCCTTTTCTTGTTAGGGAGATATGTTTTTGATTACATTATTAGACTATTGATTCATTAAATATTTATTAAGAAATCAAAGAGAATGAAGGAAAGTTTACAACATCTCTCTATCGTGAAGCAATGTGACATTCAAATACTCCGAGTTTCAAAAGTAAAATTTTGAATTCAAAGCTGAAGGTTGAAGTGGAAAGTTTACTGTTGAAGGTTATTACTGCTTGACTACAAGCACCATATGTAGATTTAAATTGATATGTTATTTCTCCTTTTAAATATAGCACTTAATATATTATTGAAGCTTTTTCAACTAATTTATCAGAATGTTAAAGCCTTCAATAAATCTCATCCATTACTACAAATTCAAGTTTCTGTTTTCACAGTAGGGATATTTCAAAATGTGTGCTTCTCTTACCTACTGACCTCACCATTTTTACGAATTCAAATATTGCCGGTTATGATATCATTATCGATCTAAAGATTTTATGAGAAATATGAGAATTATGACATCATAATAATAACATGAAAAGATTTTGGTTGACTGGAAATTTTGATTGAAATTCTAAAACAATTGAATGTGCAAAAATTATGTTGCAATGAATTAAAAAGGTTTTTTTTTAATTAATCATTTGTTCAACAGCAGAATAGAAAAACTCAAATAATAAAATGGTCAGTAGACTAAAAAAATCCTGGTGATAAGAAAAACAAAAGCATCAAATCAATTGATTTATTGAATTGACATTTACTTGATACAGCTATATTACAGTAAGGTAAAAAGTACCATCAACCATATATAAAATTTTATAGAATTGAATACTTTGCTATTTATATGTTGTGCTAGGTGCATTGTACGCACTTGCTTGTTTTCATTTTGTACGCATTTTTCACCCATCTGTGCCAGAAGAACTGAAGATGGATATGCATTTACTATCTGTAGATAAGAATTATCTATTAGACGAGATGATAATATCAACTGGCTGTTGATGTAGTGTTTTTGATGAGAAAGAAATCATGGTATATTGATAACATGAATGTAAAGGTGAATCTGTGGTTATTTCATTAGGTTGGTTCAGTGGTCACAGGCTGGCTAAAAAATTTTTCATCCAATTCATTAATAGATTTTTGTCAGAAGGCATAAATTAACAGTGTATAAATTTTTCCTCAACCATACAATTCTAAAAACGGGAGGTAATCGGAGCATTCAGGAAACCACCATTCCTATCATTCAATCTTTACCCTTTCCAAACATAGAGGTTGTATTGTGGAGTCACAAGCAATACTCATAGCAAAACTTCGGTTGGGAATTTCAATAATAAAAGAGAAAAAAATACACATGAAATCAATAAAAAAAACTGCAAATTTTCTTTAAGACATTTTATTTATGAAAAAATAAAAATAAAGCTATTTTTATTGTTTATTACTCACAATATCAAATAATTATCATTATTGAGCAGAGAAAAAAAGTACACAAGATGGGAATGTTATGTTTCAAATAATATATTCACTAATGAGTGAATAGTGCTTGATTTGCTTAAGTCTAAAATAACATATATACTCGTAGTAGGCTATACCTATCTATAGTAGATATATTTATGACTCAAATCTTTATTGAAGCCCAGTTCTATCTTTATAACAAATTTCATTTACTCTCCGGTTATGTGTTCCTTAACTAAATTGCTATTGCGCTAGTGAAGCAGAACGAAACATTCTCTGAGGTTTTAATACAACATAGAGATGACATCTTAAAAAAGTGATTGGTGGATGAAACAATAAAGTAAGATTAAAAATAAATAAAACCTTTTGCTTTTTGCCAAAAAAATGACTAGAATTTTATGCATTTACAATGCTAAATTATTATAAATTACTTAGGGTTAAAAAGGTTAGGATGGTTTTATTATAAATATTCTTTCTAAGTGATAGGTTACATGAAAGAATCTTTGGTACTATATCGTTTTAAAAGATTTATTGCATTATTACAATTAATCGACAACAGAGACAGACAATCAACCATTTTTGGTTTTATATCACTACAGAACAGGCTTGGTTTACCAAAGTCAGCTGTATTATTTTTTTTATACACAATCATACCTTGAATTCAGAACATTAAGCATCGTTCATACACGCTTGTAATTATCACTTGTAAATTAAAATAAATCTTCTCACAAAAAATACTGAAAACTCAAGATGATTTAATTTACAACCCATCAATGATTGATAAAATATCATATTTTTATAACCTTATTTTATTGTAAAGTAAGGAAATTATCCCCTACCTTGTGTAAGTATGAATAGATTTTGATTTGGATGAACTATAAAAGAAAACATATTTGAAATGAAATCAATCGCAGTGACTATAAGGCAAAATTATTTTTTTAATGCATATTTATATCCTTGCCTTGTTCATTCTCATAATACTGTTAACATAACTAACTAACTAACATAATATAAATAAGTATTTATATGACTAGACACAAAAATCACATTTTTTTTAAATTTCACAAAGAAGAACTTTCTTCTATTTAGAATATATAGATGGACGGACTCTTTCCCTATTTCTGTTTAACTACTCTTCAACGTGCTGGGCCTTTCCTTTCAGGGCGGAAATCTGGAAATTGAATAATATAATAAAATGGATCGCAACCAAAAGCTCAATGTAAATAGGTAAAGTCAACTTTAAAGCATTGATGGCATGCACACTGTTCTTGTATTTAAATCCACTCTATGACTTTTCTTACATGAGCATGTGAACCTCCTTTTTTTACCATCATAAGTGGCCTTTATTCATGGCCTATATGCTGGATTTCATCGAAATGAGAATGTAACAAACATTGTCTATTTTAATATGATAATTACTAATTTCCTATTTCATATTTTTTTCAGAAATTTTCAATGTCAGTATTCTTCATGGGACATAAATATGAACTCCCGATGAAATGTCGGAACAGATATTGTTTTATCATAACTTATTTTTGTTCATTGCTCGTTTACTTTCTTTATTAGATAAAAGGTAAGAATACAAAGATGGGGTAAGTAAAGACGAAGTTAACCAATTGTTCCTTCCCCAGGACTAACCAGAGAGTGTTAGCGTTTGATAATTAAAATTTATTTATAAACAAAAATGGTAGCTTACCTCTTTGACAAGCTGTTTCTCTTTATCTGCTGCTTTTCTAAGAAGACTCTTAGCTCTCTCTAAAAGTTCATCCTTTTCCTTCATCATCCTTACCAAACGTTCATTCTCATTTTTAAAGTTTTCTAAAATCTGGAAAATTATCAAACAACAAAGAAGGAATAAGCATAAATTCAATTTTTTAGTAAATTAAAATATTTTTGTATTTTTTATGAGTTTGCTGTCTGTTACATCATAAAATTTATTTTTACTGTCAATTAAATAACGTTAAGCTAATAAAAACTCCAGAACACACAAAATCATACATTAACATTATTATTGTAATTCATATTAAAAAGTGGAAATCGAAGACACACAAACTATACATATTCATCAATTAGTATGCAATAATAATAATCAATGGCAATCTCAAACATTATCAGACAAATAAAATGAGCCCAGACCAATTGAATTTGCAAAAGTTTATACTCGAAATACTAAGAATATTGCTTTTATTATAAGTATGTATATGTTACATGCAAATTTGTAAACATGTATAGGTATTGTGTGTTACGAATTTTCTACATCGGTATCTACTATGATTCAATATGACTTTCAAAAGGTAAAAAAAGCATTTTCATACCTGGTCATCTGAAAATTGGACTGGACACTTTCGTGATCTACCAGCACCAATTTGTAATCTTTTATTTTCACCTTGAAGTCTACCAATCAGACCTGAATATATAAAATAAATTTTGCAAAATTGAAAACTGATAAAGTAAACATATCTCAAATATTGATGACATTCCACTGTACCTCTTAGTGTTAAAACTGTTCTTTCAAGATCTGAAATCCTTTTCACCTGTGAAACAGTCCCCGTTGACGCGACAGGAGGGTCTAAAGCCGTATATTCTATATTCTTCGCTATCAAATAGCTATTTTCTTCTTTTAGGAGTTTAGAGTAGCTGAGATAATTAAATATTATTGATTAAATGAACACAATTATCGGACATTTTAAATTTTTACTAATTTTGTTGGCATGTATTGAATTTAAAATATGTTTTGTTTCTAACCTTTCCAGATGATCCCTTTGCTGTTTCGCCCGTTTGCAACAACTGTTTTCACCGTCCGAGCCATCAGGGTCTAACCTCTTCCCGACAAGTAGCAGTTGATTTTCAAGGATCTCAGATTCCAGTTTTAGATTCTGCTTTGTTAGTAAAGAGTTTTGACCCAGGAGTCTCTCATATTCATTGACCAGAACATCCTTTCCCTAAAACCATGTACAAACCATTTTGTATTGTTTTAACGGCATACGGTCTTCTGTCAGTTAAATATGATATATTTTTATCAATAAATTGGGGAGGAGTTATAGAAAAGCTTAAAAATATTATTACATATATCACAAAAAAAAAAATGATTGTTGCAAATTAAAAAAAAAACCAGTTGCAATTCTTTTAAATGGGTCATCTGAAATTGTTAGCAATCAAATAAATGGTCCAGGAAGACTGTTAGCAGAAAATTATTACTGTGGAGTGATATTCAACATTTTTTGCTGCTTATTGTCTGCCTAACAGTCTAAAATGTGACCATTGAAAAGTCATAACTTCTGGACAAACAAACTGTTTTGTTTGGCTTATAGCTAATATTTGACAAATATGTTTCTTACTAAAGAAATAAACATTTAGTTTTATCCTGGTTATTACGATTATATTTTCAATAATTTCTATGATGAAATGATAAAATTCTAAAATATAACAATTATGAAATAACGAAACGAGAAAAATGTAACAGATGGAATATATTTACACCAAACAATAACAATGATTGTTATGTATGTTGATTGAGAGTTGTCTAACGCTTCTGAAGTCAGTAATAAGTATGTTAAAACCATCACTGAACTGGAATTTTCAAGGGATACATTTGTAAAATTGTAATGAATTGAATAGAATTGATTGATTGATTGTATAGAATAAATCTGTAGTCGCTTACCCTCTCGGCTAATTCCAATGCGGTGATTCTTCTCTGTTGCCATTCTAATTTTTCGAGCAGTGAACTCTGTTTAATGTTTTTGTCTAATTTGGTCTTAAGAGTCCTGACTTCATCTTCAAGTCTCTCTTTATCCTGGAGTAACATTTCAACATGATTGTCATAATTTCCAGTTACCGTTGATGGAGTTTGACCTTCTAAAAGAGATAACTTCTTCTCATTGTTTCATAATTTTTTTAATATCCTTTTAAATAAATAAAACTCAGCGTTGAGCACTATTTTCACAATTTTATCATATAAAAAACAGCAGCTATTTTGCTGATGATTTAAAATGATAGAGATATATATAAGAATATCTAAAAGCTTAATTCAACCCATCTAATTGCCAAAAAATTAGCTAACTACTAGAAAAAAAAGGTTAAGCAACTGCAACGGTTCATGCAGACAAATTTGCTTTAAATACCTACACTCTCAATTAAGACGCCATTAGCTCTACATTGAAAGCGGATATTTATTAAAAAACAATATATGGTAATAATATATACATATATATATATTGTTATTATCATTTAAGAAACCAACTACTTCTTCAAATAATTTTCAGTAAATTTTGTTCTCTATTTACCTCGTGAACTTTTGGATAAACGGGAGTCCAACTGCCTTTTTTCTCTTTCTAGTCGTGAAACTGTCACCCGAGCAGCATCCAAGTGCTTTTCGAGCTTCCCAAGCTGCGCACACTTTTCATGATACCTCATCTTCCATCGCTCGGATGCTTCTTGCCATCTAACAAACGGAACAAGTAAATTAAAAGAATAGTAAACATAGCACGACATAACAACTATTTTATTGTGTCAAAAATGTGACATAATTACTAAGGCTTTTGTTTAAGATTTAATTTATGCCGATAGACCTCGGTTGATTTACAGACAAATGTACAACCAAGTTTTGTATTGTCGATTATCAATTCCCATTCTCACATTTTATAATGAATAATTATTATTTTTTTCAAGTATATATGAAAATATAAAAAGTTTATATTTAGTATAATCTGTGGGCATATAATATAAAGATACAGTTCCACTTAGACACTCACCTTTCTGGAATTAACTTTAATATGAGCATCGAGCACAATAAAAATCTAAGTCTGAATGAAAAGTGATAGTTCCTAGAAAATTCTTCATATGTAATAATGAATCAATTCATTCTAAAAAATTAATTATGCATAGTAAGATTCATATTTTTTTAGTGTTTGAAATGATGAGCAATATTCTTTTCATATTAACTAAGCAAACAAAAAAGGTTTTAATATTTTGCAATGTAGTAATAGTAAAAATATACAAAAAAAAAAAAACTCAATGTCAATAAGGGTCAATGAGACTAAAATCAGCAGCGTTTATCGGATCCCAAGTGAACAAATCGCAATAAGACCGCTTACCTTTTTTGTTTGTCCCACAGTGCCATCTGTTTGGTTTTGTTGTTATTATTAACAGAATGTATAGAGCTTCTTTCTGATAGTTGAAGTTCTAAAGACTCAATTTTTCTGTTCAACATAATTGCATCATCGACCTGATGAGACTTTCCATTTGAAGCGTGCGGCAGACTGAAATGGTTGAAAAATTGAATATATATTGCAATATGGCAAGAAGTTTTATAATGCATCTCAAATCTAACTTTTCTTAAATGTAAAATATTAGCTTTGCCTGAATAAATTTTATTCTATATTACTTAATTAAAAATACAATAAAATTGATTCAATAGAGATTAATTTTATGAGACTTCATCAATATAAAGCTATCAAATTTAATCAAAAAAATGAATTACGTTCTAGACATTTGTGATCTCAAATTGTGAAGTTCCAGTCGAGTTCTGCGCTCTCTGCCAGTCAATACTCGGATTTGCTTACGCAGTAATGCGTTCTGCTTCCCTAGAAGCTGCTTCTCTCCACGAATTCGATCGATCACAGTTTCTGACCTGAAAAATTATAAACATTAATATAAATAAATTGAGGCTTGAATTTAACGAAATCATTCAGTCTGACACTAATATCACATCCTTTACCAGAACTCAACCCGTAGCCTGGATTGTGAGAATACTGAGGAAATATTGACTAACTACAGAATGATGAAAACAATTTTACCATGTTGCTTGCTCAGCATCCCTCAGAGACATCAAAGCGGTGTGATCACCAAATAGATTCCTATTAGCATCCTCAGATGTCAGTTCTGATTTACTATAACCCCCTCGCTCAGTATGTAGAAGAGAGTTGTTTTCTACATTGGAATTGTTGTCTTCTTCCAATTCGATTATGGCTGATAAATCAAAGGTAGGGTCACTGGCCGATATGATAGTTTGAAGATTCAAAACTTGATGCTGGAATGACAAATAAACCAGAACATATTTTTTCAATAGGACAACAAATATTTCAGAGAAATTTGTAAGAATAACCTTCTCAGTCCTGACTTTCTATTCTTCATAGAATTTTTTTTTTATTGTTTCATTTTCTTACTAGCGCATTGAATAAGTATTATTTAGTAAACCAACTAAAATAAAGCATGACCATATCCAGAGCGGCATGGACGGACTGTGTGAAATTTTGAAAATTTTTGCATATAAAATAAATGTCACCCATTGTATGACAACACTGACAAAACTTAGAGGAATGATAAAAAAAAATACAATAATATTTACACTGATTTACAAAAGTTCCTGATAAAAAAATCAAAATTAGCTTTATAAAAGGGCCATAAAGTTAATGTGTATTGCAACGTATACTGCCTGTGAGGAGTTTAATATCAGAAGATATTAAATATGGAGACATATAAAGTAAAATATTTTACAAATTAATCTTACCTTTAAGCTCGTATTGGCTGTGTGCAATTTATGAATGGTGCTATCTCTTTCGGTTATTTGACGTATAGCTGTTGTCCGTTGCTCAGTAATTTCTGCTTTTAGTTGACCGACTTCCTGCCGACAGTCTCCCAATTCGGCGAGCCAGTGAGATGTCTCTGTTTTATACGAAACGACTTCATTGGAGTGCTTCTCGTCAAGTCTACGACTGAGGGACTCCATATTTGAAAACCTTTCTGATGCTAGGCTTTTCCAGCGCTCACATTCAGATTTACACGATAAACTGCAAATGGTTACTGTGTATATTTTTTAATGCATTTATTTTGTTACATTAACGATAAAATGTAAGCCATAAACTGTAGACAGTATAAAGAAACTTTCTGACAGAAAATATTATAAAAATGTAAAACTACTTACAGGTTCGCTCTGTTGGTGTCCAAGTCTTTTTGAAGTTGAAAACATCTATCTTCCAGTTCAAGAATCTTACCTCTATACTTTTCCATTGTGGAATTGTAGTTTTCAACATGAGATGGTGCCGTCAACAAATCTTTCAAACTGTAAGAAACACGAAAAAGTCGTGAGATCAATTCTGAATCCAAAAAAATTTGTTTTGTTAATGTGTTAACACCAAAAATTTTTTTAGTAAAACTTATAAATACCTATTATGTTCTCGCTCTAATGTTTCAATCTTTACTTTCATATTGATGATTTGTTTCTGAGCAAGAACGTTTGTATTATGATGTTCAGATTTTTCATTTTTCAATAACTCTTTATATTGCTCAATTGTGGCATCTTTTTCACTTTCGATTTCTTTGAGACTCTTTAAAAGATTCTTCAAATGCTCCATTTCATTTTCATTATCAGTTTTCTCATCCATCACCCTACAATCGGCAATATTTTTATCTAACTCATCAATTTTTGCATTCAAGTCAATGATAATTTTTTCCTTGTCACTGACCATCTGATTAACTGCCGCCATTTTGGATTCAAGTGTGATTTTTTCATTCTCCAAATTTAAAATTTTTTCTGATCTTTCAGATGCCATAGATAATGCTTCTTTTATTTCAACTTCTAATGATTTTACGCTGTCCTTTAATTCATGTATCTTTTGAATATTCAAATCATCAATTATATCTGTCTGACATTCAAAATCTTCCATTACTAATGGACTTTCAGGGTCCGTTTGGATGACTACTGTAGTTTTTGTTGAAGGTTTTGGTGACAAATTTTTAATAACGTTCTTCATCGGAGATCCGGGTAAATTAACAGCTGCATCGGTGAAATCGTTCACCTTTTCATTATTTCTGTATATTGGTAGCGGCTTTTTCATGGTTCGAGGCTTAGGAATGGGTTTATATGATAGTTGATCTGAAATAAAAACATATAATGTTTATTTTTCACGGAGTAGATTACTACAATGTGTGTAAAGGTGTTAAAAGGTGTGTTAAAAAAACTTGTGTTCAAGCCTTCAATAATATAAATTTATTTATGAAAATGTCTACTTTGGGATTCAAGAATAAATGGCCAAAACCCAACAGTATATATAAATATATATATATATATAAATATATGTATATATATTTAGTAACAATTTTGCATTTTTCATCAATAAACACTGCAGCCTGACTAATCTGGACAAGGCTAACCTATCGAGTAAATATCACATGATTTACCTTCAGATTGATGCGAGTCTTCAACGTCGATATCAATGAGTTCCACGACAGATATTGACCGTTTCATATCCAAAGGCAAATTTTCACTCTTATTAGAAACTGTTTTGCCAAAGGCAAACGATAACATTAACAGATTCTCTTCCAGAGAATTCATCTGTGTCTCAGTTTTAGCACAGTTGTCTTCCAATCCACTTATTTTTTGTTCAAATCCAGATTTTTCTCTCTTCCACTTTGATTCCTGTAAGGGAAACTCATTCATACAATATTCAGTGGTCATCCATAAATAATATCATAGGATTTGGTACATTATTCACTCACCTTCAATTTCATCTCAATGTAATGTGGACATTGTGTAATGTCATCATTCAAGCACTGCATATTTTTCAGATCAGCTACCGACAAACCAATATCTTCAGACAACGACTTATTCTCAATATCTTCTTTAAGTTTAGTAATTTCCGCCAATTTATTTTTAATTTCTTCTCTTGAATTATATATATTATCCAATATCGCCAGTGGGACGGATCCTTGATACTGCTCCCTCATGGCTTGTAATGCAGAACTAAGAAAACTGAGCAAAAAAGCATAATGGTACATTTATGAGATAGATGCAGAGTCTATGGAAATGAGAAAATACTAAACGACACTAAATAAGTTTCGTTACTCAACTTTCTTTCTTCAGAGAACAGAAAAATACGAAAAGCGTAGTTTGCAATGTGTCATTTAAGAGCCACGTATTTTATATCAGATAGGACAATGTATGAAAATAAAAAAAGTTAATCTATGAATAAGCCAACACTTCAAATGTGTTGATAACATGTCTGATTGACCAAGAAATAAAATACAAATGAAGATTGGGTAACTGAGAATGGATTACCGGTGATCTTCATGATTGTATTAAATAGGCATGGGAAACGAATCATCAAGACAAATTTAATTTCCCCTTTCCAATTTGTATATTTGAGTCATTAAGGAGTTGGATTCTCCAAGAGTCTACTTTATTCGGACATATTATGTATTTTCAATGAATTTATTGACAGGACAGTGTCAGAAGGCGAGTGATCAATGACAACACTAACATTACCATAAAAGTGTATAAGTTGTAAATTTGCTGATTGATTGAATTGGCATTCACTTGGTAGAACTCCATTATAACACGGTGAAAAAATAGCAATGTATTTTAGTTCTACAAAATTATTTAAATTTAAATTTCTACAGAAAGCTAACTCTATACATAGTTATATTAAATTCACACTAGAGATAGAGGTAGACAACTCCATCAATTTCCTGGACTTAACCATTAGCAGAGTTAAAAACAGGCACACTTTTAAATTTTTTAGAAAACCTACCTTTTGTGATACCACAATTCACGCAAAGTCCCTCCACTCATGGAATCATAAGCTTGCGGCTTATAACTCCATGGTCCATAGGCTAGTAACTGTACTTATGAGTCAGGCAGATTACGACAAAGAACTGCATACTATAAAATGCATAGCCCGTAATAATGGTTATGAGATAATGATGATAAATAATTTATTATATAAAAAACAATTAAATCTAGCTAGAAAACTCATTTACCCGAACCCAATACAAGATAACCGCTTCTATAAATCTATTGACTACCTAGGTAGCATTAGCGAAAAAATTCATCAGGAGATTAAAAACTCAATAAACATAGCTTTCAAGGTCAACAATAACTTAGGCAGACATCTTAAAAATAGTAAAGATAAAATCAATAAACTGGACAGAAGCGGTATTTATAAAATGTCCTGTGGCTCATGTTTATCCGTTTATATCGGACAGACAGGTAGAAGTATATCTACTCGAGCTAAGGAACATGTAAGATCATTCAACAGTAAAAAAACAGATTCACAATTCGCTAATCACGTTATTAATGAATCACATAATATATATTCAAACTCAGCCCCTAAATGTTTGCAACTTTGTAGTAAGGGTCGGAGAATGACGGCTTTGGAACAGCTGGAAATCAATAGACACCAATTATCACAAAGGATTCTTAACGAACAAACGAACATAATAGTATCGCCACTTGTCCAGCCGTTGTACAAAGGGGTTGTCTGATTTGCTTCCAGAAGGACCACTTCCGTCCCACATATAATCTTATTGTCTGTCATAGACACCTATTGTTTCATTTAGAATTTTGAAAATTTAGTGTCATTGTGTTAAAGTAACAAGCTAGGCCGTTGGAACAGGAGAGAGGATGTGTTGTGTGCCTTTTCTGCACAGCTATATATAGATAAGCGAATGTTAGTTTAAGCATAGTTCTGACGATGGCGTGAGCCGAAATAGCTATCAACTATATTTGTTAAAAATAATTTTGTAGAACTAAAATACATTGCTATTTTTTCACCGTGTTGTATATTTGCATTTAAAAAAATCATTTATAATTCTAAGATGATACCTTATTTTGAAATTGGTGCGAGTAGTATAATTATCAAATTGATTTTCTTTCTCTTCTATAATCATCTGCAATTTTTTTCTCGCATCCTTTTCTTTTTCCAGGGATTTGGTCAGCTTGTCTCTTTTCTTGTGCATCTCTGCTGTATGCAAGTGGGATACCAGTATTTCACCACTCAATCTAAAAAAATCACCATTTTGAAAAATATTTAACCATTTAACCGCTCAGCCTTTATGAATATTATGAGTAGACTTTATTTTTTATCAATTTTCTAGTTCTTAAAAAACATTCACAAAAATTCGCATTGCAGCAAGAATATGTCTACAACTCACCTAGCAATAATTGCTTTGTTATCATTGACAGACTGCAGATCCAGCACTTGATGTCTCAAAATATTTATTTCTAAGCCATTAACCAGTTTATCGTGTTGAATATCGTTTATCTGAAAATAAAACAGCAATATTATAAGGTGTTGAATTACACGAAAAAAAAATTCTTTCCTATTAATAATAAAGTAATGAGTAACCTTAAGTGTTTAGTAAGAAGTGATATAGCAACCCCAAAATTCATTTCAAGATTTCAATATCCGGTTTGGAATAAGTTTCGGTCATCGGTTCATCGGTTTAAGTTTGTTTTTGTGATATGAAGTCTATACTTTTCTTTAACCAAAATATTGCACAATAGACAATATTTGGAGTCAGTATGGATTTATACAGTGCCGCAGCCCATGAATATTCCACTCAAAGGTTTAAATGGAGTGTAGTGAAAAAATGCTGTTTTCTTGTATGTTTCCATATCATACTCAATAGTATTGAGTGTCACTTTAACGTCCCAACATCTGGTAAAATCTATTTCAATGTTTATTATGTAATGTCTTATAAACTAAGGCAGCTAATTATTTTTCACAAAACATAGACGAGAACTAAAGATGACCTACCTGTTCTTCTAACGATTCCATTTTACTTTGAAGCTGAACTATGGCCACTTTTAATTGTTCGTTTTCCTTAACCGTATTCTCATAAATATTTGTGTTTTGTTTCATGTCATCGAACGACAGTGATGCTTGGAACTTATCACTGCAAAGATCAAACATAATTAAAAATGATTGCTGAAGAAGAAACAATTTATTTTCAAATTATAATCTTGATTCAACTTACATTAACGCCATTTCTCGCTCTTGTAGTTTCAAATTCTCAGACTCCAATAAATTGATTTTCGCATTGGCTGCACTGAGAAGACTGTTACAGTTTTCCAATTTTGAATTTGAATTTTCTTGATGCTGTGTCAATAGACAATTAACTTCTTGAATATAATTCAATTTCGAATTCAACGCTAAGATTTCTGTATCTCTACTGGCTACCATTGAGGCAAACTGTTTTAATCCATCTTCAGCTAAAAAAATATCAATACAACAAAAATATCATTATGGGTATTTTTATTAATCAATATTGTTATATACTGTGAAAAAAACAAACCTGAGTCTATATTTTCGGATATAATTCTCAACTCTTTCTCTGTTGTCAGCATTTGTTTTAGCTCTTCATTTTCTGTTTGCAAGAATTCACATTTAACATTTAACAAAGTATTTGTATTACTATCATCACCACATATTGTATAATCATTAGTATCTGATACTTCTTTATTCAATGATAATCTATATTTCATTTCATACTGATTCATCTTTTCATTTTGTTTGAGAAAGACATCTATGGGTACAGATTTTCGTAGACTGTTTCTCAAATCTGTAATATGAAACAATAACTTTTGTCTTTCTACTTCATAAGATTTCAGCTTTATGAAAGTGTCAACTTTATACTGAAACAGTTCAGCTTTGATGGCCTCGTTTATATTTTTTACATATTTGAAAGTGTCCAACAAATACTTATTCTTTCTTTCCAAGCAATACCTGTCGCTGAAATCTGACAATTTGGTAACAATATTTTCATCCAATTCAGATTGATTTTGATTAATTTCGTTCAATTGCATTTTAACACTCTCAATTTCAACAGAGAGTGTTTCTATGTTATTTTTATACTGCTCTTCCATCGCAGACCATTTATTTTTATCGTCATTGTTTTGAGTGAATATATCAATCATATTGTCATACAAATGTTCAAACTGTTTGTGAAAATGTATCAGATTTTCGTGCAATACAAGGGAGTAGTTTTTATCAGCTTGTTTAATATAAGTATCTTTGATTGTTTGACTGTCTTTAAAATCTGCATCAACTATATTGTCTTGACTCATTGTCCATTCATTTATACGCTCATTGTTAATGTCTTCCGAGTGAATATTTCTATTTAACTTATCAGAGGCTTGTTTAGCATTTTCAATTTCGGTGAGCTTTTGTTCTAACTGTAAAGATTTTTGTGATTCTCTGGCTAGCAAATCAAGCGTAGACAAAATTTCAGTCCTAAAATTAAAAAAAAGATTAGGTAAATAAATATTCTCTGAGAAAAAGCATTCTACTGTAACAACAGATCAGTTAAGGATAGCAACAGTTGGGGGAGCAAGTATTATGATGAGACCGACCATTCAATTAGCTCGTTAACACCAGAGGATGTGAAATCTGCATCATCAGTCTATATATATGTAATTGACATTAATCACCCATCCCAGTGGGTGAAAAAGGATGTTGACAAAAGCATACACAAAATTAATGCTTCCTTCATTTTTTTCATCAATGTTTATCATATTACCTGGCTTCTTTGAGCATAGATCTGAGTCCATCTTGAGTTCCTCTTTCTGCTTGTAGCTCCATCAACATTCTCATTGCAGGATGATACCAGCCAGCAACGTGACGTGCATCTAAAACTTGAAGCAATTTTTCAAGACACGTTGAAGTAATGTCACATGGAGATGTCGTGGCTGGAATATAAAACAAAGATTCACTATACAAATCAAAAACAGACCGAAAAATAACTACTACGTATTTATAGACAGCACAGGTGAATTGTTAAAGAGAAAAATTAAATATCAATTCGCTGTGATGCAAAAGAATATAATGTGTAACATATCTACTGATACTATTTGTCATATTTATGTATTTTAAAAAATGTGTGATCTTTTAAAGGAACAGTAGTAAAATGGACAACTATGAATAAACAGATTAGATTCTTTCAATAATATGGAAATAAGCAGGCAATTTTATGTTGAAGTGTGTATTTCATATTTCTAAGTGAGTCATTTAAGGTATCCATATGTATCATATGTGAATAAACCACTCTCAATGATCTCACAAAAGCTGCTTTGGATTCTCCAGGGTATGAAAAAGTACAAAATGATGTCGGAAAATAAACCTTTTTCTTTAATAGCGTCCAGTATTTCGTGCAATCCCTTTCGAATTCCTTCATTCTCGTCAATCAGATGTTGATAATTTTCTCGGATCAATATAATCTCTTCAGAATCTGCTGGAGACTTCTTACATGGCGAGCTCTTATTTACATTGCTAGAAATAATTATTTTTTTCGATACTATTATTAGGTTTGAAAAAGCCCATGGGAAATAAATTGAGCATTGGCAAGCCATCTGTCATATTCAAAATGTTATTTACGAATAATATATTTGGATAAAAGAGGTTCCAATTTAGAAAATAATCTAGTAGCAGGTGAAACTGATCCAAACCTTTCATTTAATACATCTCCCGATCCGTCATTCCCAACTGTGGTTTCCTGCTCAAATGCCTGTCGACCAATATTCTCTTCGGCAAGTATAGCTGCCAAAAAATGTTCCGGCAATTTGATACCCTTACTTTTAACATGACTGTAGAGCTTTTTTATGCATTTTTCTTTTTGCCGCAGTTGAATTTGGAGAGAAATTTTTTGTTCCTCGAGTATGGAAAGCTTTTTAAGGGAGGCATTTAGTTCTTTCTTTCTCTTGGTGTGTTGGGTAAGTACACTGTCCACAGAAATCGGCTGCTCAGATGGCAGATTGAGTTTTTTTCTGTAAAAAAGATTAGATTATTGAAAACAAGTTAAAAGTATATATTCGTAGTCTGTAACTGAGTGGTCAGCATTGGCGTTATCAGATTTGGTATTGGGATCCAAATGGAGGATCTCCAAATTCTCAACATTAAAGCTGCAAATAGTTTGATCATTCATGCCATTCTCATGAAATAATCTATTGTCAGAACTATGCTTAAAACTAACATTTGCTTATCTATATATAGCTGTGCAGAAAAGGCACACAACACATCCTCTCTCCTGTTCCAACGGCTTAGCTTGTTACTTAACAAAATGACACTAAATTTTCAAAATTCTAAATGAAACAATAGGTGTCTATGACAATAAGATTATATGTGGGACGGAAGTGGTCCTTCTGGAAGCAAATCAGACCACCCCTTTGTTCAACGGCTGGACAAGTGGCGATACTATTATGTTCGTTTGTTCGTTAAGAATCCTTTGTGATAATTGGTGTCTATTGATTTCCAGCTGTTCCAAAGCCGTCATTCTCCGACCCTTACTACAAAGTTGCAAACATTTAGGGGCTGAGTTTGAATTTATATTATGTGATTCATTAATAACGTGATTAGCGAATTGTGAATCTGTTTTTTTACTGTTGAATGATCTTACATGTTCCTTAGCTCGAGTAGATATACTTCTACCTGTCTGTCCGATATAAACGGATAAACATGAGCCACAGGACATTTTATAAATACCACTTCTGTCCAGTTTATTGATTTTATCTTTACTATTTTTAAGATGTCTGCCTAAGTTATTGTTGACCTTGAAAGCTACGTTTATTGAGTTTTTAATCTCCCGATGAATTTTTTCGCTAATGCTACCTAGGTAGTCAATAGATTTATAGAAGCGGTTATCTTGTACTGGGTTCGGGTAAATGAGTTTTATACTATTATATATATGATTATACGATACTATTATGTTAGTTTGGTCGTTAAGAATCGACCAAACTAACATAATAGTATCGCCACTTGTCCAGCCGTTGCACAAAGGGGTGGTCTGATTTACTTCCAGAAGGATCACTTCCGTCCCACATATAATCTTATTGTCATAGACACCTATTGTTTCATTTAGAATTTTGAAAATTTAGTGTCATTGTGTTAAGTACCAAGCTATGCCGTTGGAACAGGCCTTTTCTGCACAGCTATATATAGATAAGCAAATGTTAGTTAAAGCATAGTTCTGACGATGGCGTGAGCCGAAATAGCTATCAACTATATTTGTTAAAAATAATTTTGTAGAACTAAAATACATTGCTATTTTTTCACCGTGTTATAATGGAGTTCTACCAAGTGAATGCCAATTCAATCAATAATCTATTGTGTTGTTAATGAATAAAATACATTCAAATCAAATAATAAAAATCAATAAACAAATAGACTCTCACCTCATGACGGAATTTTCTAATTGTAACTGATCAAGTAAATGTACATGCTTGTTTATATCTGCAACTAGTTCATTAATGTTGTCGTCTCGGATTTTCAACTGCTGTTTTTTTTTCTTGTTGTCATGCATCGCTTCCTTCAACCCGAATTCTCCGCTCTCAAACAAGTGCAAACGCTTTAGAGCTTCGGTTAACTGTAAAATTTGCAATGCAATTTATCCACTTAACAATAAATCTTTTTTGAGAAATTTTTGGCCAAGGTAGAATATAAATATTTTAATTATAATTCTTAGGTTTAGTTGATAATTTAATATACATATTGATTTTAACTGGGCACTGTTTTATGAAAATTTCATGATATAGTTTATAATCCCCCTGTTTCGATACAATAATTTAAAACCTCTATATATTTTGAATGGGTAGTTATTGGCTAATAAATGATTAGCAAATCTCAATGTATCTTTGTTCAATCTAAAAGCAGCTAGCAGTTGTGATTTCACTTTAATTTAATTATTGGTGCTCAACTAATGTACATATCATCATCATCATCATCATCATCAGCCGGGGTCGATCCACTGCTGGATGAAGGCCTCCCCCTGTTTTTTTTTTCAGGGGGGGTTTGGACATAGCAACACCACGCTGCCCAGGCGGGTTGGTGTTCGGTTTTCTGTCTGGGTTTTCCTTCCCATAATGTACATATAATTTTTGTTATTTTGCATTGAAATAAAATTCCAATCACAATGGGCCATATTTGTTTAAATTTATTATGAATATAACAATTTAGTATTGTGATTCCTAATATTTTACAAGAAATATTTGGGCAATAATCCCAGAAGGCAATCGATCCCCAGGGTGTCTCCAGAGGAGACAGGCAAGCTACATAAAGAAAGATGCAGATAGAATGGAGAGATAGAGCTGAATAAAATGTAATATCACCTTAGTAATCACAATTTCATAACATTATTTTATATAAATAACAAAAAATATTGTGAAATTTGGGTTTACCCCAACTTACTTCAATTTCTTTTATCTTTAGACATTCTTCAAGATCGTCATTATCAATTTTACACTTCTGCAATTCTAATTTGAATTTCTCAATATTTGTACTCCCTTCGATGCTGTCATGCGATATTCCCATTTTTAGATTATCAATCAACGTCTCACACTCTGCTTTTTCTTTCTTTAGTTTTTCGATAGTTTCCGCGGAGTAAAGCATTTCCTCTGCTGCCTCAGCAAGTTTACTCTGAAGATGGTGTATCTGGTCTTCACGTTGTTTGATCATCTATATAGAAAAATAGAAGATAGGCTATGTTGTGTTATAGTAAACATATAGAAAATATGTTGAAATATTGTAAAATGCCTGATAATCAAAAGGTTTAACAAGAGAAAACATATTCGCTATTTTTTTTTTTTATATATGCTTAAATATTTTTTTAATAAACATCTATTAATATTGCTGAGCGTAGCACTGGGTTCAGAGAAATAGGTCGAACCCGCCTTGTGTCAGTCCTGAATTTAGAAGCATGGTTTATGCAAGCATTTGTAAAAAAATGCCAATTTTGCACACATTGACTAGTGTGAAATGTTTTAATAATTATTAGAAAATTGATCTGAAGAAATAACATTTCTTTGACAGATCTTACCTGTGTGAAAAAAATGGTTTCAATTTGATCGGTGCTCTCTGGTGTCTGGTGTTCATGATATTCTTTGAATTTATTTTTAAGATCATCAATCTCAGCTTGCTTCTCTCTGGAAATATCCTAAAGAATGTAACAATGTTAAAATGAAGAATAATACTATTGTATCATATCACTATTGGAGCCATTGTTATAAATAAGTTATTGTCAGAACTGGACATGATGTCAGCAATCGATAACTCGGAATATATGATCTGAACTGAAGACCTATGCAACAACAGGCTGCTATGAATAGCCATAGAATCAATAAAATAAAATACATAATAACTACATCATTAACAGTCTGAATATGTAAAATAACTTTTATGAAGAAAAATTGTTTTTTTATACCTTCCATTCATTTATTCTTAATTCCATTTGCTCAGCGAATTCATCTAGCTGAGTATCTCGTCCGTCATTTGTTTCGGTTATATTCTCAATATGATTTTGCAATGCTGAATTTGCATCAGACAACTTCTTGACTTTCTCTAAACAATAAGATATATTATTAATATTATATATTAACTAAGCAGAATTTTTTTTTTTCAATCGAAAACCCAAATATTTATCTTAAAAAAGAAATATGCACAGTCATATAAAAGAAAAACAAAAAAACTTACCATTCAAATGTTTGTTTTCACCTCTAGTATTGGTAATGAGTAACGTAAGATCATTAATGTGACGCGTGGCTTCTGACAGTTTCCCTTTCAAATGGTTCAATTTATCACGAAGCAGTTTATTCTCCTCAGCAATGGCCTGGAAAGAAGATAAGAATTAAGAAAGTTTTCATAAATAAACAACTCGATATTTAAGTCAATAAATATTGTTCAACTAACCTGAAGGTCAAAAAGAAGCTCTTTGATGTGTTGGTTTTTCTTCTTTAGAGAATCTCCTATTTCTTTCATACGATCTAATTCCGAAATAGGATCTGGAGTCGAATCACTGTCATTGTCTCTGTCTTTTATTAATGCAGCTCTTTGATCTTCCAAAACTGATATTTCTTCAGATAACTGTAAAATTTCAACAGAATATTAATGAACGAAATTAACTATTATCATTTAAAAAGGGTTTAGGGTAGTTGCTCGCTTCAATTTTCCAGGGTGATGTGGTTTAATTTCATACATAGCTCGTAGATTAGATAAGATCACAGAGGGCCCTGTTACAGTACTTTCGCTGGATCATTCCTGCAGATGCCTCCAGAGAGCTTTTTTTCCAACACATGAAATTCATAAGCCCTGGACAACCATCGGGTGCGACCATACGGCATGGAGACAAAAAAAAGTGATCGTTGGATAACACGGTGAAAAAAATAGCAATGTATTTTAGTTTTACAAAATTATTTTTTTAAATATAGTCGATAGCTATTTCGGCACACGCCATCGTCAGAACTACGCTTAAACTAACACTGAATTAACTGACTTGCTTGTCTATATATAGCTGTGTAGAAAAGGTGCACAATACATCTTCTCTCCTGTTTTAACGACCTAGCTTATTTCCTGTTCGCAATAAAACTAATAATTTTAAATGAAACTAAAAAGGCAGCTATATCAATAAGTTTACATATGGCAAGGAAATGGTCCATTACGGAAACAAAGAGTCACCAGTCAGAGGAGTCAATAATGGTGACCGGCATATATTAGTTTGTTCGTTAAGAATCCTTTGTGATAGTTGATATTGGAATTGGGAATTTTGCAGAGGTAAAATGGTAGGCATATAAGCTCTACATATAGAGTGTTTATGATGAGATGAGATATTTATATACATCTTACCTTTCCGAGAATACTTTTATTTACTTCAATTTCATTTTCTTGCTGGAGCAGTTGTTCATTTAAATCTCTGACGTGTGTTGAGTCTGAAATAAATAATAATTGCTTAGTAATTTAATATTCATTATTGAAAATGTTTGTATTTGTAAATCCCATTAACACACACATCTGTATCTGTTATTCACCCTTAACACTTTTTCAAGTGTTAAAAAATATGTGATGTATCACGGGATACTAAAATTCATCATTAAATATGAAGAAAAAAACACTCATACGCAATTGATAAAATTATTCCTATAAAAATAAAAATATAATCATACCATGGGTGTTCAAACACTTTTCAATTAAACTTTTTTTCTCTATAGAACAATTCCACATTTTCAAAAAATTTCCAAAACAAACAAAATTTCAACGTCCTTTATTAAATGTTGACAATTCAAAAAGTTTTAATCTGAAAAAACCAATCTCAAGAAATATTGCCATAAACTGATAGAATTTGACTTTGCATTTCAGTGATAAAAAGCAAGTTGGTCACAGCAATTGTCAAGTAAATTACTGTGGGAAAAAAGTTTAAGCTTACACAAAGATATGTCAGCATACCTATCTACTATTGCAGACATGCTCGATAAAGGTCAATCAATTTTTGACAATTTCTTACCTTTCCTTGATTTGCTCAGTCTCATCTCAGCTTCAATCTCTCCTTGTTTTATGGCCATTTCGTCCAATTCAGAAGTAAGTGATTGAACCTAGACAGTTAATACATTATAAAGTTATTAACAATACAGTTTATTCACGTTAAGCTATAGTGGCTCGTATTAATGTTTGATTTTTTTTTTTTATTATTTTAGCTGTTCATAAATAAAATAATTTGAGCCCTACTTTTATTAGAGGAAAATTGAAAATTAAAGTAAATTAAAATACTTATCAACACAATTTATGTTATTTACACAATTTTATGCTAACATCACAAATCAAAATAATATAATCATGATGATAATAATTTATTATTGAAAAAAAAAACTATGATGGAAATATTAATATAAATTTATTGAACTAAGCATGGAGTGCCAGATGGAGTGGTCTATGTCGTTGGCTTCCTTGACAGATCTAATGGGTTAAAGATTCAATATGAACAGGGTTTCTTTTTCAATTGATTTATGGCATTTATCGAGACATTGGTGTTTGTTTTTTTTTTAATAATAAAAACACATTTCCTAGGACTTATTTCCACAATAGTTTTATGATCAGGACCAGTTTCACTATCACAAGCATTATCAAGTAAAATTATTGTTATTGTGGAAATAAGTAGTTACTAAAAAAAATTGTTTTTATTATTTAAAATATGTCTTTCCATCAAGAAGTGAAAGTTAACAACCTAAAAATTGATGTTTGTCTTGTGAAACACCGGTGATGTCCTAGCTCTATCCCTTCTATTTTTAATTTCATGTAAAAGAGAGTTTGTGCAACTGAATTACAAGAAATTATTGTAGAAAAATTTCTATCTTCATCTTTGTAAGTTTTTTTTTTAAATAGTATCTAACTACTTTTTTCTACTTCATTATAACGTAGATCAGATTATTTTCATCGTAACTGGGGTATTATTGCATTCATGCATATGATATTAGCAAAAAGACCGTGCGAATGAAAGTAAATAATTACTACAAACTTCATCTTGGAATTTGCTGCTATAAATATAATTAATTATTTAAATGTCAAAGATATAGGATATTGTTATTTCAAAAAAACTTTATTTCTCTGTACCTGCTCTCCCTTGTATCTTAACATGTCTTGCGCAACAATAAATAAAGCTTTCATATCTCCGAAACTGATTTCGATATCTCCAGGATCCATCCAAGAGATGCTTTCGTATACTTTTTCTTTGTCCTCATCTTTTATATCCTGATAATTAAAAGAAAGAATAGTTTTCCAATCCAATTCTACCATTTTAGAAGGAATTTAATAGTGGGACTGCCTACTATTTGTTATCGGTGTAACTAATGTATTTAAATGTCACAACACGGTAGCCATGACACAACAAAATTATGGTAAGCAACCAAAATAAGCTTGCCATAACAAAGGAACCATTGTAATTAAACTGTCACTCTTAAAATTCAAAACATATTTTTTTACCTGCATAATATATAATTTTTTTTATTTTATGATAAATAGTAAACAAGTGAAATTTTAATTACTTAAGATAATTTTGAAAAGGAAAAATTTCAGAAGCATGCATACAAGCAACAAATCTTAATTTTTTTTCTTTTCTAGTAGTAATTTGTATATCAGTAGCACAATTTTTATGTGTCAAATTCAAAACAATTAATAATCGATTTTGGAAAAGAAATTGAGGGATTGATTTTTTATTTCAGTGACAATATATCAAAAGTTTTTAATTGTTCAAATGTTATATATTTCTTTAACACAGAACTGTCAAGTAATATTTATTATTTTTATAATGTTTTTATTTTTATAATGATACTATTGTCTTCAACGTTAAAAATTACGAGTATATTTGGATTTAAAAATATTTATTTAACACAGTTGGAAGATAACATGCCAGCAAATTTTAAAGAGAAAAATACAGTGCACTCTTGATTATCCGAGCTAATGCTGGGAAGGATGGTCACGGATAATTGAAAAACACGGATAATCCGAATCATCAATTTTTTATTTTATTTTCGAATATAATATCACATACACAATACAATTTTTTACACATTATTTATCAAGAAAACACAAAAAAATACGTAAAAATGTAATATTTTATCATAATAACAAACGTAGTCCCTATAGCTGACAAATATAGGCAATAAATATTGAAATTAACAAATTTACTGTGGGTCGCGCCGGTTTATGCACTTCACTGGAAATGTAAATAAAAGCGCATGTGGAATACAAAGGATTTCAATTGTTGACTCATTCTAGTTCCATAAATTGCGATGCTTATTGCGGTATATGCGAACATTCATACATTCAAAACACACAGTGGTTAAAAAAGTTCACCGATTAGTTACGTAAAAAAACACATTTCTAAATTCATCCTTTTTTTCAAACAACGCGCATTTTCAAGATCGCAATTCATTAATGCGTCTCATAATCGATATAGAAAAAAATCAATCAGATTATATTTGAATTAAAAAATATTTATTTTCAGGCACGAATAATCCACAAGCCGGATAATCCATACACGGATAATTGAGAGTACACTGTATGTAAATTATTATCTATGGGTGACCACAACAGCAATATCTTCATTAATTTTTAACATCAAAGTAACTTATGTCAAGTTAACCCAAATTAAATGCTTATATTTTTGATTACTTGCACAGATAAGGTTGGTATTGTTTAAGCCATCTTTCATGGCCGAAACTTATTTTTTATTATATTAATACTTCAACACCCTCTCGTTTTTATTTTTTGAAATGATGCATTGCCCACTTGTCTTTCCAAACCACCCCACTCAAATGTAAATATATATTTTCTGTCCCTTGTTATGTATATTTTACGAATCTATTACGAATTTACTTGACGTGTAGTCTTAAAAACATATTCACAATGTCAAATTGATAAAGGAAAAGAACAAAAAGAAATAAAAAAAAATATTGATAGTGATGATAAATGCATTATTTCTCACCTTATTAAAAATAAATAATAAGCCAAAGAAAAAGTTTGAAAATTATTTTTATTGTCACTCATACCTACAAACTTATACAGTGAAATAAAATTATACAATATTGGGTATTCTTTCAGAAATGTTTTTTTATTCAAACTTTCTCGTGACAGACGTTTCTTTGAAAGTTATAACACGCATGTTTGAAAATATTCATCAACACTTGGCAATTTAATCAAATAGTATCTGAGCAACCTATCAAACACAATTAGTTTACCAATACATAATAGTTTGAACAGAACGTGCTGGCATTTTAACATCAAAAGTTTTGGATCCTTCTTCTATCGTGACGATTAGTTCTTCATTAGCCCTAGAACAAGAATTTTAAAAATACTCTTGGTCAGGTTTTGTCAAAATCTGGCTTGAAAATTAACTAAATATATTTTTCATAACAAAAATTAACAGGCATCTAAAATGAATACTTTACTTCAAGCCTGCCTTAGACTATAAGGTTGACTGATAATATATGTAGTATTAGAGAATTTAGAATTTTTTGGCAAGTAAAATATATGAAAAATTTCTTATAAAAGATTTTCAATAAGTAAAATAGAACATTTTTAGTTAAAGTTGCTTGCAAGCTGCATAATGGTATTTCTGGTAGCTTGTGAAAAAAAATATATCATATCTATTGTAGGAAAAATGGCAGTTTTTTTTTATTGCTATAATTTTTAATTATTATTTAGGGCAATTTTTGGACAAATTTTCATTTATTATATTTTTGAAACATTCTAATTGTGCTAGTAATATTAGAAAATTGTCTATGGTGCTTTATGCTTCTGAGTAAATATGGAATGAAGATAATAAAAATATTATATTTGGTACAAAATGTACACAAAAATTTTGGAAAACTAGAACCCACTTTCTTGAATAGGGAATCTTATGAATTGAAATTTTAGGCAAAAATGTATGTAGCCAAGGTTTGCAAACTACAATATATTAGTTTTTCTAGTCACCGGTTGAATAATGGTTAAATATTTAAGAAAGTGCTCCAATTTTAATTCCAGCTGTATGATAAATAAATTTTCATAGAGTATTCAATTCAATTCAATATTCATACACATGCTTTGTCCCAATTTGCAATAAAAATACATTTTAATACAGACCCACTCAGCTACTGTAATTTCTCCCAATATTGTTCCAAACTCGTCAATTATGAATTGAGTACTACAATTAAAAAGTAGTGAGTGCAATAAATTGTTAAATAAATATTGATTACTTACGTATTACAAATAACCATAACAATCCCTCCATCAGGTCTCAAGAAAGCCACATTGTCAATCAATGATGAAGTGTTAGCAGCAACTCTTGTTGAGCCACGTGGTATAAATTTGCTAAAATGACCTATCGCATAGTAGGTTGGTTGTTTCAAAAACTCATCAGTCTCCGGTAAGACAATTACAGTTGAATCAACATAATTCTTGAACCAATTTGGTCCACCCTGCTTATTAAGTGCAAGGTTCCAATCAATCCAGCCAACGTAATGATGGTTAAGTACCTATAAATTACTCTTTATTTATTATCAACATTTAATGGAACACCATCAAAAACTTTTACAATAGAAATTTCAACATTTGCCAATTTATATTATATTTCTTTTGCTCTGATCAAAAGCGGGTGCTCCTACTAGTATTCAACAGAGATGATATATATTACATATATTAATTGTACACTTTTTAATTGAAAATTAAAAATGTGGTTGTATATTAAAAATAAATGATAATAAGTATTCCAAATTAGGAATTTATGACTCTGAAAAAAAGTCACTACAAAATTGATATTAACTTGTTCTTTTATTGTTTGGATACAGAAAGAAAAGGATCATAGAGATCATTATTATTTTATATAACTTTTCAAATAGAAGCTGGAAATTTCTTACCTCTATAATGTCTGAAATATAACTTTCAGCTCTTTTCCAAGATCCAAGCTGCACCTTTTCTCTAAGCCATATTTTATTACCTAAAATTGTAGCAATTTATGAGATTTAGAAATAGCATACAATTATTATAGATCCTTTCTAGACACATTCAAATAAATAGAAAATATTTCTCTTGTTGAAATATGACACTGAAGTTGAAAAAAGTATTCATTTTGTCAGAGGGCAAGAATCAACAAGACATAAACTAACATAAAATATAATTAACAGTTAACATGTTTTCGATTTGTATGGGATCTATCGACCCTGTATATTGGAGGCTTCCTCAGTGTGAAATAAAGCTGATGGTATTGCCATGGATAAATTTCTGGTGAGAATGTAACATGGCTATCGAAATATATCGTAAAAAAATAATAAATATAAAAATTATTATGATCTAAAATAAGGTTTTCATTATTATGAACAACTTCTTCTCATTGTTTTCTCAACATTCAATTCCCTTGCAATAAAATCTTTGACTGAGTTCTAAGGAATATTTCCTGTTTTAAATCATTCATTTATATGGTATTGAAGTCTTAGTGATAATTTGATGGTACTAGGTCATAAGAATATGGTAGATGCAGGTATTTTTAATTGGATTGGTCGAAATATCTGGGACAAATATTTTAAGGTTTCAGTTGGATTTTGCTACAAAACGTCATTATTAGGCTATTAGAAATTTTGTTCTGATTTTGAGTCATTTTCTTCAAGTCTGTAGATTCTCAGACCAAAAATGTGAGCAGATCTTTGTTCTTGAATCCAGTGTAAATTGCTCGAAGTGTAAATACTGCTCAGTTTATTTGCAAATGTTGATACTTTAGTGCCAAGTAGAACTTCTAAAGCAAATTCAACATTTATATGGAACAAAACGATTGATTTTCATTTTCAAATGATTTTCCAATTTAGTCACACTTATTACACTAATAAAATACTATACATTTATTAATATATATACCTTTACAAGCTTCTGTTGATATGAGGAATTTATCTGTGAACATTTCAACTGTTTTGTCAATATTAGTTGGCGATATGATTTCATCATAATAATAATGGGTAGCGATACCATCTATGTAATCCATTGCATTATCCACTGTAGACATCTATGGGAAATGGAAGTGAGTTACCTTGTAATTGATTATGAAAATCTAATCTAAATCTACATAATAGAATTTATGAAGTAGAAAAATGCACAGTATCTCCATCACTTGCTGTTTATTGTTATATCACATGTTAATTGTTTTGAGTTTTACATTTTTTTTGAAACAGAAATCTGTAAGTTTTGAGTAAAAAATTATAAGCTTAAAGCCATACTTAAAACATCCCCTATTTTGCTTTCATTTCAATCTAAAATTATCCGAAATATATTTACGATTTATTTTTACATTAACATGTTATATAATTTTAACTTTCAACTTAATTCATTGAGGTCTTAAAAAAGAACTCAACTCAGATTTAATTAAAAATGTTGGGAACTAGCATAAGTAGTCTTGATCATTTAAATAGTTAAGGTGTGGAAAAAACGCTGCATCTGTGTGATAGAATGCCTGAAGATGCAGAAAGGCAAAACCCAAGCTGTTGATGACAAAACATGTGGAATCATACAAAGTTTCAATGATTCAAAAAAGAAAATGTGTTAAATTTTCATAAATATTATACCTTTTAACCATAAAATAGATATAGTTTCTTAACTCTGTAAAATTGATGAGATGCAAAATGCTTTTTAAAGTACACTTGGGCCTCGTATAACACGGTTTTACACAACACGGTGGCAAAAATCGTGGTATATTTTTATACAACACGCTTTATATAACACGGAATCATTTTTTTTTTTATAATTTACATGTTTAATTTGTACGCCAATGTAATGTGCACATGACAAATCTTCCTGAGCATGTCGAGACCTGTCAATTTGTTTGTTTCGATACATTTCAGTTGCACTCTGGCAGTCAATGGTGCAGTGCATATTTCTTTGTAATCTGTGGATTATTCTGGCTTATTATTTGTATGTATACACTTTACATATTTCATTTTATCATTACGTATCTACATACATGTACATAATAACCCTTGGCAGTTCAGAAGCATGACGTACATTCCCTACTAGATTCCACTTGCCTTGCTAAATCCTTGGTTATTTGAAAAATATTTAAAATTGTGTACTCAAAATCAAATTATAAATAAAATATGTAGTGTATAATAGTGTGTAATATGTATTTTATTTTTGTTTAATTTTTTTGTGCGATTTTTGGGTATATTTTGTATGGCTGTTTCAAAGTTATGCGGTTTTTAAAACCCATGGAACGCATCCCCATTTTTTCTATGTAACCATAGCTTTTTTTGTGCGATTTTCCCCGGAACGCATCTATTGCAGAAAAAAAGGTTTGAGTGTATCAAGTTATAAAAATATCTGGATTCGAGATTTAATATGCACGTGTGTGATTGGTGAAAATAATTTGGTTGATGCAATACATTTACTTATTTGGAAAAATAACGTCATCATATGAGAGATAACTCAAAAAAATCTGTACCATGCAATAAATAATAACAATTATTTAACCAGTTTTATTCTAAAATGTTCTCGTGTACCCATTTTTACTTTAAAATAATTGGAGTGCAAAGGGTTAAATATATGTACATACGTAATATAACGCTTGATAATTTATACCAATTTTATAGATTTAATCGTATCAATTTATTATTTATTTGTAGATGAAAAATATTTAGACCCCAAAATGTCGACAGTTACGGGTAAAATTAAAAAAAAGAGAAACTTTATTTCAATTGAAAAAAAAATCAATATCCTAGATTGTCTTAAAAGGGGGGAGAGACCGTCATTTCTTGCTAAAATTTTCAATTTAAATGAAGCAACAATTAGGACGATACAAAAAAATGAAAACAAAATTAGACCTATAGCTTTAGCAGGATCGTCTATCAGTGCGACAAAGATTGCCCGCATACGCTCAGTAATAATAGAAAAAATGGAAAGAGCTCTTATGATATGGAAATTTTAAGGAGCGATTCTCTCTACATAATATAAATGTCAGCTGATTTTGAATCTGCTAAAAAGTTTGTTCCAGAATTTGCAGATATTATAAAAAATAAGGGCTACACACCAGACCATGTTTTCAATGCGGACGAAACGGGATTGTATTGGAAGAAAATGCCGCAACGAACCTACATATCAAAAAATGAAAAACACGCGAAAGGATTCAAGGTGGCGAAAGAAAGAATATCTTTACTATTATGCTCCAATTCTTCAGGAGATTCCATAATGAAGCCATTATTTATTAATCGAGCCTTAAACCCCCGAGCACTAAAAGGTTATTTTTAAATTTTCAAATTTTCTATTCGAAATTGTGTCGAAATTGTTTCTGCATCCGCTAAAGAAATAAAACAAACCACTTTAAATTCTTGTTGGAAAAAACTATGGCCAGAAGTAGTGTCTGAAGAAAATGTTTTACCACCAATAGATGATGAATACCAAAGGACAATAAATATTTGTCGTGAAATTGGTGGAGAAGGTTTTAATGACATGAATATTAATGACATCCAAGAAATATTGGAGGATCGTACGTTGAACGAAGAAGAATTAGTCGAAATGTGAGATGAACCCACCATAATTAACGACTCAGAAAGCAGTTGCAGCGAAGAAGCTACATGTTTCACATTAAAAACGATAAATGATGGTTTGGAATTGGCTACAAAATTAGAAAACTTTTTAATTGAAAATGATCCTATAATGGAAAGAAGTTGGAAATTTAAGAGGGAATTGCAACAGATTTTGGAACCTTATAAGGAAATACGTAAGGATTTATACGCTAAAAGCAGACAATCGCTTATTACCGAATTTTTGAATGCTAAAACCACAAGAAATCCAGAGTCCTCCGATGATGAAAACGTACAACCGATTTCGAAAAAGAGTGAAACATATAGAATTATAAGTGATAGTGATGATGAATGATTACCATTTTATGTTATTAAAGTTTTTTTCACGAATATGTAAATATATATTTGTTTATTTATAAAAATAAAGTATATATTCATATAAATTATCTTCGTTATTTTTTTTTTGGAACGCATCCCCGAATTTTGTTTGAACTTCAAACCTTGCATAACACGGATTTGTATTACACGAGGTTTTTGTGGAACCATATACCCGTGTTATACGAGGCCCAAGTGTATACCAAAAAAATCTTTCATTATATTGAATCTCTGTGAAAAGTTGGACATCAAATATAGTTTTGAAATATTGAAAAAATATTTCAAAAGCCAAAAATATCAACAATTTATTGCAGTGTTTTCAGATGCACATAAGATGAGCTAAATAAATAATATTTTTTTAATTAATCTGGGCCTCTGTAGATAAATATTAATACTCACATATTGTATCCACCATGGTAATTGTGTTCTTTGATCGTCCATTGCAAGAATTTTGATCTTAGAAAATGGAGATTTTCTTATTGTCGGACCTAAATTATTTGCAACCCATTGCCCCTGAAAAATATACAAATCATTTTTACAATGATTTTATTCAGATATATTTACAAAAAAATATTAGCCTTTAAAACCCTAAAGATCAACATTACCTGTTCAGTAGGCATCCAGCCTAAGCTATTAAATGCTATAATTGGTATAATTCCATTCATTGGCTCATTTCCTGTACTTATTGCCCAAAAATTAATTCCATTATCTGCATACAGCTCCAGGAATCTGATAAGAAAGACATGAGAAATATTAAAGATATCAAATCAATTTACGTACCGAAAGTATCAAGTAAAAGATAAATTAAAAATATATAAACAATATTCCCAAGATTCATTAATTATGTCAGACAATTTGACCATATATAACCTGTTAAAATCCTCTGTAATCATAAAGTTTTATATGCAATTGTTTCGAAATGGAGCCAATGAAAATGTATTTATGGTTTGTCATTTTTAATTTGGAAAAAAGACACATATTTGTTAATAGAAAATATTGTAATGCAATTTTATTTGTTAGAATTATAGCTTAGCAGACCTCTAACATTTTTTCTATCTTGATTGCTTTAGTACTATGTATAATAGACTGTCTTACTTTAAATGATAGTTCGCCCAAGTTTGAAAATATTGAGGTAATAGGGTACATTCTCCCCCATAATCTTTGTTTGTTTTCATCCATATTGGCGGTGACCAGGCAGCAGCTTTCAATAAAAGTTGATTGTTAGTGATGTTTACAGCCTCTTTTATGAATGGTATCTATAAAAAAATTGTATTTCAAATGATTCCTTGAGACTATATGAATGTGGCATTGTTTGGCGTCTTGCATAAAAAAAATAACAATTTTTTATTTTAATCAAGGATTTTTGAAGTGTTTATCGCAGTTAAATATTTGAAAACCCTGGTATAAAGAATTATAAACAAAACAATGCTTAATTCTGTCTAAGATTTCAAATGTATATAAAATAAATAGTCATATCATAACTATTGATAATACATAAGGAAAAGGTATTATGTATTATATTTCAATAATAACATACAATGTTTAGTACTATTTCCATTATTTAATGTCACTAAAATCAGGACAGGCTTTGCTCATTATGACCATTATTAGTAGATTACTTGATAATGTTTGCGATGAGCAAAACCGGTTCCCATAATTATTTAACATTTTTGAAACAGTGTAAAACATTGTGCTTTATTATTTAAAAAAAAAATTGAATCAGTAATAGTAGTAATTAATAGAATGAACAATGTTTCTTTATTAAAGAATGACACTTTTTGCTCATTTTGATTTTGAATCGGAAGTGTTCTCATTAACCCACCTTATAGATATAATCTTCTTCAGTCAGGGAAAAATTGGAGAGATTTGTATCATTTTCGGGATACATATTGTAAGCATATGGTCGAGGGGAGAAGTCAGATCCGCCAATCGGTACCCTGCCCATGTTGTACTCTAGTCCTTCTTCACTAAAGTAAGAACTGTGAAATAAAAAGATGAAAGCTCATAACTTTTTAATAATTATGAAAATAACTTAACTATTCTTTAAAGGATATTGTAATATTTGATGAATGTGTCGGTGATATCCAAGTGATAATGGACAGGCTCTCGAGCAATGCATTTTAAAAGCTTAAAATTTAATGTGCGTGTTGTGAACCATTAAATTTGCAACTGTGAATCTCATAAATGATGTTCGCATGTTTTATTATTAAAAAGCGGTTTAAAAAAAATTATAGAAAATCGTCAAAGTTATATATGTTTATAATGAAATGGTTATAACACTTGTGCTCCTATAACTAGCTAGATAATGCAATATTTTAAATAATAAAATTTCACAATATATTTTATGATCAGGATCGGTTTCACTTATCACAAGCATTATCAACTAATGTTGATTAAAATGTGATTTTTGTTGCTGCACGTTTTGAATTTGTTTATGAGTACTTGGCTACATTGATATTTCTGGCTAAACTTTGAGAATCATTGAAGGCTGACGCTATGAAGGATAGCAATTTGTGTAAAGAGTTCTCTTTACTAGTTGTAATTGCTGGAGCCACATTCAATAGAGCTCAGTGTCTTTCACTCACAGTTGGTTTTGATCAGGGTCAAGTGCCATTTCAATATAGATAATGTACAATGATGATACGGTAACTATCATCAGACATCATTGGAAAAAGAGATGCTTGCTGTAAATACTAGCAGATTGGTGGTTTATATTTTCATAAACATGTTATTATTCAAAAATTAGTTACTGACATCTATGTTACTAAATCAAAGATTTATTTGAAAACATTGAATCATTCCATAAAAAAAACATCATCAATAGAGTGTGAATCTATACTCACTTCAATAAATTCCGACGAGCCTTCTCACTGAGAGATTTCATATTCATCCCTGCAGAGTCTGTAAAAGCTCCCCCGAAACCAAGAATGTTCTGGTATTTTAATTCTCGATCAATCATAATGCTAACATTTGCTAAAATAAATATTTTTGATTAAATTAAAAATTATTTCTGGGTGCCGTCATAATGGAAAGGTTACCAACCACTGCATCTAGCTATGTAGATTTTGATGTTAAAAATGTATTTGGATTGTTTCTGAGATACTCTTAATGAATCTCTGTCTGTGATTGATTTAGTAATGAAAAAAAGAAAAGAAGCATTATTTTTGAATTCAAATTAAATATGTTTAAAGAAATAAGACATCCACCTCCGTAAAAAAAATTGATCCATTGAATCATAGCTAACCTTTGCTTTTTTTTATATTTTCTTTCCACTGCCAAACATTATTCAAATCTGCAATTGAAGTTCTACTAATCTTGGGTGCTGATTTTTCGATATCACCCTCAGTTCTCTCAAAACGTTGACCATCCTATAACAATAAAAGTATAACAACTAATTAAAAAAAAAGGTTCATGGATTCACTATAAAATTATTCACGATAGATTAATAGCACTCCTGATAAAAAGCGCATTAAATGACTTGATTATTTTCTGGAAATTAAAACATGATATTCTAGTGTTATAGATTGAAAAATAATAGCTTCTCACCATAAAATTAATTTTGGGCCACTAAACAACTGAATTGTTTATTAGTGGCTTTGACAGTTTTGACTACAGTGCGACTGGTGATAATGAAATATCTTAGTAATAATTGCTTTAAATTAAATGGAGCAAAAATAACAATTTAAGTATTTTTCTGAATAGAATTCCCCGATGATAGATGATAGATTTTCCGCCTTAAGCCCTTGTCAGATATATGTTCTCATTTAATTAAGTCCAGCTTCGTATATTATATATACTGTTTTAGAAAAGACTTGTTGAAACATCTGAATTTATAAATAAAATAATAATATTTGATGTTTGAATTGATACAACGTTGAACACACACTAATGTCGTACATGCTATTGATAATGTCCCAAATACACTTTTAAAAAAGTTCTATAGGGTATACTAGCAAGATTATTATTGAATAAGACACTGTGCTGATTGATTCTATGTAATATTGGTATGAAAATAGATTGACGATGATGGTGAAGCACGGGTTTTTTTGTTAAAAAAGTTCTGTTAACATGGTAAATGGACTGTGAATTTAAAAAAAAAAAAGAACGAAGCTGGCAAAGAATAAAAAATTACATATAAAAATGGGACAACAAATAAAATTTGAAATTGAAATTCCATCCTTCAGTCGATTTCATAATTTATATGATACAACAAAGTTGCCCCTGCAAGAAAACTGTGAAATAATTGGGGAAAACATTTTAATTGTTTCATTAATATTAATTTTTTATTATAGTTTAAGTAGATACAGGCAACCGATTTCAAATAAATCTTATCGAACGTGTAACAATAAATTTTAATTAAGCTTAAAAAAATAGTAAAATTATACAGATGTTCTTATATGGATTTTTAGTTAACAACCAAATTGATAACTCTGAAATTAATTTTGAACTTTGTATTGTGTGTAGATTTTTTGTGACAAACGGATATAATATTTTATTACATAATTTTTGAAACTCATTATTGAGGATTTGTGAAACTGTCCTTTGTGTTAGAGTAATTTAGCATCATAATGTGAATATTTAAATCCATTAATCACTCGAGTAGATTAAACGTTTTTGTATTTTTTGTAACTCAATACAAAAAAAAATAGGTGATAATAAGATTACTACTCTAGAATATTGAATGGCTCATATTAATTATTCAATTTCAATGTTCAGAAAAAGTGAACATTTTTCTTTTTTTTTGTAAACTTACCTTGGTGGATGTGTAAATGACATATTTTCCAGCCGGTGCCGGCTTAATCTTTGATATTTCATCACAGTATTCAGCATTACAAACGCAGACTATCGAAGAGTGATTGTATTTTCTTTGAACGCACGGTTTATCAGCAACTGCAATGGAGAGCAAATTTAATTACGAACACGTTTATCAGACAGCAGATTTTCTCAATTCATTCATTCTATCAAAATGGTTATTAATCTAACACTTAAATTATTAACTAAATGTTTTTAATCCACTGACCATATAAAGAATATTCCAATACTGAATATTATTTTTGAGTGTCAAGTATCAACACATTTCAATCACGCGTCTCAACAGTTAAGACATTAGTAGAAAGAGAGTTAACATAAACCAATGATTTGAATGAAAAGTTTTATTTCAGTATTTGATAAAAAATTTTAAGGTATTTAAACATAAAAATATGCAAATTTGAATTGTTGCAATTTTGTACGATTTCACATGTTTTGTCACAAACAACCCAGGTTTCGCCCTTCGGCATCTTCAAGCATTCGGATGCAACAGAACTAACTTAAAATAAACAGTTAGCATCGTATATATATTAATGTATAATAAAGAAACCTTTTCTTAATATATGGACAAGAGGCGCATGATATAATTATTAAAATTTCTATAACTTCTACATGTTTTCTATAAATTTAATCAAATATTATATTTTAGATGCTTAAATTTTTAATGTCATTTTCAGTTTTATTTCATTCATAAAGGCTAGAAGAAAAATATCTAAAACAAAATATGAATATCATAATGCTGCACAAAACACTGATAACTGTCAGTTCTGTTGCATCCGTGTGATGGAATACCTGAAGATGCTGAAGGGCGAAACCCAGGTCGTTTGTGACAAAACATCTGGAATCGTACAAAATTACAACAATTCAAATTTGATATTGAAATTCCATCCAGCACCTTCAGTCGATATCATAAATTATAAAAAAATGCATTTAAAATATCATAGAGTGAAACAATTTCGAACTAGTTCTATTTACTAAAATTTAATTTGATCACAGTAGAAAATCAATCAGGAAGATATTTTTAAATATAGTGAGCATATCATAGATCGTCAAGCCGTATATTTTAATTAAACTATAATTATAAAAACCATTTATATATTTTAAGGCAATTTTATAATAGAAACTCTAAGTAAGTAATAATTCATACAAAAAACTGAATTATTTTTGTTGTTCTTTATGATAGCAAATATATTCTTAACTTTAAATCATTACAAAAACTGCTTGAACAATGCCTGACTTTTTAGGGAATAAAGAACAGAATTACTTAAAAAATTTTATGTCAAACACATCCTTCTTCATACCTTGTGACAAGAGGTTTTAGTGCAGTTACCAATATTCTTTTGAAAAAAAAAAGAAATTTTTGCATGTAGAAATTTTTTCTTTTTTTACATTGTTCTAGAGAACAATGTAAATAAATATACATAAGTAAAAAAGAAATAAATAAAAAAAAAATACATACAATTTTATATGGTAAGTAGCATTGTGACCATATTTGAAGTACAGCAAATAAAATTAAATAGTAAGGGGTTCACAGGGTAAAAAAATTTGGGAGCCTCTTTTATAGACTTAGATAGAGTGTGTGTCAAAACAGAGGTACTTTTCTACAAGGTCAGTTTATTGCTCAGGTCTCTCGGTTTACAATGGGAAATATGTACAAATAATAAAATCACATTTGAACATTGATTCTCGAACATGCATAAGTGATTTTTTTTCTTCATACAGTCGCTCATTTTTTTAAGAAATACTAATGCCTTATTAAATAAAATTGTGAATATTTTTTGATGAATACGTAAAATATTTTTAGCAAGCTTAGTACCTAATTATTTTTTGTTCAATTTGAATGAATTAATAATTATATTTTTAGCCTTATATAACAAATGTTTATTAGCAAAAAGAAAAAGGAACACATACTTAATGTGTCAATAGAGGAATTCTGAAAATTGAAAATTTTTATCATTGTAGTACTTAGAATTGATGTAATTCTAAGTACTTTTTTGAGCTAGTTCTATATTCGGTGCTGTTGTTTTATCTAGCATACATTGTGTATTAGATAAAACAAAATTTTTATCTTCAGAAAATAGCTTTATGTTGGCTAACACCATCGGAAATATCTTTTTGCCTTTTGACGAGAAGAGCCCAAATTCAAATTTCATTGTTTTAGCCACATTTCAACAATATGTTTAGTATATATCATTGGGTAAGGGATATATTAGCGTAATCCTTCCATGAAGTTTGTGATAACAGCACTGCCAAATTATTTCACACATCAGATATATTACACTATGTATACGACATAAGCAGATCCCTCACCCTTGTTACGAGTAATTATTATTGAAAATGTTTATTTATTTATTTATTTATAACTACACGGTACAAAACGTACAAATTATAAATTCATTGCTTTTGCAACGTTAACATATTTAAACATTATTGTAAATTCAACAAATACACAGCAATACAATCAACAAGGATTGCCAAAAAAGTCAACCAAGTAAGCTCATGAAATATCTACTTTAACTGAAAAAATAGCATTCGTCTGAACTCACTTTTGTCCACATGAAATATGTCAACATCTGAAGCAATACTGTTGAACATTGTTAATGCTCTTACATTGGCATCCCCATTGGCAGACTGGTTTTACACTTTGGAAGAACAAACAAATTATGTCCACGATTTCTTAAAAAATTATCCGGAACACACAAATTGATATTATTAAGGATGGCAGAATTCTCATTTTAGCCTCGAATTAGTCGAAAGAAATACGTGGCTAGATACATTTCTCTTCGATTTTTCAAACTATCAAAAGTGAGCATAGCTAAAAGAAAGTCAGTTGGATAAAGCCACGGATAGTATCCGTATGCCCTCAAGTAAAGACGTCTCAAAATTTTCTTCTGAACCTTTTCCACCATAAGGGTATATTTCAAATCTCTTCGTCACTTCTCACTCGACGATCTCAATGGTAAATATCGCTGACCAATAATTTAAGTTTTTCATTAGGAAATATGAATGGGTTAGATATAAAATTTTCTTATTTATTAAGTCGACAAACTTTGTAGTAAGAGTTAATTTTTTCATACAATGGTAGACATTTTCAGATTTGTTTAAAATTAACATTATACAAAAGCTCCCCATTAAGAAAATACTGTCTACGCTACTGAACAGGACCATATTGTGTTTTTTTGTTGTAATATGTCATAATGCAAAGGTATTTTCCATCAAATAATTTTTTTGTTCAGTTGCTTATTATCATATATTAATACATCATATATTAATAAAATATCTTTTTTCAATATTCAATCGTAAACGAATGACGCAGACCTTTTTTGTTCAAAATTTAAATTCAAAATGACACCAATGCGGAAAACAATTTGCATAGTGAATAAAATAAAACCCATCATGGAAAATAAATTTCAAAATATTGTATATATAAATTTTTATTAGCATGTTCATGCGTATGGTACTTTGCAAAGATTCATTTACAATACGGTATACAATTAGATTCAAATTGTTACTTTGTACGATTCCACATGTTTTGTTACTAACGACTCGGGTTTCGCCTTTCGGCATCTTCAGGCATTTTATCATACGCATCTATGCAACAGAACTAACAGTGTGATTGAATGCCTGAAGATGCCAAAAGGCGAAACCCAGGTCGTTAGTGAAAAAACATGTGGAATCGTACAAAGTTGTAACAATTCAAATTTGATATTAAAATTCCATCAAGGACCTTCAGTCGATATCATAAAAAAAAAGGATTCCATTAGTTGGTTTCCTAACTTGGAGTCCTTGTATTATAATTATTAGTGTACCGGCATTAAAAATGTCTTGTCAGTAAAACTCATCCCCTTTACATTGAACGTAATGATTTTTTAAATATTTTTGATAGATTCGCAAGTAACTTAGTGGACGTTAATTTTTAGTACTTTTTTTACACTTTTTTATCTTAGTAAATGTGACACAAGTGGAATAACAAAGCTATAGATTGCATATTGATTCCAGCAACTTTGATATTACTAAAAGAGAGGTTGTGTAGAGTGTGGACCTGGATTAGTCGATTGCGAAGCATAATTTAGTGTATCCCAACAACAATTATTCGAAATTTTTATAATTTTCATATTTTTTACCATAGTTGTAAATTAAAAATATGAAAATTATAAAAATATTTAAATTATATTATTTTGAAAATGATATTTTTAATTTTTGTGATAAACAAAATGTTTTTTTAAAAACAAAAACACTAATAAAATGTGTTATACGATTCTGGTTGGAAGTCAATCACCAAGAAGATTCAATTTATAAGTAGCTCCCTCTTTCTGTAGACCAGTGGTCGACAAACTCATTAATCAATTGAGCCAAATACCAATTTAACGATGATTGAAATTTAGACTATATCGGTTGGTAAATTGTTATAAATTTGATTAGTTAGCTCCTTATCTTGCTTTTGAAATATCCTCAATCTGAGGTCACCCCGTTTAACCAACTGTAAGTTTTAAGTCTTTGTTAAACTATGGATAAGTTGAATGGAACTTGACTTGACAATATTATTTATTGAAACAATTCCATACTATATCCATAAACTTAAATCGCGACAATGACTAAAAAACATTAATGGCCTTTCATCTCATTATCTTGCGGAAGAGCCACGCACATGTGGCTTACGAGCCATAGTTTGCCAACAACTGGTGTAGTCTATTGAGAGTCTTTTCGCAGTCCAGAAAGCAAAATACCAGCAAACATATCGAAAGTATTCCAATGAAAGTGTGAGTTGAAAAAGACTGCATTTATTGTTTATACTACAAAAGTAATTGTGATGTAGTAAAAATTTCATGAAAAGTAAATGTAAAATACAAAATTCAATACATATTTTTGAGGCTTTTAAGATTTTTATTATAGTAGAGTAAATTGTGGTTAGATAAATATTACTATGAAAATCTTACCTGTAAAACTGACTTCAATTAATATGAAGCAAAGCACTGATAAAATCATCATTAATCTCCCCATAGTAGTTCTCTTACAGCTGTCAAAGAAAAATTCACAACATTAATAATCATGGCCACAATTATATTGTTTTTTTTATGGCTAAAAAGGTTGAGTCTCGAATTATAAATTTGAGCAAATTCATATTGAACATCTATGCTTGTATCGATTATATACAAATACGTTTATGCAAATATTACAAAAATGACAACTCTTGAACAAACAGTGTCTATGAATCTTTTTCTTGCTTAAGACATGTATTTTTTGAAGTGTAATTTAATCACAATGATTATATGTGTTTTCTCAATGAAAGGGATTAAAAAACCAGCATTTCAAAATGAGTTACTGAAGGGTTTAATAAGCTTTCTTTACAAAGCTTATTATATAAAAGGAAGAAAACAATTATTCGTTTTTTTCAATTGAAGTCCCAATGAAAATATATTAATTAAGTACATATTAACAAATATTTTAAATTTTGACAAAAACTTTCTTTAACCTATATATCTAAATAGTAAAAATAAAATGACATGTTTTGACTTTATAAATTTAAAATAAAGTTAATAAGGTCTTCATAATATTAATTGAACTCACTTTGTCACTCGAAGGATATTATCTAAAATTGCAACATTCACAATGTAAGTTACGAAGTCAACTGTGAATGAATTAACATAAATTTGTGCTTACTATAATGTATTGGTTTTTTTTATATTGGTAGTTTTATAATATGTTCAATAAAAATTTACATTTTCACTGGGTGATCGGCAATTAACATTGAAATCACTAAATGGTGTGCCTTGACCCAAAATAAAATTAATTCTTTGGGAATGTACAGCGTAAGTAGAATTAAAATATCTTAGTATCATATGGGAGGAAATAAAGCGAGTGGTGAAGAACGGTGCTGATTGTCTTCCAACTATTCCGTAGTGAAAGTGAACTTGATAATAATAATTACAATATTGAATGAAACCTTTTTTTAACTTTGGCCAAGATTTTTTATTTCCATATTTGGATTGTAAGGTCATCACACAATGCTTCCATCTGTTACCCATTGATATCTTCTCTTTCCTGTCAAAGTTCTGCATCTACAACGGATAGATTTATTGCACCTTCTCGTGATCACATTGTTCAAAATTTATTCTTCTTTTTGATACATTAATTTAATTGCCACAAACATCATATGAAATTTACTATACTGATTTACCAATAGAAAATTCTGATTGATAGAATGATGTGACATGTTCATGACATATAAACAATATAGTGAACAGCCTGTATCGAAGGTGTTCAATGTTGCAAAAAATATTAAAATAACAATTTTATTAGATTTTGTACCTCAGATGCAATCGATTTTTTTTTCCAAATATGACAAGGATTTTCAGGTTAATAAAAAAACATCATGACTTCAATGAAAATTATGCTTAGGTTTTTAATCAAATTTTGTCAAACGAAAATGTTAGTGCCATCTCAAAAGCACACCAAGTAACTAATATTCTCTAGAGAATTGAATTGATGAAAAAAATAAAATGAAATTGAGGTTATCATAAAAATTAACCATTTTCTAGCTGCAACAGGCATAACTTGAATTTTGCTTAAAATAAGATAAAGATTTTTCAAAAAATGTATTTTACTTAATCTTCAAGTTGGCTTTTTGGGATTTCTATGTAATAGATACTGCAATTCTAACATAAAAAAAATATTAGAAAAATATATCAACAATAATTTTTAACATACTGCACCCATGAAACAATACTTTATTGATACTTTTCCATTGATGAGATTAGATCCAGCAATTCTTGCTAGCATGGCAAAATCCGAAATACCATAGTGCACAAATCAAGCATTGAAGGACTGAAAAAATTAAGATTTCAGGTTTTACTAAAATCTTAAATTATTGGAATTTTGACACAATGGGTAAACATGGTTCTATCTGCTATTTGTTCACAAAATCATTTATTGATGTAATTTTGCTCACAGTTAAAATTGAATTATACACATCTGCATTTAAGAAATCTTAAAATGAATAGTAAATCCAGTGTTATTCAATTTTTCAAAAAAATATTTCTGAAAAACATGAATAATAACAGTGCATCAAAGTTCAATCTACTTGCACAGTTAGAATCTTTGCATGTTAGAAGCATTAATCCCTTTAGGGACTTGCTTTAGCAATTATCTCTTTCATTCACACATTTGGATGTATCAGTGTGTGTTATTTCATTCTTTTGAATGAAACAGATGCCACACTGTGTATTTGAGAGAGGCAAACATGGTATTTTGGGATGTCCAATATGTTCAATTGTTAAACATATTGCAATAATGACAAATTTCGATAGAATGGATGCAGTGGAGATGAATAAAGTACTGTATTTTTTATGTAATATACTCCGTGTAATTGCCAATGAATTCTTTGTAAATATCTTTTTTTAATAATTGTTTTGTTTATTGTAATTGCAACATGATTCTACATGCTAAGAATTTTATTAAATTGGGGAAAATTTTAAAGCATCAAAGTTCTACCTGGAATTTGCCTGTTGTAAATATGCCAGTATAATGAAAGCGCTTCAATACAATGACTTTTAATGATATTCATGTCGTTTTGACTGAAATAATCCTTGAAAATAATTTATATCTAACCTGAAGTTTTGTTTGTACAAAAAGTAACATTTTCAGATACCTAAAATTGCTTTCCTGAACAGTTTTCATTTTTAAATTAGAGCTTTGTTTACATAATGCAACAATTTACCATAGATGCATAACTTATTTAGCAATAGAGGCGATTTATCCACTATTCACAGGTTGCAAAAGCTGAAATATTTGTAGATCATGAAATAACGTGTTTTTATTATTTAAAATATCATGCCTTTTCATCAAGAAGTGACAGTTAACACCTTAAAAGTGATTCATAATAAAATCAATATTTGTTTGTAAAATATTTGCTAAGGTATATATTATATATTATTAATACCTTTCAACTAATTATGAATATATTATACTTGTAACCTCTTTGATTTTAAGTTAAAATTAATAATTTTGTTCTTCTTACAAGTCATTTAGCCCAGCTCTTTTATTTAATACATCTTGTAAATACGTGAGCAAGCAAATCAAAAAGTCTTTATCTTTAACTTTTTGACTTCTATAGAAATAATAGAATCATTGTAACAGACTTTCTTTATTCTGAGACATCTTTAATAATTGTTAGTATTACAGAATGAGAAGCATATATAATACATAATAGACAGTTCAATTTGTTAGCTGAATGCAGAGCTACTCAACATTTTTTTTAAATGTTTTTTTTCCTTTGTTTACAAAGCTAGGCGAGGATTTATATCTATCATAAGGTTTCTCATATAATTTTAATATTTCAATTGATTTTCACTGTTTAAAGGAAGATATAGACTAGTTTAGTCTTAAAATGGCTATCCTGCAAAAATTATGAAATGTCAGTTTACCTAGTTCTGCATAAAGCCAATTATACAAAATGAGTCAAAGAGGCCAATAGATTGATTATTGGCTCTTTTGCTTACTTAATGCCTCGAGTAAAATTGATAATAAGGTCTTTTTGTTATATAGCATGCTGTCTCTGTGCTGAATTTTGTTTGTAAAACCAAAAGAGACATCTATTATATTATCTTTTAGCAAAATATTTAAAAAAAAAAACATTTTTTCTATGTGAGGATAGAATATAAAAATGTGCCTCTTCAGTCTTTGGAGAGACCCTTTTTTGAGAATTTTTGAAAGTTTTTTGCATTATATTGTGGACATTATATCAAAAAGCGCAAGAGTAAAATTTTATATGACCTAAAAACATAGTACACAAAAACTCTCTTCTAACAGAGGAATCCTAGTGAAATTAGTAAAATTGGCATTTATTTAAAATAAAAATTAATTTCTCAAATAAAACTAAATATTTTAAAAATCCTACTTGCTAGAAGGTTTACTATAGTTATTTGATAGAGGTGGAAAGAAGGTGTGTTATTGAAGTAGCTTCAATCTTCCAGCTTCAAAAGAATGTGATATTTTAACTGAAAACTTTATCAAAAATCAAAATATTGTCATAGTCTCTCTTGTTTTACACATTTTGGACTAGAAAAGTGCCCATTGTGTTTGAAATTTAGCAGTAGCTTAGATCAGTGCTTCCCAAACTGTGTGTTGCGGCCATTCCATTAGAAAATTACATTCCATGGAAATTTCCATTAGAGCTAGAAAATTTTATTTATGCATTTTTTTCTCTTATATGTGTCTTCTATATTATAAATGTATTATTTATGATTTTATTAAAAATTTTGCATTTGATGCGATATTAGAATGTAGGTATGGGTATATAAAATGCCAAATTAAGTTTTTGATACATAAATTAACATAATATACATATAATTTATGATATCGACTGAAGGTGCTTGATGGAACTTCAATATTAAATTTGAATTGTTGCAACTTTGTACGATTCCATATGTCTTATTACAAACGACCCGGGTTTTGCCCTTCGGCATCTTCAGGTATTCCATCGCACGGATGCAACAGAACTGACATAAAACAAACAGTTAGCATAGGGACTTGGATAGCACCAGATATTTTTATGTAGGCAAAACCACGCGCACCATAAAAATTAGAGTTTCAGAACACTTAGCTGCTTATAGATTGAAGAAGGATACTTCTACATTTGCAAACCATTTGTTGTCGGAGGGACATTTGTTTGACGCGTATGAGGGAGTTCAATTGTTGCATCATAGCACGGGGGACCATAAATTGTTTTATCAGAAGATTTTAGAAATTAATAGAGGCCAGTTATTAAATTCAAACTTCATTCTTAACGATCAACTCAATCTTTCCAACTCCCCCTTGTTGTACCCTTTACGTAAGATCGGTTCAATGAATCGACAATCTCATGACGATAATTCTTATGTCTCATCACTAGATGTTTGATATTAGGTATTCTTTAAATAAAAGAAGACACATTTATAATTTAATTACTTGATTTAAATTTGTTGAAAACCCCATTTCAATAACGACAACTCAAGCAAGATCGTTAATGAAAGTTGTTATAGCTAATTATTATTGGATTAATATTGTTACATTCTTTTCAGCTGCAATCTTTTGCTTGCCTATTGGTAAGTAGATTCCTGTCAATAATGATTTTAATATATTACATAAACGATGCTAACTGTTTGTTTTATGTCACTTCTGTTGCATCTGTGCAATGGAATACCTGAAGATGCCGAAGGGCGAAACCCGGGTCGTTTGTGATAAGACATATGGAATCGTACAAAGTTGCAACAATTCAAAATATAATATACATTGGTGAGGTAGCATGCTTTGTTTATTGAAAATTTTGTGGGACATGGAATGAAGAAGTTTCGGAAGCAATGGCTTAGATCCTTGGATGCAAAATTGAGCCATTTTTATTTATATTAGTCTCTATACGAATTGTATTTAATTTTTTAAACTATTCATAGTAAGTAACATCTTGATATTGATAAGGTATTTTTATTAACTATAATTACTTCTATTTTACCAATAAACAATACTTTGAACGGAGCGTGAAGGTGCTTTCAAAACAAAGGATCCTTTTCCTTCTTCTTCTATCTGGACCAACATATCAATTGAACCCCTATAAAGAAAATATTAATTATCAATTTAGTTGCAGTATGGGAACTTTCTACTTAGGAAACATAGATTACGTTTGATTTTTAGAAAGTGGGAGACAGTGAAGAGTTGAATTTATCTTTAAAGAATGTTAGATTATATCACTACTCATATTATTGTTAAACTATCTGTTGATATCTTTTGGCTGAGGATGTAATTATCATAATTTGACAACTGAATGGAAATATTTTTCAGCTATTTTCGTAAGTAACAAAACACGTGCAAGTGTACACAGTTTCAACAATTGTCATGTGTATTAAAATGGTTTGAAAATAATAATAATAAATTACTACAAATGATTCCAATTGAATAAAATTTAATCACTCTCGTAGACAATTCCAATTTACCATTTTTAAACTCATGCTATTGAAAAAATGTATTAAGTTTGCATTTGGCTGAAATTATACAAACATTTACTGTATGAATAACTTTTCATTAATAATTACTTGGAATGAACTTTTGAAATATATTGACATCTATTGACTAAAATATAAAGCTCTATTCAAAATTGGATATACAATAAACGTAATGACAGCTAATATATCAACTTAAGTCTCCAGAAATTTGCTTTACACTGGAAACTACTTCATTGATTTTCAAACACTAATTTTCAGAATATTTTTATGTCACTCAGTAGGAAAAAGGTAATAAATATATAAAGAAATAAAATAGCCACTATTGATCTTTTAGTTAAGTACTTAATCATTGTACCATTAGATAACTTACATGTTGGAAATAACAACAGTGATTCCACCATCAGGCCTTAAGAAGGCCACATTGTCAATTTTCCCTGAGATAACATCTAAAGAAACCCTTATCGATCCTCGTGGAATAAATTTGCTGAAGTGTCCTAGCGCATAAAAGATTGGCTGTTTTACAAACTCATCTTTCTCTGGCATGACAATGATAGTGGAGTCTACAAAGTTATTGAACCAGTTTGGCCCTCCTTGCCTGTTGAGAGCGAGGTTCCAGTCAATCCAACCAGTATAATAATGGTTTAACACCTAGAAAATTCTTATAAAGAGTAGAGTTTTGTTTGACACATACTTTAAGTATAAATGAAATATAATCCTTTGTCATTTGATTACAAGCTAAAATTTATGTCATAATTACTTAAAATTCCCATTTAAGTTATTTAAAATAAATAAGATTATTTTCTTTCAAGAATTATAATATTTTATGAGCATTAAAAAAAGTGTTGCATTATTATAACTATTGTAATTGATAGTGAAATTTTATATTCACAGAATTCAATATCTACAGTTCTCTGAGGTGTAAAATTACACGAATTTGTTTTTTTTTTAATATTCTTTTATATCTACCATTCTTCACATTTGTGCAGAAACATAATGTTCATCAAATACTCCTAAAATTTATAATTCATGAAAATGTCCATAACCACAAAAATAATATTCTTCAAATCAGATAGAGGGGCAAATAGTCATACAAGTCACATATTTTATTAGATACTCAACACGTTTTTGTATCTAAAGCAATTTACTGAGGTTAATTTGATGTTTCTTTTTAAATTTAGTTTTTAAAATAGAAGAAAAATTTACTTCTGAAAACCCTGACTAAGGTGATTGTTACCCACCTATCGATTTAATATCATTTAGATTTATATTTCCCACTGCTAAAGTCTAAGTTATTTCAAATGAAATGGCAATTATTGAAATGTATAGGTAACATCTCAATATTTAGAATAGTTTCAAACCTCAATAATGTCTTTTATATAGTATTCTGCCCTCATCCAAGATCCGAGTTCCACTTTTTCAGTCTGCCATGGTTTATCACCTGGAATAATGACATATTATTATTTATTATGCACTAGTGCTAAGCTCTAAAATGATAAATAAGTTACATTTCGTTTATCACAAACAATAAATTTTATTCTGACCATAAATGACATTTTAAGAACAGTTTTATTTCAGAAGGGGTGAAAAAATTATGCAATTTGTGTGTCGTCAATTATGAACATTTTTATGTAAAAATTGTACCCGCTGTAGTTAAAAAATGTCAATTAAATTGATAAATAAAATATGATAATATACGAGCAAAAAAAGATAGATAGATTTTGTACACCTACCAATACATGCTTCTGTAGCTAGTAAGTATTTGCCTGGAAATAATTCTCTTGTACTATCAACATTGGCTGCAGGAATGACATCATCCATATACCAATGGCTAGCAATCCCGTCAATGTAATCCAATGATCTGTTCACTGTTGACATCTGCAAATAATATGTTACACTGTAAAAACATTTCATAAAAAGGAAAAAAATGATATATTTAAATGGACTTTAAATTTACAGATTTTTAGTGTAAATGAAAAGATTTGTAGTGTAAAAAAGTGTATTGAGTGTTCTGGCAGCAATGTCCAAGATCCTCTGAGATGATGCGTCTCTGTTTTCGAGCCACGCGTCCAAACCCTATGTTGGTAACACCTTTTCTTCTCCTCTCTCTTCCCTACCCAAGCCATGCCATCCGGGTGACGCCGTTATGTATGTCATTGATGACGTTGTTTTTGAACGCGCCTGACGTGTTACGCGATCGTCGCTACAAATCCGTAAACATCAACACGTGTTGACTATTTTTAAAGTCACTAAATTAGCATCCGTGCGTAAACCACTGTATTGCTTCCAAAGTGACGTGACTTTTAATATATATTATATTGTATATATATACATATCGTAATCATGCGTGATGTATCGTTGGCTTCGCATGAAGACTCTGCGTCGGAAGACGAAACGAACGCCGGCCAGACGCCAAGCGTGGCAGGTGATTGTTTGGTCAGACTGGAAAGCCAGATAGTAAGTTCTTGTTTCAATCGAAACAAGATCAACCGTCCACCTCACGGCCCGAAAGAATTCCCCTCGAGTCGATAGGAGATTCCTTTCGGCTTCCGAAGGAAGCCGCCCCGTCCAATAAACAACAACTGACAGCGTTGGTCGGGACTGTGAAGGAGCCGATCGTACCCAATGCGGACCCGGCCAGGATATCGACGATGATCGGCATCCAGCGATGTGGCACATCAGATTGGGCCGGGCTCTGTTACTATGAAACGTAGAAAAAATATGCCGCGACGCCGTTGTTCACCGAGCTGGAAGTGAACGATGAATTCCGTGGGTACGACCAAGGAGCTCTTACAGCTCAGCTGACGGGGACGACGCCTTACTCGAGGGCCGGCAGTTCGTCATTGAGTGGGGTGGTTTTCAGATGTTTTTGTACTTAATTTTTTGATTAATTTGGACTTAAACTGTAGAAACTTACTCTCTGTAACCAAATCGGAAGTGATATCCTTTGGTCGTCAATGGCCAGAAGCTGAATTTTGGAAAATTTTGAATTTCTTATTGTTGGTCCCAAATTATTTGCTAGCCACCATGCCTGAAAATAATAACATTATCAATAACTGTCACTATTCCAAAGAAAGTATGCTCATGACATCTGTCTTTAAAATATGTAATAATGGATCCTTGTAGTGTATACTTACTATAATTATGTCATATTAAAATTATTAAATTATTGTCAGACTCTTAGCCGATTGATCAAAACTTTAAGATCATCGATCACTAAGATTTGTAAAGATATACTCTCAAGCCTATAGAGTATATCTTTTTCACTTTTATAATGTCAATCAGGGCTATAGATGTTACTCATTCCAATTCAAGGGGTTCTATATCTTTTTTGAATCCAATTTTTGCAACTGTTTACTTAATGGACATAATTACAATAATAAATGGTCATGGAAAACAAAAAGAAACTTTTAGGAGAATTTTTAGTCATTCAAATTCTGTATGCTTCGACATGTTTTACTGCATAGATGCAGTTGAATTGAGTTGTAAGAGATAAAAGATTGATAGTTTGAACCATTCAAATTTCATAAAGAAATTCAATGAATTTTTCTCAAATGATATCTTAAATTAAATATAAATTTAAAAGTAACCTCAAGATTATACCAACCTGATCTTCTGGTGACCATCCCATACTATTAAATGTCGTGAAAGGTAGCATTCCAGTAAGTGGCTCGTTTCCTGTACTCATTCCCCATATAGGAACACCATTCGCAGAATAAAGTTCCAAAAATCTGTGAATTGTTTCATGTATTGTAAATGGTATACTATAGATACTGTGAAATAATTGAACATGAACATCAAGCACAAACTATGTGTCAACCTGTTTGCTGCCTATTCCGTGGATAGCGGATTTTCTTTATTTGAGGATAGCTGGGATCAAGAAACTTCTTAACTCCTCTCAAAACAGGAATTAAAATTACTTAGTCAATCTCCATTCCACAGATACATTATTAGGAAGATCGGATGGGGGCATTTGTCTCCCCTGAATTTAAAGAACACATATTTTTTTGTTCTATACTGGCTTACATATAGATGAAACAAAAAGTCAACATTCACCCCCCCCCCCCTTAAAAAAATTAACAAAGCTAAAATTACATGTCTGCCCTTATGTAAAAATAACAAACTATATACACAAAAAATTTGAATAATATAGTATTTCAATTCAGTTTCATCATGGCTCAACTAATTCTTGAAATGTCAAGGCTAGATTATAAATTGAGGCACTATTTTGCAATGTGACCATGAGTAGGAAAATATTTAAATATATACAAATCACCAACACGGGTCCAACGAAATCTACATTGAAACATGAAAAAAACCATATTTCTGAAATTACCCATATGCTGTAAACGAGAATGATCATTTTATTAAATAAATGAAGTTCTTTTTAATTTCAATGAACTAAATTCTGTACGCTTTGAGAATGACTAAAATTTCAGTGCATTTCAATGAATTAATTAAAATACAATTTTTTATGAGATATGCGTACGATATCTTGAATTTTTTTTTCAAATCATACATGTGGGAAGACTTTAAAGTGATAAATTACTAATTTCTCATACTTCAAATGATAAATGGCCCATGTTTGAAAGAATTGAGGAAGCAATCTACTGTTTCCTCCGAAGTTATTGTTATTTTTCATCCATGGTGGTGGAGACCAGGCAGCAGATGTCATCAAAAGTTCAGATGTGGCAATAGCCATGGCCTCTTTGATGAACGGTATCTGATAAAACATTACTTCATATTAATACAGTGCTGACCAAAATAAAAAGACTTTTAACCCTTTGCACTCGAATGCCGCCATAAAGGCGGCATTGTAAGTTTATCATATTACTCGGATGCCGCCGCAGTGGCGGCATGTTTATAAAGTCATTTTTAGTATACTTTTAGCATTTTTTATATGTCGATTTCAACTAGATCACAATAACTAATAATTAGGTAGTCATTTTCTGATAAAAAACATAGCGAAAGATAGTCGGCTTTCGTAATATCAATAAGTGTCGTCATCGAAATGCATGGTGGATCCCGAGTGCGTACTTCAACTGTTCCTACAGAAGACCGTCTTGCAGATAAATTAAATATATTACGTTCAGGGACTAAGGACTGTGCAGTATGTTCAAATAGAAAAATTTCTGACGGGAGATCGGAAACACGGCTGTTTTGCGAGACCTGCGTAAATAAGCCAGGATTACATGTTGGCGATTGCTTTGTGAAATACCATAAAATGAAGAATTACAAATAAAATAAAAATATGTACATTATATTCATTATATATCTATTTTACTGAAAAAATAAAAAAAAAATATTGTTTTAGTTTTAGACACATATTTTTTTATTAATTTGATTCATGTAGCGAATACGATTTTCGCAAAAAAACGCCTCGAGTTGCTGGTAGGCACATACGAAAAAGTGCTTGAGTGCAAAAGGTTAATCTTCACATAAACTCTAAGCTAGGGCATAAAATATGAGATAATACAGTGATTTACAAATTTATGCTTTATTGTATGCAGATAATACATAATGCATATACTTTTATATCATATTTAAACATGATATCAAAAAAAGATTCATTCATTCATTGTTGAATTAATCATGTAAACAAGGTAAAGGGAGATTCTTTACGCCAGTATTATTGTGAAATGTTTTGTTTTAAACTGTTGTGTTCCATATTGAAAGTGATTATGATTATAAAATAAATAAATATTGCCAACCTTATAAATGAAATCTTCTTGTGTCAATGAATAGTTTGTGAGATGGAAATCATTTTCTGGAACCATATTGTAAGCATATGGATGAGTTGAAAAGTCGCATCCGCCGATCGGAACTCTTCCCATGTTGTACTCAAGCCCATTTTCACTAAAGTATGAGCTGCAAGACGTATATTTCATATACAACAAGTAATCAAATTATAAGTATATTAAATTCTCAATGCTGTGACATTACTTGAACTTAATTTTTATCCACACTATCAACACCCAGTAGTATCTCATTTTTGTTCATTTTGTAGAAGAGCAAAATGTAGAAAAAATTGTTGAAAATTGAATAGTTTTATCTGCTTTCCTACAAATTGACCGACTGATTACGGAAAGTGATGAGAGTGAGTCTCTTCTCAGAGAAATTGTTTCGGTCTCCAATATGGTTGAAGGGCGGGTAAAGTGCATGTCAATAAAACCTTCTTTTCATATTTAACTGTATGACCTGAATCGAGAACCGGATAGCTGGAAGACATCAAAGCTAAAATTGGATTGAAGGACCATTTTAAAGAATGCAAGAACAATTAATACCCACTTCATTAGATTACGCTGAGCCTTGTGGCTGAGGGACATAATGTTAATTCCAGTTGCATCTGTGAACGCCCCGCCAAATCCAATGATGCTTTGGTGCTTTATTTCACGGTGTATCTGGATACGGACATCAACTAAAATCAATGATATTGTACAGTTTTAGGTGGATTCAACAACGCTTTGTGAAAATTATTTTACATTTTCATTGCAAATTTGAAATTAATAACTTAAATATATATACGATGCTAACTGTTTATTTTACATTATTTTTTTATTTTTTGTCAGTTCTGTTGCATCCGTGTGAAAATACCTGAAGATGCCAAAAGGCGAAACCCGGTTCGTTAGTGACAAAACATATGGAATCATACAAAATTGTAGCAATTCAAATTTGTAAATTTGAGATTACCACAAATAAAAAAGTGATAAATTTATTGGTAGGTACATTGAGGAAAACCATTCAATGGCTATTCTAGAATTTTTATTGAATGAATACAATTGGTTTCACTCACAAAAACCAAAGTATTTAAACTCTTGACTATGCAATCGAGTTTATATTTATAGTTACTTGCACTCTAGATAAAATAGCACTGTGGCAAATCGTTTCATGTTTCAGTTGACGTATCATAAGTAAGAAAAACAAGTCTGTAAACAGTACAGTAAATGGATTATTGTGTGTTCTGGCAGCAATGTCCAAGATCCTCTGAGATGATGCGTCTCTGTTTTCGAGCCGCGCGTCCCCATCCGGAACTAGTTGCCAGGTACTTAGCTCACCTCTACCTCCGAGAAGGCTTGGCGTACTCCACAATTGGGGTGCACAAGTCAGCCATAACAACCTTCTGCAAACCAGTGGGCGGTGTGGACATTAGCGGAAACTACCTGGTGAGGCGTGTACTCCGAGCCATATTCCTAGCCAGAGTAAAGACCCCGAAAGCCTCTATATGGGATGTCAGGAGAGTGGTCCGTCATTTGAAGAAAACCACTCCACCTACATCCAGCCTATATGAAGTGTCTCGTAGGACGGCAACATTGCTACTACTGACGTCGGTTAGACAAGTTCATGATTGACATTGCTCAGATATTCAGACAGCGGGCTTAGAGAGGAACGGGACCAGATAACTCTATGGCCTGCGTTCGGGTCAACTACCCATCAGCAATCGGGTTGGCACATTAGGAAAGAAGACACGTAAAATATAGCCTCAATATATTGGCTTCGCCAACTGGTTAAAGCCTTGGAAGGAAGTCGAAAGAAAAGCGGAGACCTCCAAGAACTATTTTTTACAGTTATGGGGCCCGATAAGCCGGCCTCCGGGACAGTCATAGACGAGAGGTAATAACTGGCGAGAGTGATCACATCCGACGGAAGGCCTTATCGCTAACCCTTTCCAACCAGTCTAGATGGCCACAAAATCGTACCCGGACCATCAGCTGAAGACTGGTTAAGATCTCACATTGATGACATAACTCTTCCCCCACGAGCCACCAGGTGATAACAAAAATTCACTCAGAGGATCTTGGACATTGCTGCCAGAACATACAATATAGGAGTTTTACCTACCAATAAAACTCTTATTGTGTTTCCAGCAATGTCCAAGATCCAGGTAACCCCTACCTGGTGCAGCTTGAGTGACAATGACGTACATAACGGCGTCACCCGGATGGCGTGGCTTGGGTAGGGAGGAGAGGCGAGAAGGAAAAGTGTTGCCAACGTAGTAGGATTTGGACGCGCGCCTCGAAAACAGAGACGCATCATCTCAGAGGATCTTGGATATTGCTGGAAACACAATAAGAGTTTTATTGGTAGGTAAAACTCCTTTAATGTCTAGATAACTATTGGTAAACTGATGTATTCTTTTTCAGCATACATGGATCAATCTGAATGAGAAACAGAATGTAGCTTGCATTGACCCAATTATAATAAGTACACTAACTGAGGGTAAAAATAAATTATCTTTTATATATAGGAACCGATAGTCACCAAAATGTGTTATTATACTTACTGCTCACAAAAAATAAAAAAATAATTTTGCAATAATTTTTACCTTTCACTTGGTCTGTAAAACCTTGACTGCCCCAGGCAGAGTTGAATTTTTTGATAGTAGGTTTGGAGTTGAAGTTACCTTTGCTTTTTTCAAATCGAAGTCCTGCCTAAAGATTTAGAAAAAGTTCTGCTATCAAACGTGATTTTAAGGACAGGAAAAATGTATTGTCAAAGTGCTCTCAAGAAAACTCACCAAGCTGGAGGTGTAGACATTATATCTTCCAGACGGTAAAGGTTTTATTTTGGAAATTTCGTCACAGTAAAGCGCATTGCAAACACAAACCACTGAGCTGTGATTATATGCTCTTGAGATGCATGGCTTATCAGCAACTATAAAGAAAATTATGTATTTTTCAAAATTATTTTATGAAGAATACTTGGTACACAAAAAACTCTCACTATTTATTTGTATGGTATTCAAGCTATGATGACATCTTTTGACAAGGTACTAAACATTAAATATTGACAAAATTATATATACATATATGTACTATAAATTGGTTATGGTATTCAGTGGCAATACAATTCTTTTCAGCAGTTTATTATTAAAAAAACTCTAACCACTTGCTATATTTTGTTTTTTATTTCTGTTTCAAATTTTGTGTTTTTTGATCATGGTGTATTTAATTAAAACTATTTGATCTTAAAATTTGAATTGTTACAACTTTGTACGATTCCACACGTTTTGTCACTAACGACCTGGGTTTGGCCTTCGCCTTGCCTTCGGCATCTTCAGGTATTCTACTTGATACTCTGACTTTGGTCAGTTCTGTTGCATCCATGTGATAGAATGCCTGAAGATGCTGAAAGGTGAAACCCGGGTCGTTAGGACAAAACATATGGAATCGTACAAAGTTGTAACAATTCAAATTTGTTATTGAAATTCCATCAAGCACCTTCAGTCGATATCATAAATTATTTGATCTTACCTGAAAAACTGATAGCAAGTAGTACAATAATACTTTTTAAAAGCACATTTACAAATCTTTTCATTTTGCCACTCCTAAAAAAGAACAAAAATATTTAGTTACTTTCATATATAGAATAAAAAAGCATTTGTCTGCAAAAATTTTGCTTTATATCCCTTTTCAAACAAATCTGATTATCAAATAATTATTGCCTTTATTTTTTTATCCACATTCGTTCACAATGAGAGAGTGTGAGGTGGTTTGACATTTTAAAAGATTATAGATCAGGGAGTGCACCAATCAATGCCCCGTTATGTCAGTGGTTACAGAGAGTTGTTGGAATGTTATAGGTCACATATTGCAAGTGTCTCCAGAGGGCCTCAACCCTGTTTGACTCTTTTTCGAAATAGTTGGGAATTTGGGGTCCTGGACTCTCTATGAAGTACTATCCACAGAATATACTCGACGATCAATCAATAAAAATCATGAAAACACCAAGGGGTATGTATATATATATAAAAAAAAACACTCACTTCGAGAAATCAATTCTCCATTCATAGATATGAGTTGAAAAATGTATGTACATAAGAAACTTTTTAGAAATATTGTATTGATTTTTTATTTAAATTTATTAAAAGTAAATGACATCATCTACTCGTAGATCAACAAATAGGCCATACTAAATTCTGTTACTGCAAAAATAGTCACTTTTAGTTATGTAATTCTAATGAACCTTAAACAATTAATTTTGCTAACATTTGAGCACCAAATGAAATTTGAAAATTTTTACTCTGTAATGAAAAAGAAACACAAAGACAAACCTAATAATGCTCTGTATAAAAAGTAATGTAAAATGAAAAGCTTTTAATTGATTATTGCAGAATTTCCCTGGCTAGTCAATTTGAAAGTGGAAGGTTGGGTAACAAAAAAAACTATTACTGGACTTGGAAAAAAATGGAAACACGTGACGAGTTTAAGAAAAAAACGTCAATATCTATTTTGAGCAAGATGATTAACTTTTATTGTCTATTGCATACATAAAAATAAAACAAAAAAATCCACATGCCATAAAAGATAATCTGTTTCTCCACATGAACAAAGTCTAAAGATATTTCACAGTTAAAAGAAAATGGCCTATTTTATATATAAATCCTGAAATTATCACAACTAAGATTCAATAAAATGTACAAATTTCCGTCGAAACTTATTTTCAATCATGAAGTATTAAATTTAAATAGTTAAAGCTTTGTACGATTTCACAGGCTTTGAAAACACAACTAAGTCTCATCAGTTCTGTTGTATCCGTGTGATAGAATACCTGAAGATGCCGAGAGGTGAAACCCGGGTTGTTCAAGACAAAGCATGTGGAATCATACAAAGTTTCAACAATTCAAATTTGATATTGAAATTCCATCAAGCACCTTCAGTCGATATCATAAACTATATAATATTTTAAATTTTTATGTGAGATAAAATAATTTTATATAACTTACCTAGCTATTACAAATATGGCGACGACGACCGTAATACAGTAATGTAAGTCTTGAACTGTCAATCAATTAAGATAATATTGTTGTGGTGAATGACGCACAACTTTTTTATTTATTATTTTATACTAACGAAAGTTAGGTGTTCTTAAAATATTCGTTTCACAGTGTGATCGCAGTGTGTTTCAAGTTTATTTAGTTATACTGAAAAAAGACAACACCAGGAACCTCCTTTGTTAGGGAAAACATTGAAAGAATCTGAAGTGATACTTATTTATTTATATATCCACTAACTTTGGTCTTATTTGTGCTCATAATTTAAGTACAATTTCAGACCAGAGCCAAGTGTCAAATACAAACAATTAGGTTTTTTTTAATGATTGAAGAAATATTAGTAAATAAAAATTACCTTGACCAAAATACCTACAAACTATAGTTTATTATTCTCAAACTAACTAATTGGCTTTAAATATATATTTATTTTTTAATATTATGGCTTACAGCTAAGGCCTTAAATTATTCTTCCTATTATCGAAGTAAGGATAGGAAAAAAACCTGGAAAACGAACCAGTAGTTAGCTGAGTAGTCAGAAACACCCGTTAGTCACAAAAAACTGCTTGGAATTTGATGCTTGAAGGGCAATAACAGTTCAATGAAAAATCGCAACAACAGAGAATAAAGTAACAAATCATGCAAACATATAAAAATAATTTTTCATTTAGTTGAAAATATAAGAATTGAATTTAGTTTGTATTTTGATGTATGTATCATCAATAATTATTTAGAATTATTCTTATGTGGTCCCATTTCACTGATTTTGTGATTGAGTTATATTATAACATGATTCAATTTCCATTTAATATCTTCTACTAAGCCTGAAATAACAAAGAAGTAAAATGATTGTGTGTATTCTATATTTGGTCTAGGTACATTGGATGGTGAAATGTTGTAACTCAATAAAAAAGTGATTTTGATGAATTTATGAATATGCTAATAATTGATTAATTTGTTATTTTGTCTTAGTATTAGCATCATCTATCAAAGTGATTTGAAAGTTTATTGTTGAATAACTGTCTGCAATGCTTTCAACTCTTCCTCGTTACCTTTTGGATATTATATAAAGATGACTGGCGTACCTTTTCAGCAACTAATGATGAATTTGAATGTTTTTTTTTGCTGGTGGTATTTTTATTTAACCTTAAATTTACACTTACTGGATCAAAAATCTAGATATATATATTCTTAACAGTGTGGATAAATTTTAAAAATCAAATCACAATAATTCACGACTTTGATATATTACTGATCGTTGAACTAGATTGAACATATCAAAGACTTCATTTTGATATCATGTGAGTAATTTTTTCAGGTTTCTTTGTATGGTGACTTAGGATTTTGGTAAGTATAATAATTGCAAAGATTTTCCTATAAAGAAAATTATTCAAATAATTATTATTGCACTGGAGTAAACTGACTTACGCTATAATAGGTTTTACTTCTTTCAGAAAAATCTTCAAACTAACTCAGTCATAAGGTTGCTTTTTAACAAAGCCATGAAATTGATTCAAATTATTTGCTCCAAGTAAAATAAATTTTGCATGGGAATTCAAGACACAAGCAATTAATTTTATTATCAACTGTTTTTTTTGTGTTGTTTGTGACAGTTTCAAAACACATTATAATACATGCACAATAGTCATACTTTTTAGATATTTTTTCCAGATAGCTTTTTCATGTGTAAAGTGTCAAAGTCCATTTTCGTGAACAATATACATGATCACTTTGGTATAAAATACGAGAAATTAAGAATGAGGCTTCTATGCTACATAAAATAGATGATACAAACAGTAAGAAAACAAATAAAAGTTATAAATTACTGTACTTAGAAGGGAAAATTTCCTATACAAAGTAAATAGTTTATAACGGGAAACTATGAAATTCAAAATTCATTTCTATTATATTATATCTTCTATTCTTTGCCCTGATTATGTTTTGTAAGAAATGTAATTGGATGGTTTTTTTGACAAGCAACTTGACTAGAGAAGTACTTAAATACTAATCCTATTCTTTAGTCATAGAGTGACACTCAGTGACACTTCCCAGAAATAGCATTATTTTTTTCCTAAACGCTTCGTTATGGTAATCAGATTAAAATAGCGTTGAATTGATTATTTTTTTGTCAATAAAACTCAAGTCTGGTATCGAGTTTGTTATTGAAAATTTACATGAGACTGAAAAAATATTTCTGTAATGAATAACAACTCAATAATTTATTATATTAGAGATGGTGAGCAAAATGTATTATTTAGTAATACGGTGCTCTATTGTTAAATGTAGCAGATGCTGATTAGTATTACATCTTGACATAATTGCGTCAAATTAATATGTTTTGGTGCTCAAAGAATGATTCGTAGTTAATTTTTTATTTTCTATAATCGGTATATTTGATGATGGAAAATGAGAGTAAACTCACTGAGAAAACAGTATGCCATAAAAGATAACATTTTAATAATGTGAAATAGCCGATAAAATTTATAAATCACTCTTCTGTCGATTAATCCTGAAGATAATTTCCTTGAAAACCTTAGTAAATGAAAATTGCATAAAAATGGATGTAGAACTCCTAATAATGCAATTTATTTATTGTAAAATACTCTTAACCCATTCCCTGCTGATCTGCAAACAGGATAAGTCAATACTGTATTTTCGATAATTAATTCAGTAGTGTTCATGATAAACAAACTTATGTAAAATATTATTAAACAAATAATATTTCAGTACTGTTAAAACCATTATATTTCTGGGTATCAACTATCAACATGACGCAATCTACCATCTCAATGATCACTGGGTAAGTCGTTGTCAGGCTATTTTGTATAATTAAAAGAAGAATTGATTTTTATTTTGGTATATTTCTTCTTTTTACTTTTACAATACGTAACATGGAAATATGACTAATTATTACCCATATTAGATTATGCAAACATTTATAAATTCTTTTACAAAAAACTCCAAAACATATTCTTTGGTTTACTTTAGCTAAATTATGGTATAAATGGCAATAGATTGAAATCATATGATGCATATTCTCTTAGTAGCATACAAGTTTGGTTCAATTGATAGATTGTAACTTGCTGCACAGAATTGTGTTTACCAAAATGTACAAAGGTTGAAAGACTGTGTGTGTACATAGTGTACGTAGTGTTTCATAATTCAAATGTAATATTGATTTTATAGTTTGTTTTACACGACTGTTAAACTTTGCTACCAATAAATAATACTTTGAATAGAATTTGCTGGTGTAACGATGCTAAAAGATCCCTTTCCTGCTTCATGTATTGTGATGGTTTTGTCGTTGGCAGCCCTGTAAGAGAAATAAAAAGTTTTATTTATAACTAGGAAGCAAGTATTAGCATAATGAAATTTGGCATGAATAATCTGATACCCAGCATTATCGTTTCCCAAAGAAAAGTTACGTGGATTGTCTATGACTACTTTATTGTAAATAAATAAATAGTTTTCATAATTGGTTCACAGTTTTGTAATAATTTTGTAAACAAAGTTGAATAGTGAAAAGAATTTTGTAGAAAGAACCACAAATTGTAATCAGGAAGTGAAATGCTGTAACATTCCTATGTATTGTAATATTTTACTTACGTGTTATAAACAACCACAGCAATTCCACCATCAGGTCTGAGGAAGGCGACATTGTCAATTTTTCCATCTAAGCTGTCCACATTGATTCGTGTTGAGCCACGTGGTATAAATTTGCTGAAGTGTCCTACTGCATAGAACATAGGCTGTTTAAGGAATTCATCACTCTCTGGCATGACAATGATGGTAGCGTCAACAAAATTCTCAAACCAATTTGGGCCCCCTTGTCTATCCAGAGCAAGGTTCCAGTCAATCCATCCAACATAGTTGTGGTTTAACACCTAGTGAATAGTGGGAAGGTATTCAAATATACATTTAGAGTTATTTGAATTGAATGTCAGTGGGAGATAGCATTTTTGACTAGTGAGAAAAGGTTAACAAGATTCTTACCTCCATGATATCTTTGATGTAACTTTCAGCTCTTGACCACGATCCAAGCTCTACTTTTTCAGTATGCCATGGCTTATCCCCTATAATGATTAAAATAGGAGTTTTACCTACCAATAAAACTCTTATTGTGTTTCCAGCAATGTCCAAGATCCTCTGAGATGATGCGTCTCTGTTTTCGAGCCACGCGTCCAAATCCTACGTTGGCAACACCTTTTCTTCTCCCCTCTCTTCCCTACCCAAGCCACGCCATCCGGGTGACGATTTTCGCCAGTCTGTCCCTGACGTGTTCCTCCTTCACCTTGGCCCGGATGGTTTCGGCGGTGCTGGATCTGTTCGGCCCTCTTCCCACACACTATTTGCATATTGTTTTCGATTATAAGTTGGTGGGAAGAGTCTCTTACAAACTTTCCTTCGATTGACCGCCCCGCGGGTGTAAGAGGTACCGTCTTATTCCCCCCCCCCCACTCAATGACGAACTGCCGGCCCTCGAGTAAGGCTTCCTGTTGTGCCAGTAACGCGTCTGATAGGGCTGCGAGCGTCCTCGCCGTCAGCTGAGCTGTAAAAGCTCTTTGGTCGTACCCACGGAATTCATCGTTCACTTCCAGCTCGGTGAACAACGGCGTCGCAGCATATTTTTTCTGCGTTTCATAGTAACAGAACCCGGCCCAATCTGATGTGCCACATCGCTGGATGCCGATCATCGTCGATATCCCGGCCGGGTCCGCATTGGGTACGATCGGCTCTTTCACAGTCCCGACCAACGCTGTCAGTTGTTGTTTATTGGACGGGACGGCCTCCTTCGGAAGGCGAAAGAAATCTCCTATCGACTCGAGGGGGATTCTTTCGGGCCGTGAGGTGGACGCTTGATCTAGTTTCGATTGAAACAAGAACTTACTATCTGGCTCTCCAAACTGTCCAAACGATCACCCGCCACGCTTGGCGTCTGGCCAGCGTTCGTTTCGTCTTCCGACGCGGAGCCTTCATGCGAAGCCAACGATACATCACGCATGATTACGATATGTATATATATATATATATAATGAATATTAAAAGTCACTTCACTTTGGAAGCACTACAGTGGTTTACGCACGGATGCTAAATTAGTGACTTAAAAATTGTCAACACGTGTCGATGTTTACGGATTTGTTTTTGTAGCGACGATCGCGTAACACTTCAGGGGCGTTCAAAAACAACGTCATCAATGACGTACATATCGGCGTCACCCTGATGGGATGGCTTGGGTAGGGAAGAAAGGGGAGAAGAAAAGGTGTTGCCAACGTAGGATTTGGACGCGTGGCTCGAAAACAGAGACGCATCATCTCAGAGGATCTTGGAAATTGCTGCCAGAACACACAATAAGTCTTTAGAAATCAATTTTATCAAAATTGCAAGGGTTATTTTGTATTATATGTAATATCACAGTTTTATCATATTTTGTTTGTTACATTGGCTGATTGAGGTTGAGATTTCTATGTTTTTTTTTTTTTTAATATTATTTTTGGTCACTTTTAAGGTGTTAACTGTCGCTTCTTGATGGAAAGGCATGATATTTTAAATAATAAAAGCACATTTTTAGTACTTATTTCCACAATATGTTTTTGATGAGGACTAGTTTCGCTCATCGCGAGCGGTCAGTTGTTTATGCTCGCGATGAGCGGTCCTGATCAAAAAATACACTGTGGAAATAAGTAATAAAAAATGTTTTTTTATTATTTAAAATTATTTTTGGTCTTATTTTTTTCATTGAGTAACTTAATTACTACTGGAATAATACATAAGGAATAACAATAATATTATTTTTGACATTTAAATATGTTAATTTTAATTTGTTGTAATAACAGCCTAAATCAATATACTTTCAAAATGTTACGCCCTTCTACAATAACATCACAGATGTCAGATAATGTAACTTAATGTCATGTGCATTGAAATGCCGCAAAATTTAATAAACATATTGATGATTCTGTCAAAAGCAGTACCAAACGACTAGTACATATATTTGTAATTCTGGATTTAATTACAGAATTTGAAACAAACAAATAAGGCAAAATAGCACCAGATTCACAAAAAAGGGTTATAATTATCAACAGATCATAAATGATAATTATAACATTACAACGCTCATTTGTATTAATTTATGTATTTGAAACGCATTAACTATGAAATACGAATTTATTTTTTATTAATACACTGTAATAATATGAAAACATGGATATCTGTAATACCTGAAACTTTTATCCAACCAAGTATGTTTCTAAAATGGAGTGTAGCAAAAGTATTCAAAATTATTATTGTAACCTTTGGCAAGAAATTTAACTGGAAAAACATTTATAATTCTTATGATGTTTTGCTGTGCTTCACATTGGAAACGGATATTAGAAATAAGAATTTATTTAGTTATCACATACAGTTTTATGTTTCTAAGTGTATAATTAAAAGCCAATGAAAATACATATTATATAGTAACAATGCAGTGACCGAAATATTATAATGGGTGCAAGTTTTTAAGGAGATAACTGTATAATATTAAAATTCTATTCATTGAAATGTTGCAATATTTTTTGTTACTTTTTTTGTGATTTAGCGTTAAGGTTAAGATTTTAACAATCAACATTATGAAACGAGAAAATAGTCTTGAAAATGTTTTTTTTTTAACAATTATATTATTGGTAAAATCTAGTGATCTTGTAGTTTTAAAATACCTCAGAGAATTGTGGTATTTCTTAGTATACAAGTGGTATATTTTTTTATTGCTAATATTGTTTCTTTTTTTTTCAGGACCGGTTTTGCTCATCACGAGCATCAATTAATAACCGAAACGGGTCCTGTTCAAAAAATATATTGTGGAAATAAGTACTAAAAAAATGTGTTTTTATTATTTAAAATGTCATGCTTTGCCATCAAGAAGTGACAGTTAACACATAAAAAAAATGAAATAAATTGCTCTCAATCAGAACAGCTGAAAGTTAAATATTATATAACAAAGTCCAAAATTTTCGGTATTGTAAATATAGTTGGGAGTGTACGTACCCATGCAGGCTTCTGTTGATATGAAAAATTTATTTGGAAACAGTTGCATTGCTCTATCAATATTATTTGGAGGAATGATATCATCCCAATACCAATGGGTAGCAATTCCGTCAACATAATCCATGGTATTATTCACCATTGCCATCTGTGAAGAATGAAAATAGATAATAATTTAAAGTCCAGTGTGTATTCTGTAAATTGTCTTATAGGATTAATTACAAGCAAAAAAATACATTTGTTTTTGATTTGTTTTATGATTAAATATATTGAAATTTGATGGATTGAGGATTTTCAAAATTATTGACATAAAAAAATTACTCAATTTTTCAAATTTTATGATGAAATATAAATATGCAAATATATATTGTTGAAAACTTACATATTCAATCCACCAAGGAAGTGATAATCTTTGATCATCTAGAGCCAACAGTTTGATGTCAGCAAATTCAGAGTTTCGTATTGTTGGTCCTAAATTATTTGTCAGCCACTTTGCCTAAATCATAATAAAAGCAAAAACCAATCAAAGTAATTGAATTCAAGAGATATTTATAAATATATAATTCTAATAATATACAAAAAAAAAATAGTTGAAAAAATTTGTGATAAAATAAGTGGGTTTTGATAATTTCCTCATGTTTTGTAATCAGTATAAAAAATGTTTAATTGTTATAAAAATATATTGCTTAGGTCTACTTTTGATAATTTAAGTACAATGCTTTTCAACCAAGAAGTGACAGTGAATACCTTAAGTTATATTAAATTTTAGATAAAAGATCATAATGTTTAAATCCTTCAAGTAGGTGAAAACTACGGAAATTGATTTCTTAAAATAGCTATAGACAAACTTACTTGTTCAGTAGGTAACCAACCCAGGCTGTTGAAGGCTATAATAGGAATTATTCCATTTAAAGGTTCATTTCCAGTACTCATAGCCCAAATTGAAATCCCATTTTCTGCATATTTCTCCAGGAACCTGTAAATTATATCAAAATCGTCAAGTTTCTATAAATTATATTTCGAGTGCTTTGTAAAAATCTCCTTTTGTGTGTTTGATAATGTGAATGGCTCGAATTAACAATAATAGAAAAATGTTATTTTAAATGTACAAAAAAAAATCGATAAATAATTAACAAATGTAAATGTTTCATTAATTCACACTTTTTTGCTTATGGTGTGCCGTGAAATTCTGAGAAATTCTTGGATGTGTCATTGGTGACATATGTTACAAAACACTGACATATGTGGCAGTGAAAAAAGCAGCACTTTTTTTAATTTTACAGTATCACCAATTAAATTTTATGTATATTTACTTTAGATGATAATTTGCCCATGTTTGATAATATTGAGGTTTCAGTCTGCTCTCCCCACCAAAGGCACCATTTGTTTTCATCCACACTGGGGGAGACCACGCTGCAGATGTCAGTAAAAGCTTTTCTTTGGTGAGGGACATGGCTTCTTGAATATACGGTATCTAAATTAAAAATTGATTGAGTGCTTCTCTATTTGCAATTAACGGATTCAAGTGCTAAAAATCATGATGGTATTATTAAAAAACATGTCAAAACTTTAGTGTTTTTTGTTAATTGAAAAAGTCTGACTATTTGATGTTGAAATTTTTCGTCAACATTATTAGTAATCATTCCGATATTTAAGTCAAGAATTCGGAGATGGATAATTGCTGTTAATCGTTTCTACTTTTAATATGACAATTACACCTCAGGCATTCATATATATTTTGACATGGAAACATTGAATTTCAGATATGGCAAACTATCTCTAAAAATATTACTTTAAATGTTATTAAATTATACATAAAATTAATTTGTAGGTTACCTTGTATTCAAAATCTTCCATTGTGAGAGAGTAGTTGGAGAGATTTAGGTCATTTTCTGGTATCATATTGTAAGCGTAAGGATATGTTGAGAAATCACATCCCCCAATCGGCACTCTTCCCATATTGTATTCTAAGCCATTTTCACTGAAGTATGATCTAGAAACCAAAAAAACAGCTTGTTTAAATTATTTGTCAATATTTTGCAATAATCTTAAGGGATTCAAAACCTGCTTTAAAACATTATAGTGGATCCAGACAATTTTCAAAAATATGAATGTCTTGTAAGAATCGTAATGGAAATTCATTATTTTTACTTTGGCACTCAATTCTCTTTCATAAAGGGTGAGGATAAAGGCATTGGACTAGTAATGATGGAGTTCACTAATTACTCCACACTTCTAAAGATCTGAAAGAAGGTAAGTAAAAAGAAAATTGAAAAATATTGTTATCTCAATGCATCGAGGAGTTTGTTCAAACACGTGAATCAGTGATTCCACAACTGAATAAAAAATTCAATGAGTGTTTATTTATTGACAATAGCACTGAATCACAACAAATTTTAGTATATATACCTAACTGTATGTACAAAAAAATATGTTGAGATATTGTTGCAAGATTTATTCTAAATATTTTATTGGATATGATGTATCAATGATGGGTAAACTATTAACCTTTTGCACTCGAGCACTTTTTCGTATGTGCCTACCAGCAACTCTACGCGTTTTTTGCGAAAATCGTATTCGCTACATGAATCAAAGTAATAAAAAAAATATATATAAAATTAAAATTTTTTTTTTTTTAATTTTTTCTGTAAAATAGATATATAATGGATATAATGTACATATTTTTATTTTATTTGTAATTCTTCATTTTATGGTATTTCACAAAGCAATCGCTCACATGTAATCCTGGCTTATTTATGCAGGTCTCGCAAAACAGCCGTGTTTCCGATATCCCGCCAGAAATTTTTATATTTGAATATACTGCACAGCCCTTCTTAGTCCCTGAACGTAATCTAATTAATTTATCTGTAAGACGGTCTTCTGTAGAAACAGTTGAAGTACGCAAACAGGATCCACCATGCATTTCGATGACAACACTTATTGATATTACGCAAGCCGACTATGTTTGGCTATGTTTTTTTTATCAGAAAATGACTCCCTAATGATCTGTTATTGTGATCTAGTTGAAATCAACATATAAAAAATGATAAAAGTATACAAAAAATGACTTTATAAACATGCCGCCACTGCGGTGGCATCCGAGTAATACGATAAACTTACAATGCCGCCTCTATGGCAGCATTCGAGTGCAAAGGGTTAAGTATAAGGAAGGCAAACATGATATCATTAACTTACAGTAGTAATTTCTTTTGAGCTTTTTCACTAAGCTTTTTGATATTAATCCCTGCTGCATCAGTGAAAGCTCCTCCAAATCCAATTATATCTTGAAATTTCTTTTGACGGCGGATCATAATAGTGATATTTGCTAGAATAAATATCAAACAAATAAAACATAGATATATTTAGCTTGTTTTTATTTGGTCACAAGTGTGTTAAGCTACCCATGGTATAAATAATATTATAATTTATGTGTGCACGAATTTCTTAGTTATACAGTTAGCTTCACAGTATTTTTAAAACATACTATGGATAATCTTAGCGTTAGAAACTTTACTACTGTAAATTATCAGTTCTTACTGAGATTTTTTATCATCACAGAACCAAGAGACTTTAAATATAGCCTCCTGCACATTCTGATGAACTTGTTTTGGAGTATGATTTGGTATTGTTAATCCCATTTATTTCCACTATTGATAACATAACTATTTCGTGATAGTGTCCTCTCTTTTGACAGCTGCAAACGAAGAACAGAAGAGATAAAAACTGTTCTAATTATGCTACCACACTACGAAGAACAGCTTTTTTTTTATATTCTTCAACTGCAATCTTGTGATCATTATAAAAAAGTAGAACTGCTCTACAATTCCAATTATTACTTTAAGGCATTTTTGAGTGTCATATTATGACCGTTTTAAATGTCACACATCTACTAGTATTATATTCATTAGTTTATAATCAAAAGTAAACCCTTTAACTCAAATAATATTTTATTGTGAAAATTGGCGGTCAGAACATTGATCTTAGAATGACAATTTTTGATCAAAAATTGATAGTAGTCGAGCAGTGAAGGTTTTTTTCTGTAGTACTTTTTTTGTTCATCTTTATTAATTTGTGAAAAAAATTATTTTCAATATTATAATGTATTAATACATTTTGCGATGACAACATTTTAATAATGACAGGCTGTGCTCTATTATAACCACATGTGAGTGTTATAGAAATTGTAACACAGAAGAAAATTTGGAACTCAAATGAAATGCTATAAATAAAGAATGTTTTCAGTATATAAAAATTCACTGTGTAAATTAGACATGTGTTATCCGAAAATAATAGTTGAAGATCAATCAAAATAGGAATAGATAGGTGTACAGATAAATAAAATAAAATTTAGTATCGGATGTTGATACTAAATGATTTAAAATGGATTTAATTTTACACTTTTGTACACCTGATATAGATTATAAAATAATATAAATATCAGTATACACAGGAAGTGTCAAATCTAATTTAATTCCATTGCATACAACTGTCATACAATACTTCATAAAGTATTGTATGACAGTTTCCTTTGAAATTTATGGAAGCTGTTTTTTGAAAATGCGTAGAAGATTGATTACAATATTTATTTTATATCCATGTTCGGAGAAGGTATCAGTACTGGTGCCACCATATTTGCATTTATTGAGACTAGAACTAAACGTTAAAGAATCTTTAGGATTTGTGCGGTCTTTTCTACATATACTAATATTATTGTATCTATCTAACTAATTCCATTGGATTGGGTTGGATTTGCATAATGTGGAATGAATAAAATCAATGAAAGAACTGAAAGGAGTTTTGTTATATGTATCAACGTTAAAGGCGTCAGTATCAAATAAATAAAAGAAAATATTCACAATAGAGTAGTGATCAACTGTTACTTTGATACTTAAGAATAATTGTGTTTGTTGCTCTCGAATAATGATAAATTCCTTTACATTGTTTTGCTAATTTGCTATTTGATTATATCAAATAAACGTTAAAAGATTTGTGAAGTCTGGTCCTTGACTAAACATATTATTATAATGATGTTTTAATAAATACCTTCAGTTTCACTGACAAAGCTTAACCACCCCCAGATGCCATTTTGTCGTTGTTTCCGAAGAATATTTCCATTCCATCTTTTCATATTGCCTGTTGTTCTTTCAAAACGAAGACCTGCCTGAAAAAAAATGAATGTTTTAAAAAAATCTCACAGTAGCTTTAAATTTAAAATTTTCTACATTAAAACAATCGCCATAGGGTTCTATATGGTTGCAATGATACATTTCTAACAAAATTAATATTTAATTTGCATTACTTACGAGGCTGGAAGTATAGACGACATATTTTCCAGCCGGTTGTGTTTCAATCTTAGAGATTTCATCGCAATCATTGGCATTGCAAACACAGACAACTGAAGAATGGTTGTACTTCCGTGGGATACAAGGTTTGTCTGCAGCTAAAAAATTCAACAAATTCATTAATAATAAATTAAATTACAAGACTGTCTGAATATTCCGTTAAAAATGGGATGAAAAACAAGCTGATTATTTATACAATTGTGTGATAATATGAATATGGGATTGAATTTGAATTTAATTTATTTTATATCCAGATTTGGCTATTTGTGTTGAAGGTTTTTTTAAACTTTTTAACAGTATTTCCTTTTCATTGAATAATAATCAGGAAGGTGGGATTCAATTCTATCTAGCTTGACTTTTCTGTCTAAAATAGCCATTTTTTAACTTCTTAGTGAACAACAGTCATTCACAGCTCTCTACAAAAATTGGATCTTAACTCAATCTCTTCTGCTTTCTGTTTTTGCTAGACATAAATATTTTTGCTTGCAAATTGTTCCTCATAAGGCGTACTTTTGAAAACATTTCATTTTATTTGGGCTTTCATATCATCGGCTTAGTAAAAAATAAGCATACTTGCTCGATACCTGTTTTAATTCCGTGGAGTCTGTTGAATCCAATCATTATATATAAATTATAGCATGACAAATCCGGAAAACAGCTTTATGACTTTGAAACTCAAAAATTGTTTAAATGTGACTTATATGTTATTTATTGCTAGTATAATTGAAAAAGTTTGTATAATAAATATATAATATAGCTTACCTGTAAAGCTTATAGTAAACAGTGCAATGCAGAGTAGCAATAAACCACACGCAATTTTTTTCATTTTCGGGCTGACTGTAAAACAAAAAATATTTTTAGTTTTATTTAAGAGAAAAGATAATGTTGAAGTTTCTGTGAGTGAGATCAATGCTCCCACTTTGGGATTAGGCTCTCAACAAACAGAATCCAAAGACACAACAGATTCGGTACGAACACCAGCTTTGGTAAAAAAATTATCAATACGTTTTTATTATAAATTATGGTAGCTGCAAAAATGTGTTTTAAACTTCCCAGAGAGTATCTTTGAAAATTGATATAATTTACAATTGTATTAAGGAAAAGAAAAATGATGAATTTTATAACATAATGATTTTGATGACACTTATTTTTTTAAGCTGGCAAAATCATTTTGATATTGTAGTAAGTACATAACTAGACTTATTAATGCAAATGTCAAGCGAATAGGAAGATTTTATATTGGCATTATGATAGTAAAGACAGAAGAAAAAAAATCATTTTTTTCTTCCAAAAAAAAGGTTCCAGGTAAAATTTCACATAAGAAGAAATCCTTATAAGGTGATACCTAGAATAGGTTCAGAATCATTATACAGGTTAATTAGCTTTGTTAGCTGTTGTTAAAAGTTGGAAATATTGTCACCGAGCATACTTTGTATAACACACACGATTATACTCCATCAACAATTAATTATATTCATCCAAAGGTAAATTATTGTTGAAAATAGCGCATGTTGACCTATAAATGTCAGCCAAAATCTCACGTGAACATGTAACGTTTCTATTGCTCACCCTTTAGGAAGAGTTCTCATGACTGACAGGCAGACACATGTATTTTCTGTTTTTATAATAAACAAGGCCAATATCTTATCATTCATATAATCTGACTGTTTATTGAACATTTTGCAGTTTGACATTTATTTTCAAGCATTTTTTACAACTGTCATAAATCAAATGATAAAGTGATGGAATATTTAATTTTATGGTCATTTTGAAATCGCTAATAGAAAATATAAGAAAAGTAATTGTCGCAACCCGACAAAAAGTTGAACACTGTACATATCAGCCATAATCGACCATTTTTTTAGTTATGTTTCTTACATATGTTAGCTTTGTTATGAGAAAAAAAGCAAAGTAAACTTTACAATATTATTTGTATTGATGTATGAAGAAACAACTTGAAACATAAACCTTTTAGGGTATATTAAAAATAAGTGTGATTTTCGATGTTGCGAAAAATTAATGCAGAGAAATTAGGTTAATAAATGCTTTATTTGTTTGTTATTAATTTAATTTAAATTTAATAAAAAGACCATGAACATTTCAAATACGAATTATTTTTTTCTTACAAAGTTGCGCGACCTACCCCTAATTTTTCTTTGTATATTTTAATGTTATATGTTATTTCATTATTTGCGAAGTGTTATAAATATTCGTATTTTCTGTTTCTAAGCGTCGCAGTCAAACCTTTTTACATGAGCAATTTAACAATCTTATATTTATTTGATTTCGAGAAAGAAAATATTAAGCTAAATTGCAAGCGTCATAATGTTTTACGATAAGATCTCACAATCACTTGTTAAACACGATACATAAAGAGTTACACAATTTCAGATAGCTTATGCGATCAAATTACTGCTTTAAATTTTTAGTAGATAAACATTTTTTATCGTCAACTAACTGACTTTTCAACTATCCTACTAAGAAATTTTAAATACGTATGTATATAATTTAATTGACTGTGAAGGGCAGACATCGAATTCGATCAAAATGACAAGTTTATAGAAAGGAGCGCGCCTCATAGAAAAAAAAACGTTTAAGTTCGTGAATTATAAAATATTCGAAATTACCTAGGCATCCATTAACTCTTCATACTCAAAGTAATATAGCGTCTACTTTGTTGAACTTTTTGTTTCAAGTTCTGAATTGTAAGTAATTATTCTTTGATTAAAACCTGAATTCCGACGATTTTCTTTTTCGATATCTTAATTATTTTTTATATTCATTTTACGTTACGTCATCGGACATAAATCGCGGAATTTCATGTTTTTTTTTAATATCTCGGCAAAGTTCATGGTAAAAATTGCAAGGCTGTTTACTTGGAGTCGAAATTGTGTTTTTGGTTATCTTGGAGTCGTGTTTTTTTAATGATTCCACAGCCCTGAAAAAAGTATGCATTCACGGTACCAATTCGTAAAGTTACCATTTTGGGACGTAAAACCCACAATAAGTAAACACAAAACGTTTCGAACCTGTAAATAAACACTATATTATTAGAGTTGTAAAATAACTTCAATTACAAGTCTCGATTTTATTTTTAAATAATACGAAAAAATACAGACGAAGGTTTCCTTTAACTTTTAAAGTCCGTTAGATATATAGATTTGCGTAATTTTTTTATATTTTAAACTTTTATATTATATACTTTAATATTATAAAATTTTTAGTTCACAGGTATTTTTTCTGTTCGATTCGAAAACATTGTATTAGTTATTGCTGTACAGCATTGACAAAATAAATCAGTCAGCATTGTGCGTTCACGAACGCTTTTGCAATGTTGCTTTAAGAATAATAAAGCAATACATTTTTGTATAAGTAGGAACAAACGAAAAACGTTAAAAATCAATAATCCTTGATTATAAACATAAATAGATATTTCTAGTTATGTTTATAATAAATAGGTTTAACTGCAATATCAAACCGGCACAAGCTCTGAGATGACCTAAATTAGACAGCAGTAAGATTGATTAATATTTCACAACGCACTTGTATAAATTATTCGATTTTACCAGATTATGACATCACTCATTCATGTCTCGTACTATTCAATATGATGTTGTATTCTGCAATTAGTCGTTATGAATACAACTATTTAACCATGTTTTCACTTGCGTGATATATTTATTGATTTAGAAAGAAAGTGAAGTTGATATTTTATGACTTATCGAAGCCGAACGGAGAAAATAGGCTACCGGTTTTTTTTCCTCCAGACGGTAAAACTTTTCTTTTAACTTTTTTTTAATTCGACACAATTTTGGTAATAAAATATACTATACGACCAAATGAAAATGTTTTAAAACAGACATGTATATAGATTTTAGTGTATTATTAACTTGATTCCCGCCACTAGTGAAAATCGGGTTTTACCGGCGGCGTAAGGCAAATCATTTTTTTTTAAATTTTCACACTATTTCAGAAGTCTTGGGGTAAATTTTTGTAACCATTTAATTTCACTACCAATGAAAGACATCGTTTAATTCAATATTGATTTTATAAACATGTGTATACTTTGTCGTTCTTTCGTCCAAGAATATTATTTGTTTTGGTAAATAAAATATTGAATTCATTTAAATCTAACGTAGGTATTTATTCAAGATAACCGCACATTTATTGGAATAGTGAAATCACTGCAATGAAAACCTTTGATACCATATTTATTATAGAATTCATGATAACATCGACGTAATAATAGTACTTTCACTCACTTTGCAACACGAATAGATAAAAATTGACCACTGCACTGCAAAGCAAACAGTATACTGTCTCTGGTCACTGTATTTATTTTAACGTTCGTACCGGGGCGCTTGTTTATTTTTTATTCAATTACAATAGTATCACTTACAGTGTGAATAAAAATCAGTCACAAATGGAATCAACAATTAGGTGCTTCATTGATTACTGACTATTTTTGCGAGGTTTTGCCAATATAGTCCAGTGGCTTTCAAGCTGTGTTCCGCGAGACAAAATATTTTTTTTTTAGTCAAAAGAAAATTGTACTAATGTAATTTCATTATTAAAGTAGCACTTAATTAATACGCTTGCCAATGAATCAGAATGAACATCTTATCGAGATGTCGACATATTTGATATATTTATTTACATAAAGTAACTATAACACATTAATCAACTTTGAATATTATTTTAATATATATCATATATTTTTTTACAAATGAGACGGGGTTTCCCGAATTTAAATTTCTAAGGGTTCCGCGAGTCATTAACGTTTAAAGACAATTGTTATAGTCTATAGAACTATCATGTAGAAATGTAAAGCAATTATAAAGAAAAAAAACCCGACAAATTCTTCAATTTGGATTACAGTGTTTTGATGCTCTTGGAGTCTATTGGACAATGTTGTTTAACGTTTGTCCAATTCACTTAATTATTCATTGATTGGTTTTTCTTTTGATTCGTTAATTTATTCATTTCTAAGTGATGCCAAAAACAAGGTGTAACCCCATTCTTACATAAAAATCTTTTTTTATATTGGCTTTTGTGTAAGCACAGGCTTTGCATTGATCGAATAATATCAATCAATTAATACATATTGTTTATGATATCGACTGAAGGTGTTTGATGGAATATTAATATCAAATTTGAATTGTAACAACTTTGTACGATTCCACATGTTTTGTCAACAACGACCTGGGTTTCTCCTTTTGGCATCTTCAGGCATTCTATCAAACGGATGCAACAGAACTGACCAAGTCAGAACTGCCAGTTCTGCCTTGATCAGTGGAATCGTACAAAGATGTAACAATTCAAATTTAATACATATTAAGTGAGCACTTGGAACCTTGATTTCAAAAAAATATTTGAATAGCGGCAATATGGTAAACATACTACAACAGTTTAGGAAGCTGTGGTTTATAAGATCCAAATCGGGCGTTGTTTTAAAAGGTAGTTGAATTTTATAAATGCTACATCTTAGTCAAGTTAAATAGTCACGTTTTGCCATTTCGAATGTTTTAAAAAAGAATTTTTCAAACATGGTCTTTGCAATGGCGGTCATATTTGAGATACGATAATAGTATTTATGAACACTCTATAGAGTCTCTGTCAGACTCTACTCTGTCAGACATGCGCAGTGACAAATTCATTAATGAATGAAACGTGATGCGTCTGGATAGAATTGAAATAATGATGCGAAAGTCTCATTCAGTACCTATTTATTTTTTTCGATTAAGTGGTAAGTACTGTGCGCTTTTTCATATTTTTATGTAACATGTTATGTTGCACTCACTGTCTTAAGTTTTCATAATGAGGCTCATTCACTTTAATAAGTTTCTAGTTATAGAAACTAAACGTCGTCATCTACTAAGTCTCATATTATATATTGGATGCAAATAATATTGGATTTTTTAATTCTTCGTTAGTAGTAGTTATTATTATAGTTTCAGTATATTTTGGGTTGAATTGACAACAGCTGTAGAAATAATTAAAAAAAAATGAAAAATAAAAATATAAGAGAAAAATCTGTAAAGTGTTATTTGTGACTTAACCATTTAAATGCCGGGAACTGAAAAGTCGAAATCTGAGCATTTAAAATATGACTTTATTTAAAACAGTCAAAATTTGCTATATCTATATGTATATTGATTGTTAAAGTACCGCGCGTATACGCGTTCGTTTTCTATGACCATCCTGGCATGCATGGGTATATAGAGTCCGTTAACACTTATGGAATAGAATAGGTTAACAAATAATTTAGATAACTGTTAGCAGATTACGACCCAATCTGCCCTACTTGATTTAATGACTGGTGTTAATGAGAATCAGAACCAGCAGAAGACAGTAACGGAGAATTTAGAGCGTCAAAGTGGAAAATTCAAGACCATCTGAGACTTAGGTTGTTTTAACTCATTTCAAGGATAAATAAAAAAATGGCTAAAAAACATAGTGTTCATCATAAAATAGATTTGCTCATACTTACGTTTAAAAAATATTCAATAAATAAATATTTTTACTGTGGTAAAAATAGTAGTAAACTATTAATTGGCCTTTGAATGTGGTATCAAAAACAAAATATCAATGGTGAATCTTTTTTTTTTATAATAACTTATAAGAGTAACTTCACGAATTACCTTTTTTGTAGAAATTGTGAGCATGAATTTCATAGTTTGGTTTTGTTTTAATCCAGTATAAGTCATCAACCATTGTTTACTGATAAATTTATTTGTGTCCCATTTTTAAAAAAATTTAAAATACACAATGACCATTAGCTATTTGCTTTTTTTAAAGCTCATCGTGAATATTACAAACTGATCAGCATTATTAAATGATAACGCTTTTGATGAATAAAATTAGTTCTGATAATGTTATTGATAATTTTAAGCACACCATTTATTTATTTAAAAATAATGTGGAACCTAAAAATTAAATTAAAAAAATTCTGGGACATTATTTGCTAGTGTTTTTATTTGTAAAAGATTAGGAGACTAACTAATGCAGCCTGTATTTCCCTTGTAATAGATTTTTTTTTAATCTCTTTTCCAAACTATTGTATCATGAATACACCTCATCATTATACATAGTACTTTATTTTAGTTATTTTGTGTTACAGGTGTATATTTCTGTAATCATATATTTAATCTAGATTTTTTTTTAAATCATGACATGTTAAGTATTTCAGATAATTCATTATTATCAGTTGCTGTTACATATAGATATCTTATCTAAGCATTTAAATCAAATTATTGTAATAGATACACCAAAATTATTTATCTGTTACACAATTTTGTTATTATAAAGTAAAGTATAGATATTTATAATTACTGATTAAATTGAATAAAATTTTTAAGCAATATCTCTAATAAAAAGCAGAAAATATAATGTACAACTGACTCTCTGTCACAAGAATTCTTCTCCAGCAGCAATGTGACATTTACAACATTCATTTTATCAGTCATTTTTAGGTCAAATGTGCTATCCTTAACTCTCAACTCATAACATTACTATTTGTGTATTGAGGTACGTTTATAATGACATGATATAACATGACATAATGCAAAACGCAAATGCAAAGATCGTATTTCCAGGCAATAAGTTCTTGTATATCTAACTATTGAATATATGTACATGTCTATTTGTCTGTAGCACATAGCGGAACACTCTGCTTAAACCCAAAGTACAACACAAATTAAATGTGCATGAGACTAATAAGCATGCTTCACCAGTTTCTGCATTGCTATCTTATTTCTTATTATTGAGTAAAAGTAGAAAATAATATGACATTGAAAATATTACTAAATATGTGCATACACTATTAAATTCTGTTTAAAATTCCAGTACCTATTGAAAGTTGGTCTAGGAGACATTTATAAATTATTTCAAAATTTAAGCAATTTTTTAACCCCTCCATGTCAATAACTGTCAAATTTTAGTAAGCCCTCTACAATTATTTTAGCAAAATTTAAGAAAAACTTAAAGCTATCTTTTATAACAGAATTATGGATATAAAAAAGTTTGTAATTAAGTTTTTATATATTGAATCACTTTTTTGATGGGCAAGCAAGTTTGTGCCATATCAATGCATTGATGAGTTTTCCATTTTTTTATTCATTGCGATGAAATAATAAAATTGAAAACATCAATTTTTCTCGACCCCTACAATTTCAGCAATTGTCAGTCTTTTTTTACCTTTTTAAACATTTGTTTTGTTGACAAAGTTAATCATACTAAAGTAAATTAATGGTTTTTATTTCCTATAATCAGTATTTTTTAAACGACAAACATTATGAAAAATATTCAAAACAAGAGTGAGATTTTTTATTACATTCAAACGTAGCCATATACTACAAAAAATATTTCGATATATGTATTTCAAAGATACACCTCTGGTGGAATAATATTAATAGGCTTAATTATAAATTAAAATCCTTTCAATAAAATAGTAACATTAAGAAAATTAAGCTTTCTTAAATTTTAATTTCAGTATTTCATTTTCAATTCAGTAGACTATTGCTTTTTTCAAAGTTCATAGACACCTCAGAAACTCCCGAAGTACGAGTGGTTCTTGAAGAAGAGCTGTAGTTTGTACGTGGCGTACCCATTGAGAAACAACTGTAATGTAAATAAAGAAATGACAAAATACGCAATTAATACTAGTTGTATAGTAGTTCATTCTAATAATGCAAAGATTTTAAAAACTGTTCAAATAAAATCAAGCTCTTAGCAATATTTGAATAACATTCTAATTAATCTGACGGTCAAATATTTTGTACACAATCATCAGCCTTATTTGATAATTCTGGTCCTTGAGACATTAACTCTTTGTGAAAAACATCAAGTTTTCAGATTTTTGTCGGTTAGTCAATGCATTGAAACGACCTAGCTTTAGCAATTCCCAATGTAAAGAGAATAACATAGTTAGCTTATTTAGTTTTTTGTTTTGTTTTTGCAAACGATTGTATTAAACAGTATATTTATAATATTAAAAGTTGTTAGGTAGTGGATAAATTTTTGAGGTTATTTCTTGTAACAGTTATGAATTGGAAAATTGTTATATTAGTTCAACTGAATACTCTAGCAAAAGTCATAAAAAAATTGTGACAGCACAATTTTACACCGAGTAATAATTCAAAATTGTCACAAAAGTCAGATTTGGCCATAGTGGACTTGCTTTAAATCAAATATATGAGTGATAATTGTTATCTATATCTTTTAAAAATATGTATGATAGTAAAATGTAGGCCGCAAGCAAAAATATTTTCTACCTATTATGTCTCAGTATATGTTGAGGATCAGTGAAAAATTCTAAGCCTGATTTTTTCTGCATCCTTGTGCTAAGTGGCAAAGGGACTGAAAATGTTATTTCTTGTGGATCTTGAAGGTCCAAAGCAGAATATGGTGCTCCTTGAGCCACTTGGAGACGCATCTGGGACAATGAAAAAACAGATTACACAGTAAAATATCAGTTCTGTAAAATCACGGTATAATGGATTTTGGATATAACAGATAAAATATTCAATTCTGAAAATTGCTAGTAATATCCTGTAAATGTTTTTAATATCTGTGTATCACTGCATTTTTTTTCGCGAGAAAATCATAAGAAGACCATGGTCAGCTTTATTATCCATTTCTGAATTTCATATAGTCATTTGTAACAATTCATAGTTGCATTTGTTTGTTTACTTGTGTAAATTAATTTATTTTTGATAAAACTATTAATTACATGTACCTTTTCTTGTTTATCTTTCTGTAGAGCAAGTTGTGTATTCATGTCATGTTTGAGGCAAAACTTTTTAAGAAAATCCTTTTCCAAAATATCTGATAATCCTGAAAAAGCATCATTCATATAAATTATTCAAGTAGAAGTTGTTTCTTTTATTGATTATTTCAGTGAACTTGCCTGCTTTTTCTAAGATTTCTTCGATAGTTTTTCCACAAAATTCGTGGTTTGAAATCCCATTTTCTTCATCATAGTCAGGTATTCCAAGTTTTTCGAAGTCCTGGGTAGTTGATGATGTTTCAATATCTATATTTTTAGTAATGATATTATCAATAGGATCATCTGAAAATACAAAATGAAATTTACACTATTCATTTTTCAGTGGATAACTAAGTTTAAAAGTACAATAAACCCCCCAATAATGATCCCACTCTTCAAAAGTTAAGATTTTCAATTGAATTTTTTTTATTTGAAATGCGGAATTACATATTATTTTTTTATTAATTAATTGATCATAAATATGTATATTACTTAAGCATATACGTATTCAAAATTATTTAAGTCGTGCACATTATTATAATAAAACATGCGCGACAGTATTTTAAATAAAGATTTGTATGAACTATTTTTATGAAAGCCTAATTAGGAGTTTATTTTTTTCATTATTCGGGGGACTTAACTCATTATTGGAAAACCTGCCGCAAATGTTATCGGGGGTTCATTAGCAGAGAGCTCATTATTGGGGGGATTACTGTATGTAATTATCCTTTCAAATGTATATTGATGAATATAAAAGTTATCTGTGGTATAAATCAGCATTCTTCCACCATAAGTCCGTAGACTGGTGCTGTTTTTCACTTTCTTGTCAGTTTCTGATAAATATTCTTTAACTATAAAATTCTTTGGCCATAATCAAAGATTTACTTTTACATTTTTTTATCAATATAAAAATGTGGTATTTTTTAAGGTTAGATAAAAAAAGGTTTGTGGACATTTTTTTGAATGATGTATTGGCAAATTTACCACAAACAATAATTTGCAATCTAAGGGAGTCATATAATGAGATTAATTGTTTAACAAAGTATTTCTCAATATTTTAGGCGTCATTAATAACATATTACTTACCTATATAATATTGATCATTTTCCCAAATGCTTGGTTTCCTCGGTCTATGAGTTTTTTCTGGAGGTGGTAGAAGTGGTAAGTTATTGACAAGAAGAGAAGCAGTGTCATTGCAATCGATTATGACAGTTTCTTGTATCTTAATCGGGCACGGATTTATTGGAACTATAGCAATGTGGTTGCAGCAGGTTACAACGATTTCTGGGCGGCTCCATTTTGAATATTCACTATAAATGAAAACAGATTATAAAATTCAAATTATATTAAAAAAAAATATTTTGCTATTTGATTAAATAAAGTCATAAGTACCAATAAAAGATGTCATTATTTTTTGTGTTAGTTTTAATATAAGATGACGTATGTTTTTAACATTTTTTTGTCTCTGACATATAAAAAAACTAATTCATTAAAAAAATGCTGTATAATTTATCTCCTCAATAGCATAGAAAATAATATTTCTTACAGAAACATTGACGACAATGGAAAAGAAATGATTTAAAATAACAGAATGATGTAAAAATTATCATTGACTCAGCAAGATAATGGAACAGTAAGTGAAACATCAACATAATCTTTTTTTATTTAATTAGTTACAGATAGGACAGTTTTATAACAAATTGTATTTCTTTCGTAAGTTTATTTATTTTTTTGAAGATGTTTATGTGTTAATGTTTAAATTTAATTAACACAAAATATGCAAGCAATGGTAACATACAAACTGCCGCCAGCTGAAATCTTTCGTTCTACAGTCTGCGCTTTAGATTCCTCTTCAGGTGGAGTTTCAAAGCGGAGTATCCCTCCATCTTCAGCAAACATTTTGGAGCTTCGTCGGCTAGTGCATGGAACGGACAGTTTTCTTTTCACAGGAGCCTCTGGAGCTTTTTCTTCATCGGCTTTTTTTCTGCCTGGTCCACAGAAAATTGACTGTGAACCAAACTGTATTAACTTTCCCAGGATGCCGAATGAAGGAAACCTGACGTGGACTGATTGGATGCATACTCGATTGAAAATATCCCAAACTTTAAGTAACTATAATTTTTAAAAAAATCATTAGAAAATTGGGTATTATGTTGTAGAAAAACAAATTGTTATATCAATATATTGTAATCATGCAAGAGAAAGGAAGCAAGAATATTTTTCATGAATATTTACTACAGAACTATTTAGAGTCATGGCTTAATTGAAAAGTTAAGTTTAAGTTTTTGAACATTTTATATAAAGTTCCTTTCTTTTGCATAAATAACAATTTCTATTCTACTCACCCCATTTTTGTTAAAACTAATCAGTGAATCTGCATGAGCCAATATTACCAAATCAATGATAGGAAAATTCTGTGTCGGTAAAATGGCTGATGGTTTACTTGTCACAACAGGCTCCCAAATCCTTATTTGACCATCACTGCTTCCAGTGGCAAGTAGACCAATACTTTCAGAGTAGTGAAAGCAAGATATTCCCTGCAAAGATTTGTTCAGTTACGATGAAAATAATAATAACTCTTATTTTTTTTAATAATTTTGTAAATAATGAAATTAAAATTTGATCAGAGTGTGTCTACTGCCATCTATGAACCTAACACTTTAGCTTCGATTGTTTGATATAAGAATACATTTTCTTATTAGAACTTTTAATACCATATTAAAATCTTAATACAAAATTAAAAGAAAAAGGTTGAGAAGTATTATCAGAACATTATCTGCAAATATTATTGAACAATGTGTACATATACAAACCCTTGTCACTTTGAACACATATGAATCCCTTATTCCTTTTCTGTGCTTGATAATTAACGATGCGCTTGGATCATTTGAACATGAAATAATGGTATCATTGTGTTTTATATATATTATCTTTTTCACTGATCTTAAATGAAGTCTTCTATGAGTTTTTACTGCACAAAATGGCTCATGTATGACATTTTGAAGATCCTGCAGAGAGAAAATTTTGTTTTTTTATGAAATCAAAATAATCTTAATAACTCAGCTGTATTTTTTCTTTTACAAATATATTTATTTTTTATTTTTAACAAACTTACAATCCAAAAGAATGAATTAAGTTTATCGTGGTTGGATTTGTAAAAAAGACTCAGTCTTGGTTGTTTGAATGTGACTATTGTAAGACCGCCATGATCATCTCCAATGACCAAATGAGACTTTTGTGACTTGTCTTCTGAAGCATTGTATGCTAAACACTGAAAAATATATATGCAATATATATTATGATTGACGTCAAAAAAGTTAGCTTATGTCAAAATTTTTAAAGAAGCAGATTATGACCAAATGTCTTTTTTTGTTAGGTGGTAATGTGCCCCAAATAAGAAAATTCAAAAAGGGCAATTGACTTACTGTTCGATTTGCTTCCAAGTAATTTATTTCAAATGTCTTAGAGCTATAGAACTCATTTAGACCTCTTTCTTTATTTGCTATTTTTTTTGTGATAGTTTAGACAATTTCTGATTTATACATTTACAGAAAATTTTGAAAATGTAAAGACTTTGTCATTACATTAACAGTGAAATATTTTGTGGCAAAATATGACACGGAGCTGTGTCCCAAATATCATAGTATACAAAATTATGTGATGTATTTATAGATGATCACTAAGACAAAAGCTTGCAACTCGAGGAAGGAAAGAGCACACAGAAACTGTTACAGAAAGATTACAATTAAAAATATATCTACCGTTGATACATTAACCATTCCAGTTACAAGGAAAATTGGTACATGACATAACGTTGATGCATCGTATATCATTAAACTCCGATCTGATGCAGTCATTATAAGATGCTTAGAATCCTGAAAATATAATTGCTCATCAGATCAATGTTGTGGCTAAATATGTTTTTTGACGAAATGTTGATCATTAAACACTTAAAAACAAATGTGCACAACCAGTCAATCACGAAGCAAAATTTAGTTGATCCAAATTACAATGCATAATTTTAATAATTTTGCATTAAAAATTTACAGATATGGTAAAGAAATATATTAATATTATTTTGCAAATTTTAAATTGTATTTGAAAGTTAAAGGAGATATCATTCCCAAGCAATATCAGTCTTGATCACAAAATATATTGTGGAAATAATAGTAAAAAATGTGTTTACATATACAATTTTGAAAACTAATAAATTTATAAAATGTTTTGTTCTGGAATTTGAGCCCATGAGATTGGCAAATGATTATTTTTGGGATTTTAAGAAATATAAAATACTGTTAAGGAATCAATGATTATCATACTTCTATGTACACTGCAGCCGTTATCCACATATCCCTGACTCTTCGCATAGTCCCAGTTCTTACAAAAAATACATCATACTCCATTAGGAGTGAAAACTTTCCACTGTATAGTCCGATTTTTCCATGTCTTGAAATAATCACATAACAGAATGATGATTCAGTTTCTATTGTTACTATTAATACGATTGCTTCTTTCTGAAAATTAAGATTAAATAAAAATAACAATCATTTTGTATATTTGTGTTATTTTTGCAGTAATATTCATGAAAACGTTGCTATAGGCAACAGCAGCAATAATTTCTTTCAATCAATCGAATCAAGAATCACCAATATTTTTCTTTTGAATTGAGTTTATTCCCAGTGTTGACAATATTGTGCATAATTTAGCAGAAAACGTCTATGCCAAAATACTTCAAACTGTGATTTAAATAAGATTGACGAACAAAAGTGACTTTTAGACACCATTGACTTATTATATATCTTCGAATATACAATTTGCATTCATATCAAGCAAATGTTGAAAGGTAAGATTTCCATCTGCTTGACTATTTATATATAAAAATATGAGTTATCATAGTACTAATTCTATAATCCACTTTCACTAAAATCAATAAAGATATTCAATTGAGACACAATATGAACTTCAATGTTTCTTCACAGTGAAAAATGAAACGACTCGGCTGTCATTTATATTTAAATCATTCCTTTCAGTTCTTCTTTGAATAAACAGTTCGTATTATATTCAGTCTAATAAGTAACTTAATTCATTAAAATTTATTACCTTGCAATGCTGAAGGTCCATGATATTTATTTTATCTTTATCTAACGGGACCCACTCCTCGAGACTGTACTGAGTTTTTCTCTCTCCATATTCGACCAGCTCATCCAGTAATTCCTCCCACCATATATACCCTGACTTGACATGATCGAGATGCTTGAAAAGCTTAGACACTTCAGACGAATACTTTGTGTGTCCTATAGAATAATATAAAACCATACATCAATGAGGTGACTGGGTGATAAATGAAATATATTTTATGATGTCTTTTGCCTGTGGTGATGGCATAATCAAAAAGAAATGTTGGAATAAGGATTTTGAGAGTAAGCCCTCACTAGCGCCAACAACTCAGGTATATGATGAATTTATAATATGTAAATAAATGAAATATATGAGGCAAAATAACCTACCTAGAACAGTGCTAATTGCATTCTCGAAACTGTATAAATCAATATATAGAGTTCGCTTTTCCCGATGTGTTTCGGTTTCATCAGGTGGAACATCTTCAGAAATATCATCGTCCAATTTTCGAAAATGTTTCCGAAGACGCAAAAGAGCAGGTATATCAAGATGCCACAGTAATTGTTTGTAATCAATGTCATTTCCTTCAGCACTGAAAATATTATAATTTGCTTCATGTAAATATGAATATTTTATTTCAATGACTTGCTTAATGTTATATGACTCAGTTTTTATTTCATGCTACAATTAAAGTCTACCTTATTACAAATATTACGATTAAACTTATTTTCTTTTCTCATTCATCGAATATATCCTATGAAACATGAGATTTCAAAAAATTACATTTGAAGATAATTAGATTTATTTTTCAAATTCTCAATGAAATCTACATAAATATATGTATTACATGTATAAACTTTTTTCTCAATGTGTATCGGATTATTTTTTTTTTTTTGAGATAATCCACTGTCCATATAAAACAATTATCATAAACTTACATGAAACAAAACAATATTCATTCTATTCAATATGCATATCATGTAAAACTGATAGAAAATATATTTTTTATCGTAGAATAACTGGATCAGTCATGAAAACTTTGCAAACAAAATTTAAAAAATATATTTCTGTGCTATTAACTTAAAATGTCAGTATTTTGCATTAGTATAGTCTATAACTAGGGGTAGGTTAGATGTATTGATTTTTTTATAATTATCATGGTTTAATGTTTTACTATCCAATAATATATCTTATTTTTAATTTTAAATTATTAATATTTTTTTGTATTCTTTTCAACACAAGTATTATTTTGGTGGCATAGTTAATAAAATGAGAATTTTGCCATAAAACACTATTGTATATAACGCCATCTATGAGAAACGTTTGCAGCTTTTAAAATGAGTTGTCAATTATTTTATAGATGGTACTTTGAAGGAAAATGAGAAATCAAATTATCACAGTATCCTTAAGGATTCATTTTTATATTCTATTAGTCATTTTGAAAATATATTGTATAGTTCATTTTTGAATTCAGTTTTAAATAATTTACCTTGTAACAGAAAACTCTTGAGTATCTACAGAATATTTTTGAATAGATGTACGCGTTGTTAATGCACCATCATCACTTTTTTCATCAGCCATTCTAAAAGAAAGTCAACCGATTATCACTTGATTTGATTTTGAGTGTTAATAAATAAAATCAATGGTTTTTAAAAAGTAAATTGAATCTTTTTAGTTTACGTTTTAACCTATCAAAATACCACTTTTCAACTAATAGGAAATAACTTTGTCTTGAATGACTTTGAACTCACAGCAAATACTGTCTGGTTTTAATAATCACTGATGCATATTACACTGTTTGGTTTCTACATTTTGAGTACTATGGTAAACAAACATGTTTGTTAAATCAATACTAGTTTCCTTGGTTTTTTGAATGCTGTTTATTATGTTTGTTATCAATATGATAAATAAAAAGGAATTAGAACCCTATAATTATTAATGTTAGTGATCATTATTTTCATCGGTGATGTGAATGTTCCTGGGCCTATAGTCATTTTGTACAGTTTATTTCATTCGCAATGTTTTTTGTAATTGTTTTTTTTTTTATTTTTTATTTTCTTTAAATACAGAAGACTGATTTTATGACTTTTCTTTGCCAATTTGAACAAATGAACCAAGCAAGAAGTAAAGATGTGTCTATTTAACAAATATTTTTATAATTTACAAAAAAATCGTTCTTATGTATTATTTTAAAAATATTATTATCAATTGATGTAAAGCTGTATGGTCACCGAAAAAAGAGTATTTTAAAAAAAAATATTGAACTGAATTTTTTTTTTTTTAATTTTTTATTATTGTTAAGCAATATAGCATTTCTGTTAAGATGCTCAAATAGGAGTACATGCTTTTTTATAATGGAAGCGGAGTATTTAATATTTTCATTATTAATCAGTTAATGGCACATTTTACATTAGGAAGTATCCACAATTTTCTTACAACGCTTAGGCATGGTTTGTTGCAAAGGTTGAAATTTGCTATTTGTTGTCTCCCCATTGTACCATATTAATGAAAAAATATCAATTCTAAACAAATAATTTGAAGCATTCAAAATTTCAAATTGTGACTTGGGTCTAAAAAATATATGAAAACAATGTGATCAATTCTTGTAAAAATGTCCGTCTTGATACATCGAAAAAAAATATTATGTAATTTCCTAGAAGATTATTTCATTTTTTATCAATTTCATTGTATCGGCGAATTCGTGCGACGAGTATCGGTCGTTTCATCGAAGCATCGAAGAGTTGAGCTGGTTCGAGACCGGACGCGACACGATTATTTGATGACGATTGCGAAGAACGATATTGGGGATACAAGAAGATAATGTTTGCTTTAGTTTTTGTAACCCTTTTATTACACATGACAATTATTTCAAACGTGCACATTTTTGATCATGGTTGTTTCTAATATGAAAACATTTTCAGTGGAGCTTTATAAATTTAGTGTAAAAACTGGAGGTTATCTCATATGCAAAGAAGGCCATCTTTTAGTGCTTAAATATAGCCCATTTATATCTGGCACACGTATTTAAAGTTTTAATTCTGTATTCTATATTTTTTTAAATTATACACAGAATTCTAAAACGATTACGAAATTGCTCTTGTAGAAATAATAATAAATTAAATGTTTTGCGATAAACGTCTTTAATGTTAGCATTTCGCTATTTCCACTAAAACAAAAGTTTATACATGAAAATTTATATGGTATAAATTTGCTTTCCTTTTTAATTAATAGGGCATCCAAACTGTGCCAAACTGTGCTCACGAAAAAAATCATTGTAAGTCACTAAATGTTATCTAAAATGTATTGATATGAAGAGATTAGTATTTAACTGTTTCGTCACCCTACGCGCCACTGCGATACGGACGTCGTAGATGGGACAAGATTGAAAACAAAATATGTAAACCCTAAGACTCAAATCTATTTATTATTGCAATAAAAGCCTTCTGTCAATTCGGGTGTAGAAATTTTTGACGCATGCCACGAAAACTCGATACCATTACCGGAGGAAGGAATTGGCAGTGACAGTTCCCCAAAAACACCCTCTATTGTCATAACAAATGTATCCCCTAATAATTACGCAACATATAACCATCAAGTCAAATTATGAAATTTTTGAATGCTTTATTTTATCAAAATAGCGTCACCAAATTTTGTGTGAGAATTGCATAAAAATGTACCGTTATTATCGTAAACACCTAAAAATTGAAACTAAATATTTGTGAATCATAAATATTGTATTATTGAAGATTCTTAATTTTAACATTTCAACGTCCTAAGCGGACGGTTTTTGCGCTTACGGGCAACCGGCTATTGTTTATGATGAAAGCTACTTTTGCTGATTTTGCGAGAGGGAAAAACAAAGCATTTAAAGATTTCCGATTGATTATGAATAGCTTTTATTTTATGAAAATATTAAAAATTGTGAACACGTGGACATTATCGTTGGATTTGGATGCGATTCTCACAGAATTAAGCCTAGTGCGTAAAGTTTCATAAATTGGTTTGAGAATCTCACCTCAAATAAATAGATGTTTGTTACGACTAAACGACGCTCCATTTCAGTATCAGGCGTGTGATCCTAAATATGTCCAGGACTTAGCCTTATTTATTTATCGGTAATGTCCTACGAAAATACAGGTAGAGAAACTGAGTCCTTATAGAATATTTTCCTTTGAGATTAGCTCTTTTTAACAGTAAGAATGCTATAATTTGGGAGCAGGTATTTTTTTTAAAAATGACCATTAAAAATGAACAAAAAATAGTTGCTGCTTTAGTGGTTGTCAGTGCCAATTTAGTTGTTAAAATATTGTCTTTTTTAAAAGTAAAACAGTTCCTATGGGGTCAAATTAAATAACTTCCACCGGTAAAGTGAATTCAGTTCAGCCCGAGCAAAAAGAATTTGTTGCTTTCGTCCAATCAGAGAGGTACTTGGCAATATTTATACCATCGCATTTCATGATCACGATTAAAAAAAAAAGAAACATTTTACAGAATCGTCATTGTCACGATTTTAAATGGAGCTAAAAACGATAATATTTAATCAAACATCTATTGTTAAACAATTAAATTTGGACCCGGCTAATTGTACGAGAAGAAATTTTGAAATCTGTGAATATTTAAAAAAATAATTTTTCACCTAATATGAATAACATCAATTTTTTAAAAACTTTTTAAAGCTTCGCCACTCCTTATAAACACGTTTCAGTGACCTCTTTAATTAAAATATACATCAAAAATTACACTCTCCTGTCCTACAAACTTACATTATTTGAAACGGCTGGCAATAAAATATAAAAGTGAGCTTTAACATTTAAGTGTTAGCAAATATTTCATAGCCTTATTAACTCATCGACGAATTTTCTATTTTTAGAATTTTTTCATTAAGAATAACATTACAAAATACATTGCTATTTTTCACCGTGCTATAATTAAGTTCTATCAGTAAATGCTGATTCAATCAACAAGAAAAATACTGTTAATAATTTAAAATTTCTTGGCATAATTTATAAATATCTTTTGAGAGTTCCAATCCAAAGAAACTTAAATATACCTAAATATTTCAACTAAAAATCCCAATATGTTAGAACAAATTTATTTCTCCGTGAAATAAATTTAAGATACGTTTAAAATTACACAATATATCTTTCTACAGTTTAAAATGGCTTTTAATTTAGTAATTTTATTTTATAAATGTGCTTTTGTCTGGCACGTAGAAAGAAAAAGGTTTACATATATGTAATATAAATAGAAATTTATTGATTGAATTGGAATTCACTTGGTAGAAGTCCATTATAACACGGTGAAAAAATAGCAATGTATTTTATTTCTACAAAATTATTTTTAACAAATATAGTTGATAGCTATTTCGGCTCACGCCATCGTCAGAACTACGGATAGTTCTGACGATGGCGTGAGCCGAAATAGCTATCAACTATATTTGTTAAAAATAATTTTGTAGAACTAAAATACATTGCTATTTTTTCACCGTGTTATAAATAGAAATCATCAAAATGTGACATATAACCTATTGATTTTGGGACGATAATACAGTCCCATAGTTAAGCATCTAAACATAAGTATTTGTGACAAATATTTTTTATTCTGTCAATCAAAATCTCTTATCAGAAAGATTGACAATATAATTTTCTTGGTTAGGTAATTATTACCCTCATCACTTTCACTTCGTCCCGCTTTGAGAAATGATATATCTAAAAAAATGTATGGTAAGTGTTTTTAATATTATATATCCAATATAATTTTTTTATAGTGAATTTTTCAATTTAGAGATTTGTTCCCATGGTCCTCTCACCTATTAGAAATAACTACTAAAAGCATCGATGCTTCGGCCACAGGGTCAACTTTATGTAATAGTGTGTTTTATTAATATAATATAAATTTGCTAGAAGTAATACGAGGTAATCGATGACCGTAAAAAGTAGCTAGCGTAAATTGAAAAATAAACAGTTAAATTTACTCTCCTTGTTCTACGATATGAATTAATAAGTTATTCATCCAATTGAAATACTGAAAATAATCATATTATTTAACTCATCTGTAACACAATACTTCTGAAAAGAGGACACTGTACGGCAATGTGTTTAACAATTTAAAAATCAAATTATATAAGAATGAAAAATGCATTTACTGTATTCAGTCATTTTCTGCTGTTTTATGAACTCTGAGAATACGTAGAAACACATGACTATCGGTTTGTATGGGTCGGGATGAGTTTCAAACATTGCGAAGCAAAAACACATTAACAGTTAAAAAGAAAATCATTATATTTAAAAAATAATTTTCATAAGTTTCGTATTTATAAACAACGCTTTAGTAATAAACTTGCTTTGTAGATGTGTACGTAATGCGTACTTTTACATGGAAAAATTTACCCACTATTTTCACCAGTAACATTACCAAAAAGGAAACTTTAATTTAATTTTTGTTTGATGTATTTTGCTTGGTGCTATTTTTACAGATGTGGCAGAATGTATTAACTTGTATGCCTTGTACCTTTCACTGAAGCAATGCATAAAAAAAATATTTGCAAGAAATGCTGTAGTTAGAAAAAAAACATACTGCGTAATATTTTTTACATTCATTGCCTTTTCAAATCAAAGTGTCATCCTAATATTATACATTAAAGTCCTTGGTATAAACGGTTGTTATTATGTTAAGTGGCTGAAATTATAAACGATTTATAACAATATGTAACAACACGGTGAAAAAATAGCAATGTATTTTAGTTATTTGTAGAACTAAAATATATTGCTATTTTTTCACCGTGTTATAATGGAGTTCTACCAAGTGAATGCCAATTCAATCAATAATATGTAACAACATTAACATAAACCAAGTAAAATTTATCCTAGTAAACGAATGCGGTTATATTCCACCTAGTTTCCCATAAAAAAATCATTTATGTGTTTTGATTGACGGAGCGATATCATAGGAAAAATTATCGCAGTTGAGGCTATTAAACGAAACTTGTTTTAGAAACGCGTTGACTATAATAATCTGATGAAACATTGTATAAAATAAATATATTACCAACGTTGGTGAATACAGTTCGCACTGGAATTTACAAATATATTATAAGCTAAAATAACTAAACTTAAGAATAGTGTTGTGTTTTTAAAGTGTTATAAATTAAGTTAAAAAAATATAGAATAATATTTGATACAGTATAACAATAAGCAAAATGAAATTCAAGTGGCGAAACAACATAAGTGTCTGTTTTGTAGTAGCGGTATTAGGCTTGTCCATTTTATTTTTCGTGTATCTTTTGATTCATCACAGTGCTGGTAAGAAGTAGACATAATAGTTTCATTTGAATACTTTCGATTAATACATTTTTTAAAAATATATGTACAAGTTTGTATAGACAAAAACGTATTGACAGTCAGTGGCAGACTGGCCATACGTTTCATGTTTCCCGATGGTAAGTAGCCCGCTTTATGCTAGAAATGTAAGTATAATTATATGGGGTAAAAATGTTTTTGCGTTAGGAGAGTTGGCGCCTTTTGACTCCTGCCAACCAATATAATTTTTAACTTGGATCATCTATGTATAAAAAGAAGATATTAAAATTATCTTCCCCTAGTTAAGATTACCTAAGATTAGTTATTTTGAAAAGTAGTCCACACATCACCGTATAAAGTTACTGTTTGGATGGTATCAATAATCATTTTTTTTCTTATTTTATTATTTTTTTCTCTTATAACGTTTTTTGCATTTATTTCGATAGTTGGATTGTATTTATAATTTTTTTGAACGACTTTGCGATGCTATTTTTTGTTTGATTGTTTTAAAGAATTAATAAAATAAATATTAACTATAATACGATAAAATGATAATATGATAAATGAACTTCTGAATCACTTATAAGAACGGATATAATATTTTTAAAATTTATAAATCAATTAAATTCTTTTCTAATCTTTTTAAAAAGTAGTGGTCGGATAACTGTATAGCACGTGATTCTCATGGCTTAACTTTTGTTTAGATAATTCTATTTGAATGACAAATTCAATGTTGAGATATAGGTTTAAATGATATATATTTTGGTATTGGTTGTGTACAAGCTACGTAACTAAAATAATAAGATTGAATATGACCGTGATAGAATGTGCCAATAATTGATCGAAAATATAAAATAACATACACTGCAAATTTTGTTTATACATACGACAAATGACTTACAGATGTTGATTTGGATAAGCCCTGCATTCCGAGAAAATACAATCACTCATCGATTGTTTGTGTCAGACTCAGGATCCGGTTCCGGTCCGGTAATCACCGGTAATCCGGTTCATTTCTTCGTTCTAAATTTCCTTTTCAATATTAATAGCAATTTTGAAATATATACATTTTTTTAAAGTAAGCGATAGTTTCTTTTCTATATGAAATTTTATTTACTGATGAAATAATAATGCGTGCTTTTATCAGATAATCAATTTCTGATAAACATAAATATAAGAGAAACTATTGTATAATATACAATGGCTTTTGGATGCAATCATAAATTCTATTAGACTATGCATTTGCTTAAAAGCTCAACCATGTATGTAATTCTATGTGTTGTTGTCTGGCTTCGTAAGTTTTGTCTAAAAATACTTTACGCACTTTTGAACAATTTTGACGTAGTGCAAACTTTTAGCTGTTCATCACTCCATAAATGTATACTTCTTTTACATTTCAATTATTAATTAATGACTGGTTTCGCGCAATGAGTTATTATTTTCAACAACCGCTCGCTGATTGAATAAAAACCGTTTTAATGTATGTAAACTCTTTGGTTATTAGTTGTATAAGTGACGATATTTCGATTCAAAATAGACTTACAAAGTATTACATAATTCTGTCAATTGGATTGAAGTTAGTTTTTATTTAAATAATGCAACATTTGCAATTACCCAAGCGATCCGGGTGAAATATTAATAAACACACAAATCACTGCATTACTCCATTAAATATATTTTTTTATGTTCCACAGATAACGCTTATATTCAAATTCAACGGAGAAGAACTTTCCAAACTATCATTGGTTTTGGCGGTTCGTTTACCGATTCAGTTGGTATAAATATTAAATCTCTGAGCGAAGAAATGCAACAAAAATTAATTGAGTAAGAAAATAAGTATTGTTGAAAATTTTTTTGTCGATACGAAAAAATACGTTCAATGATTTATACTTCGTGTCAGTTTATTAAATGATGATATAAAAACGAATTGTTTGGAAGTAGTTTTAGAATTTAATATTTTTAAGAAAAAAAAGGGCTAGTTTTGCTCATCGCGATCATTAATAACTGACAATTATCAAATTAAAGGTGATCAACAAATATATCACGGTGAAAAAATAGCAAAGTATCTTAGTTCTACAAAATTTATAAGATATATGGTTGATAGCTATTTCGGCTTACGCCCTAATCAGAACTATAGTTGAACTGAAGTACGTTGCTATTTTTTCACCGTGTTCTAATGGAATTCTAATCAGTAAATGTCAATTTTACCAATACAACAAACATATGTTTATCAATATATTTTCTGTTTTTCTTCATAACAATTCCAAGCAATTAAAACCTTGCGAAGATCGGTGTGATCGGTAAAAAAAATTTAAATCATAATGAAATAGCTCCATCAGAAGTACATCATTATGATCTCATTTTACTTACTATACTGTACTATACCGCACATAATTTTCATACGAGGTTATTTTGAATCAACCATAGTGTATGACTATGTTATATTGCATCCGTGTGAAAAAAAATCTGAAGATACCGAAAGGCGACACAGGAGTCATAAATAACAAAAACATTTGGAATAGTGCAAAGTTTCAACAATTCAAACTTTTTGTTAAAATTTCACTAAGCACTCCCACCTGATATCGTAAATCGTAATGTATAAAGCAGTGGTCTCCAAACCTAATAATGATATGAGCTACTTTCAAAAAATTAAAATTTCTAGTGAGCTAACTATACATATTCCTTCTTTATTATCATCGGCACCTATAGTTCCACACACAATGTTTTTATATTATACTATAAAAATAAAAAAAAACTTCAGATTTCATTCAGGGAAGAATAATTGAAAATAGGTGTACGTAAAAATAATAAACGAAATATATTTTTTTTGGAAAATTTAGAAATGTAATAAAATATCCTACGCGAGTTATCTTAAAAGCCTGGGCGAGCTACCGGTAGCTCGCCAACTACAGTTTGGCGCTCAATGGTATATAGTATATAACCTCTTCCACTGCATGGTAATTTGAGCCTAGTAGTCTTTTTTTCCAATAGTTGATTGGAAAAGTATTTAAATTTCTCAAATAAAATAAAGATGATTTTTTTACTCACACACTTTGCCTCATAAGTAGATCATTATCGAATATATTTAGAATTCATGACCCTCTTTTAAGTCTTAAATACGATGGAAATTATTTATTTTCGTAGATCGTACTTTGGTGAAAATGGACTGGAATATAACTTAGGCAGGGTACCGATAGGTGGATGCGATTTTTCAACTCACATTTACGCCTACAATATGGATCCGGAAAATGATACGGAGCTTACGAACTTTTCACTTTCCTCGGAAGATCATGAATATAAAGCGAGTATAAATTTATCGATAATAAGTGTTATTTGTGTACGTGAGATGCACAGTGAAAATATTTATATAGAGTATAGAGAATTTTTTATGGATTTGATAAATTGAGTAAAAATATATTACGGACATTGGTTGTTATCAATTTTTGTATAAGAAAACTAAAATAACGTATGTATTACAGCATATTTTTTTATTGCCCTGAATCTTAAGTGCATATGAGATTTTGATAAAGAAGTGAAACAGTGTATAATGAATATTTAACATTTTTATATATTATAGTTAAGTTAAATTAGCATCACAGCTTGTGTGTATTCTTGACAGTTTATTAACTTTGATAAAAAAAAAAACTGAAATGACTTATTGTATCTCAAAATATTTGTTGTTCGAATTTCTTCAAATTATTTTAAATAATAAAAATTAATTTTTAGTACTATTTCTACTATATGTGTTATGACTACGACCGTTTTTGTTCATCGCAAACATTATCAACTGATGATCATTTTGTTCATCTGTTGAGAATGTTCGCGATGGGCGAAACCGCTCTAGATTATTAAATATATTGCGTGAATAGTACTAAAAATGTATTTTTATTATTTAAAACATCATACCTTCCCGTCAAGAAGTAACAGTTAATACTTTATTAGTGGTTAAATTTATAATAATGTTAAACATCACAAATTTAAAGAGGCTTCTCGTAACTATTAGCCACGGCAATTCTAACTCTAAATAAAATTTAAAAATGCGTAAAAACAAAATGATTACAATAAATTAATGAAATTATCAGGTAATTGTATCAGTTGAATGTTATTTGAATTTTAAAAACTTACAGATACCATTCATCCAAAAAGCTTCGGCGATGGCTACTGAGAAATTACTCATCGTTGGATCGGCATGGGCGCCTCCAGGTTGGATGAAGACCAACGGAGAAATAAATGGGACAGGAATACTATATCCGGAAAATTATCAATCATGGGCTGATTATCATTTGAAGTAAGGATAGGTGTATTTCACTTTCACTTTGATCTCTATTTTCAATTTGTTGAACTAAGTTTTTCTTAAAGTATGATATTCCGAAAAAATAAATCATTTTGTTATGTGCAATTAATTGAGAATTTTGAGGTTATTTCGCTAAAATTTTTTTTATTGAACTTATACTTGACTCTACTAGTGTACTAAATATTTCGAAATTGAGAAAAGACACGATTGATAAATTTGATAATGATTTAATTATTTTTTTTAAATTTTCAATTTAAATTTAAAAAAAAAACAGCTACCATATTAAAAGACTTTTAATCCTGATCCACCTGATCGTTAGGAAAAGTTCTTACCACTTGGCCACTGAAGCCAATATTTTTATAATAATTAGAATCAATCAATAATACGGTGAAAAAAATAGCAATGTATTTTAGTTATACAAAATTATTTTGTATTGTAAAATATTTTGTAGAATTAAAATACATTGCTATTTTTTTCACCGTATTATAATGGAGTTCTACCAAGTGAATGCCAATTCAATCAATCAATCAATACCGTTTGAGTTGACAATATGTACTTACTTATAGTGGAATCATGAATGTGCAGTGTTCTTTTGTTACCAATCTTTAGATTGGCGAGAAATTTTGGTAACACTGAAAAAATGTGAGTTTTTGATTATTGAGAGAAAATTATCAATGATAAAGAAACATAATTAGAGCCAATCTATTTCAATACAAGTAGTATTTGATTAAATATGTGTATAATAACAGTTTTCATATTTAGATTTATAATATGAACAACGTTTCAATTTGGGCGATCACCACAGGGAACGAGCCCATCAATGGAATGATTCCGTTCGTATTATTTAACAGTATTGGATGGACCCCTAAAAACCTTGTAAGTTACATATAAATTTTCGGAAGGGATGATTATGTACAAAACAAATTATAGCTGAGTTTTGTAAGATGGATTTGAGCGGAGCTTAATACTGAAAATATGTCAAATAGGTATATTTTGTTTACTGTAAAAATTATAAATGATTAAACTGGCAAGGAATTCAGTCAAGTAAACGCAGACAAAATCTGTTTTAATTTGTTGAAAATGATTACTCAAGTAAATTCAAACATGTCTTTGTAACATATCTAAATTAATTTACGAAGCAATATTGTTAAATAAGCTTAAAGTCCTTCGCAGTGATGTCCTTATTGGTAGGTTGATATACTTTTGAAAACCAAACAATTAATGTCAACAGCTTATTGAAAATTAGTCAGGGATATAAAACGTGCTATTATAAGAATATCATCATCTTCAGTTATAAAATAGCTTAAATTTGTTTTCGAAAATAATTTGTGATGCAATGTCTTGAATAATTAAAAAAATATAATAACATAGTTTTGCATGGTAACTTTCTAGCTTTCAAGGGATACAAATGTACAAATATAGTAGATATGAAACGAGTCAAAATTTATTGAAATTATTTGCAGGCTAAATGGATTTCGAGCAACTTGGGACCAACACTGAAAAAGTCTGAGTTTTCATTGGTCAAAATTTTGGCTCTTGACGATCAAAGAATTTTAATACCTCTATGGATGGATTTAGTAAGTAATACTGCTGTCAATTGCCAAATGAAGGTATCTGAAATATTCGCTTAAAATAATCTATTACTCACTATCAACAATTCAGAATTTCTAATGCTTGAAAAATGTCTTTTGGAGCCATTCATCGAACGAAACTATATTTTGTATGGACAAAAACGTTATTGAATAATGAAATCATATTCAAATGAAGTTATACAGAAAGTACTTGATTTTTGCTTTAAATGTTACTTAATTCAGTTAACAAACACTCTCAATAAAGCATAACTAAGAGCTCATACAGTATAATAGTATGTAATCAAATTGAGTCTCCGCGCATTTTTGATAGAAACGGGAATGAAAAATTACATTTCACATATTTTTAAACGTATCGAATCACCATATCAGATGGGTATTTGACTCAAGAATTCAGAATCAATAAAGCCTGGAAAATATGTGCTTTTACCAAAAAAGCACGAATATTTTATATATAAAAATACCAATCTTCAAAAATTTGTATTTTATATAAATAATATTTTTTCGATACAATTTTTATAAAATTACCACTATTTTTCAATGAAATTTATAAGCATATGTGATCTTTTTAATTGGTAAACACTTTTATCACCAACCTGTTTTTTGACTGAAACTTACTTACTACTTAATTAATTAAGAGACATTTTAATGAGTCGAAAAGCTCAAGAAATGCTTTGGCGATATTATCTCTTATTTTATTTACGTTATGTTACTAAATTTTTTAACAGATGGCAAAGGTCAATGATACAATGGACTATATAGATGGTATTGCTACCCATTGGTATTGGGATTACTTTATTCCTGTAGAAGCTGTGAACAGAACAAGTGAAAAGTATCCAGACAAATTTTTAATCAGCACTGAGGCTAGTATGGGTGAGATAGTTGTTCCCTTTATATTAATGTATTTTAATACAATACAATATACGTGAAAATACATATTTCAGATACTTTAGAACTATCCAATATTGTAAAAGTATTAGTGTTCACATATATGAGATTCAATGCAACTACTGTCAAAATCAGCTGTTGCGTATCCTCCATCTTTACACGGCCAGTGGAATAAAACAATAATTTATCAGTTTGAATTTAATGTTTGTTATAAAAATATTTTGAATGCTTTCATATTTCATTATATGACACAATATGTTAATTGATAGTGAAAAGTTTGTGTATTAATTAATATAATTATGTTACCACTATTCGATAAAAGATTAATTTTAAATACATTTTTGGTTTGCATGAAAGTATGTGTTTTATACTCACGTAAAGTTGAAAGTATTTTCAAACCTCAAACCTTTCTGGCACGATAAATTGATGTGAACACTTAAACAAATAGCATATTGGTGACAGATTGTAACGGTTTGAACTTTTATTATTTTTTTTATATAATATTTCATTTTTATAATATTTTAGGCTATTTGCCAAATGAAACAGAAAAGGTAGCGCTAGGTTCATGGACAAGAGCTGAAAGTTATATACATGGCATTTTAGAGGTACAGTTTATAATTAATATTCCGTTTATTTAGACACAACAAATTTATTTTGAAAGCAGATATAGGTATATTCTTTCTTGCAGTATATGAATAATAAATTGGGATTTTAATTGAATTGTCAATTTTTTGGTAGACCTTTATTGTAGAGACTGTATAGAAGTAGAACAAATATTTTCTTCTTCACAAGACCTATTATGTATCATATTTGGTAGTTATTTCTTAGAACGAGTTCTAAATATGATGTGATGTCAAAGTAACTTATTAGGTGCCAACTGTCACTTCTTGGTCGGAAATGCATTATATTTAACTAATAATAGCACAACGTTATATACTCAACCGGTTTCAATTATCGCGAGCATTATCAACTGATCGCTTGATAATGCTCGCGATAAACAAAACCGGTCCTGGTCTTAAAAACATATAATTGTGAAAATTGTACTAAGCATTGTGTTTTTTTTTATTTTATTTTAAATATATTTATTCCATAAATGAAAAGTTTGATATTTAATATTTAATAGTTTAGTAAATTGTATGAATGGGAGATAGAGTGAGTGCTTACTTAGTGTATCACAAATCATTCACAATTTTTGTCGACAGTAATACATTAAGATGCAAATCTTGAATGAAATTCAACTAATTAAGATGCAATCTAATCATTGCTGTAATATTTAAAATACGCTAAGAACTTTAGAGCCAATTACATTCGATACATTATTACATTAATATTCGAGTTCGCTATTCGTTTCAGAAGTAAAGTGTAATAAGTGTGTATTTGACTATTTTCAGCTATGCATACAGTAAAACATTTTTTATCTCTTCCTTGCGCGAAAAACTATTTTATATTTTACATTTTATAATAAAATCTTCAGTATTATTTGAATTAAATAAAATATTAAACAAAAAAAACAACATAACAGAAATTTGAATTATTACAATATTGTACGATTCCACATGTTTTGTCACTAACGACCCGAGTTTCGCCTTTCGGCATCTTCAGGCATTCATCACACGGATGCAACAGAACTGACTGTCTGACTGTCAAATGTAACAATTCAAATTTGATATTGAAGATACATCAAGTACCTTCAGTCGATATCATAAATTACATAACAGAAAATTTTTAACTTGGGAATTAAAAATTGTTTTTGGGGAAGAAAAATATGTAATTTACAAAATTAAGTACAGTTACCAGGGTATGTTTTGCCTCTGATAAATATATCAAATAAAGCACTCGAGCTCATTCAATTCCACTATTTATTTGTTTTCGTATGATTTTGATTTGACAACCGACTTGATTCAATTCTTTAATGAAGTGTAAGCCCTACGTTTATTTGTCAGTCCCTAAACCATCGATACGTCGGTTGGATAGACTGGAATCTAGCCCTTGATCGAGAAGGTGGTCCAAACTGGTACGACCATCGCGTAGACTCTGCAATCATAGTCATGCCCAAAGATGGAGAGTTTTTGAAGCAGCCGATGTTTTATGCGATGGGGCATTTTAGTAAATTTATTCCACGAGGATCCAAAAGAGTAGACGTGGAAGGAGCGTTTCATGACGTCGAGAAAGTGGCATTTTTACGGCCCGATGGTGGAATTGCTGTGGTTATTTATAACAGGTTAGTAAAATTACTTATTTCATATATTAAATAGTTGCTAGGTCATTAACAATCAAATGAAATATACTTCTATCGTGTGTGAATTGAAGATTAGTTTACAACCATACGTAACATTTTTTCTTTCTTCAATTGTGACGTTATATGTTTTATTTATGTCGTTTATATCCTTTTGTCTAACACACAGAGAAAAAATACGGAGAAAACTGTATTTAAAATTCTTATTTATCGAATTTTCACAAGTGCCTTTAAGGTTTTGATATAGTGATATGAGTTAACTGGTTTTGACTTTCGATCTAGGCCTAAGATGCCAAAAGACCTGAAATTATCGGTTAGTTAAAGTCATAAAGATTTTTCATCGACAATCCGTTTAACTGTGGTTACAAAACCTTTTGAACCTATTATACTGTTGCCTGTTAACTTTATAATGTTCATGGATAATTGCAGTGCGCTGATAGCTAGAGTTCAAACAGAATACAGGGTGTTCACTGGGAAAGATTATTACTTTAGGTAGTCGATATTGAATGCCGAGTATTAGATTTAGTAAATTCAGCTATATTTCTACATGTTTTAGCCTCACAAAAGCGGACACTTTTTATAAAAAAAAAACATTATATTCGATAAATATAAGGATCGTAAAAATTTCATGTTGGAGCTAACTTTTTATCTAAATAATCTTCATTTGTTTATTAAACACAACTACTTAAATAGTTTTTTTTAATATTTGGGAATTATGGTGTTTCATCTCTTGTTACATATAATTAAATAATTTTTTATCATACTTTGCCAACTGATAATAATTGTGTTTACACTACAAAAAGAACAGTGTAAATATATCAGTCATTCACATTTGAATACTATACGAGTTTCGTTTTTTGCTATGTTTCTCAATGATGAGCTCAAACTAACAGTTACCACATCCATTTTTAAAAGGTATTCTACGTATATGATAAATTGACGATTGTGTTCTATAACATGTTTCTTAATTGATTACAAAAGCTCAGTAATAAGTCGTATATCTACTTGAATAATTGAAGAACCCAAAGCGCAAAAGCAAGGTTGTGAGGGAAAAAAATGTACAAAGTTTATGTTTAAATTTCACTAACGCAAAATGTTCAACGTACATCATTTTAAATTGTATTTTATATGTTTCAGTAACGAAAAAGAGGTGGTTCTTAATCTTTTGGAAGAAGGAAAAGGCTTTATTGCCACAAGCATTCCAGCAAAATCTGTACAAAGTATTATCTATTGGTGATAAATCAGTGGGAAAAAAAACACTTCCAACGCAATATTTTCTTTATATAAAAAAAAGCTTGTAGATCTATTCTCTGAAACTGAAAGTATTTTTTTTTATAACCTATAACTAAAATACAGTTTTGTTGTGTGCTTCATCTTTCTTATCAATCGTACATTTTTTATCAATATTTATTTAAAGGTGGAATGATTCTGGAATTTACGTGCTATTCATTTACTTGGTTTTTAACTCAAGCCCACGGCTTAATCCTCAAAATTTCCATTTGATATTGTCAATTTTAGTGGAAAATCATTTTATAAAAAAAATATATATTCTTATTACAATTTATTTTATCGCGAAAATTTTCAACTTTTGGCACTCGATTTTCTATATTGTCCTATATAATAAAGGTGAATATTTAAATATCTAACGATTTGTTGTAAACTACCCGATCATTTTTCCAATCGACTCTGTCTAGTCTACGTAAATACCCGTGAATTATAGAGGTTGATTAAAAAACTAACAACTCAATAAGAAATGCTTTATGCTTGAGAAAGAAATTATATAATAGATAGTTAAATAAGATTATACAAATTATGCAGTCTTTAGAATGAATTCAATGTATATGTCAATAATATCTCATTTTACAATTAACTTTTATCGACAAAAAGCTCATTGAACGCTAGGGTAAAGCTTAAATAATGAAAACAGAAATGTTGATTGAGTTGTTTTATTGTTTGAATGTGTATTGCAAAATAATATCTTTGAACGGTTTATTTATAATAAATTACTTTTATAAAATGTTTTTTAATTAAAATTTTATCAGTAATGATTAATCGTATAATGTTTTCCTTTTAATTGTTTTTGGAGTATTGTGACATAGAGTACCTAATAAAAAGACTATTAAAGGTTCAGTTTCTTACAATTGGCAATTTGAATTATTCACCAATTACAGAAAACAACCGTTTTGTGAAAAACCGTTTGCATTCAACATTGTTTTAAGCCACATGCACACGAAGTTTTTTTATGACTAATGAGATTCAATCATTTAAAGGATGAAAAATACTTCGTTGAAATTTACTGACAAGGTTAGGTCACGAAGAGTTAATTAATGGAATTATGTAAGTATACATTATACAATAGTATAATTTATTTATTATTTGGTATTTAAGTATATTTATTGATTGGGATGAACTTGGTAGAACTTCATAATTATATGTTAAAAATCAAAGTATTTATTTCTACAAAAATTCAGATATGGTTATAGAAAGTAATTTCGGTTTTCGCCACCCTTATCCTACAATAATCGTAAGAAATATAAAGCAAAGCGTTTTAAGTTAATATTGAAAACATTGTTAATAAAATGGAGTACAAAACATAAACCCAAGAAAAAAAACTAAAATCCATAAAGTAAAACAGAGAGATAAACAAGTGTTAGTAGAAATCCAACGCAATGAAAACTTGTTGAAAAAAGGTTTCTTACGATATATTGATTGAATTGGCATTCACTTGGTAGAACTCCATTATAACATGGTGAAAAAATAGCAATGTATTTTAGTTCTACAAAATTATTTTTAACAAATATAGTTGATAGCTATTTCGACATCTTAAAAATAGTAAAGATAAAATCGACAAACTGGACCGAAGCGGTATTTATAAAATGTCCTGTGGCTCATGTTTATCCGTTTATATCGGACAGACAGGTAGAAGTATATCTACTCGAGCTTAGGAACATGTAAGATCATTCAACAGTAAAAAAACAGATTCACAATTCGCTAATCACGTTATTCATTCATTAATATATATGTGATTCATCACATAATATAAATTCAAACTCAGCCCCTAAATGTTTGCATATTTGTAGTAAGGGTCGGAGAATGACGGCTTTGGAACAGCTGGAAATCAATAGACACCAATTATCACAAAGGATTCTTAACGAACAAACTAACATAATAGTATCGCCACTTGTCCAGCCGTTGTACAAAGGGGTGGTCTGATTTGCTTACATAAGGACCACTTCCGTCCCACATATAATCTTATTGTCATAGACACCTATGATTTCATTTAGAATTTTGAAAATTTAGTGTCATTGTGTTAAAGTAACAAGCTAGGCCGTTGGAACAGGAGAGAGGATGTGTTGTGTGCCTTTTCTATAGATATATATATAGATAAGCAAATGTTAGTTTAAGCATAGTTCTGACGATGACGTGAGCTGAAATAGCTTTCAACTATATTTGTTAAAAATAATTATGTAGAACTAAAATACATTGCTATTTTTTCACCGTGTTTCTTACGATAATTTATATAAATTCGATATTTAGCAAATCTTATGACAAGCTGAAATAGATACAATTTAAGTTTATTTTACCAATATTGATGAAATATCATATATTTAACTGTTCATTTAATTGAGTTTTTTTTTTCATTTAAGCTCTATGAGAAAAAAATCGTCATTGATTGACGATTATGTACATGGTGAGACAGAGTCTTTATGCTTTACGCAGTTTGACGAAGCAACATTTGTCTTCCGATGGAATAATCCTCAACAACGAATGATTACGAATAGATTGTTATGCATTCTCCCACTGAATGTTCCATTGCCATTTTCTATAAAAGCGTGATAAAGTATAAAAAATAATATATTCGATGTAAGATTTTTAACAGAACGACTCAGATTGTACGATGACTGCCTTAGAGATGTCACTTATGTTGTGTCTACAACGATGTTTCTTAATATCTAGAATTTTCTTCTTATTAAAATTTAATAATGCGTTTTGAGAACTATTTTCAATAATTATACTATTTATTGGAATTGACAAATGAGTGTTAATTCATTTTTATTTATTTTTATTGTTGTGATTGTTTACTGAAATTTTTGTTATATTGCTGGATTTTTTCGAGTGTGTCCAAACTAGATAAATAGTAAATAAATTTTGATACTTTCTGAATTTAAAAGGTTCCCCACTCGCTGTTTTATTCATGTGACCGCTGTAGCCAATCAAAAGAACTAAGCTTTTTAAGAATATTTAGTCTACGTATCATATTCTAGTGTCATACTCCTTCTAGTTTTTCAATATTTGAAAAACGTTTTTGAACTTTCTGAGTACTTTTTAATGCACATAATCAAGACAAGATTCAGTTTGATCGTTTTCATATGACAATGAATATCGCAACTAAAAACTGATTAACCGGAACTCCTAGAATTAAATATTATAATGCTTAGTACAAGTCCATAAGTTATATCATTTGTCATCAGTTACGACCAAAAAAAGGTAATATGCAAATTTTACATTAATCTCTATGATTGGATATGGGACACATCGATTTTGACATAGCTACCCGACGGTTTTGAACCACGGACCGTAGAATGATATCTGATTATGATAATTTGCTTATACTTCTACCGTGCCTCGGTCATTGATTCCAATTGTTGAAATTATTTAATGCCGCGTCGGTGTGCGACTGTGCATGTATTATATATGTGCATCTTTGTGTGTGTGCCACTTTGTCTTCCTGGATTGTTGATAGAAAATAGTTTTCACACAGTATTGAGACAGTAACGGCAACCGACCCGCAAGCGAAACGCAATAAATTTGTTTTATATACCTATAAAATCGCAGAATGTGTATAATGAATGCTTGATGTAAATTAAAACTATGTTGTTTTTACACTTGTTTATATACAAGACTAAATAATGAAATAAATTAGTCATACAGCAAGCTAATTTTATTTTATGATAAATTTTGATCAAGGTGAAAATATGATTCGAACTTCATCGATTTATGACAATGTCATCTCCAATCATAAATGATACACAACGTAACAAAAGCTTCAACTCTAATTTCTTTAATGCGATCCTTGTATTTAGAAAAACACTACATTTCCTTATCTGATAATCACACACTAAAAATTACAAAAAAATAGTTTCAATATATTAAAAAAAGAAAACCGGGTTGTGTGTATGTGACGGATGTGAAATTAAATATTCACGGAGCTTGAATGCATGATTTTACGCAGACAATGTCATGCGCGATTGGAAAATTTTGTTCCTTAAAGCGAGAAAGGGTGTGCTTAAAGTTTCCCTTTTTAAGCGGATTTTAATAATTAAAGGCATGCAAATTAATTAATCACGCGCAAAATCATCGCATGAGTCTAAAGCCGGCTATTGTAAAGAACGTTTCAAAAATTCAGTTAATCATTAATAAGCGATTGCAATGTCGTTAACCTTACTCAAAAATATTGAAAAAATAAACATATTCTGTGACCCGAGAGATGTTTCGAAATATTTCAGAGTCATGTTTTATCTTTAAACATAAAAGATTTTTTTATTCGACTTTACAGTAATTATTTTCAGCATGACTTCGGATTTATATGTAATCATATTTAACACATTGTGTATCATGCATAGCATCGGATAGTTAATAAAGTTAGACAAACATTAATACACACATATAAGACACATTATATCAGTAGTGTATATTATAAATAGCGATTCGCAATAGACATGAAACGTTAATATAATAAATAATTAATAATATGAAAAGACACTCTCTTGAGTGTGAATTCTTACAAAATTCATTTTCATGTTTTCATGCCTATTTGTACAGCTAATATCATTTTTATCTCGTGTCTTTATTAGTACCATCTAATACAATCACCATTAATTTAAACACATTTATATATTCTTCTTAAAGGAATGATTTGCAACCTTAAAATTCTATAGACCAGAATTTTCTCGAGTTTTTTTAAATATGGGTTACATAAAAAATCAGTAATGGTTGTACATATGATCAATGCAAGAGAATGTAGTTCTTAACTTACAGAGACCATCTAAAAACAAATCTTAATATTTTCAGCGATTTTTTTAAAATAATAAAAACTCCTTTTATGGTACTTGTTTCCACAATATATTTTTTTGATCCCGACATTATCAAACATTTACAAACAAGTCTATTTCTACAAAATATTTGAATTAAAGGTAGCAGGTATACAAAACCATGGGTTCAAGAACTAAGAAACAATTTATTTAAAATATCATGCCTTTCCTTCAAGAAGTGACTGTTAAAAACTGTGTTCTGTGAAAAACACCTTAAAGGTGATTTTCAGCGAACTTCAGTGCACGGATAGAAAGTGTAAAAAAACGCTTCTGAGACACACCTGGTCATTGTGTGAAAGCGCTTAACGTTATATTGACATGAGATGATTTAAATCAATAAAAAATGTTTAAAAAATTAATTAATTGAAATCACGCAATGTGTTAGGTCTCGGAGAGTGTTAAAAAAAAAAACATATCGTAGCTATTATTGAGACGCATCCACTTTGAACATATGTATACATTGGCTCATACAGGTTCATATATTAAAAAGAAACAATTTAATCGATTACTTGTAAACACGTTTAGTATTTTTATTCCATTAACACAACAGGATGTGCCTTCAGACTGGCCGAGAAACAAACATCTTCTTGCCATAGAAGTCTCTTATATAACTGTTTATTACAGTACCTATACTCAGAAAGATAGCTCTAAGATTAGGGTCCTGTTGTAACGGTAATCCCGGTATTTTCAATGTTTGGAATATAAATATTGATTTTTCAATGCACTGGGATTCCAATTTACAGTTCTCGCATTCATCGTTAATTTTTCAAAATTCTGAATGACGGCACATAAATAAAAATTTAAAATATTCTACACCAGTGGATCTTACGTGAAATTTCACTGTGGCCGCATTATTGACATCAGCTGTCCTATGTAAATATCTCGTGGCCGTACCAAATGTGATAAAAATAGTTGCGATATTTATTTTTTATATATTGCACTATACTGATTGATCTTTCACAATATACAGTTAAACGTAAAATCGAGAAAATTAATAAAGCAATTGTTGTTAATGTTTTTATATTGACTTGATTCATGGTCAACGTATAACTTCGACCAAAATTTTTGAACAGTTTTATTATTAAAACGGTCTTTTACTTTAACTCGACTTAATGCTGGATAAGTCAGGTACATTCAATTAATTTTAAAATAAGAATAATTATACAAATTCATTTGTAAAAACATTTTTTTTAATATCAATATGTACTATAAAACTGTTGGTGGCCGCAGCAAAATCCTCTGGTGGCCGCACATGAGAACCACTGGTCTACACGGATCGCTCTCTTACCTATCGTTCCCCCCGATTGACCATTCTTGTCAAATGCTTAGCATCCCACATTTGAAAGTGTGATATTTTTTAAATATTCTTCTGGGTGAAGATTTGGTTTCCTCTCACAAGTTTCACAAAAGTCTGTGGTCTCTTTTTTCCTCCTGGAACCCTTCTGTACCATGTTATCCTTGAAAAATACTATACCAAAGTTTCCCAAACTGTACGCCGCGGCGCCCTGGGGTGCCGAAGCTGTTATATACGGCGATGTAAAATTTTTAATTTTTTTTCAAAATTTTATTTCGATATTATCCGCTTGAAAGTCTTCGAAAAATTCGTTCAAGCAGATAATATCATTAAATTCTCATGGATTTCCATTTAGAGCAGTGGTCGTCTACCTTTTTATTACTACCGCCCACTTTTTGTCTCTGAAGAAATAATATTTTCTAATCTAGTGTGTAAGTTTCTAACTAAAAAACCCTGTAGCAACTCCTCAATTAATTTTAATATTTTCATAATATTCAAATGGGTGATATGCATGATATTATTAACATTTCAGAGTGTGATATTTTAAAAAATATCGACTATTTAAAACATTTTAAAGTATGATATTTTTTAAAACATTCCCCTGGGTGAAGGCCAGGTTTCCTCTCACAAGTTCGCAGAAGTATGTGGTCTCTTTTCTTCCTCCTGGAACCTTTCTGTTAAAACATACTATGCAATCTTTATGTTTGTTTTTTTGTAAAAATATGAAATGGCGTCCATTCAAGCGCTGTTCAGCGTCACATGTAGAAAGATGCCCTGGTTTTGATGTAGATGCACAAACGTCTCCAATTAGATTTATAAGTATAACCTTTCAAAATTTTCTATGGGATATTTGTTTTAGGTTTGCTTTGATAGTATATTCCTTGTGCAATATATACGAGTTAACTATAGAGGTTTCTAAGCCACAGAAAAATAGTTTTCACTACCTTTTCAACGTCTTTCGCATGAAGCAATACGATGTCGCATATTGGTCAGCGACATCCACACCGCCCATATTGATATTGTAATCAAGAATAAAACTTGGTTTATCTATATCATCCTGACTTACACCTTGAAGAATGGTTCTTGATCGTCTGACTTGCTGACTTAGAAGCAGAGATATGCTTTGTGCTGAACACTTTTACAACCCTTTTTTTACGCCACGCTAATAGTAATGTATTTCCTTTCCTGTATGCAATTTTTTGCCCAACAGCCAATTTTGGTTTCTTAGTTTGTTTCGGTAATCATTTACGATTGGTCATTATTGTACCGCTCAGGTAACATTTAATCGGATGTGGCATCCGTAATTGAATCTTGCAATTGTTTGCAGAAATGAATCAGAATCCGGCCAGTAAAATACAGTTCTGGTCTTATTAGCCCTTCCGTGGTGATTTTACCATAATATGGTACAAATGAGTACATGTTACTGCTACGGGAATCAGCTAAAACATAAACTCGAAGACCCCATTTTGCTGGTTTTTTTCAGGTTAAAACGAGAAAGTTTATTTTCCCTTTGAAGGATACTCTTGACTCATCAACAGATAAATTTTCCTGAGGAATATAATGCTCCATAAATTTGCTATTGAGATAGCCAAGAAAATTAGTGACTTTTTCTATCCTTGTACTCATAGTTACTAACAGGTTTCATAACTCTTCTTCTTCTTCCTCTAGGAAAAATTTCTTCCTCAAAAGTCCGGATAGAGAGTAAAAGTTCTAGCTCAGAAATTGCAGTATTAGTCTTCCAATACATCGATTTCATTTTCAACTTGAGACATATATCCATCTTCACTACTTTAAAACTCATTATTGGTTGTGGCAATTCTTGGCATCTTTATTATTATAGAATTAATAGTGTAAAGCAAAGAAACAAAATGTAATAGCTTAATCGAAAATATTACGAGACCGGCTACTCGTCATTTGACATCACACAATATTGCATTTACGTATTTTTTTTTATCACATCTGATTTACATAATACAAAACATAGCTCAAAATACGTATTATTTTGTAATTTATCAGTGTTACTACTAGTATATATTTTCGGAAACACAGACGCGGTACAACTGCAGACTGGGTACCCTTTATGGATTTAGGATAATGGGAACAGCTGCACGTGTAAAGATTGTTTGTTTACGGTCGGCATTCGCACTTAGACATTGCCGCTTTGATTGCTTTATTGCCATTATAATATTAATGTTTTATTATACCTAATGTTGTAATTGGACAAAATAAGCCCTGTACAACATCATCAAATGGTTTTTGAAAGGAAAAATGGTTGTAAATAATCGTATTTTGATTTTTAAAATGTGCCGTCAAATGCCGAGTCAGACTCGACATAGGAGTTGGCGTAAGATATGCGATGTTGAGTAAGGCTCGACATAGGAGTTGTAGCGGTTAAAAGATGTTAAAACTTTAGTTATGTGGCTTCAAATAGTTATTTATGACTTACCTGAATTTATACATAATTTTAGGGTCTCTTGAACGAGAAATTTTTAGGGTTTCAAATTATAACATCCCACAACGTCAAGGACTGTAATAATGATTTTTTCTATAGTCACACTCATTCACACTAAGATTCACAAAAAAACCATACATATTGAAATGGATGTTTTATGTTTCAAATACATATATTGTAAACATTTATATTTGTAATACCGGTAACGATTTACATATTAAATTTACCCGGTACTGCAATCCCTAGTTGAGATAAACAACTTGTGTATAAGTCGGAATATGTTTTGATAGTAAAAGTTACTTTGTCATTTCTATTTCATTTGATAAAATAGATTAAGTATTAGTATATATTTATTGTAATGCCGGTATTCGTTTCTTTTTTTATCATTGTAGCGTTTTGGAGGGTGGCCGTAAAATTACAGCTGCAGACACGTAACGCATGGCTTATGAAAACCAAATTGTCTCGTAATGAAATTTCGACAACTATTGTAATCTGACATTAACGTTGCGTGTAAAGCATTTAATTGCTCAATATTCATATAATACTGTTGTTTCCACGGACTCCTTAAACCAGAAATCATCAGTTTGGGTGTTCACAGATTTAAGCTTAATACGGAGAGCTTCATAGATTGGTTTTGTAATCGAATTATTGATTCATATTCAAATTAATGGACATTTTTGATGTCGAATATGCCACCTAAGAAATTTTCAAGACAAGATGTAAAGGAAGTAATAAGCTTATCATCGGTCGTGTCTTGTGAAGTATATCCTTCTATTTAAAAAAAAAATAGGTTGACCGACAAAGCAGTAATAAGTCGCTTTAAGTATTCCAATATTCCCAGTCAATTGATTTTGCTGTCTCCAAAATATGAGAACTTGAGCAACAAAGTCAATAAGTAATAATTAATCTTCTTATATAATCTAATGTTAACATAATCTCAATGAGAAATCAATATGCTCCACAATGGTAGTGAAAATGGATACAAAATTTCAAGATTACGCCGTCACTTTTTCTAGTATCATTCTTTTAGAGGTACAAACTTCAGGAAATGTACAATTACCACACGGCACGGTGAAAAAATAGCTATGTATTTTAGTTCTACATTTTTTTTTTATAAGATATAGTTGATAGTTATTTCGGTTCAAACAGAACTAGTTCTGACGGTGGCGTGAGCCGAAACAGCTATCAAATGTATCTTACAAAAAAGATTGTAGAACAAAATACATTGCTATTTTTCCACCGTGTTATAATAGAGTTCTACCAATTAAATGGGAATTCAATCAATAAAATGTACAATTACCTTCAAATTAAAATCAGATGTGATTGAAAAAAAGCTTCATCGCTAATTATTATGACAGGGTGAACAATTGTTGTCTAACATTGTGAAAGATCGACCAAGCCACCATAGAGTTAATTTTAACAGGTTAATTGTGTTCCATGTTTTTTCTTGCTTATTGATTAGCACTCTGATAATAATAATGCCTTTGTATCGGGCATAGTTTAAAAAAAAATAATTAAAATACGCTGGTCGTAATTAATTATAATGTAAAACCGGACGATTCTTGTCCAACACTAGATCAAATCATCACGCGTATTATTTGAGCAATTTAATTCACGACGCGAGCTAAAATCGTAAATGATCAAACAAAAACAACATCGTAGATACACATTTTTCGGGCGGGTGATTGTGCGATTTTATAATGATGTGACTCTTGGGTTTTCGGCCCAAGATATTCTCCCCAGATGGCAGATTATAACAAGGTTCTTGAACCCCTCGCGTTTGTAAGTGCGCCAGTACTCCGCGCAGTTATACACACAGCCTTTATCGAGATGGTTACGAAATCGAAATGAATAAAAAATAAAATCATCGATTTGATGTCCTGATAGCTGGATTTTTTTTTCTAAATTGCCATCGCTATGTTTTGTAGATACCCACTTATCACCAACTCAACTCATCAACGAAGATGTCTGTGGAAATGTCAGAGCGGCTTGGGTTTACTCAATAAAAAATACTGTATTGTTATATTGTGTGTATTCGTTGATGGATATCTATAGGTACGATGTAGTTGAAAATAAATTTATAAACCCGTCAGTTGTTTGTCACAGGATCTTCCCTAAAACGATGTACAATAGCGTAGTGAAATTTGCGTATGTCATTTTTAGGTCATCAGTGTTTTTTCAACTTTCTACGATATATCATATATCATTATAAACTAAAACTTTCTACATAAATATCCACCAAAATAATGCCATAATAACGTTCAAATGTTATTATTAGAGGCCTCTATAATATAAAAATAAAAATTAAAAAAAAAAATGAGTATATTAAATATTTTTATTTGTAATGTATTGTTTGTATTTTATTTTTAAAATTTTGTCAAGTGAATCTTTTATTGTCTAATTTAATTAGTGATTTAAGTGTTAACTTATTTTGTGGTAATATTATTTTTTTTTTAAATGTAATACTTTTACATCAAAGAATTTAATCGTCAACTGTTCTTGTTCTTTTATAAAAAAAGATTTAAATATCTTTTTCAATATACCCTTAAACAAAAAAAAATAAGGCATCTAATTTCACACCCTTTTCATGTTAACGGAATTCACATTTTTTCACTACAACTAATTTCGTGTTATTATAAGAAATAAATTTTATTATAATTTATTGACAAAAATAACAATGACAGTGTAAGAAATAAATTAGTAATTTAAGTTTTGTTCCTGTTCGTTTTTAGATGTAACTTTTTTTCAATTTAAATGTATTTCCAAACAAACTTTCTGAAGTGTTTGATGTGAAAAGGATTCAATTTTATTAAGTGGTAGTTTTTTTAAATAGAAAGTCGCTTCGTAAAGTATAAGATTAATTCCTTATCATTAACTATGAAATATTATGTTTTTTTGTGGGAAATATAATGGGATTATTTCATTTTAGCAGTTGGTAAAATAAAACAAGCAAAAGTTTACAATAAAAGTTTTTGTATTTAATATTATATCAGCAATGAAGATAAAATACAATTTTCATAAATGCTACATCATACAGTATGCCCTATGTTTATTAATTAAACACAATAATGTGATTGATAAGTATAAATCGCTACAGATTATTAAAACTTATAAAAATCCATAATGAGAGACTCTTAACATTGTCGAAGACCCGAAAGTTGCGCAACATAGAAAAAACAACTCAAACCTACACAACAAAGAATCATGTGTTTAATAATACAAAGTAGACATGGTCGATTTTTAAGTGATACTGAAATATTTTTTTACTCTAAATAATTTATTTTGCAGATACATAAATATTCTTCGCAAAGAAATGTATTTAATTATTTTTGCTATAGTGTAGAGTTTCATAAAAAATTATTCCCATGAGCGAATTTTCGGGTCTCCAAGAAATGATTATTTGTTATTCTTAGATTCGCTACAAAAGACAGTAATGGTTTTTTAGCTAAGTCATATTTTATATCAATAAAGATTGAATCTTAAATATTAATATAATAATATTTTATCCTGCCCAGAGCGCCATTTTATAGAATTAAGATGTGCTTCAAATAAACTCAATGCTTAAAAAAGTTATTTCAGTTAAAAAGAAGAATATCAAATTCAATTTTCGCTACAGAAATGTATCGAATTTTTTTATATTTATTTACACTGTAAAGAGATTACACAAGGTAACTTATTATATTTTTGTTCATGCTTGAGATTTGATAAACTCGCTATTTAAGCCGTGAATACTTTAAGAATTGAATTGATTCAGTCATATTGTATGTCGATAGAAATATTATTATTTATTATATGACACCCCCGGAGGCTTCTTAGTTCGCAGATCGATCCATAGAGTTCGTAATACATAGAAATTTTATATAGAAAGTGTGATGGATATTTCAATAATATTTTTATTTAGCATTCAGTAACTATTTGAAAGGCACGTCAATTTTATTTTACAAAATGATATAAAAGTTAGAACATTATAAAGACAGATGCACGAAAAAATTTGCAATTTTTTGTTGTATATTTCATTTGTCATCGTTTTATACTTAAATTACAGTGAAATTATTTAAAATATAGTTCTGAATTTTAACTATTTTTAATTGCATTTTGGTCAACGTGGTATATATATATTTGAAAAATATATATTCAAACGTGCAACGAATCGTAAGATATAATTTATCTGATAATATCTTTACGTTTCTTATGATAAATCTGCTTACAAAGTGATAGTTTTTCATGTAAGTATAGACAATAATTACAAAGTTTTACAGACATAATGATGTCAATTTGTAAATATGTTCAAACAAGTTGTTGATGAGTACATTTTGAAAATAAAATATAAAATATAAACTACATCCTCGTGTAAAGAATCATATTAGATTTTATACAATGTTATACTTTTATTATGAAAAACAAAGATATTTGATAACAATAAACAATAAAGACACCTGGGATACATTTTTCGTTATAATTCGTTTATCGTAAATTTAGTCAAGGCCTTCTCGTAAAGCATTAGAGGGGTTAGAATCGCTTATTTATATTGTTATTTTCACAAGTTTTTTCTTGGGCAACCTTTCTTTACAGTAAAAGATCAACAAGAATGATTAATATAATAATATATAATATGATGAAAACGAAAATAATTCAATCGAATAAATGTATAATTTACATATAAGATGATGTCATTTCACATTGATCGGTCAACCGAATTCCACTACAAATAAATCTTTTCAAAAATATAGTCTGAGTGTATAAAATAAAGAAATGACAATTAATGTCGCGACCACATTTAAAGTTATATTTATTTCCAAAAATTTAAGCCTTGCATTCAATTTTTATTTTCATAAGCTCAAAATAACAAAGTATTAGGCTCCGTTTTTTTAATATAACAAAATCATGAAAACCAAATATTGAGCTTTTTAAAAGTTTTGTGGGGTAAAAAAGGTTTTTATTTTAAATTAATATCTGTTGTGTTATTCTGAGTGAATATTATTGTTTTCCTAGTGTATACCCTTGTAGTTAGAAGTTATGGATGTTAAATGGATTATATTATAGATTCTAGATTTTTCCGTCCAATTTGTTGATATTTTTGTTAGTTGTTTAGCTTTTTTTTTACGTAATCTTAATTTTCAAAAAATGTGATAAAAACTTGAATGATTCGAATGATCAGTAATGAAATGACTTTAACCGATAATCTGAGATGAATATGTATACAATAATCTATCATAATTGAAAACGTTAAAATTCCCGGATTTGCAAAACAACACCATCTGTTTATGAATATGTAAAAAAAGAGCAAATCCCAGCGAACCCAAAAAATAACCGAATGATTCCAGTCGCCCATTTATTTTAAGATATGTATATTTCACGGTTAAAATTATACAAAAAATACGTTAAAACTATACACGTTCTAGCTTTCTCGCGTTCTAAGTAATTCTAGAGAATTAAAATTAATGTTTAGTTATTATTAAAATAATTGTTCTTATTTATTAAATTGATAACAATAAGGAAACTAACAATCGTTTCAGCACAATAATATGGCAATTCGAACAGCCAGTGATCATTTAATTACGAGATCAAATTAATATTAATTAAAAATACAAATGCATTATATGAAAAAAATAATATTATTATATAACATTAAATCGCATACATAGATATGGTGGAAATATGAATACAAAAAGCACCAGAGAGTAGAGACTTCATATTATTATATTTAAAAAAAGTTCTGCTAACGCGCATATTTTGCAACGATGAAATGGAAATTTATGTTCGTGTGATAAGTATTTAAGCCGATAAATATGCATTGTAAAGGACTAAAAACCAGAAAGCATTCAACAATCGGAAACATGACCAGCTAGTAAATATTTGAACTATTTCGAAGTTTTTCTGCCTTTGATGTATTTTAAAAACATGTTGTATTATAATGTATATAATTATACCCAAATATTTTAAATATGAATTGAAGACAGTAATTAGGGCGAAAGTATACATGAACAACTGTACTAATACGTTTTCCGTAAACTTTCTTTTTTTATTGAACTATTATGTGTTATGAATAGTTAGTTAAGCTTTAGAAAAATTATAAAAAATCTTCACTATTCGTTGTGAGTTAGCAGAGCAATCTAAACAAAATAACCAATATTTCAGTCTAATTTTTAATATAGAAATGAATAATATAAGAAATAAACATACAAGTAGCAACTGATAATTTTTGTAAACGTGATTAGTTTATTATAAAGTGAATATTTTAATAAAATAACAACTAATTAGAAATTAGTATATTTCTTATGACTGAAGCATAATCGATTTTATAAGGTGAACATAAAACTATCAGTCAAAGTATTTTTCAGTAAAATAATCGAAATTAAATCGAATTTATATAGATAACTAAAGGATTGTCTATAAAATATAATAATTAGAAGATACGATAAGTAAAAGTGACGAAGTTTCGTTTATGCTTTAAACTTTATCTAAAAAAAGTAATGCATAGATTGTTTTCATTGACATTGTCGATTCGATAAAACTACAGATAAAAATATATATCTATATATTTTAAAAATCTATGAACTATAACTTTTGTGACTTTTTTTCAATAAATGTAACTTACACGTAACATTTCTTATTTTGACTTGTCTAAAATAATAGCCCAACGTACATTTTATAAGAAAATCTTAATATTAAGTTTATTTTTAAAATATTCATACAGAATAACTAAGCTTCGATTCTTCAATTCTTCTTTCTTCTCTCAGCAAACATCACATCATTGATCAGCATCTGTAAATATAAGAAAAAATATAATGCAGCGATTTTTGTAATATTTAGAAATATACTAGGACGGAATATTAATCAAATATCTCCATTGTATATTTACTTAAGTGTAGCGGAACTGATGATTTACTGTGTACATAAAAATTTGCTATCGTTCTATTATATTAGGTGTAGTAAAAAGTCCTGACGTTTTTTTCAAACGCGTGTCTTAAAATCGGTCGGCTTTGGGCCGTGGGTTAAATAAGATGTCATAATATTTTTTTTCGTGTTGTTTGACATCTCAAGTTACGTTCCGTATAGAAAAAAAAGGTTCATTTGCCCCAAACAGAAAGACCGACCTTTGCCTTTCATAAGAATATCTGCGCGGTTGCATGCTTTTTCAATATTACGCCCAGAACAGTGCAGTCGTCGCCACTAAAGACATTTGCGAAGTTTATAAAGACGTGTTAAAGGTTCGAAAATGTCAGAGATGGCTTACAAAATTTAAATTTGGCAATTTAAGCATTGAAAATTACCCTCAAAGTGGACGACCTCATACAGTGGATGAAGTCGCCCTGAAAGCTGAAATCGAAAAAAATCCTATGCTAACAAAAAATTAATTGTCCAATATAGTCGGTACTAAATGGTCCATAAAACAAAAGTACCTGAAAAGCCTGGGAAAAATTCTAAAAGTAGGAATTTGGGCGCCACACGCGTTGAGCGATCGGAACAAGGCGCGCAGCGACTAAGCGCGTGCCAATTGCTGCAAAAAAACACACTTTACGACCATTTTTTCTAAACCTGATTATCGGATATTAAAAGTGGGTGTTATATACAAATATATCAAAGAAAAAACCATATCTAAATCGTCGACAACAACCAATTCCGACCCCTCGAACTGGTTTACACCCAAAAAAACTCTTACTTTGTGTTTGGAGGGATTTCAAAGGAATAATTCATTATGAAGTGTTAAAATATGGTGAAACTATGACGGCACAAGTATACTGTGATCAATTAAACAAATTAAGTGCAGCTTTGACAAGAAAGAGGCCGGGCAGGATGAATGGGCGCAACGATAAACTGCAAAACGAAAACGCGCGACCGCATGTGGCGAATATGACCTGGGAAAGAATCCAGGAGTTGGGTGAGAAAACTTTATTACATCCACCTTATTAACCAGATCTAGCACAATCGGATTACCATTTATTCCGTTTAATATAAAAAACTTTTAGGGATAAAATTTTTTAAACAAAAAATGACGTGAAAAACGCTATTTCCGACTATTTTAATTCCAAATCAGTAGAGTTTTTTACTAAATAGATTTTAGACTTGTCTAATGGATAGCAGAAGGTTATAGATAGACAGGGAAATTACTTTTAATAAAAATAAAAAAATACTAAAAAAAAACACTTTGAGTTTCATTTAAAAAAAAACGTCAGGACTTTTTACTACACCTAATACAAATTATATATCGATAGCTTTTACTAAAAATATTGCTTTATAGTAGATTTAAACATATAGTTACTGGTCGATTAGGGATTTTTTTACTTTGGTTGGCTACAACTTTCTCGATATTTAATATTTTTGAAGTCTTATAGATCTGAGTCTACCTGTGTGCATCAATGCTTTGCAATTACATTTTCTTTAACAAAAACCTAATTTATAGCATATTTCTTAGTATTGCACTATCATCTAGATAAAAATTAAAATACAGTAATTGGTCATTCTTTTGTAGCTATTTGTTTCCATGTAAAATAATTAAGTAATAAAAAATGTAAAATATACATATATATACCCAGTCCTTTTTTTACGCGATACATTACAGTAAAAAAAATGATTTCACGCAATTGCATTATATTTCTTTACACACTCTAAAACATAAATTCGCATAATATCCAACTTGTCTTGTTGCACTTGTATCAGTCAAAAAATATTCGAGTTTTTATTTTAACTATTTACAATACGGTCCAATAAAATTGCGTACAATATTAAAAAAGGGTTCGACAAGAATCAATTTTTTGATTAGGAGTTGTACAAAATTTCATTTTGTTCTCGAAGCGTAAGAAAATAATTCTATGATATATTAAAATGTTTCCTAAATAGAGAATTTTTAATTGTAAATGAAATTGTACGGTTGATAATTTTGCTAGAAAATTAATAACGCATTAAGATATAGTTTACACCTCCTGCGTTAGGTCGATAAACTCACAGAGCTTTATAACCTTGCTTTTGCTGAGATAAGAGTCCCAAAAGCTCGCCCTCGTATATTTTATGCCTGCGTATTTACGATTTAGTAAGAAGTGCATCAGGATACCAGTAGCTAAGCTTTTTTGCGTTTTTTTTTCATTCCAAAATAAAATACCTCTCATGAAACATTCAGGAGAAAAAACGTGTAGGCGATTATCTCAAGCATCGTTCGCTCTGGAAGTTGGTCGCTTAACATAATATTGTTGTTAAAATTAGTAATTGCTAAAAACGAAAAGTGTACAATACCTTAATATTACAATTTTATTAAAAGCTGTTTTTAGTGTGTAATCATTTTTTTGTAAACATGGCTTCTTGAAAAATATTTCGTAAAGTATTTTCTTCGGTGTTGTTTAGTGACTGACCAATATTCAGGATTTGAGTGAATGCTTAATTTAATTATGTTTTAGTGAGGGAAATTAAAAAATATTTGAATATCTTATATGATGTTAATTTCAAAAAAATATGGAAGTGTTGTGAAATTTTATACACAATAAAGAATTGAGATTTTGGTATCTTTTTAGTGGATATAATTAACGTTTTTCCACGTATGTCAACTTAAATATTATAGCAGGCTACAAATATGATTTGAACAAACAAGTCCGTTTGTAATCGACCAAAGACTTGTGCACTTTTTAGAAACTACTCTATTTAAAGGTTGATAGTTATTATCTTTTGACTTTACGCAGTTAAATATATTTATTTTGCTCACATTTAATAGTTTTAAAACACGAATAAATATATTGATAGCTACGTATTTCTTTGACGGATATGTGGCCAAAATAAGATTTCCGCCAATGTGTAGAAATACAAACATTATTTTAGAGATAATTTTTTTGAGAAATTGCGAACATGAACTGTTTATTAATGCAAAATGAATCAACCTGTCAACAGAAAAAGCTGGATATTAACTACGAACGTTGACATATTCCATTTGGGCTTTAAGAAATTTAAATGACGTAACATAGATTATAATTCAACTTACTTTGTTGACCACTGTCAATGTTATTAGCTTTAAGTATTAATGTATGGGTTTTATAATTATTACGGATTCTACTGACGTCAGAATTATAATTAAATTAAATTTGAGCTAAGTATTACATACTGTTTAAGATATAGGCAATAAATCTTATCACTTATTCTAGAATCATAAATTTGATTTTAAATTTAATTTTAAATATTTAAAGAGTTATTCTAAGAAATCAAATAAGCCCTAGTAATATTAATAAGTCGTTAAAATAAATGAATTGAAATTAATGATCTTGTGTAATTATATACATAATAATTTTATACATATGTATAATATTGCAATAACAACATTTTTTAAATTAATTTTTTCAATATTTTTACACGATTCTTTAAAATTATTGTAATTTTATTGAAATAATACGATTTTTAAATTTAACGAACCATTCATCTATTTTTCTATACCTTTTTTACATGGTTTTCGGTGGAACATTATATACCATGTAAAAAAGGTTTTTTGTGTGTGAAATGTTACCTAAAATGTACTTGAAGTAGAATTAGTGAACACGAGTCGAGTAATATTTTTTTTAAATCTGACTTATCTTCTTTGTCCACTATCACGATAAATCCTATTTAAATATTAAATAATAAAGGCAGAAACTGAAGTATTTTATTATATTGTATTACTTTCCTCCAAGATGGACGCACACATATCTTATTCACGCTTTCGTGTTTGGGCAAGATAGTAATAATTTAAAAGGATCTTACTTGCCCACAACGAAGCGAGTCGAGTTTTAAAATGCTTTACGAGCTATACAGTGGGCATACAAATATATCAAAACATGTCCATAGTATTTATGCTTCTATTTAGAGATCAGCCAGATTTAGTAAGAACACTAATATATTTACCATTAAGGCTCAAATAATAAATGTTATTTATTCAGTAGAGAATATAACTAGCTTTGACCAATAATTATCAATAGATGTCGTATTGCTTAGCGCATTATTTAATAATTAATATGATTGTTTTCATTCAGAGTAGATAGACGCTGTGAAACAAAATTATCACGGTGAAAAAATAGCAATGTATTTTAGTTCTACAATTTTTTTTTATAAATAAGATATAGTTTATGATATCGACTGAAGGTACCTGATGGAATGTCAATATCAAATTTGAATTGTTACAACTTTGTACGATTCCACATGTTTTGCCACTAACGACCCGGGTTTCGCCTTTCGGCATCTTCAGGCATTCTATCTCACGGATGAAACAGAACAGTTCTGAACCCTGGTTCGTTGGTGACAAAACATGTGGAATCGTACAAAGTTGTAACAATTCAAATTGAATAAGATATAGTTGATAGCTATTTCGGCTCACGCCATGGTCAGAACTATACTTAAACGAAGGTTTGCTTATCTATATATAGCTGTGCAGAAACACAGGTACACGATACATCTTCTCTCCTGTTTTAACGACCTTGCTTATTTCCTGCTAGCAATAAAACTAAAAAAATTAAAATTGTAAATGAAACTAAAAAGGCGGCTATATCAATAAGCTTACGTGTTGCATGGTAATGGTTTATTGTATGGGGATGGTTTATTACGGTAACGAACAGCCCCTTGCAATGGCTTAAGGAGCGGCGACAGACATGTATTAGTTTGTCTGTTAAGAATCCCTTTATATCTGACAGACGGTAGAAGTATATCCACTCGAGCTAAGGAACATGTAAGATCATTCAACAATAAAAAAACAGATTAAAAATTTGCTAATCACGTTATAAAAGAATCGCATAATATAAATTTAAACTCAGCGCCTACGTGTTTACATCTCTGTAAGAAAGATCGCAAGATGAAGGCTTTGGAACAGCTAACAATCAATAGATATCAACTAGCACAAAAAATTCTTAACGAACAAACTAATTTATGTCTGTCGCCGCTCCTAAATTCTTTTTTCAAAAATTTCTATAGAGCTTTCCACATAGCATAATAAATTATTTAATGTAACTATCGTGGACTGAGTATAATGTATTTAATATACTCGGGTGTCCAGTACTTGTATAATGTGACAGGCTGCGTGTTAAAATTTCAAACAGGTCTCCATGTCAAGTAAAATCATTTTATTTTAATCGTGTGTGGCATGAAATCGGATCACACCTGTTTTGAAATACAACCCTTCAAGCCTTTCTATAGACAGTACCTACCGCTAGGTATTTTCTTAAGATATTCCATGCAAGTCCACATATTATGTGTTATAAAAATTAAAGACATCATTCAAAATTATACACTGTTTTTTCTGCCGAGTTATGTCTAATAGTTATACTAAGAACTGTCTGTCGCGTTTAGGAAAACGACAGCTTTACACCTGTCACATAAGGATTTATGAATTTTATCTATCCCTAGATTATACATAACAAAATAAGCGACACTTCTGATAAATAAAAGTGTTTATTTCATGGAAACAAAAACTTAAGCCACGATCAATCAATTAGAGCATGGGCTCCCAACCTTCTTCGCGTGGCGACCCCATATCATAAAATCCATGTGACCCGCGATCCCCCATACAATCCAAAAGCATACAAAAAAAAAAAATTTTTAGCTGACCGAATAAGTTGGCGACCCCCCAAAAAAACTCTCCGCTACCCCCAAGTTGGGAAACTATGAATTAGAGTATTTTAATATAATACAAAATAAAAATAAAACGTTAAATTCGCTAACGAGGCTGATGAGACTGAGGCTGAGACTTCAATGAGTTTTTTCCTTAAAGAAAAATAGAATGAAATTCACATAAAAAAGTTAATGGTTTTTGTAGTACCGACTTTCTTGTATTTTTTTTTTAATTTCAATTGTTCATTTTCGTGAAAAGTTCAGTTTTAATTTTGTGTATAGTATGAAAGTTTGTAAAGTGTGTTTTTTTAGTTTTGCCTATATATGGAATGATTTTATTTAAACATAAAATAACTACAGAAATATATAATAAAAGATTAAAAAAACGATCCACTAATCGCTTGATAATATAAGTACTTTGATAAAGCTTTTTGTTGTAGAAATGCCACATTCAAAAGAATACTACGGACGAAAATGTTGTAGCTGAAAATATTGCATCAGAGCCGGCTGTTGTTGGTATATCATTTGATAAATACAATTTATTGTAATGCTATATTTTTTTCATATCAGTATAATATATTTAACAAAACAGTACGATGGCTAAATAATAATGAAGAGGGGGCTCCATTGTCCTCATTACGCCATGTGTGAAGCGAGAATAAGCGATTTCAAGCGATACAAACAAGTCTGCGCCGAAAAATACTATCATATAAAAAATGTTCAAATATAACTTTTTATTAAGAAGAATTTTCGAGTAAAAATTTAATTTATATAAAAAAAAATGTTAAATAATAAAAACACAGCTTTATTACATTGTTCACAATGTATTTTATGGTCAGAACCGGTTCCGCTCATCGTGAGCATTATCAAATGATAGAACAAAAATACCAAACAAGCTTATATCAACAAAAAATTGTAAAATTATTGTGGAAATAGTATAAAAAATGTGTATTTCATTTTAAAATCATGACGCGGTGAAAAAAATAGCTCTATGAAAATATATGCATTTTAATTCTAAAAAAAATTTTGTAGAATTAAAATACATTGCTATTTTTTTCACCGTGTTATAATGAAGTTCTACCAAGTGAATGCCAATTTAATCAATAAATTTAAAGTCATGCATTTCCATAAAAAATGTCAGTCACACACCTAAACTAGATTCGATTAATCAAACTATAATCAAGTATTAGTTTTCACGAAATTTTGTGTATAAGGATTTTTGAATAATTATTTTTACAGTCTGCAGAAATTATTATCTTATTGGCTATTGCATTTTAGACAGCGATTGCAAGACGTTGTAAGTTATAAAGTGCAATCTGAATTATTCTCAGAATACAAAGATGGTGAATATGATCGAGTGAATTCTTAACACAGAACTCTCTTCGTGCGTAGCAATAATCGCTGTGTTTATTTGACACTTTGATCAGCTGTTATGTGCATACTTCATGGAACTCTGATATCAATAAATGCAACGGGCGAACTGTTTGCAAACGGCAATGGGCAACATGCGATTGAACTTTATTTTTCATGGCAAACGCAACGGAACGAAACGAAACGTGCGAAAAGGTCAAAAACACGGCTTCCACCAAGGACAGACTATAATTTCTTCCATAGATCTATTATATTACGATCAACTGTTTCGTTTATAAAAACCTTAAAAATACTATATAACAAAAATCCAATATTGTACATTTATCCAGCTTATTATTTTTATTAATAAATAAAACTACTATTAAACTTTTTCCATATTTTTATCTTATAAAAATCAGGACCGATTTCGCACATCGCGAAAATAATCTACTGATGTTGGTCATCATGATTTCTCACACAGTATAAATGCGTCAAGTTGTATCGTTGATTGAAAACGGTTGGAAAATTAATGGTTCATAGTTGGTTGAAAATAATTAATTTTAATGAAGTCTATCGCTTTTCATTCGCATTCGGAGTTTTAAAGAAAACAAAATAATATTTTAACCCCGTTTCACTTTGTATATGCCTTCTACTCGTAATCAAACGAGGCTTGATTTGGTAGGAATGAAAACATTGTAGACATCACAAATTTAAACTCAAGTCCACAAATTTATTGAAACATTTATGTTTAAAAGCTTCGCCTTGAGAATATTTGCTCGCATGAAAAAATGAAAGCCGAAGGGTTTTAACCATATGGGGATTTTCATTGGAAACGAGGATGGTTAAAAAAGGTTATTTCTAAAACAACAAAGTATTTAGTTACATAATAATTCTATCAAATTTAATGCTGTCATCGTTATGACTATGTTAAAGCTAATTGATTTTAGTTGTATAAACTGTTTTAGAAGAGATTTCAAATAAAGTACTTTTTTATTATTAAATTTTAACAAAATCAAATTATCAAGCGTCAAAAATAAGCCATGTATCTTCCTACATACTGCTTATACGGAGCCGGGATAAAGTATTTTTTTTATTACATCGTAGCATTTTTCACGTGAAATTATAATATCCGAATGGTTTCACAATAAAATCTCCATATGAGTGCTATCAAACGAAATAATTTCAAAGTTATTCAATAAGAAACATCAACTTCACGGATTGTTTTTTTCATTAACCTATGTTTTACTGCCGTTTTTCAATTTGCCACCTCGCTTGGCATATGGTCTGTGTTGCCAGTGCAAAAAATATTGATTCGAAAAGCCGACCAATTCTTAATTCAAATTTGATAAAACATCAATAATTATTATTTAATGTTCATCAACGTATCGCTGAACGAAAAACAATCAGTGACGTGAAATCTATGAAGGGGTGCATTCTAAAATAGTTCAGATATTTTTTTTTCCAAATTATCTGACATTGGCGGAAAGACGTTTTAATGATATTATTCACACATATGTTTATATAGATTCCAACACAATATTTCTACCAGCTTAATTAATGAAGAAGTTAGAATAATTAAGAAATTAATAAATACGACTAATACCATTATCGGTTATGTTTAAGAATCATTAACTGCTATTAGGTGTGGTAGGTTTTAATGATAATTTTAGTATATTTGCTTTAAACTTTAATGTTTTTGTATATGAATTTAATATTCATCTAATATATCAAGAATTTTCATTTTTTTATATTTGAGCAAGTTTTATACTCAATTAATTTTGTAATTAATCAGATGATTAAAATTGTTTGTTCTAATCAACTTTTGATTTTAACCGTTAAGTACCTGTAAGTAATAGTACTAAAATATCCTTAAGGTTTGTATCATTTACGATCAAGTTTCTCAAAGGTCAATGCGTTCTTCTTCAGTCGAATATGTTACACCGAATAGATAAAATGAAGCTTTTGAAACACATTTAATTCTCTAAACGGAAGACGTAGTGTTGTTAATGGGTGATTTGAGTCACACAACTCGTAAGGACCTAGTAAATTAAGAGATTGATTTTTTTTCCCAAGGTTGACCAAAACTATATCGCAAATAAAAAAACTGAAGAAGAAGAAATGTTACACATATTTTTTTACTTGAAGGTGTACAAATAACAGTTATCAAAAACGTATTTCATATTCGTAAAAATTTTCTATGGTCTTTCAATTTAATTTATCAAAAGATAAATTCATCAATCCACTTATAGCTTCTCACCGTTATGGATGGAAATATAAAAAAATAATTACATGTAATTTAATATCACAAATAAATAGCGACAATTTATTAACAGCGGTATCTGACAGGCAGTTAAGGGCAATTTGTCTAATGCCATTATTATATTAATCTTTACGGTGTGATGATATCAATTTCTTTTTTTTCGCTCCTGCTAGTTTTCGATTTCGCACACACCACTGCCACCTGCCAGACGTGTAAGTGTAAAAATTAATTTGCAATCGAAACGTGCCAACATTTGAAATAGCTTTTTATATAAGATTAAAAACTCGCGACATCTATGTATATTGCAAAATAACGGTAACTCCTTACACGTACAATTTTCCGTTATTAGCTAAGCCTGTATCTTAAATAAGATTGATAGCTACATAACATCAATAATAAAAAATACAATGTCTGCAACGGGCCAAGCAAACATTTTAATTTATACGCCAAGCAATAAAAAATATCGATTTATCTCAAAACTGTATCTCAACATTATTATATCGTGAACATTGTACAACTCATTTAATGTTCGATGTTTTCTATCTACCCTCCGTTTTTTATATTTCAAATATTTCCCACACGGCGTTGATGGTCGACTATATACTAATAAGTAAATCGATGATTCAGGTATCTGCTACAACGTCTGTATAGTCAGTCATCTATGAGAGTTATCTTTGAAAGAAAATAAATCAAAGAAGAAGTTTACCATCGTATTACGAACAATACAAGTCGGTTGTCCCACCTCTACCCGTTATGTGTATATGGCTGATGTTTCATAGTTACTTTCCATAACAAAATACTTATACAAAATACAAAAAAAGATTCTAAGCAATAATTTTTAACCCGATACAGAGCTGCACTGACTGATCATAAATTCAGCAATGCTGTGCTTAAAAAAGAATAAATTCTGATACAAAATATAAAATTTGTCTTGATCAGCCAGTTACAAATGACAAAACATTTGGAATCCTAAAAAGTTTCAACAATTCAAATTTGACATTGAAATTTCATCAAGTAGCTTCAGTCGATATTTAATTATAAATTAATATAAATTAATTGAAATCTAATTTTTATTTAAATTAAAAAAGTATGTCAATATTTCATAACTCAGATTTTTAATAATAAATGAAATAAATTCGATAAACAAAAATATTTTCGAGCTCGTATTACGCGAACACTTATTCAGAGAATCTTCTGACCGCAAGAATGAAAAAAGAAAAGAAATTAACCGTCCAAAATAATATATACAGATCGCTTACTATAAAATATTTATAAATTCCTCTGCGATTACGAAAGAATTATCAAATGATATTATCGTATAATTTATGATTTATTCAGCGGCTCTCAAATATTTCAATCCCGTGCGTATTTTAAATGTTATATTCACACTCACAATTTTGTACTAAATAATGATGCAATTACACCTACTGACATCTTTATCACAACAACGTCATTTTTCACCAAAAAAATGTATAGGCATCTACAAAATGTAAATGATCAAAGGATTATATTGTGTATAATGTATTTTCTTCCAAGCTCTAGCGTTACTAAAATACTTATTCCCACCAAGATTATTTGTCTCATGATAATACCACTTACGCATTATTACTATGTTTTGAAAATATTTACGCATATTTTTCTTTACTTAAAGCAGACCTAAAACTATTCTAATGATTTAGGATTGCCTCAATAGTTGAATTAATTTGTCAAATGATTTTATTAACTCCAGCAGTAATTTTCTCTATGAGATAAAATATTGCAATATCACTTGTTGAATTAAACTTTTTTTTACATTGGACAACACTTAACAGCGTTATGGTGTCGCATTTTGTGGACAGTGTTAAAAATATCAAAATTAAAAAAAGAAAAATTTATCAAATTCTATTTCCAATAGTGATGTAATATCAAGATAACAATATTTATTTAGATTTTTACATGTGTTATCCCGATTTTATATAAAATTCATAATTTGCATTTTTCTTTTATTGGATTCTTCAGTGGATACGACTATAATTTATTATAATTATAAACGGAAGCTTTTTATTTTGTGCAATTACATTATACATTAAGTGGTTATTGCAAAATTTTCTTTGGCACAAGAAAGCTTTTGGTGCCACTGATATTAATTTTTTATTACTTAACAATTTCAATAGATGGTTCCATCACATGGCGTGTGTATTTTTTATAAGCCACAAATAATTAACCGCAAGTGAACGCGGCGTCCCTAATTAGATGAAATTTCATACAAGTAATCTCCACCTGCAATGAATAAAACATTAAGTTCAAAAACCCACGAATACCTAATGCTAACAGATTAAGTTCCTTCATGCGTTAACGGTAAAAAAATGTGCATATAATTATATGGCCAGCGAGTTCAGTAGACGATTAATTTTGATAACACGAAAAAAAGAACGGATTGTGTGTGAATTCCGCGAAATAATAATAAAATACTCGACATTGGTTGTTGACCTTGCTAATGAATAACGAACGAGGCGGAAAATTGGTTGGGAAACTAACTATATCGATTCTGTTTTACAGCGTGATTCTTAGATGGCGTTACTATGAAGCTTATTTTCTAGTAAATTCTTAATCATTTTGTATGAAATTTTTACTAGGGCTGTGAAGTCGTCAAAAAAAACACGACTCCGAGTCCGGCTTTGACCAATAACACGACCAATAAAAGCTTAATTTCGTCAGGTTTTTTCCCACCTTTAACATTTATGTGGGTTAAATTAAAGATCAACCAACCACTCCGGAAATAGCTTAAATTTAAAAATCATACATTTTATGGGAACAAATAAAAATTTAATAATTATTATTTTTCCAGTTTATTAAATGTATCGTAAATTATGATTTAATTTTTGAAATATTATATTTTTTCATTCATCGAAATATTTTTCAAAATCATCTAACCAAAAAGTAGTCGTTTCTCACTTCGACATCAGCCAAAACACCACGAATCCTCGACTTCAACTTCGATTCACGGCCCTGATTTTTCTAATAATATGTGATGATATATTATCTTCAAACTCTTTCAAACGTAAACGAAGAAAATGTTAAAATATTTCAAACATCAAAAACATACGCATAAACCAATGAATTCAATGCCTATATGCAATGTAGGAAAGTAATAAATATAAAATAGAGCAAGTAAGTCAGCGCTAAAAATATCAACATGAAAATATTGAAAGAATGATATACATAAAACGTCGTTTATTACAAGATTTGCCCCATGAATAAAACCAGCTTTTATATTTGATATACCAATTCTACTGTAACGTTATGTCATTAACAAACTGGACTCTATCCATCAAACTTTGTTGCAATTCGTGCACTAATCGTGACAAAGCTTCCCATCTGACAATAACTACCAGCAATAATATTATTAATAGCAATGGCAATTCATCAGCAAACAAATAATACAAGAACAGATCAATAATACATCTGTCAAGACATCTCCTTGACCTATAACGACTGTAAGCTGTGAATAATCGACAAACTGAATCGATATTTAGATATTGGTTGCCTAACATCACTAATCATCAGTGGCTTGCTTACTATTTGTTGAATATTGATAAACTTAGAAAAAATTGATACTTGAAAGAACACTTCATATAAATTTATCTCACAAATAATCAGCATAGCTTTAATATTTTTAATAAATCACAATGGTTGTTAAACATTTTTTAATCTTTGATTAAAACTGATAATACTTTTATGATGTTCACAGTCAAAGATTCAAGATGTCTATTGAATATCACTGTACGGATGGGAACTGAGAATAAATGTTTTACTTGCAATGTTGCTCAATCACATGGAGTATTTCAATATGCCAAAGCTGCGTCTAGTGGTAGAATTTTGAACAATTGCCAAAACTACGAAATGCGTAAAACAACACATAATTCAACACAACAAAAAATGTGGCATAGAGCGTTGTTCGGCGACACCCTGAAGTATTAAATAAACAAGTTAAAACTGATCATGATTCTTTGCAAGTACAGTGGAATAAATATAAAAATAAATTTGATTTTTTAAGCACATTGTTTCGTTATTATGTTTTTTCTAACAAAGCTTGAAGTTTTTCCTCTATTCGCATATATATATATATTCTAATAACAGAATGATTGAAAACATTTTTACACATTTAAAAATGGATGACTTCATTACTGGTAATTAGGTATGAAGATGGAAACTACACGCTGCCAACATCGGTGATGATTTTTGAAAGGATTGGATTCTCATATAAATAAATCCATGCACAGTATACATAAGATACAGGCTGAAATAAGTAGTAGTTAGATTGGCTGGAAAACTCACAAAATGAGAAAAAGATTTAATTATGTAGAGGATTTTAATTTCCCTGAGGGATTAAATGAGTAATGAAGTACTCCACTCTTATTCTACAAGCTTTACTGTCGAATATATTTAATAAAACTTAACATATTAAACATTTTTAGAAATTTTATATGTTATAGAAAATAAATACATAAATATATTTGTCTGTCACTAAAATTTCTGCTAAACGGTGTACGAAGTAAGATTTGAAGGTAATTATGGCTACCGCGCGTTTTAACTTTTAGCTTATCAAACTACAATTAATTTGTGGATTTTACATATTTTATGTGTTGTACGAAATACGACCCATGTCAAAATTTTCATCTTTTTATATTTTAATTTTAAAGTCTACTGATGATGATAACGTCTTTTTTATTTGACATAAAAGCTATAATAGAGCCATGGTAACGCAAATCACATAATATCTTCGTTGGTTAATTTTGAAACTTTACTACAGCCAGGGTGAAGCCAGGTTGTACACTTAACTCTTCTAATACAAAAATGTTAAACGTTGTGTAAAATCCGTCATCTTCTGGCAAATAGCTACATGTGTGTGGTTTTGTAAAAAGATAAAGTTGTGTGTAATCGTAATGAATACATGATGAGTTTAAATCTATCCCAGGCGAATCCGGGAAAAATTTAAATAAGTAATACTGTGTCTTACGATACAAGGATACCACTGATTGTATTATATTACAATATATGCATTATAAAAGCATCGTTGAAATACGTACGTAGATAAGGCCATAGGGAGTTCAGTTTCGAAAAATATTATAAAAAAAATATAAAAGACCGCATGATCTAGTTATTCATTCGCCTTTGTATTTGTCTCGCAGAAGAAGTCCAAGGCCTCGATTATTGCAATAAAAAGCGTGATCGACTAAAATGTTTGCACTGAAAACATTTGCATTTGGTAATTTCAAATCACCATAATGACAAATAAATTATAACAAATTTTATATCCGGGATTGAATTTGGAAACTAATTATAATATAAAATGATAAAGTATCTAATGTTAAAAGAATATTGAACGGTTAAATCAAAACGAGATTATTTATTGCATCTTTAAAAAATGGCAAAGATTTCAAACAAGATAGTCTTAATTTTAAATTGGTAATCTTCGTGCATTAAGCTTTTTGTTATTTTTTGTATACAAATTTTGATAATTACATTATGCTTTTGAATTAAATGAACTCGTTTATACAATATGATTTCTATTATATATGTTCTGAATTCCTACTGGGATTAATATTTAAAACATTTTTTTTTGCAAAGTATTAACAAAAAATAATGGAAGATTTGTAGAAAATAATACCCAAAACCTATTGTAACGTATTTAGGATACGTCATGTTCTTAACAACTAAAATATCTTTTTCTGTATTTATTTCCAACTAAAATTATTGTTATTGTGGAAATGTGTTTATATTATTTAAAATATCATGCCTTTCTATCAAAAAGTCACAGCTTTAAAAGTAACTAAATCTTCTTCATTGCACGTTGAAAAAATTCTGTCCGTGTGACTTGATAAAATATAATGTTATGTGTATTTCATCAGACACAAGATGAAGAGGTGCTTAACAAATCTCAAAATATCATGCTTTTTTAAAAATATTTTTCATAATATAACAACATACAATAGATACTTCTAAACTGTTGAAGACCGCCGAGAAGATTTACAAAATCTTTTAATATTTTCACATAAGAAAAACTTATATTGACATTAAATGTTCCAGTGCACGTTTAAAACAAACGATTGGTTGCGTATAGTTTTAGTAACAAGTTTTTGACCAATATTAAAACTGTATTTCAGAAATAAAATAACAATCCAAAGCAGCGTTTGCGATTGTTGTAATTCAATTAGTAACCGATTTGAAAAAAGAACGAACTGTTCAAATATAGATATAGCATATTAGTCTATGGAATAAAGTTTTGCTCAATGATAATGACGTTTGTATAAAGCAACATCTAAGTATAATTAATTCACTAATATATTTTGAGCGTTTCCTTCTTTGTTCTTCGATCTTTTGCGATATTATTCTACCATTAGATAATACGATCAAGCCCATGCTACCACTTATGGCGTTATAGCTATCACAACATAATAACAATATTATTATGTGGTCATTTATTGGAATCTTAACTACTATTACCCTAACATATTTAGACGTAACGACGTGTCCATTTGGCATTACAATCTCTGGTACGACTCCAGTACTTGAAACGTAAACATTTTAAAAGCGTTACATAAGAATCATCACAGACATTTATATATTTATTTAAATTACTCCACGGGGATATTAAAGCCGCGTCCGCTACGTTTGAGCGATAACCGTACACTCGAAATAAATAGTTTGAGCAATAAAAAAAAACATTATGTTTTAAGAAAATCATTTTCTTACGCCAATGAATTTGTAACGTTATTCAATATAAAAGTTTTGGAATTAACTCTATTTATTCGTAATAATAATTCATTTATTTAAGTTTTCTTGGGTGTGAATTGCTGGTTTTAAAATTGAGGCAAGCGATAGCAATAAACTAACTACTAATCCTTACATATTCGTGTTCCTTCTATATACTCTGAATTTTAAAAAGTGATTATGTGCAACTTAGCATATTGTTCTCTAGGTAAGAAAATATGTTTCGAGGTAAACTTTAATACAAGGCATATACTCCACTCCACAGTCGAAATGGACGTGATTGACATACAATATATGTTGTTATATATTATATAATCGGTAGCCCTATCGGGGAGACATCGCTTGAGTGGTAAATTGCTCTAATAAGTAAATTTTTCATTTCTCATCAAAGTTTCTCTATAATGCGAATGTCATTGAATTTTCTATTTACGGCTAAAAAACTACTTTTATTCGATAAAGTGTGATATCTTTAAATATAAAAGAAACAATATGATTTTGAATGTTAAAAAGTATGAAGTTACTAGAATATTTTATGAATGCGAGAATACGTAGAATACAAAAAGCGTTACAATATATAAGACAAAAATCTGACAGCATCAGAATAGAGTAACTCGCTCACACGAAAATGATCTTATGTTTGATAACAGAAATAATTAGAAAATATTCAATTGAATTCAATAAGTGTCTCAAAATATTTTAATATATCACACAAGATAAAATATATTATCAGTCTTCTTTGGTGTCTCGGTACACAAGAGGTCTTCGCAGTTCGTCGCTGACATTTAAATTTCACTATCACTACCGCCATCTGTTTGCTACAAGCAAAACACGAAGACTAGCGGCAAACAAATAAACTAACAATGTTGTTCTTTGCAGCACAGGTCTGCCACTAGTTAATATAATGTACAGCCTGTTGACCAGAACATATTCTGACAGTCCGATCATCATCATGAAGAGTCATGAATCCGCTCCAAGGCACCATATAATGCATTTGATTTTCAATAATATTTGGAAAAATAAATTGAATAACTAAAGAAACCCAACCGAAGTGCATACAGAAAATGTTTTAAGTCTCAAATATGCATACTTTAGATAAGATCTGTTAAAGTTTCATTTACATAAATGCTAACAATTGCGTGTATCAAATGTGCGGTACAGCAAATAATATTATAGAAAAGATAGTACTCCCACATATAAGGTAAAAAATGTTTTTGTATTTACACTATTATTAAACAATAACAAAGTAAATTATGATATCGACTGAAGGTGCTTGATAGAATTTCAATATCAAATTTGATTTGTTCAAACTTTGTACGATTCCGCATGCTTTCTCACTAATTACCCGGATTTCGCCTTTCAGCATCAATTTTACTGCATCAGTGTGATAGAATGCCTAAAGATGCCGAAAGGCGAAATCGGGTGATCGGGTGGAAATTTCAAGAATTCAAATTTAATAATAAATTAGTTTAATTTTTAGACTTTTCAATCGGTTGATATGATTTTTCAAGCGTTTTTTTTTATTATAATATGTTTCATAATTTAACATTATAATCACATTGTCTCCTGATAAAGAAGAAAATATTTATTTTTACTTATCTGTGAGACTCTTTTCTATAGGTTTCGCAAAGTTTATAACAAATGTATTTTGCTTTGGGAATTTTATGATCATTTTTATTTGATCGATTAAACTGTTATTTCATTAATTATGAAGGTTCATGTCAGTATTTTCAAAAGTTGTTTAACGGTATGGTTTAAGTGTTGTTTATTTATTTAACAATATCTTACATTCCTGAATGGCATTGGCATAAAAACCGAAATTGCTTTTTGAAATCTTATGCGTAATGTAATGTTTCTATTTTTAATTATACATATTACGCCAAAAACCAATTTTGTGCGATAGAAAATACGATATTTATGTGGGCTAACCAAATGAGGTAATGAGTCAAAAAAAATATCATGACATATTTCTTGCAAAATGTTGCAAAAATAATGAAATATAAACAAAATTAAGCGCGAGATTCAATGAAGTTATAATAATTAAGTCAAACAGGTATATTGACGCGATAATTGTGACTATTTGCCAAAAATGACCTAACATTTCTCATCCGACAATGCCATTGGTAAAATAAATAATCGGTGCATTAATATTGTTGATCATAGCCATTAGAGATCTCCCTGACATTCGACATTTAACATTGTTGTTAGGTATTTAAATAAATACCAAACGGAGATACTCTTGACATTTTCCGAAAAATGATTGAATGGTCTATGAAATATGCAGTCAATATAAAAATTATTATCTATGATACGAATTTTATTCATAATTGAATAATTACATTTAGACACTATGAATATGTCTATCATTTGGTCTAATCGATATTAAACCATTAAGGTTAAATTTTAATGATTCGAAAACGTTTCTTTATATCTGAAGCCAATACAATTAAATATATTTTTTTACGAATATAAAAAGATTTTTTTGTTTTAAATGTAAACAATAAGTACTAAGCGTTATAAGAGTTTCGATTTTATATCCCATAAAAAAATAGTTATTTTATTTGAAAGGATATTATAGACCAGTGGCAGATCTTAGTGAAATATATGAATAGAAAAATGGTTTCTATTCGTTATTTTTACGCATATCAATAATGTCTCAAAATAAAACGCAATAATGATGTGTTTACAGATCAACGCGTTTCGACATTCATGATTGTCAGTTTCTATGTCACGGCTTCAAATATACGAGTGGAAACGTTTACGAATTGATTATTCAACAGATTTCTTTAGTTTCATTATACATGGTACACACATTGCACGAAAAATTGAAAGTTAATCATTTTACGGTCCGGGAACGTATAATGTGGCATCTTCGGATACGCGCAGCTAAGCTAACAAAAATTAATATTAATTTTAGTTCTTAATTTCAAAATTTATCCATAGATGGATGAAGAATATACACGAGGTCTAAAATCAAAATAAGAAAAAACTATTTCAATGTAGTTATTTAGCGAAAATGTGCGGACCGTAAAGTGTTAATGTGCAAAAATATCATAAATAAACTACATTTATCAGTCAGTCTTCAGATATTCTGTAATTGATAAAAAAATATTGTAATAAAGTTTAAAAATTTATAAAAATGATATATAAAAAATCTGAGCAAATATTTTGCCGTGTTAATCGAAAGATATAAAATTAGTATTTATCTGGTTAAATATCGAGATTCCACCGAAGCTGTTTCGCATGGCTATGTTGTTTTAATCGCGCACGGCAACTGAAATAAATTTATTATGTAAGTATGCAGAACGAGTATGCTAGAACGCAAGTTAAGGTATGCATTATTGTATAGTTTATTCGCTTATATAGACAGGCCACACATAGTTTCACGAGCTTAGTATTTTAAATCAATTGATAATGTTAAGAGGTTAAAAAATGTGAAGATGCGCCTTTTCAAATGTCACAGACTATACGCAATTCACAATTCGAATGCAAATGTTCTCAAACATAAGACGCGATAATTACATTAAATTAAAATTGTTTTTTTTACAGAATCTACAAATGGATTTGATGGCTGTAAATAATAATGAAATGGCGCAACCAAGAGTTGCACGCATCTGATTGCTGTCCAGAAAATAAAATATCTACGTTCGTTTCCAAAAAATAAAAAATAAAATTTTCTTTGCAGAACATAGTATTCATTAAGAAGTATAAAAAAGTATATCGTATCTAAATTAGTTCGTCAATAAGTAAAAACCAAAGGAAATCATTTATAATTCATACTTTAGTAGAATAATTTACATAAATAAAGTTTAAATGTTTCTTTATAGATCAGATATAAAATGTTATTTAATAATTTCCTATCAGTTAATCTAGCTTACATTATTGATAATACAAAAATGTTGTTTTTTGACATCGTTCGGATCGGTCAAATCGCTCAGATCGAATGATATTGTCTTGTCTGCCGACAATCTGTTGATGATGCAACTGATAATATATATCTTCAGGGCTTAGAGTTCGAGGAAATTAATTACATAATGAAATTTCCAGTATTAGGCTGTTATCATCTAAAATAAATAAAAATAATTTAAAAACCTAAATGTATTCTCGCACAGAGCATACACTTTAAGCTTTATTTGAATGTTTTTATAAAAAAGAATATTTGCGATTATTTTTGACTTTTTTTTGGAAACAGTTTGGAAAGCATTATAATAATAAAGGATTTACTTGTCGGTTCGCTTCCAAGCCTTTATTGTAAGGAGTGATTATAAAAACATTTGAAAATAGAAAGTAAACAGTTTTAGCCAATTTTATTAAATATTGTAAGAGATTAAGATATCTATTTTAAATTTCGTTAACGTATTCAATTAATCAATTCTAAAAAAATATGTTTTTTTCAATGAGTAAAGTTTTAAAGCAAACAAGTGCACTTTTTAATCAATTATGGAACATACATTTGAAAATTTTATCATAATATTAATAATATAATAATTATTTTTTACGGATTTTACGGAACTTTGAGAATTTTTCTAATAAATCGAGAAAACGATTTTCCGTATACATTCGAAAATGAAATTTTTTTTTTTATCCAAATGAAAAATTCAATAGTCTAAATATTATATCACGATTTTAATTTGTTTTGAAATTTCAAAACGGCATCAATTCACTGACGAGAATGGGATGCCTACAAACAATCTTATATGGCATAAATTTTTAGTAAAATAATAATTTAAATGTAGCATTTTCAAGCACGGATATAAAAATACTGGGTGTGGCAAAAGAAAGTTGACCTTGTTTTGCGCGCTTTTGATAATAATAAAAGACAATGTAGATATTTGTAATAGCAGGTCGGTTAGCTTACTCGAAATTGTGATATAATTGAATAGCATTTTAACACGAAACACTACACAATTCGCTACATTATCAAAAAAGACGTGCGTGAATGTTTCTATTTTGTAGTTTTCATAGTTTTTATTTATACTTGGAATTGTTTCCAAGCATTTGAGAGTATAATCCCAATATGTAGCAATTGGTCTCATCCTGTAATCTATCCACTCACTGTCTCTTTTTAGATATTGTAAGAATAAAATAATTTGTCTTGCAAATTATTTATGTTATAACTATCTGACCGTTGCATCATCATTTCTTACAACATCACATACTTTTTAGCAAATATCCATAATTCGTAGGAAAAGTCAACGCAAAAATATCGTATTTTTCAACCAGTGACTAGACTCTGTAAATTAACATAACAAAAGCTAGTAAAAAATGATTTGATTATTTCGTTTTCGGCTTCTTATCTTTTTATCTGTAGAATTCACATCGTTCTAGAATATAATCATATTTGTGTGAAATCAAAAAATACAACACTATGTGAGTAATGTTATTCAAGTAGTAAATTAGCCGTTGTACTGAAATCACGTATACATATTATATGTTAGGTCTAGTTGATAAAATATAAGGTTGGTAAGATTCCACAATTGGCTATTATCATGAAACAACGGATTGCAATTAAATAAGAATTTCCGCCAAATGGCAGTAAATCTGCACGATTTGATAGCAGATAGAATATTAAACAGCTGAATGTTATTTATTATTATGATTTTTATAAAACCGTTTGTGAAAATTCAGTTCTGAATGCCTTCTCATTAGCCTTGCAAAATATTTTAAAGACAACACTGATTTTTTTTTATTTGTCAAGGATTTAAAATATAAAATTGTTGAACAAAATTATGAGGATAATACAAAGAATACATACTTCATTTAAAAACATATATAGGTATATATTGCCTATCCACCAAGCTTGGTAGTAAACACCATATAAGTTAACACGATAAAAAAATCGCCATGTATTTTAGTTCTATAAAATTGAGAAAATATATAGTTCCTTTTGAAGTATAGTTCTGATGAGGGCGTAAGCTGAAATTGCTATCTACTATACACCATATATACAGTTTTTAGAACTAAAACACGTTGCTTTTTTTTCACCATGTTATAATGTAGTTTTACCAAATAAATGCCAATTCAATCAATACCACACCAGTTGGTTGTCGCACCTACACCCATTATGTGTGTGAAACGGCGATAAAGCAGTATCGATAAAAAATAACTTTGTCTTTATTTTATTGGCCCGATACAAAACAAAACGGAATGATTTTTAAACCATGCACTGTTGTGTTTAAAAAGATAAAAAAGAGACAAAAAAAGAAAATGTGTCTTGCTCAGCCGTTTAGTTTAAGAATTATGTGAATGTGTATTGAAAATCTGCCAAGATGAAGGAGTTCTACCTACTCCACGTTGAATATTAAGAAGAACCCAAAATATCTCGTTCCCCATATGATGATGCAAATTTATTTTACGCTTCAAAGTTGGCCTTAGTTGATATCATGACAGGATGGCCTATCGGGCTCGTATAAGGACGGACCACATGAAACAATTCCGCTCATTCGGCATTCATCTCAAAGCAGTCCTACAGTAAACGATAAGCATCCCGATGGTTCTGTCCGCAAGTGCAATCCGGTTTTTCAAGCAATTTACCCAACCCAAATATTATAGTTTGCAGTTGAACTTGCCATGGCCGGATATAAATGCATCAAGCTACGTGTCCAGGTTATATACGGGAACAAAAGATAACTTAGACTATTGTGGATGTAGAACGTTTACAAATATATTTTTGAAATATAATAATATACTGATTGTATCGAGAGAATGTACCGAAAATTTCACAGTATAAAACCAACGAACACAACCGGATTGTGTTTACGCTTTACGATCGAATTAAAATTTTCACGCATGCCCGCACTTTTTGCATATTTTTAAATCACCGGTAAAGTTTTCTTACCAGTTAGTCTCTATAGATATTCGTATTAAAAATCTGAATGGATATGGTATAATTAGAAATGTGTTGATAGATTTGAGCGTCATTGCTCCTGACAAACGGTCTACCAACTTTTTGCTAGCGTGGAATATATTATTTAGTGTAGTGAAATTAAAATACTATAGTAAACCAAATAGGTATGTAAATAGTAATCAAGTATTTATTTAATAGTTTTTGCGTAGGCTTTTAATCTAGGCTACTGCGTCGGGCGAACGTGCCTCATTCTGCAGCTGCGGTTTGGTTATCGAAAGCAGGGTTATCAAAACAAATATATATTGATTTAAATAATAATGTGTCATAAAATTTGTTGATTTAAAAAGCTTTACTACGTGCTGTTAAATATGTACAACGTTATACATCGCCCGACTTGATGTTTTATGTAACATTGGCTTTGAACGACTACGACTACAGTACTGTTTAAATATTTATAATGATTATTAAATCTTATATTTCATCACTAGATGTTTATTAAGTATTTCTGTAAAAAAAAAAATATATATATTTTAATATAAGTTAATCAATATTTGTTGTAAAAACCTTTAAAGAATGACTCATTAACATAATCGTTAGTGAAAATTATCAGATTATTAGAATAATATTGTATTATTAAATTTGTTTTTGCTGCCATTTACTGCTTGTCTTGGGGTATGTGTTTTCCTGTAATTAATAACTGTGATATATAGATGATGCTAACTGTTTATTGTACGTTAGTTCTGTTGCATCCATGTGATAAATGCATAAAGATGCCGAAAGGCGAAACCCGGGTCGTTAGTGACAAAACATGTGGAATCGTATAAAATTTTAACAATTCAAATTTGACAATTAAATCAATATAAAGACAAAATTCTGCTCATGTGTAAAGAAATAATGAATTTTAAGATGTTGACTATTACTTCATAGTGAAAAGGCATTTTATTCAAATAATAAAACACAACGATTGATAATACTTCCATAAACTCATATTTAATGCCCACAATGAACAAAACCGGTCCTGATCTAAAAAATATTATATTGCCCAATTACAATATTTAAATTAATTCAATAATAAAAAACAGGTGAAAAAATCAATGTTTTTTTGAACAATTTTGACAATATTAAAGACCTTGACATTAATTTTTATTGAAAACTCATCTTTAAATACAATATACATATATCAATAAGTTTTCCTGTATAACATATATTAAAAATATATACGTATAAATATATAAAAACACCGAAAATGTGCACTACTTGGCTGAAATGGTACTAGTGAATGACATCAAATTATAAGTAATATATTTTTTTTTTAATTTATGATCTTTTTATGGCCAAACTTATTTGCGTAACCCTACCATCCAGGTGGTCGATTGAGTTTATATTGGTGTAAATAGCTCATTTCGATTTCGTGTCGTTTGATCAAATGACCGACTGAGCCATTGAACATACTTACCGGCGTATTTGTAAAGCAAATTCAATCAACACTCTTTAACATTCTGCTTGCCTGGTAATTAAAATTCGAACTGACATTGCGACAACAATACCAAATGGAGATTTTAATTCTCAATCAGATGGTCGTAAATCCTAGTTTTTTTCTTCTTATCAATCATTAATTTAATTTATTCATTGAATAACCAACTATTAATGTTGCAAGATGAATAATTTTAACTGTTTATGCATACAATTAATTGTAAAACTGGAGTACCTACTCAAAAATATATTTAAAAATTTTCGTATTCAAGTATCAAGTTTATTTTTTATCTCGTCCGAATTTGAATGACACAAAGTCATTTTTTGTAATATGTAATTTAGGTTATCATATGAATACGTAATTATTATTTTTTATTCGGTATATATTGAAGTCTGGTACAGCAGAGCTTCCCAAACTTTTTCGGTTTCTGGTGCCGTTAAAATATTTGAATTTTTTCGCGCCATCCCAAGTAAACACATCGGTTATCTCATGGCAAACCTTATATTACCTTAAATTATATAAAGCAATATTATTAATAATATTTTGTAAAGGAAAATTTTTACGGTGCCCTGGGGCGCCACGGCGCACAGTTTGGGTAACTCTGGTGGTACAGTGTAAATTATTCAGGTTTACAGTGTCAAAACGATACGTTGATATGTTTTAATATAATTGAATGGTGTAAAAAATTTGAAATCATCGCATTGTTTGAATTTACGAAGATCGATTAATTTGAGAATTAAAAATTGTACGATTGGGTTCTGTATGTTGACAATTTTAATATTTGCTATATTGTGGCTGTTATTATAGCAGGCAAAGTAAATTTATCGTTAAATAGAGTTTAAAGCTTTGGTATAAGACGCATGAATTAGTAGGTTATATTGTATTACATTGACAACTCTCTCTTTTGTCATATTTCTTCCAATTCTCGTGTGTGATACAAAGTCAAGCTAGATTACTACTCTCCTTAATACCTTTTTTTATTGCGTCGGTCGGGTTGAATTTGTAAAACACTGTTGACATTCCGTGAATATCAACGTATAAAAAATGCTGTATGCACAGCTTGTTGTTTTGAGGCAAGATTTGTTTGGCCATGGCTCGGCCGCTTATTTATTTAGTGAGGGAACAATATTTGCAGTCAGTGTAATTTTCACCCTGCGTCACTGGGGAGTTTCAAAAATGTGGCTTTCATTATGTTCTAATGACACATTGACACAGTACAGTGTGTGTTCGTTTTATTATTATTTTCCTCATCATAATTTTTAAAATGTTCATTTATCTTCCTGCCTCTCTTTACGTACAGTACAATAAAGTTTATACACCTTTACTTAGTTTGCACGTCGTTCATGGCAAGTGCTTTACACGCAGTGGGATTATATTATTGTATATTAATACTTTACGGTCCGTGGACGCCACATTGGCGTCATTTTTGCGGGGAACGCACAATATGGCGTCTTCGGATACGCGCAGCTATACTACCAAAAATTTATATCATTTTTAATTCTAACTTTCAAAATTTATCGATAGATGGATGAAAAATATACACGAGGTCTAAAATCAAAATTAGGAAAAAACGATTTCGGTGTAGATATTTAGCGATAATGTGCGGACCGTTTTAATAGGTGGCACTGCTGTGTGGCACAGTTTATGATTAAAAGGTAGCAATAAACATAAGATTCATCGGCTATATATTCATATAAACATAATATCGGGGAAATTGAGGAGAGGAGAAACTAGGAAAATAGGAAAACTCTGAGAAACATTTCAGTGCACATATTAGTGTTACTTACAGTTACTCAATAAGATACATGCTACGAAAAATTAACGAAACCTATTTGAAAATAATATCGTGTTGGATAATAATAATCCAAAATATAATAAAATATCTTTCCAAAAGTCTTAATTGAGTTGTAAATATATTTATTAAAAAAAAAATGTTAGAAATTGAAAGGTAAAAAAAAAAATAAAAGCCTATTTCACTTTAACAAATATGTATACTTATTGAAATTTAATAAGATATATTAAGTGATTAATTATCATGTTTCATTAATATAAGATCAGTATTAGTTACGCCGCTACGTAGGTCATCATGCAATACACGTGTCAATGCATAACGACACACTGAGTTGCGTTCCAATCCACCTTTGTTGAATTGAAATCAATATCTGTCCATTAGTTTGGTTTCACCTAATTTACAAATAACGACAGGCCGCACAATATTTTACGAAAGAGGTTAATTTACGTTTCACAGTGATGAACATTATGAGTTTATCTTATTGATTGAAAGTATGATGTTTTCTGTTGTCCATAATTTTATGAACCGTACAACCATGCAGAGGTTTTAGGAAAAAAGTATTTATTTTATAATTGCCAACATTATCTATAGTAGACCATGCATTAATAAATGTATAAAATATGTTTTTAAAGTCCTTCAATCTCAAGATACGATTATACACATTATGTGTGTATCCACATTTACTAAAGAATAATAACAAAATCTATTTTAAAAAGATTAAACAACTATTTCATATATAATTTTTTTTAAGTGTTTATTTTCATTTTTTGTTGAAAATTCATGACATAATAAGTCGCAATTTTTATTGACGTGACAACGTCTTATAAATCGATGAACGCCCGCTGCACGCACGAAAAAACATGACTCATTGTCCCGTTTGTCGCGTTACGCCGAAGGCAAGCGAGCGAGCGAGAGCGCGGATAAGCGATAGAGAGGCACGATCGGCCTACCGTTCGGATTGTGCCGCATCTATCTCTCTTCCACTCGATTGGTCGATACGTCTGAGTAGAAAAGAGACAGCGGCAGCACACAACTTATACACCTACAGTACCTACACGTGATCTGTTTACAACTGTTTATAAAGTGAAGTGAAATGTTAATGTGGTTTTCATTGTTTATATTACAACAACAATTGCGGCAATAAAGGTAATTAATTCTTGCATATTAAAAATCTGATTAACGTATAATAAATATACTTTTAACAATAAATTATCAACGATTTCTTTCAGAAAAAAAATTGTAGATTTCATTTCAGTTCTTCTTCGTATCCATACAAAATAATGATAATTCAATAAAAATGATTCCATTTTATTCATAAAAGTATGCAATCATTTCATCAATGTTTTCTTATGACGTTGTCACGTTAAACTATCGTCCGTAAACCGACTTTACAGACAACCAATTTTTTTTATTACTATAAATACTGATTTCATTTATCGTAAGGATCATCAACTGATAATGTAAGTCAGTCAATATTGCTCGCGATTAAACGAAACTGGTCCTAATCGCAATATTATAAAGTTTACGAAATAGTATCAAATATTGTGTTTTGATATTTATTAACTCTAATAATCTTCTTTTATTATATTATATAAAAGGATGCAAGAGGTTCAACAATTGTTTTTCTATTCGCTATAACAATATGTTGGCTTTACCATTATAAAAAGGTTACAATGAATGTTTTGTAGTGAAACAAAATACTTGAAAGTTATTAATTACGATATCTATATACGTGCTATTTTAGCGATAGGTGTGCATAGTAAATTATAAAAAGCAATAAAACTAAATTCAAATATTGGACATATAAATTTTACGAGCAGATTGAAGGCTTCGCTTTCATTTAGTACATAAATCAGGATAGGGCGTTTTTCTCACGCAATTATTCCCAATCTATGCCAGAATGCCCATAAAGTCTACAGATATTGCCGCTTTAGTGTTCCCAATGTAAACATTATCCGAACGAAACCTCCCATTAATTCCGATGACATCATTCTTAGCGAACTTTTTACGTTTTTACATTTTCAGAGCTGAAACCAAAGTTACGGATGACGCAGTTGATAGATTAACAGCCAAAGGCGTGCGGTAAGACGCAACGTGTAAAGCAGAGAAGAAAAAAAGATTATTTTTTAAGCCTAGTACAAATCTCTCATAATAGCAACATTTCTTTCATAAATTACATTTTCAATCTAGATTTCTTATAAACTTTGAATACGTTTCAACCTTATCCAAATTATATTCTATTCATAAACAGTCTTTTGGGCGAATGGCGAGCTTTATAATTCATTTATAATACAACTTTCATATATAACAAGTTTCCTTATGTTTTGAGAATATATGTAAAGTGTATTGGTTAGTTATGAAAAAAAAAACTTTATAATTTGTAAATATATAGGAATGAAGTCTTGTTGCCTCAATAATAAGCATTTGATTTTTATACCACAAAAATCTGAAGTTGCTGACAAGATATTGATTGAATTTGCATTTACTTGGTAGAACTCCTTTATAACACGGTGAAAAAATAGCAATGTAATTAGTTCTACAATTTTTTTATAAGATATAGTTGATAGCTATTTCTTCAAGTTCCGACGATGACGTGAGCTGAAATAGCTCTCAACTACAATATACCTTATAAAATTTTTGTAGAACAAAAATACATTGCTATTTTTCACCGCGTTGCTGACAAGACCTTTAATTCTTGTGGAAAAGAAAGTTCTGTTAGCACGTGTCGTTTACGTAAAGGAGATTATAATAAAAATTGAGCTTTGGTTCAAACACTCTATGACTTTAATGTGAAAGACAAAAAATATTCAGGTTAATCGAAAAGAGTATTAGTATTTAAATAAACAAATTCTATAATCCAGGAATCATTTCTAGAAATTAAACGATCCGAGCGATGAAGATAAGCATTCAATGATGTAATTTAGTTATGACCAGTGGTGGAAATCATCTATGGAAATCTTTTTCTTGACCTTATACTATATTATATTTGGTCGTTATTTCTTAGATGTCACTGGAATATGACCTGAAATAAAGGAGTGGAGATTTTCAATTGAAAACGTCCCCCTGCCTGCAGGTCGAGACCACACCTTTGTGGAAATGACAGAGGCTTGGCCGGTCGTGTCACGTAACGGATGACAGGGGGCAAAGCTAAAACAACAGCGAGCTACGCTTCAGAGAAACTCCGATCGATAAAAGCTCTCACAAAAGTGGATCATTCGACTTTATTGGGCAATTATAGGATTCACAGTTTTGATAAAAGTTACGTAATAGAATTGTGTACTTTTCCGAATGAAGGGACGAGCCTATTTTAAAATGTCTTATTTAATATCATCAATAAATTCTGTTTGAATCAATGTACACAAAGAACACATTATGCTATATACATTGTTGTTATATGTCAATATTTGATGGCACATCGTGTTATATTGTAATAAATTACTGACTATTTATAGTCACTCGACTCTTCGAGATTTTTATTGAATACACACGTTTTTATTTTATCAATGGCATAAAAGTTGAATGAATTGAAACATTAAACACGAATTAATATTGCTATAAATATATAAACAATATCGCAATGTGCGTTCAATAGCAGTTGAGATTAAATGTTTTATTATTTATTTTATAGTGTGTGTAACGCAAGAGTTTTTTTAACACAAGTAAACTATTATATATGAAAAAAAAACATTGTAACTAAAATATTTCAAAAAATCCACGTCGTCTTTTTTGATTCACTTATGTATACAAAATACGTAATGGAAATTCAATCCATTTTTTTGTAAACTATTAGTACGTACGAATTGTAGACAATTTTTGATGAATCAATTTATCTTTTACCTGCTAAGCCACATTGAAAATATTCGATCATCAAAAATTTCAAAAATTAATTATGTAGAGTTGGTGTCCGCTAAGTTTACGGTGTTTTATCAGGGTAAATTAGGATTTATTTAGACCCAAAAAATACAAAGTTTTAACACGGTGAAAAAAATAGCAATGTATTTTAGTTCTACAAAATTTTGTAGAACTAAAATACATTGCTATTTTTTTCACCGTGTTATAATGGAGTTCTACCGAGTGAATGCCAATTCAATCAATATACAAAGTTTTAACCTATTTAACTCTCTTATATTTTAAATTGTATACCGTCAACCGACTGCCAATAGCTGTCTCAATAGTTGAGATGTTAGCACTCAGAGGGTTAAAGTTTAAATGGAACGGTCGGTTAATATAAATATTTTTTATCTTTCTAGAAAAAGGCTACGCTTTTGTGGCAAATCGTTTCAAGTTTTAAAAACAATAATTAGAAATCTAACATTTCTGTTACTCACAACGCTTTAGTTTGTGATGTGTATATCTTTTATTGTATGATATTTGTATGTTCTCCCATATATCAAATATGACGTCATTTAATTTTGCAAAAATATCTTCTATGAATCACATACCTAATAATATCAATCAACAATAACTGTATAATAATATATTTAATCAAATGAAAAAATTTTAATAGAATTCGGTACTACAAAAAGCTCATTGTGAATAATGGTTCAAAAATGACCCGTAACCCGAGGTAACTCATAAAGATGTAGAGACAAAGACTTAGAAAGTGGCTTGAACCACTTCTCTATGTATTGGATGGCTTGCAAAAATATTGTATCATGTCATATTGATAATGCATTGTAATTTTATTACAAATAAGCCTTTGGTTCGTAGTATATAATTGAATGTTTTGAAACTAATACAATGAATTGAATTAGTTTATAACTATACAATGAAATGAATTGAACTAATAAAATTAAAAAAAAAGTGCTTATAATACTACGTACTGCATATGTACTAGCCCAGAATTTTTATCATTGTAAGAGCAGATTTTTTTAGTTCAACAAACTCGAAAATATACCTAAAAGCAGCATGAGAGACAGAATAAACAAGTTAAACGGAATGATATATAATATAAACGAATGATTGTGAACTAAAACTACTGTATTTTAACCGGTTAACTGCCGGCAGTTACATGTATGGCGGTACCCAGCACGCCGCGAATTTTACGACAAAAATAAAACTTTCTAAACATATCGTTATTGAAAGTGTAATAAAGTTTATTTATATAACTTACCAAATAAATGAAGAGTGCGCCAGTCGTGCAGTCAGTGCATTTATTCATAATCATAAAATTAATTGTTCATGGTGCAGGATTGTCAAAAAAACAAGGTTGTTAAAACGGTGCGTCTTAAGACGTAATTTTTGTATGAGCATCGCTTCGTTCACAGAAAATTATGCGTCTTAAGACGCTTTTGGCAGTTAACCGGTTAAGTATAGCCTAAGCGAGAAATTGCAAAGCTTTGTGAGTTTTTATTAATAAGTATACATTGGCATTCCAGGACAAATGTTTTTTTTGTTAATTATGTCGTCTCTTTATCGCTACTTTGGTCTTCAAAATGGTGTTTTTATTAGGTAACTTTTTTCAAGGGTGTTCTTATGTTTATACAGGTACAATTAATTAAATCAATTTAACTCACAATTTTATCATAGAAACGTCACAAAAATCTTCATTAAAAATTTATCCAATACTGCAACAAATAACATAATCAAGGACTTATTGCAAACTTATGTTTAGCTAGGTATAAAAACATTTAAAGAATTAATCAAAATGATCATTTTTATAAACTCAAGAAGCTTTTAAAATATACCATGTTTATTAAGTATATATCAAACGTAAGCTCTTAGTTAATCTTCATCAAGTACAGGCGTGAAATGCGAGCTAGATGTAGTATTACGACATACGTAAATCGTGGAGCATGCAATCTACCAATAAAATCTAATTCTGCATACGTAAATAATATATTAAAAACGATAATATAGTTCAACGTTTAAACAGTACGACGAAAGTTTACAATTGTTGGTTTTTCTTTCATTTCAATGGAAAACTGTATCATTCGTTGGATTTATCATATATTGTAGATACCAATTTTTAATTGATAATTTGATTATTTATAATGAGTATCGCTATGATGATAATTTCAAAAAAGATTTGATTAAATTTAGGCGTGATGGAATATGGTTAGAAGCGTTAACTTGTAGATCGCGTAAAACAAAATACTTTTTTTTTGTAAAGTATAATTAAAAATGATTTGAAAAGGAGGCGATAAACAACCAGTATTAACGACTTCACCACATTATTATATGAACAAGAGTTCAATGATTTACTTGAAACCACTTATCGTAAAATTTTATAGTTTTGAAACACTCCATTAAAGGAACATAGTGCTCTACATTAGGACAATAGATTTTTTCTATAATAAAATCATACTCATCTCAATATAATAAAAAAAATTACAAACTCTATAATGCGCCGCAGGGGTTTCCATACTAATCGCGCAGGTGTTTCGCGAAAACCTGAAAGGTTTTGTTTCTCTAAAGATAAGGCAGATTCTTAAATACAGAATTCATTTTCTGTTAAAGTTGAATTGGTGGCTTAAGTGCAAGTGGTTATGAAAATTGATTCATTTATCTAGAGCGTAGGATTAAAAAAAAAACAGAAAAATCAGCGAGATCAAATTTGATGATCTAATTAGTACCTAAGAGTGGCAATAAAATTATATTTTTATTATACTTTCGGATAATGCGGCATTTTATGTGAAGCAGAATTTTCTTATTATGTTACAAAGTTTTTTAACAGGAACGGGCTTAAAGCCACAAAATATATAAAATTTCATATGTTATACTTGATATAAGAAAACTGAGAACTGAAATTTTGCAGAATAAGTTTGGGAAACCCTGATATAAAGTCACAATTCTCAAAAATATCAAATTTCTTGGCAATGCAACTAGAAGTATATCATAACACAAAGATAGTTTAAAGAGGTATTTAATTATGATTGCTGTACTGTGATATCTGGAAATATTTTTAAGTGAAGAGAATAATTAAATCACACATAGTCAGATAAAAAAATGATTATCTATTTATATTTGATTGAAATATTTTTTTTTAATTTTAGAGATATCTACTATCAATTTAATTTACCCTAAAAAAACACCGATAAATTCAAATAAAAAAGCAAGTGACAAAACATGCGGAATCGTACAAAGTTGTAACAATTCAAATTTGATATTGAAATTCTATCAAGCACCTTCAGCCGATATCATATAAAAAAGCCTTCATGTCTTATAGAAAATTATTTTACGTAGCTATTTAATGATATATAACTAATTATTCACAAACATTAAAAATAATGATTGTGGTCACAATACTGATATATATTTTTTTAACACAACCTGCGAAATAACTCTGTCATGAGATTTATGTTAAAAATAGAAAATCTATTAAACATATTTTAGTATGTACGTTTTACGAGCTCATAGAAATTAGAAATAATCTACCATATGGTTACTTCTTTAGTAAACTTATAAATAAAAAATAAAATATTATCTATTTCTGAAAAAATGTCGACTTTGTTCTCAAATAGTATGCGCTGATTTATAACGATGTCCATTTCGATAAGATTGTCACGAATATGGTCTAGAAATAACGAGATCCATCAAAACATCGTGATATATTATACTTTTAAATAATTTATTGCGATGTTTCTGATGAAGGATATAATTCTATTAGCAGACAATTTTAGTTAAAAACGAACAGTTATTTTCTGTGATACATAGATTGATGTTACGGTAAAAAAAACCGCCGATCTATCATGTTCGTTTCACACGGATATAAAAAGAATATAAAACATATTTTACTTCAGTTAAATTGAAGTTAAAATGTATTTTACGACAATATCAAAATAAAAGGTATCGATAAAGTTATCAACTAACTGTAAAATCATTGCTGAATGAGACAGTTCTTAAAAAGTTACGGGACAATTTTGTAAGGTTCTGTGGTCTAGAAGATTTATTAGTTTCATGTTTTTATCGAGCTTTTGTAGTAAAATTGTCAAAGAATACATTATAACCTTAAAAATGTTGTATATATTAGTCAAGATAATAAAGGAATTCTGGTAACTAAGTAATTTAGAAAGACAATAAAAAATTTGGTTTAGAGCGCTGTCAACACTAACAGTGACTTGAATGACATAAATTATACTGACCATTCTCAGCAGTTTAGCGATAAAAAATAACAGGAAACAATATTTGTTTTTTTACATTTGATTTGATACCAAAATGATGAAATATTTTGGGAGAATTAAGAAGACGGTATAGATAATAAATGTGCATTCACTTACCACAATCTCTACAAATATAGAGTGCCGACTCTTTTCTGGCCACTGAGCGACAGCTTATTGGCACCTTTCCTATAGACAACTGCTTCTGTCTTAGGCTTCGTCTTCGGCCTCTCGTGACCGGGATCCGGGCACCCTCCTCTCAGCTCCCACACAAGGTTCGTTAAAGACTTCGGTCTGCTCAGCCTGCGCGATCTCTTCTCGGGAACCTTCGCTCCAGCACCAGAATCTCCCGAAGTCCTTCCCCCAGAATGGCTAGAGTCTAAAGTTCCATCTAGTTCCATTGCTTGGTGGAGATTTGACAGACTTTTATATCTTATGTTGAAGAGGGGCGAGCCTCCTTTAAGCAAAGGATTTAGGCCTGGACTAGGGAGAGGACTAGGTGGCAGTTCTTTGATCGGGGAATTACTTTTTTGACGGAATACCATTCTATTTCTTTGTGAGCTTCCACTGTTTTTAATGTAAAGCTTGGGGAGGTTATTGGAGACTGGAGCTATTGAACACTTTTCTTTGTATATAATAACAGGTGTCACTTCTTTGATTGAAGTAACGGCTGCTTTTCTGGTTCTCTTTTCTGCTTTTCCCATATTTATTGGTGCACTAGGAGGCTTTTTTCCAGGTATGGTTTCGATAGGTGGAGGTTCTGGTCTAGTATCTGTTATCAACGGCATATGAATAGGCGTTGTAACCGGAGATGTTGGTGCCGATTCGTGTCTTGCAAGTATGACTTCTGTTGCAAAAGGTGACTTAACATTTTTAGGCAGAGGAGCAAATCCTCTGACGTAATCATATATTTGGTCAATATCGTCGTATTCATCAGACGGCTGTGAGTGCTTGATTTCGTCTTTATGCTGATGGCTATGGCTGTGTATATGGCTACGGTGTGAATTCACAATATTACCGTATTTGTGATTATGATTAGCTGAATCTGAAGAAGCACTCCGTCGTAGGAAGTAACCAGTTTTTACGGGTGCCTGCGTTGATCGTTTCGGGTCTCCCAGTTTCCCATCCAAAACATGCATTTTATCGGTTACTTCTCCCAACAGTCGATTACATTTATCAACTAAGCGAGAATATTCCATAAAGTTTTTAATTTGGTCATCGTTTCTACACCGCTGCAGTTTTAGTGGTGCAGCAAGTGGAAGAGCAATCAAAGCATTCGCTTCTTTTTGGAGAGGTAGAGCAAAAATGTGCTCTTCTTCAAACGATGCTATCAACCTCAATTCGGGCACAAAATGACTTGAACTCTTGAGCCCTCTCGGTGGAGTACCATGAACTAGCCTCACAGTCAAAGGAAATCTTTTGCTCAGCAGGTTTTTTGCTGTGTGAACTCCGCTTATATTATCTTCTTTGGCCAACGCAGAAAATCTTCCGCGTTGCTCCAACCCAAGTAAAACAGTTTCTCCTTTAGAATCTGCACACCGTAGAAACTTTCCCTTAATACCATTTGCGTGGATTTCTCCTTCTGGTGTTAGCGTTTCACCAGCAGGGATTGTTTTAGTTGACCCCGGTGAAACAGTTCCATCGGTTTCAACGCGACCTTGTAAAACTCTCAACGTTTCCCTGACTAAGCACCCTGACAATCTTCTTCTAGCTAATTCTGCAACGCTTTCCATACATCGCACAGCTCTACCTTCTTCACTTAGCAATTCAAAATATCCTGCATATGACTCGGGAATTGCTAGTCTAGGCCCAACGCAAACAAGTCTTCGACCTTCTTTGAGCTTGACAGCTTGGGCGACAATCTGTCTGCGTCGCCCTGCTGACACAAGAAGGGCCGCAGGCTGCAGACCTGGGCTTGGAAGCGTTGGGACTCCTAGCCCACCATATTGCCCCTTTGTGAACTTGACGATGGAAGGCAAGCGGTGCTTGCCGATGAACTCTCTGAGGTGGGCAGCATCGTCGTGCCATCGCGCCGCTGCGACGACTATCTGCCCATCGGTTGCCGCCATCTTCTTCGTGATGCGGCTGTTGGTGTTATTTGTGCACCACTCGGCAGCGCTTTGATGTTTTGTCACATCTGAAAGAAAAAAAATTAACATCTTTAGAAAAACACCATATAACAACGATTTCTTAATTCCGAAGCATTCGCAAAGCTACCCGATTTATCGGATAATTGTTATTCAATTCCCCATTATTGTCTTTAAATTACTGTGTTTTTTAGTTATTTCATATCATTTGGTATATTTTTTCATGAAAACACATTTTTTAGTATTAATCCCACAATACTGATCAGGACCCGTTTCGTTCATCGTCAGTACTGTTGGTAATACTGATTAAATTTATGAACCATTAAACATGTTGTGGAAATATTACTAAAGTTTAGGTTTAAAATTGAAAAAGTAACTTTTATCTTTTACTATATCGTCTCCCTCCATTTAATGATCCCCTTAAAAACACCTTACCACCGTAAAACAGCAACAACAGATGCTTTTACGATAGTATTTAAAATATCGACTGATGGTGTAATTTCAGTCAAGCAGTAACATCTCTTCAATAATATTATTGAAAAAAAAAACAATCAAATTACCAAACTACTTTAAAAAAGTGTATTTTTTTTTATCACAAATTGAAATAATCAAACGTAGGCGTTATAACCACATCTTAAATATCAAACACTTTTTTCCGACATCTCTTTAACAATATCTTTAAAAAACGATTCAAAAGATCATTATCGTAATGAATACATTTCCGTTTGTAAAATATTATTTAAATTTTCTCTTACTTTCACCGACATTAATAACTTAACAAAAGAATTTCTTTATGAAAACCGAATTTAAGAAACATCAAATTTTTTCTTTGAATTATAAATAGCCATCGTTAGGATCGGTAAAAATACAATTATTTACATTTATAATCAACGCCAACGTTTCAGAGATAAAAACATTTCGATACGGATTATCTGGAAAAGTTATGGTAAGTTTCAACATTGGACACAAAACAATTATAACAACGAAGCTGCATAAGATATCGATATATTCTTCGTGGACGTGACTGAGTTCAATTTATAATTATATGTGTTTGACTGTTGAGTGAATTTTAAAGTTTTTATAGAAGAAAGAGTGACATAGCAGTATAAATAAAATTATTCACTCCCAGAACAACATTTCATCATAAGAGTCCAAGCAAAACTCAATATGTTCGCTCAAAATATCGCAAACGATTATAATTACAAACCGGTAATGACAGCAGAGAATAACTCGTATATGCGAATGCAATTATGCATGAACACATTTTTTTACATTAATATAATTTATGATATCGTATGAAGGTGGGTTTTTGATGGAATTTCAATATCAAATTTGAAACGTTAAAACTTTGTATAATGGAACTGAAGGTTCTGTTGCATCCGTGTGATAGAATGCCTGAAGATACCGAAAAGCGAAACCTAGGTCCTTAGTGACAAAACATGTGGAATCGTACAAAGTTTCAACAATTCAAATTGAAATTATTTGGCATGAAAAAAATTTGTGCTAAAAAAAAAATTTTTCTTATATATATATATTTTTTACGCGAATTTTGAGTTTAAGAATCAATTTATCAGATTAAATTATAATGTATGAAAATAAGTTTTTTTACGCGATTTTTTTATTCGCGCCACTTTTCGGAATCAATTTATCGCGTAAAAAAGGATTGGATGTATGTATAAAAAAATAATAATTCAAGAATTAGTTCTAGTATATATAATTTGAAGTAAAATTTTCATTGCATTGAATCAGTTGATAACGTTTGTTTTGGAACGGTGTTAGTCCAACGGAATCGGAAGCGAAACCGGTCATGTTCTTTACAATATAAAACCGTGGAAATAGTAGAAAAGACTATGTTTTTTTTTTATTTAAATATTATGCCTTTCCACCTCAGAAGTGACAGTCAAAACCTCAAAAGTAAATAAACATTCCGTTGTGACGTGAATACAAAACAATAAACTGGAAAGTGTTTCGGTAATATTAATTTAACGTACGGCTTAGTTGTTTTTCGTTTCACATTGCTCGCCAACAGGTCGAGAGAAAACAGTCTGCATAGATACAAAACATCTTTTGATGTCTTTCCAATCAGGATTAATAACAAGTATTATATTGTATTTACGAAGAATTGTTAACAATGACCTGAAAGTATATGGTTGTTTAACAATATGGGATACTCATAAATCATTTTCGCTTATAAAGAATGCCAATAACAGGTTTTGTCTTTAAATCAAGCAAGTTTATCGTGTTAGTGGTTTTGCCGCCGCGGTCGGCACATATTAGAATGTAAGTTAATGCGAAAGTCCTTCTTAATAATTATAATCTAAAGTAATTAACTTCTGGTGTATTCAAGATAATTATCTGAAAATTCTATGTATACGTAAGCTACACATTATTACCACCATGAGAAAAAATGCTTTTTTAATTAAAATTATATTTAAGCTGTTACATCATACGAGTAATAATTTAAATATTGATTTCAATTCATGACTAAAACTTTAATTATTAAAAAAAGGCTTCAGATTAGGTGAGGTTACGTTAGGTTAGGTAAAGTTAGTTCACTAAGCATATTTATTCACTTCTTTCTTCTAAATATTGAATTTTTCCCTAATTGCCTGTTTTTATACTGGACTGGGTTTATACACAGCAAATGTATGTGCTATTTCCTATTAAAAAAGTGCAACATTGTTTTCTACGAGTCAAAATAGGGTTACTTATTTATTTGACAAGTTACTATCCAAGATTGGCTCGTGTCCCGAATCGGTGTTGCTGCATAGTAAAATAAATCATGTGAACTGCAAAAAGATGAATATTAAACACGTCAGTTTGATTGTCTGCTTGATGTTTAGAGTTCAAAAGATTATTGGCATGTCATTGTGATGATCTATCTTATCATATATTTACATCTCGAGTCAGATAGAAAGAAATATAGTTAAGAAATATGAATAAATGAATCATGGAAACATTTCCAATCTTTTTGTGCGGCTTGCAAATCGATAAGTCACCAAATTGAGAGAGATGTCTCGAGCAGGAAGTTTAGAAATGCTTATTTGAAAACATACGTTTGGATTCACATCACGATTTTGGCCGGCAGCGCCATACAAGGGATAGATATGATGCCAAAGGTATTATATTATACCTCAACGCGGTTTACGTGAGGTGGAATATAAAAATACGTATGTATCATTCTCTTCGTTGAGCATAGGAATTGACTATGAGAATTCTTTTGACACGTTTGATATAAGTTTACTGACAAAGACGTGAGAAAATAAGATCATTCGTGAAGACTTAAATTACGGCTGGCTAAAATAATCGAATTGTGTATTCCCAAGCCACAGCATGAATAAGAAAACACGTTTTATTTTACAATAAAATTTTGCATTAAAACCATTTTCTTCAACTTTTGACTATTAAAAACAGTTAATAGTGTTGTTTCTTAGTTCTACAACCCATGGGTTTGTTTACCTGCTACCTTTAACACAAAATGTTTGTATAAATAGGTTTGCTTTTAAATTTTATTTTTTCAGTTGATAGTTCTCGCGATGAGCGAAACCGGTTCTGATCGAAAAATATATAATGTGAAAATAAATACTAAAAAATATCATGCCTTTTCATCAAGAAGTGGCAGTTAACACCGTTAAAGTGTTAAAAACAGTTTATTCAACTCAGATGTTATATGTTACAGAGACACAAGATTTCTCATAAATATTTATCGTTATTAGCATAATATGTATAAATATTTTGTATAAAAAAAGCTAAATTCGTTATTTATGTGTAATAATAGCAGCATATAACATAGAAGACATAATAATATAATAGCAATATGAACAAAGAAGACTTTTCGAACATATTATAAAGCACAGAAAACCACCCAAACCACCAAAGCGAAATGTATCGTAATGTTAAGACATCATTCGCGCTTTTAATTTCACCCTGAGTAAACGTCAAAAAAAGCTTCAAGTCTTATTCACATAAAATATGAAAAAGCTCTTATGAGACGAAATACGCTCACAATTCGTATTACGCTTTGTTCAATTCGAATAATATTGTTGCTACTAAGTCAGTATGACTGACTGACAAGGCTTACAGTTTGTTTCATTCTTTAACAAGTCTTCGTATGAGTTATATGTATATACATACGATTGATTTGTTAAGAATCACAAGTGACTTAAAAATGGTTCAAAAAATAATTTGCAATACTGCGATACTCATGTCGACTTATAATTCAAATTCAAACCTGTAAATACAAAAAAAAAAAAAAAACAAATATACAAGAGATATGTGAAGCAATATTGTGGGTATAACAATTTCATGCTGCCAATTGATTAAAAGCTTCCAAACGTGTTCAATGAAAATAGATGAGATACAATTTATAACCATAAAAATTGTTTGTACAAACTCGTACGTAAGATTTTTTCCACAACATTATTAAATCAATTTAAGCTGTGAAATTTTTGAATTTAGCCACGGTATATTACCATTAAAAATCATGAGAAATATTACTTTCGTACGGCAACACGTAAATACTGGCTCACGAGTTATTTTTTCAATATTATGATATATTAACAGCAGCAAACGGTAATATTTTTAATACTACAAAAATTGTGACAAGTTATGTATCAGAAATAACCGTTGTCTAAAAACAACCATAAGAAACCATTTCAAACAATAATTAATAAATCATTGTGACTTGGTAAAAAAAAAAATGATTGTGTAATTATAACCATTATGGCTCAGTTGGAAATGCTCTGTAATTTCTTTCTTTTACTACACTGATTTTCACTGGGATTTAAAGTCTCTAGCTAAATTTATAATTCTGTCGTCAATCAATCAGTTGTAATCACTTTTGGGATTTCAATCAGTCGTTTTAAAGTTCAATGGTATACGTCCAAGGATGAAAACTATCTTTCAAAAGTATATTTGACGATTAGTTACGATGTTTAATACATCTCCAAAAACTTTCGTAGCTTAATCCGTCTTTCTTGAAAATCTCTAAAGAGAGAGGCTTAATAATTACCTCCAATAAAAATTTGTTCTCGTCAAACCGATTGCTGTTGAAAATTTTAATCAGAATTTCTAAATAATTCAAGTTGATGTTAAGTGTTACTGTTTAATTCTCTTCGAGTTTACCTCAAAGGATTTCAAATTCAATAATAATTGGCTATCCACTTCAATGCCAATTTGTGGTAGATTAATAAATGAATTTCGCTTTTTCCGGTTCTGCCAATCTTTTGAGTATAGCATACCAGTAATTTAATATCTAGAATTTTGCGTAACAATGAAATAATTCAAGTCAAGCTAAAAACAAATAAAAATATGAATTATAATAAACACAACAAAAAAATTACACAAATTTATTAGTGCGATATTCGTTTCTAGATATGTGATATACATGTTATAGATTCCTGGGGCCAGCGTTGTCAGTGTAATAACTTTATAGAGCACCGGTTGAGGACCGCTGATCTAGGAGCTTAAGGAATTTGGGTTACGAATTAAATATTTTTATCTATTTTTCTCATCCGTATTTTATTATGCAAAAATACTTTACCTACTTAAGACGGTAAACATAATTTGGCAATTATTTAAATGTGACAAACGCGTGTCGCATTTGATCTCATTTTTTATTTTTTTTTGAATGACAGAAAGTCGACGTGGGCAGATGAATGTGAAAAAAACTGCAATGTCAAGTTCTTTGCAATTTGACATTGTCACGACATTTTTTAATTTCGTGTCACATTTTTAGGGTGACGAGTTTTTTCTTTGACGAGACAACCGGTACTTTCGTCGTTATTAACCCATTAGGAGAATTTAAAAGAAAAAAACGTTTCTATTACGTAAATATACTTTAGATTTTACAACTATTATTATAACTCTAACAAGGGAACCTTCAAACTTTTTATAGATGACATTATGATTTGGAAATTTTACGAAAGCTGTATTTGTTATTTTTACATATGTACATATATATACAAAAAAAATTGTTATCGACTGAAGGTGCTTGATGGAATTCAATAATGCAATACAAACTTGTATAGTTGATAAGTCAAACGTGATTATATATATATCTTTTTTAAGTGATGATTTAAGGTTTTGTTGTTATAGATTTAAGCCATTATTACATGTTGGAAAGGCATCATAAATATATAAAATAAAAACCATTTCTCTGTGATATAATTGAAGCTACGGTTATACGCCCCATTTACTTCAATATTATTAAAAAATAGCTTCGATTTTTTTTTATATAAAAAAATAAAACATTAGAAAAAAACTTCAAAACTGACACAAAATACTGTTTTTTGTTTTAATAGCTCGAAACTTTCAAACGAAGGTTGTTCCATAATCACTATTGAGCTAAAAACCTCAGAATTGATGACATATGGTAAAATTTGATTGATACAAACAGTTTAGATACTAAAGCGATGACGTAATCTCGGCTGGTTACATTATCGAAATATAAATTGTTTGTTTCTGAGTGCATATAAAAATTGTCATATTTCATTTTTGCTATTTTTTCAGAAATCTAGCAACATAAGCGTATGATTTTTTGCAGTGTTATACCAATTTATTTTATTTTTCTAAAAACTATGTCATTTTACATGAGCCGTGTTTATGGCAAATATTAAATAATGATTTCGCTTCCGGCTCCGCATATAGTGAGTAATCTCAACTGATTCTCACAATCTGTATGACTTGATATAAAATATGAAAAAATATTTTTTTTTCTTGTGTAAATTTTATAAAGTGCTTTGGATTTTATTTTATACTCATGTGTACGACTGCATAATTTTAGAATCCTGTAAATTTTTTCTCCAAAATATGTTTTTGCAATTCTGTTAATAAATCTTAAAACATAGCACACTACAATTTAAAATATGTGTTTGTTGACGGAGCATAAAAATACATGTATATTTTGTTTGATAATTTTGAAAATTTAATGTCAAAATTCTTCATTTTACAATCAGTACAGTCTCGTATTTTTATTCTGGAATATTTTGCATACATCAAATAACTTACTTGACTCAAAGACATCGATATTATAAGTAAATATTATTTATTAAACTCCTAATAAAATATAAATAATAAATTTCAATCATTAAGATAAAAGTCAATTACTATCAATTAATTCTGTTTGGGTTCTATGAAAAAAGTTTGTTTTGATGTACGTCAAAGATTACTATAAAAAAAAATTGACGTTGATAAACTAGCATTAAAAATTACTCAATAACATCAAGAATTTAAGGCCAGTTATTCATCAAAAGTAAATTATGATTTATGTGTTTATGATATTTCATAATAATATATATTCAATTTAAGTCATTGCAAGTATGAGAAGCCGTTTGTTAATTATCTATAAATGTAATACCATACTGATTATCTTATTAAAAAACCATTCGTTGAATTTTCTTACTCAATTTTAACAAACAAATAAACGGGACATCATAGAGTGGGCTGTAATGGGTCACAAGACGAGATATCTGATAATTTATTCGATTAACCCGTTACTACCCGTACACAGTTATATACGTTACAAATAAATACTATTTCATGCATGATTGATGCTTCACAGTCACTAATTACTTCTGTAATTATTGTTTTGAAGAATGTATAACAGTAACTGAATAATATATGGCTAAAAAATATAATATCGGCCAATTTGCTGTACATGCGAGTGATTTATTAGTAGTGACCTATTATAATTGTATATACCGAAACAAAGTACGTTTTCCACGGTTGTATAATAAAGTTTCTCGGTTATCTGTTTGCATGATATTGACATTTAGAAGCAGGTTTTTTTTTATTGCCATATTTTTTTTACTAAAAAAATATGGCAATTTTATCCAAATAAACTTGAAAGCAAATAATGCCAACATGTGAATTTTTTATTTGACATACACCAAAAATTTACTACGTCAAACAAAAAATGCATGTACAATCTATGTGATGGTTTGTTACTATCACTCCTCCAAAGCGACGAACAAAGAACATTTTTTGGTCAACTTTAAAATTTTGCGTTAAAATTAAAATGTTTACAGTAATTGAAAAATTTATCGTATGGGGGTTACATGAAGTTTAAGTCAATGGTGATATTTTCAATTTCATAAATCCAAAATTAACCAACAATAAAAAATGGACATAATAACGGGGACGCAAATATCGCATGTGTATTTCCTATGCCTGTATTTTTAAAGTCTCGGCTGTAAATAATTAATAATTACTTTTTTACTCCAGTATTTCAAAAATCGTTTACATGTAATAATGCAAATGTACATTTTACATGTTTTTTAAATGACGACCACAAATGTGATACTGGTGTGATATAATGCCTGAAGATGCCGAAAGGTGAAACCCAATAATATACAAAATTTAAGCAATTAAAATTTGATATTGAAGTTTAGTCAAGCACCCTCAATTGGTATTGTAAATTATAAAAAAAGTCTTCTGACAATTTTCGTCAATCACAATTGTTTTCGAAGTAAACCCATGGTGTGAGTAAGGAATTAATATGGTGATATATGGATAGGATGTGGAAATAATTTCTATACTTTTTATTGCTATGTCTACAAGTTTGTATTTTTAAAAATCAAATATCTTGAGAAGAGACTTTGAGGATATATGGATGCATTTGTATTAATATATATTTTAAAAAACCATCGGTCATCGGATGTTTCCATTCGGAAATATGAAAAAAGCAACAGTGACTTGCCATTCGACAACGAAAACGTAATTTACATAAAAGCATTTGAAGCTTACTTATGTAATAAAAAAAAAATGGTACATAATAAACTTAACTTTTAAAATAGTATAAGTTGATTAAATGTGCTTATTGTGTTCAAATTTATTTTTACTATGTTTTATTTTTATGTTTGTTTATTATTTAAATCGGATATAATATGACTACATTAATATTAAACGTCTACTTAAATATATTGAACAACAAAGTTTACGGAATTAATTTTGTTGGCATAGTTGATTGTATCTTGAACTGTTTTTTTTAAATGTATAATATTCAATAGGTGAAGTATTCTCAAATTAAAATTAAAAAAGCTTGATGAATATTAATAAGAAAAAGTTGTTTTTATATTAGAATATTTTAAGCCGGGCTTCAGAATGTTAAGACATTTAAAAGAAATGACTTAACTTTATTGTTTTGACGGACACATCCGCGAATGTGTGTCAACATTGAACGGTCGCTTAAATATTATAATATACCAGCGGATCGACACGAGATTAGCGTCGTGATTGACTCAAATCAAGGTTGTGCCTGTTTGACATGGATTTCTTAATACTGCTATATCGTGATCTTAATTAAACATCACTTTGTTGCTATATCGTATTGTTTCACACTCAGAGGTGTAAGCAATTGAAAATTGCAATAATATTATTATTTTTCAATATTTGCCGTTCAAGTGAAAAAAAGTTCCTTCAAGTAATTAAAAATATGATTTTACTTTTATTGTTTTACTCAAGACTGATAAGAAATTTTACGAGTGTGGATAACCTTACTTATGTACTTCCACCCAAAATACCTGAAAATTCTTGCGTAAATAGTCTCGTACTTTTTGCGGGGAGATAAAATTGCGTATAAACAATTCATCAATAAAAACTGTTTATAAAACTTAAATAACAATATTTTGTTGAAACTATCTTCGATTACAGTTTTGATTTTACAAAAGAAACTATATTTGCTTATTTTATCTCAACACTATAATATTTTAATTTTATTAATCAATGCAGAGAAACTTTTTTAATTATTTCTTTTATCAAATATACTCAGTACTGTAATATACTGACAGCTCAAGATAGTGATATAAGTGAATATAAATTGTAATCATCAACACGCAAACTGATGAATCATGTTCAATGAACATAGTACTGATAATTCATTTATTTTTTGGTTTTATTAATTATTATCTATCTTGAAATTCATCAGCACAGCTCTATAATAAAATTATAAAGCAATTCTTTATTGAATATTGAAATATTTATATTTGAAGATTGTAGAAATTCACACTTTTCAAAGTACAAAACATTTAGTGAGCGTCTTCAAATTTATGACAAAATTATTTATGTTTGTTATTTATATATGTAATGTCTTTATTTAAAAAAAATGATAATACTCTTAAAGTATTTATGCCCGAATAGAATCATAATTAGTTAAGTTTTCTTAAGTTAGTTTAGTTAATATTGAACACAATCACAAGCGCAAGAACAATGTTTATCATATAATATAAAAACATATCTTACATATAAGAAATTTATGTATACGATTCAGTTGAATATTTACAAAGATTATTTTGAAAACAACAGAAAATACAAATATTTTTACATAAATGCAGAAGGTTTTTTTAAATTGAAGTTTTCAAAAGTGACGTATTGATCATTCTGCAAAAAAGTATTTAATATTCCGTTCTGTGGTAACCCTGGCCTTGCTATTGAAACTTTTTGTCAACAGTGTGTGTGTAACTCAATTAGCATTTATAACGGGACCAATACGATGTTACATTAAGCCATGATAGGCCATACACGTATAGATGTTTGTGAGAAATCTTGTATGAAAAACAGAATTACATTTAATTTGAATTGTTGTAATTTTGTACGATTCCACAGTGAACGGTGTCAGTTCTGTTGCATCCGTGTGATGGAATACCTGAAGATGCCGAAGGGCGAAACCCAGGTCGTTTGTGACAAAACATGTGGAATCGTACAAAATTACAACAATTCAAATTTGATATTGAAATTCCATCAAGCACCTTCAGTCGATATCATAGGATTACATTATATTTTGATACGCCTGATTTTCTCTTTGAAAGTGTTATTTGTAATTGCATTGCTTTAATTCCAATATACATACAAATAATTTAATAAAAAATGGCAAAAATAGTAGCTCTTTGTATGTAAAATACAATTTATGTTGAATCTATTTGTTTCTTTTGACGTCAACTAATCAACGCATCTAATGCAGATATCATTAAAATTTCATTGTCAATTATATTCAAATGGTTAATTTGTTTAGTTGAAGTGATTGAAAATATATTTTACATATGATATTTGCTAAGAATTATGGTGAAATTTTCTGTTTTCTGGGGCAACGTTGATTCGAAACCAAATTTCCAAGCGTTTTTATTTAAAAAAATAAAAATTCATTATAATCTTAAGGCAAAAGTGTAGTTGTATTGGAATATAGTAAAACAAATACTATTTTTCGTAATACCAAAGTTCACTAAAATTCTTTACGATTCTATTTTGTTTCAGTCGATATATTATAATATATAAAATCATTTCTAATTTATGATATCGACTGAAGGTGCTTGATATAATATCAATATAAAATTCGAATTGTTACAACTTTGTAGGATTCCACATGTTTAATTTAATTAGCTGTAATTTACTGCTTGCCTTGGGGTAAATGTTTTCTTGTAATTATTGTAATAACTTTGGTATATAGACGACGCTAACTGTTTATTTTACGTCAGTTCTGTTGCATTTGTGTGATAGAATGCCTGACGATGGCGAAAGGCGAAACCCGAGTCGTTAGTGACAAAACATGTAGAATCGTAAGAAGTTGTAACAATTCAAATTTAAACTCATTTCTCATTATTATTAAACGTTAGTATATGATAAGTGTGCTTGGCCTCACACAAGTTCCAGCCTTGTATGTCAAAAATTCAGATCGATTATTTTAAAATGTGCCCAATGAAATCTCGTGCACAGCTTTTGGATTTTTGCTAAGGCGTGTATTTTTTCAATATTCTTCTTCTTTAAGTCGATTAACATCGTAAACGTCTAACTGTTAACAATTATGTGCACGATTTTACCGAACGTCATGAGAATATTAATTTAATCGACTGCTAAACCGGTCAATTAGTAATCCCGGATTAAATAGGGCCGATTTATTTCTTTGACATATTGGATAGGCTACCTTTATCATAGCCGGTGGCAGCTTCTGTATGGACAGTAAGATCTCACTTTAACTAGCAGACAGTTTCGTAAGAAATTTCTAGTAAGATGAGCAATTGTATTTAATAATTTATGATATCGACTGAAGGTGCTTGACGTAATTTAAATATCAAATTCAAATTGTTACAACTACTTAAAATTCCACATGTTTTTTTTCAGTTCTGTTGCGTCCGTGTGATAAAATGCATGAAGATGCCGAAAGACGAAACCCAGGTCGTAAGTGACAAAAAATGTGGATCGCACAAAATTATAACAATTCAAATTAGATATTGAAATTTCATCAAGCATCTTCAGTCGATATCGTAAATTATATTATTCAATGATTTTATTAGCAGGTTTGAACAGTGTAAGTTTCGCAAAGGCAAAACCCGGGTCGTTAGTGACAAAACGTATAGAATCGTACAAAGATGTAACAATTCAAATTTAATAGTATTTAAAATGTTGAATACCGGAAAATCTGACAGCTATCCTTAATTTTAATGAATCGTTGAATCTTCAATGATAAATATGTAAGTGCAAAATTGTTTGACGATATTTTTATCACTCGTATAATTTAATGCGTTTATATGTATTGTGACAAAAGCAAAAAGCGACATTTGAAACCATAAAAGTGTTTGTAGTGAAGAGTTGTTTATATCTAACATACTGCTATATAGCACGGCAATTTTAGTAATTATAGGCCAAGTAAGTTTTTGTAGACCATCGCCATTATCTGGTAAAAGAGCACACGTTATTACAAATATTAATCTACGATGACGAAAGTACATTTAAGTCTCCTTAATTTTATCCAATTCATCGTGATAATCGATTGTATAAGCGTCTATTATGAAGACTTGGAGAGAAAGAGAATCGATCCCTTGTCTTGTCAAATGTAATATCGAAGTTCTGCCTTAGAGAAGTTACTTTAAACATGCCCCCATAGTTGGGCAATATCAGATGACACCATTCGCAAAGTCTATCGTCGTTATGAAATTCGGCCAGTAGCGTGCATAAATTAATAAATCGGCTTCGAGTGATAAAAGATAAAAAACCTTCCCCTGAGTAAATCGCAAAACTTCATCTTTATCGTTGAATAAAAATTATACCCCTTGTGTTTCTTGGTGCATTGCAGTGGTCTTAAGCCATTGCAAATAAATGTATTGGAAAAAATCAACAAAAACCGCAGATTGTTGATGTCGAAATTCTGCCAAGTAAATGCCAATTCAATCAATGATTTATTTTGTATCAAAGCACACTTTTAGCTGACTAAATGTCACATTTTTTTTCCATATGATAAATATTCGTTTTGTTCGTTTTGATTTCTTTTCTTTGTGTATATTTATTAAACGGATTTATTGATTATGTTTTTACCATATTCGCTTCAAATGACAAGCGTAAGGTTTCTTAAAGGATGTATCGTGATGTGGTTTTCTTGCGAAGATTGCTTATATGACTCAAATTATCAATCTTCGAAAAAAATAGGAATGAATTTATTAGGCAGGTTTTCAATAGTGCTTCGCAAATCGCCTTCGATTTAAGCTGTTTTTTCGCTTCAGATAGGTAGAAAAGAATTTTCAGAAATCATTCTGGACAAAAATTTATACGTCAACTGAAAAAAATGTTCATATTTGGAAACGGAAGTCAACGACATGCCCACTGCACCATAATAAAATTGATACCTTTTTCGAAGGGTAAATATTTAATTGGTTTTAATACGCACGTGTGCAAATAAAAATTACGACTATGTTTACTTAAAATTATCAGTTGAAGAACTTAATAGTATTGGAATAATCATCAAATCATTATTATTAATATAAATAATTTGATTTAAAAAAGCACAATTTTTTCTAGGAGCGGAATCTTATTGTATTGATTTCCTCAAATAATCTTTTTAGTTAAATTGTGCTATTTATTTCTGTACTCGTTTTACGAACCGTTCCAATCATATTGATGTTATTCTAATAACTTTATCGTCTGTTATGCTTGCTTGAGATTTTTAAACGCCACTGAATGTATTGAACGATAGTACGGAAAGCGAGTCGAGCATTCGATTTATTGCACGCTAGTCAAGTGAGAATAATCGATTTTGGTCGTATACTGTCATCATCAACGCTGTCGTGAGGTACGACCAATACAAGGATTGCAATACTGATACTATTATAACCGGGTCCCGGTATTTTCCCTATTTTTTAAAACCGAAATATCTGTTTTAAAAATGAAATCATCTGGTTTTGAAAATTAAATGATAGCCGTTTTTTGGCAATATGTTAGGTCACATGTAAGTATTTGCAATAGTCACACCCATTATAGAGGATTCCTTTATTTATAGCCCTAATCTTGAAGCTTTATACAATTTTAATATGTAAGCTATCATTTACAAGTGGTAAGGTATTGTAATAAAATAAATAAACTAAGCTAATTCCAAGTACTAATTCTTTATTTTATAAAATAATAATTAGGACCGGTTTGGCTCACGGTAAACCTTCTGATGGAAGTATAACGAAACAAATTGAGTTTTATTTATTTGAATAAAATGTTTGACAGTTTCAATTATTTTATGAAATGTGTGATAAGTGACACTCATTTTAAATCGTAAAATTTATTAATACGGATTATCCTAATTCAAGCTACATATATTAACATATTTGATACCGGTATTGATATATCTGTCCGGAATAACTAGCTAGCCCTAAACTAGCTTCAAATATTTATCGAATCCGATTGTCACACAGTTAACAACAATCGATCGTAAACCAGTCCCCAATTGCGTGGCATATAAAGGAAAATATAATACTAGAACAAAGCGATCACCATCGAGTACAGGCGACGAGTAAAACATCAAAATGGCTTTGATAGTTGGTGATTTCAGATATCATATAACTTGTTGTACATAATTTAACCCTCTGGGTGCAGGTCTTTTGGGATTACTATGTCAGATTTGGCGCGATTGTAACGCTAAATCCCTGCAGACTGTTGGAAATATATCGGATGCTGATCCAGCAATTTTTGATAGACTAGTAAAAGCTAATACATCGGTTTTGGTAACGAAGAGTTAATACAAGTAGACAGTGCTAACTGAGGAGAATGAGTGAAACAAATATTTCTGAATAAAATAACCGCTGTACATTTACCGAAAGATTAACAGTGGTAACGTGAAATGACATTCAAATAGAAGATTTTTTTACTTTAGAGAGTATTGAACATTTAAATGTTATGAGCTTTTATTAAAATAAAAAAGCACGAGGTTAAAACGGTAAATAAAAAAATTTTACGTTGAAAAATCTTTGCTGTATATATGGTATTTTATTAACAATTATTAGAGTGTAAAAAAAATAATTTCAGGTATGTTTATCACCAACTCATTTATGCAAAATTAAAAGGAAATATTATAACACGGTGAAAAAATAGCAATGTATTTTAGTTCTACAAAATTATTTTTAACAAATATAGTTGATAGCTATTTCGGCTCACGCCATCGTCAGAACTATCCTATCTTATTAAAAATAATTTTGTAGAACTAAAATACATTGCTATTTTTTCACCGTGTTATAATGGAGTTCTACCAAGTGAATGCCAATTCAATCGAGGAAATATTATGTTTATATTTTCGAAATTCCGCTTTTGCTATTGATCAACAATAAATCATTTATTTAATATTAAATATGTGGCGGTAATTTGAGATATCGGCAACTTTTAAATCATTATTCGTTCGTTCTTTCATATTCGATACCCAAGGCGTTTATTGTCGAGATTAGTTGCTTATTTATAAAATATTGCTCAGGTGTGTCCATACAGTATTATTCGAAATGTGACTTAGTTATTTATACAGTAGTTCAAATCCAAACCACTTGGGCTAGTTTTTAAATGAAAATTATGCGAAGTTGACCAACAAGTTAATCGATGTAACAAGGGCCGGCAACTGAATAATTAATATTTATTAAAACTGAAACCCAATCGTGGTAGCCTTGTTTTAATGTACAGTTAAGCAATAGATATAAAATTTTATATATTTATATCCAACATATGCCAGGCCCAGTTGCACATTTAAAAAGTTATTATTCTTTAGAAAGTTGAATAAAAATAATTCTAAGACAAGTCCACTAAGTCAAGACTCAATCCAATAATGATTGGATCAGTGGCGATTTTTTCCCACTACCAAATTAATTGATTTAATTTTGAACGTGTAACATAAACTCGGTCAAATGGTCTATAAAATAAAATAAAAACTGACGATAAAGCGATACATAACATTGTTGATTTAGTGTCATTAATAGACTTTTATAATTTTAATGAATGAATTTTAATTCGGCGTACAAATTTCAACATTTATATAATAACTGGATTTACAACATAAATGAAATTAGTTTTGCGTAGTAATACTAATTAGCCCATAACTCATGAACAAAAATACGCGATGAATCAAAAGAATAGTCAAGGTCATCCAAGTTTTTCATGAACACATATATTTCCAAGATTCCAAGGCTGTTTGCTTAAAAGTTTGGATACAAATGAGCCATACAAGTTTTATATATTTTATGTTAAAGTCAAGTTATTAAAAACGATTTTTTTAATCAAATTGTTGGAGCGTTAAGATGAGAGTTTTTCAAGTCTTTGTCATCTCTTTCGTATTGGATTTTTTTCATTGCTGACTGACGTTAGTCACTGCAGAGCTGAGCAATCCACAGGGAATCCGGTTCACGTGGACACCACACATATGTTCTAGACTTATTGTTAAATATTTAATAATATAAAATCTGCTTAATTGTAATGATTATTGACAGGTAGTGTTTTATAAAATAATCGATAATATGTGAAGTGAAGAATAAAATACAATCACTTTTCCGCTTTTAAATTAAAAAATTTAGTTCGATAACCATCGGTAACATTTCGCTGTCTCTGAAATATGTTTTGTACCCAAGAATTTGCGAAATCTTTATTTATTTTCAATGTGGATATTTTCGCCCAGAGAAATGGAGCAGACTTAGTTTCTTGCCGATGATATGAACGATGTGATATCAGCTATGTCTGTTATCTCTTATCAGATGTAACCATAATATACTACTAGGTGCAGTGAAGCATGTTGTAAACAGGTGTTTTGCTGCCAGCGTTTTGACTTTTTTCGCGTTAAAATGCAATCATTTTTTTAAATAATTAATGCTAATTCAAAGGAAAAAATATTTGATCCACTTTAAAGGCTTTTAAGTTTTTCTGAAAATGCGTTATAAATTACAATTTGATTATTACAAATTCCTCTGCATGTATGACGATTAGGACAGGTTTTCGTTATCACAAGCATAATTAAGTGAATGATAATCCTGGTCGATATAAAAATGTTCAAATTGACCTTTATATTGATAAGAAATTTATAGTTTAATTTTGTTTGTGCATGGTGTAAAATAATGTATTTATCTATAGATTTGTAATACGGTACACACACATTTCTCATAGGAAATGAAGTAGACTTGTAGAGCTCTGATGCTAACGCGTTATAGATCTTAACGCTTCATCAATTTGATATTAAAAAAAATCAAATAAACATACACTATTTCTGTTTGCGCACCGTGTGCTTTGGATGAACATTTAAATGGAACACTAATATTTCACTCTTTTCTAAGTAATATTAAAAATACGGCTATATATATAACAAAACAGTTTTATTCAAAAATTCCAATATTCTGATATAACACGTTTTAGTGTGAAAAAACACGAATATATTTGTATATGTATATTGAAAAACCAAAGTAAATTATTATTGTACAAAACCAAATACACAAACTTCTGTACACACTAATATCTCTGTGTATTGTGTTATAACACTAAAGATGAAGGCATTATTTATAATCAAAGATCATTTTTTAAATTAAAAAATCATGCCAACATTAGACTGTCTCATTTTACTTTGCCCTTTTTAGTCCTTTTTTCTAAAGGGAAACGGTCAGGATATCGTTTTAAATAGCTTACATAAAATTACAGATGTTACCAAATAATTTTGATAAGAGTGTTTATGCCTTCAATTTTATTTATGTTCAATAAAGACAAAAAATTTAACATTAATTAAGCTTTATTCGTTTTTTATTCCTAACCTAGTGGGCGTGCGTATAATATGTTGTTTTCATAATGATTGATGATCATTAATTAAGAAACTCCTAAAGGAAACTTTTTTAATAAAAGACACAGTCAAGTATAATCTAAAAATCAGGTCAATGTGTTTTGGTACTTTGTATAATATAAAGCCCAGAGCAAATATAATTACTACTGACTATCTCCAACGACCTACGAACCGTTGATGTATGCATTCATTAGTGAGGTATTTCGAGATGAAACAAACTGTTAGGTTTGGTGATTTTTTGTGTGTATAATTATAACATCATATTTGGACTATGATATAACCAATGAAGAATTATGGTCAAAAAAATTTGCCTGTGAGAAGTTGTGGAATTTGACAGATCCCATGAAAAATGGCTTTATTCTCTCATGTTACAATGAAAAATGATAATTATGGCTTTTATATAACACAATGCATCTTTCCTAAATTATTTAATAAAAAAATCTCCATATTTTTCAATCAATGATAATATTATCGATCGTGCGTAGTAATGACTATATTTCTGCTCAAACATCAATTCGCAACTGAAATCGAATCCACCAATCGTCTTGCGCGCCATCACATGTGCGAGTGCATACTTAGATTGTTGCATATTTCTGCCAGATATTAAGTGAAATGAAAATTGATTTATATTAACGTGTTCCAAAATATTTGTTTGAATACAGTGGAACCTCGATCAACCGTTCTCGCATAATACGTTTTCCCGGATGGAACGCTTATTTTTTATAGTCCCGTCTAACTCCCATAAGAACAATGTTAAATAATCCCGCATTGACCGTTTCCCGATTCCCCGATTTCCTCGATGAACCGTCTAAATATTTTGGTCCCGTCACAAATATTATCCCGATTGACAATTTTTAATGCATATTTCTCCGTATCTCGGCAAGCAAGTTTGACACAGCCGAGTGCAGGTGTTATGTTTAGACACGCTTGAATCCACTGTACATGTTAGACATAACGCATTGGACGCATGTGCTATTTTTTGGGTTGAAATCCACCACACGCGTATTATTGTTTATGATGCAAATGTAGAGTTGTTTAAAATTCATGGTTATAATGATTCCTGTACATACAAACTTTTAGTCACAAGTTTATTAACAAGACTTTGTTCCGATTAAAGTGTCAAATAACAAAGAAGCAAACGAACATAAAGGACTTTTTTAAAAAATAAATTTTATGTCAGTATGTACAAGTAACTGATAAATAAATATTTTTTACGATTTTACTTGCTTAATATTATTTGAAGCTTTCCCGCATTAACCGTTTCCCGCAATTACCGTTATTTTTTCAGGGTCCCTTGGACAACGGAAAATCGAGGTTTCACTGCACTGCTACTTTAATAATAAATTAAAAAATTGGTTGAGTTGAAAAAACAGTTGAGGGAGTAATTCTTTATTTTTGGGTATGAGCAAGTTAATAAATATAAAATGTGTTTAATAAGCATTTTTGTATGGCAAAGATAGTCAAAATACTTTATATGGTCTGATGTTGACATGAGATGTCATTTTGGCTTGACCCATCAACATACTATAAATAATCACTTCAAATTTAATGCATCGTTAAATAAATTTATATCTTATTTGGGATGATGATTGTAATTCTCATCAATTTCATAAACTAAAAATTTTTTGAGCAGTAATTTTAGCTGTTGATTGGATCTGTCATGAGGAAAGAAATATATAATAATATTTTTAAATAGTGCTTAAGAATTAATTTAAAGGCAGAGCTACCAATCCACCCCAATTATTTTTTCATTTTTAACTACGTATATAGAGCTTTTAAAGTTTGAAAAAAATAATAGGCAAAGCCGAAATTTTTGTATGCCTTCTTCGCATGTATTTTAGTAACATGATAAATTAATACAATTTACATCATCTGAAAGCTTTGGATTCTGGAAACAATTAAGAAAAGCTCAGTAAAAAAAGTGTCATTTTTAAAAGGGTGTTTTCATAATGTGAATTCGCGTCTAAGTGATTTAACTAAACGTTATTGTGTTCCCACATTAATACAAGATTTTCACACAACAAATTTTGACACTTTTTTATATAATTAAATGGTATTAAAAGTGAAATAGAATATATATATTTATTTACAATAATATTTTTTAGATGTTAAGTGTCACTTATTGATGGAAAGGCATGATATTTAGAATAATAAAACCACATTCTTAGTGCTTATTTCCACAATATATTTTGTTATTAGGAACAGTTTCGCTCATTGCGGGCATTATCAACTGAAACATAAGTCTATTTATACAAAATTTTGAGTAAAACGTAGCAGTTATACAAAATTATGGGTTCAGTTGATAATGCTCGTGATGAGCGGAACCGCTCCTAATCATAAAATATATGGTGGAAATAAGTACTCAAAAATGTGTTTTTAATATTTAAAACAGCAAAAATTGTAGGGATTTGGCTTACCTTGACTTTTTAACTCTTCACATATAAACCATAAATAAGGTTTTACGCATGCCCTGCCGAGTCAGGATTATTCCCACACAAAGTAATTTCAAAAATTAATTCGGCATTGGTTCTTTTAAAACATTTTTTAATACGAAACACAGCTAATGCACGATAGCTTAAGCACTCTTATATTTTTTGCATCAACTATCGACATACTGCAATCGACTGTCTCAACAGTTAAGATGTTAGCAGTCAGAGAGTTAATTACAGTACAATTAAAAAAATACGTATGTTTCCCTGGAAGCGATCCGTGTTTAATTATTTACGTGTTTGTAAAGTTGTTTCAGTGGGAAAATTGTCAGTACCCAGCGTTCACACGGAATTACGATGGCACTGGTTAATTGTGCAACAAATATAATATAAACGTGTTGACATAAAATAGAGAACATCTGAATTAGGTGCATTTAAAATAATATTATATGAAACTATTACACGTTGCCGTTGCGTTATTGATTGGCTTAAAAAGTCTGTTTGTAGTCATGTCTATTTTTATCTCAATTTTTTTAAATCATAAAAACTATTTCAAGAAGATTGTTATTAAAAAATACTGTGTTGAAATAGGCGTTTAATAAAGATAATACGCTAATCGTAGTAAAGGCGATTATCTCACTAAAATTCCTGCTTTGACCCTTCCTCCTAACTTACTTACAAAAAAGACAGTTCAACTGGCATATTAACAAGAAATCTTCAAATGAAAAGGACTTATTGAAAAAATCTGCTGTTCATAGGTTTTTAACTTATTTATCATAGTTCTATATTTATTTATTTTAAAAAATATTATCCATTGTCACTTCTATTTTAAAACGCATGGATTTTAATTAAAAGCCGAATTGCTTGTCACTCATTTAGTCGATCTATCTGTTTTTATAAAAAATTAACAGAGGTATATAAATGATATGGTGAATTGTAAGTTAGTGATAAGCTTAATTGACTGACTGAATACACAATAAAAAAGCATTTTTTTTGATTAAACAGTTTTCGGCACTACTCGTTTTATAAAATTAAGTATTTATAGTGTTATTATTTTTTTTACGTTAATTTCATATTATCATTAAATGTATATTTTCTTTGAGAAAGAGGTATATTACGAGGTACATTCAAAAATTTTATTACAAAAAAACATAATGAACCTGTTAATTTGACTTCGATATGGTGAAATTGATTATTTCAGTCTTATTCTTGACGCCATCATAGTCTTGTTTTTTTATGTACACGGCTAGCTGTATTAGCCCATAATAAACGGTAACATTTGCAGTTAAGCCTAATGACGCCGACAGTAGAAAGTAAAGGTAATTTCTCCCGCTAATAGCATAGCGGTTTATATTCTTACTATTATTATCTTATTTCCTGAGATAAGTCGCTCGCTGGTATGTTCGAGGTCTAATGGTATAAAAACCCGTTTCTTAGGCGACTAAACGAAAGCAATGTTATTATGTTCAACGGGTCGTCGGACGTTTTAGCGTATATGATATTGGCTAATCCAGTACTAACAAACTAGATCAAATTTAAGACATGACGTCACTTAGGTATTGATTACTCAAATACATTATTTTTGTTCATAAACAAATCGCATTAATATAACGTACGTGTTTGTGTGTAACTTTAAATATGAAAAGTTGATAAAACATTTTTTAATTTAATTTTACGTCAACGAAGATGTACTTTTCGTCGTTAAGGTCGCAAGATGACGGCTTTAGAACAGCCGGAAATCAATAGATATCAATTATCACAAAACAACTTTAGCAAAAAATCTAATATATGTCTGTCGCCACTCCTCAAGCCATTGCAACGGGTTTTTTCCGTAATAAACCATCCCCATCCAATTAACCAGTTCCGTGCAATATGTAAGCTTATTGATATAGCCGCCTTTATAGTTTCATTAACAATTTAATTTTTTTTAGTTTTATTGCTAGCAGAAATTGTGTACCTTTTCTACATAGCTATATATAGATAATAAAATGTTCGTTTAATTATACTTCTAATGATGACGTGAGCCGAAATAGTATATAATCAACTATATCTTATAAAAAATTTGTATAACTAAAATACATTGCTATTTTTTCACCGTGTTATTTTTGACAGCCTTATTTTTGTAATCGTACCCAATAAACATTTCAGTATACGAGGAGATTCCACGGTTAAATTAAATAATGTCGATGGAAAAAATAAAATCAAACATTAAAACTTTGCAAAACATTTAATTTAAGTCGTGATATACTCTATGAGGTAACTGTACCAAAATGTGTGCCAAGGCTCGCAACAACTTAAAAACAATCTGAAAATCATTCGATCTTCTAAATCGATCACGTATGCGTTAACAATAAATTACGCGTTTCCTGGTCTCGGGACTTCCCATATTTCTATCAACGGACTCTTCACCGATACACTTCCTGTCTTTAATAATGTAACTGACTATTTTCCGGTTTATTTTTAAGGAAACACTACAATAAATGGCAGTTATTGTTCACTGTAGGAAATAAGTAAGTTTTTTTTATTTATTCTTCCTGTAGCTTCAAATCTTACATTCGTCTTTTTAAGCCTGAAATTTAATCAATTGCCACTTTTAGTAAAATTTTTATGTTTTATGGACAATTCATATTATTTTTTTTTGTATTATTTAGATTTAGAAAAATAACATTGTTTGTTATGTTGTTGCATGTCGTTTTATAAATTGATTTGGATTCATTTCGCGTAGTTAAATCATATAGAAAGAAATAAATTTCATCGACAGCAATACGTATCTATTAAATAAACATACCGCATTAAAAATCCATTAAATAAGAAAAATATATCAAAAATCATTCTGAAATATTCAATAATACGAGTACCAAATGGAAAAGTTTTGGAATCCCTCTGCGATATTTTTTATTGGTTTGAAATTTGTATCGATTAGTGCATAGGTTCCCAACCTTGGGGTCGCCGACTTATACGGTCAACTAAACAATTTTTTTGTATGCTTTCGGATTGTAGGGGGAGGGGTCGCGGGTCACATGGATTATATGAAAAGGGGTCGCCACCCGAAAAGATTGGGAGCCTATGGATTAGTGAACGAAAAAGAAATGAAAAGTGTGATTTATTTATTCAAATAACATTATTTAAGCCCACCATTCAAAATGATTCAGAATAAATTACAAACCGAAATTTTATAATTCAACGAACCATAAAACAACTACATTTGAAATTATTTCATTAATATTGATTATACGATCATTTTTTTATATGTCAAACTATCTCTCACTATAAATATACACTTGAAAGGACAATAATAGCAAGATAATAAACAAACGCTTGATTAATAACCCATTTGTATCGTCGTTTTCCGTTATATAACGATGGGATTTCGACGTGTTTCCAGATGCCAGTATTTTTTTCCGGTACACAAACTCCTGTGTGAAAACGTACGAGTGTTTATTTTACCATAGGCTTGTTATTTTCTAAGTCCATTGAAATTCCCGCACAGTCGCCAAGTGACGGTCCGTCAAGTTGTCTAGTACCGTTCGTCGTCCAGTTACATGGGATGTGGTCTCTTTTTTACCATTTGAGGAAATAACAAGTGCTGAGATTGCCTCTTACTTGGAGACGTCTGCCGAATACAAAAACTGCAGCGAGATCTTATCCACGCAATGCCAACTGAATAGCGAACTAGTTGCCACTGCTTATTGGTTTCGAAAATGAACGCGACGCAGATATTTAGCTTGAGCACTATTTATTTCAGTAAATCATTTTTTTTTCATTCGTCCAAGAACAATGTATAACAGGGGTGTTCAAACGGTCATTAGTTCGACCGCATAGCTATTCCTTGTCGTCAGCCGGTCAGATGCTTCGTTAAAAAAATCCACAATAAATTTTAATTGGTTCTTAATTTGGTTTTTTTTTTATTTTTTAGTAATAAAAACACATTTTTAGTACTTATTTCCACAATATACTTTTTGATGAGGACCGGTTTTGATCAGTTGATAATGCTCGCGATGAGCAAAACCGATACTAAAAATGTGTTTTTATTATTTAAAATATCATGCCTTTCCATCAAAAAGTTAACAGAAGTGAAGCTTAACCACCTATGACATACAATAAAAAATATGCATAAGAATCGTACTTTATTAACTAAGAATAATTTTGTAATAAATTTTGTGTTTTTTGTCTGTATTTCAGATCATTTTTAAACATCTGCCGGAGTTACACAGTCATACTCAATATAAATTCATTATTATGGTATGTACTCCAAAAGAATCAAATGAATTTTGTTATTATTTATAGTTATTATTAAGTAAAGTCTTTGACAAAAAAATGTAGAAAAAAACTGTAATCTAAATAAGCTTTACGTAAGGTTTCCAAGCATAAGTTATACTTTTTAACTCCAGAGGATTGATTGTATAATATTATTGAGTTATAAGCACATCACAATCATTTATGTGTTAGCTTAATACTTGCTTTACCAGTCTTACTAGATAAATTAGAAATGCTATCTTGTGACGTTACAGTTTTTGACAGTAAACAAAATTTAATATTAGCAATAACAGATAAAAGGGAAATTCGGTGATATATTTAAAGTTATTTTACAAAACTGACATAAAAACACATTTATAAATGTAGGTCTTTGATAAACACTATGCATTTAAACAAAAATGTATGAGAAAAGAGTTTTAATTTTTTGAATAATTGAGACAAGGGAGTCAAATGTAGATAAACTGGGTTGACCTGATAAGAAGAAGGCTTATATTCTAAATATTTATACATACATCGTATTTAAAAAAAAGAGTTTTTATTCGTCACTTGACCACGTTGAATACATTTGTTTTAAAATCAAAGCTTATCCTTGATTCTTGAGGTAAAAAATCAATATTAAAATCAATATTAGAAATAATGAACAATTAATTATTTACATCACGTATCACTTGGTAAACTTGTCGCCATTTGCATTTCTCTTTTGTCTTCCAAACTGCATTGCCTAATATGCTAATCTTTACTAAATAGCCTTTTAAATGTGCAACGGAAAACACATAATATAGTACTTTAAAACAAAGAAAGTAAAAAATCGTGAAAGTTCTTGAATATTTATTGATTCTTTGTATGTTGAATATCCTTCATCAGTGACATAATCTGTAAGTAAGCAATAAAGATCCAACAGAAAAAGCACACCTGTAATATTTAAATGAACCGGGGTCTTGGCAGATGTCAGTACGTGATTGCACTGTTTCCAATACGCGAACCTGTTGCTTGATTTTATAGCTGAACCAGCGAATAGCGGTGTGGTAAGGTATTGAAACTAAAAACAAAAGAAAGGATTGTTTTTCGTAAACGTCGAATTTCTCAATTATAAGTGAAATAATGAAAATTTTTATATATATACTTACATGTTGAAAAATATCAACTAGTAAAAATTCTTTATTATGCCAAAAATAATTCTTAAATCTGAAGCACTTAGAGACTGTGATATTATTTATTGAAAGGTCAGACTTGACTCGCGAATAGAATTCATCACTTTTAATGAGTTAATTGTCACTTCCTGTTAGAAATTTTTTTTTTTCAAATAATAGAAAATACTTTTTAATTATATTTCCCCAATTATTTTCTTAAGGTTGATAGCGCTTGCGATTAGCGAAACCGGCCCTGGTGGCAAAAATATCTTAAATTAAAAATTGCCTGCTTTTGTTACAAGTCTTCAAAGAAATTTATTTAGAAATAATATTGATCAATCTCGAATTCAAGAATACAGTTTAAAAAAAAAATATTTCTATTCCTGTGAAGGGTGGGAAAAGATATTTTTCAGAACATAAGCATAAAGTAAATAAGTAATTTTTATATTCGAATTGTTGCAATTTTGTACGATTCCACATTTTTTGTCACAAACGACCCGGGTTTCGCCCTTCGGCATCTTCAGGCATTCCATCACACGGATGCAACGGAACTGACAAATAAATAAAAATAATTAATGTCTGGGAATAGTTAACGATTGTTTATACGCCTTTAGCTATTTTTTCACATTATTAGTGGATTTTAATAGAAAATATATGTGTTTATAATTAAAAAATGTAATGCCACCATCATTCGTTAGCATACACTCAATTTCTATTTATGTAGATAGAGGAGAAGTCTGTTTATGATATCTTGTTCAGTGAATTATCTAAGATAATATGCTATGAAGGTTTTAATGTTAGACTACCATTACTTATTCACACAATTACAATTGGATTTTTTTAAATATACACCAAGTAAGAGAGAGAGCGTTAGCATTTCACAAAAGCGGTCGATTACGTATGAATTATTATCAAAACGTGATATTGTTTCGAAGGGTCTTGGCTCTTTGAGCCTTCTATTTTCACTAAAGTTCAGCGTCGCATTTTAAATGAGATGAAAGACCACAAAAAAGTACGAACATTACAGAATTCGAATGTCTTTATCAAAGTAAAAAGAAAACTATATATTGTATAATACAACAAAAATGATAAAATACACACTTCATGGCTTAATATTAATAATATAAATTCGTTTAAAGGATTGACAGTTTATCTATTTGAGTGGTACAGTATACACCTTTCAATATCACTCAACAGAATAAACTTAGTGCTATAATTTTGGATCACTTTTACGGAATAAATATATCTCTCAATTTTATATTTTTATTGGGAAAATTTTCAATATTAATTGTTGAATGATTCAAGTGTATCAAATCATTATTAATGGTTAATATCGTATTTTTAATTATGTATAAATGATTGTATCGGTATTTTCTTCATCGACATTAAATTTGATTAAGTATTAAATAACAAAATTCTTGCATACTTAAATACCTCAATGATATTTTATTTAGAGTTAAGTTTATAGCTTTACAATTTAAACGGCGATTAAATAACGAAAAATACGTTAGAAACAATAATTAAATCGCGTTAAAATTAATCCTTTTTTAACATAATGATGTTCAGATAATGAATTCTAGTAAGATATATTTAAATTTATTTTACATGATTTTTAAAGCTTTGTGTAGCTATTTTATTCACTTATTTTACGACTATAAGAATTATTTTAACGAATTGATAAGAAGTGGGAGGTAAAAAGAAATGTAATTAAAAGTATAAAGATTTATTGAAGAAATCAACACTGTTAAGAAAATTATGAAAACATACTATCGTAGGTGTGGAATGTTATTAATATAATAATCATGACTGTTTATTTTTGAATACATAAAGATAAGATCAAATTGATAACTTTCCTGCTTGTTTATAGCCGAAATGTTATGTTTTATGTGAACGTTTGATGCCTAAAGCATGACTTTAATGCATTTCACGGGAAGGCGTCGATGATGTAGAAATTATTATGATTATACCGTTTAAAAATTATCACGGCTACATCTTTCCATATTAATGTATATAATATTACAACCTTCCTGCTTGACGGGGTAAAACAAAACTGTACACATTTTAACTATTTCTCGAAACTCCGTGGACTACAAAAATATTTCAAGTCGCTATAATAATATATATACTAAAGTGCGTGCTGAACGTACGCTAAATGTACTTTTCTCTAATATAGCCCAACTACGAAAAATGGCTTTGCATGTGTTTTTTAAACAGTCACAGAAAGCCCTGGCTTATTTGGCAGACTAAATTTACGTTTTTTTCTAATAAATGTTTAGAATAAGCTCATTATTTATAACACGGTGAAAAAAATAGCGATGTATTTTAATTCTACAAAACTATTTTTTTAAATATAGTTGATAGCTATTTCGGCTCATTTTATCGTCAGAACTATATTGATAGTATTGATATTGATATATAACTGTTCTGACGATGGCGTGAGCCAAAATAGCTATCAATTATATTTTAAAAAATAATTTTGTAGAACTAAAATACATTGCTATTTTTTTCACCGTGTTATAATGGAGTTTTACCAAGTGAATGCCAATTCAATCAATAAATCATTATATATAATATTTATTGATTAAAAATGAATGTTCATATTTATAGATGTGTTATATAAATACAGCTTTTCTCTATATTGAATAATTTAAAATTTGGTGATTTTTTAAGCCTATTGGGATTTTCAATTATAAGAATTGATAAAAATTTTGAGTTGAGATTTTTTTTTGTATAAAATTTCTTTATCGATAATCAATCATATCAAATTTCAATATGAATATATAAGTACATTACACTAAAATTTTATGACCAAACTTTTTATCGGAAAATATGTAGTGCAAATTTAATCTCTATGAGAAAGTTTTTTTAAAGCCCTATCAAAAACTCAACGGTGTATTTTGAATATTTTAAATATGACAAATGTAGTTTTCTTTGGTTAACCGTTATGTAATTTACATTTGCTTTAAGCTAAGTGTTCATAATAGTTGCACAAAAGATACTCATATCTGGCTTGATCAAGAAATGTGTGTTTGATAATGAAACTAAGCGTGCTTAACGTTTTCATTTTCAAGAAAATTATCGTTTTCCAGCATACAAACCAAGCCAGTCAATGCCTAAGATGGTACACAAATATGTTATGAATACACATACACGATTCATAATCAATTTTAATGCGTAATGTAGCATTCATATTTATAAGCAAAGATTATTTACTACGATTAGTTTCATAAAAGCAGTATCGTTTCTCAGATAAAATTACTATTAAAGCACGACAGCATGTGGTAAAATACCAATTGTGCGTTTACTACAAACTTTTGATAATTCAAGTGTATATAAAAGTAATCTACCTGGTACTTGGTACCCGGTGATAACAAGATCAGAGACGTCACTTCGTAGAGTTTTTAAAATAATATTTCTCATCACTGTTGAGAAGGCAGCTGTCGCTCTTGGAGGTAGACTTGGACATCACTGTATTACCTGTAACCGTATCCTAGCATTTATTGCTTTCATTTAAAAATAAGTTGTAAACAGTATAATAATGCAGACTATTGGAATCAAATTATAATTGTACCTCGAGATAACAATCCGAAATTTTTAATAATATTTATGTAAAATATGGTATAATATTTTGTAGTTTCAACTTAATAAATAAAGTGGTCAATTGGTTTAACCAATCGAATTTAAAAAATAGCGTTTATGGCCATAACTTCAAAGAAATATTTTCAATCTATGTGAATGGCGGTTAAAAAATATATATTGAAGAATATATATATGATTAAATTAAACTCAACGAGTATGAACTATGAAACACATATACAGGTTGTTTCATACACAAAACAATCAATAAAAAGGTATCCATTTTTTTTGATTTGTTAAAATTTTGTACGATTCTACATGTTTCACAATAAATGTGATACCATAAAAAAGTTACCCGTTAATACTTTTATTTCTAGAATCCCTATGAAAGTTTTGTTCGACATCCTTGTCTCCAGTAAATAATAGACAATACATATTATCTGGTAAGCGTAGATTCTACAGTTTATAATCATCAGAAACCTGTCTTCGATACGGGTAGTAAGTTGAAAAATTGTTGATTGAACTTCTTCTCTGATTCACAAGGAAATGTCAATTTCAAAAAAACTGTGACAATTTCCATTAAACGTACTTTTGCACACGATCAAAATTTATTGGCAACGGAGATACCAAAAAGTTTGTAATTTTGTAAACATGGTTAACTTGTGCATACATTGATCATCACTACGTAATAGTAGAATTAAACTTGCTGCATTTATCATTAATGTCATAATACGAGTAGATAATGGCTGAAACAATCTGGTTTATATATTAAATTACGTTCAGCACGGAAGGCGGATTAATTCCCGTACATTGCAAAACTAATTCATATCTAATTTGCGTTTAACTTAAATGTATTAGCACAAATATTAATCAATTTTATTATGGACAACATATTGCGGCGCTCCAGCTGCAGCCGATTAAACATGCAAGTTGTTGCTAAAACTACAAATATTTCTAATTTAATCAATTTCGTGTTATACAATATTATTCCTAGAGATAGTGAAAGTAAATACAATCTCATCAAATACATTGAAAAGGGTATTTCTTGATATTAAATATAATATAACGTATAACCTATATATTCTTATTTTGCCTGTCAGGAGTCTCCTAGAGATTTCTAAAGTGATACAAAATAAATTCACGATATTATGTTTTTACATTTTCAAAGTGGGTTTTTCAGGTTGCTGGGATAACATTAAATATGTCAGATGATATAACTTCATGTTATTTGCAATAAGATACGGATATGGGAAACATCAATGTCCGGTGATTCCACAGGAAAACTTGTATATAAGTGAATTTGTGTTACAGAATAGTAATAAGAACCAATAACAACTTTGGGTTAGAAAAGCATCAACAAAAAAAAAATGCATAAAATTGAGAAAAATTAAGCTTTCAAAGTGAACTTTCCACAAAATTGTTTTCCTCGTGTTTTCATGCTATTCTTTGGTATTTATTTAAATATAATGCATTTCCATCAAGAAGTTACTAGTATCAGATAAAATTTTTTGGTTTCATAAAGTCTTTTTCTCAATAAACATTTTTGTAGAAATTCTATCTGAACAATAATTATTTTACATCAAATTCAAATCTTTTACTTCAAGACTCCATCTTATTTAATCGTACTCCTAAGAAAATACTCGTTTTTATTATAATACTTGTAAATTTAGCGCAATATCTTGAATACGGTGCAAGTAATTATTAGTAAACAAACTAAAAAACATCAAGAGTTAATATTATTTCCAGATGAATATGGCGGTCAGTATTTACTTGTAGTCAAATGATATAATCAAGCTAAGTATTTCCTGGTCACGCGTGTTCGGCTTAAAGAAAAAAGTGTTCATTAACAAATCGCATTTGTAATTATAATTAAGAATTATTTCCGCCGCTCTTAATTGTTTTCAATTTGCCATTTTAATTTGTTCCTAACGGGTAAATGAAACATAAAAAGCCATTTTCAGTTTGGATAATATAGTTAACTGCCGAAATCAATTATTAAGAACTGGAATATTTTTCTACGGTATTTCTGTACTTTAATAGCGTGTTCTACTAAAAAAAATCTGATTATAAAACAACCAAATAATGAAATTATTACTTTTATTGTTGAATATTTTAAATTTATGATATCGACTGAAGATGTGTTTGATGGAATTTTAATATCAAATTTGAATTGTTACAACTTTGTACGATTCCACATGTTTTGTCACTAGCGACCTAGGTTTCGCCTTTCGGCATCTTCAGGCATCCTGTTACACGGATGCAACAGAACTGCCCAGCTCTGTTCTATTACAACCTTGGTTCTGAGTCGTTATTGACAAATCATGTGGAATCGTAAAAAAATGTAACAATTCAAATGGAAAATTTTTGTTTTTAGTAGCCTTGTTGTACATCAGTTAATAATGCTCGGGATGAGCAAAACCGATTTTGATATTAAAAAATATTAAATTGTTGATAAATTTAAAAAATATTCGTTTTTATTTTTTACTTACATTTATAAAAAATAATGTAACTGTGAGATCAAAACAGATCTCGCTGAGATGTATTTTTTATCAGACCCCGAATAAATTGCGAATTTTCTGGCTTAAACAGTTTAACGCTTAGTCTAATTTTAATTAAACGCCGTTAATAAACAATCCTCCTTGCCTATCGCCTATTAAGCATTTTGGTCAAAACAACTCGTTTGATTCCGATAAAATCGTTCTTTTTGTCGTTTTATGGAAAGTCAATGAGTTCAACTTTCACTTTGATTATAATGGGGCCAGACAGAAACTGCGCACTCGATGATAGAAATAATAATTACCATGATAAAGACGGTACTAAGCGGTCCACAATGTATCGCCGTTGGAAATCCACGCTACGAGAATATACCCAATAATCGGTTTCGTATGAACATCTGAGCCAGTTAAATTTTGTAGTTATTATGTAACTTAGTTTCATCATGAATTCTAACCGGCTAGTGAAATATGTAGGTGCAAACTTCCGCTTATATAAGCCTTAATCAAATTTAATTTATTATAATCACGTCATAAAATTTTATTAAAAAATATTACACAAACATATTTACACGAATTGTGGAATAACGAAATTATCAAATTTGTTAATGAATTTATAAAAAATGTGTAGCCATCAAAAAAAAAATATCTTGGGCTTAAAAATCGAAATTTAAAAAATAAAGAACCAACGTTCAATAAAAACTTTTTTTATATATTTTTACGAGAATTAGATGTTAAAACGAAAACAATTTTAAAACTATAGTTTGTACGCTTTGTAATTGTATTATTGATATGTTAAAATTTTACAAATCAGCGAATTTAAGGTTTTTGCTACACTTTTTTGTCTGTTGTTTAATCATATTATCTGTTGTGGTTATTGAAAGGCATTAATTTTTAAATAATTAAAAACACATTTCTTAGTACTTACACAATATATGTTTTAATTAGGACCGGTTTTGCTCATCGCGAGTATTATCAACGATCAAAAAATATATTGTGGTAATAAATACTAAAAATTGTGTTTTTATCATTTGAAATATCATGCCTTTCCATCAAGAAGTGACAGTTAACACATTAAAAAGGCATTTGTATTTTGAAGTACGTGGATTACTACATTTACTACGTAATGCTTAAGTGTTATTTTTTTATCAATTCGTGTATACAAATAAAAAAAATAAACGGGCATGGTTTTACAAATAATGAATTGCATATTGACATTTGACGTATGACATTACTCAGAGAAAACTCAGATTGGAAGAGCACATAAATAAAATGTATCGATGTTTAGGTGAATTATTTACTAGCATCTCTGGGTGTGTTTATTATATTTCCATCCTTTGTTGGTAATTGGTGATGTCTAAATATACGTTGGGTAAGTGATTGTATTCAAAATGTTTGTTTAGTAATAGTTTATAAAAACATAATTCAATAAAGTATTATTTTTTTGCGATATCAATAGAACAGTTTTTTGTTATAAATCCGAATGCCAGTTATGTTTTGATTTAAAATCAAAACATATCGCAACGTGAATGGAAACAATAAAACACCGTTTTGATTTACGACAAATAGCGAAGATATTTTTATTTTGTCCGATTGAATGTTTTTTACTATTTAAATAATTGAATAGGTTATTAAATATTGTAAATCTATTGGAGCGGTAAAACGATTATGATTTTATTGAATAAAAACTTAAACAAGAGAAAGAAATAAATGAAAAAATAATTCAATTATCTCGCAGCCGGTGTATTGATTACGTAGACAGGGCTCTGCGGTCAGTTAGCAAAGTCGTCGGCTTACGGACCAGTGAGTACAGGTTTTTCTGTCTGCAAATGAGGTTTTTGCCTAACAATAATAATAATACTAGATATCTATAGGAAAATAAGTATCTACTTACATGCAATGATTACATACAGCATTATAGTAAAAACTTTCCTGTATTCGAAACGAAACTTATTTCTTTTTTTCTTCAACAGAAATATATAGAAATCGAATTGAAGAAATATTTATTTTATTTTAACCCGGGTTTTAGCCAAGTGCTTAACGACGTTGGCTTCAGTCAATTCGAAAAGTATCACAAATATTAGACTAGAATAAGACAAACGAGCAGTTGATATAAAAAAAATCCATTGGGATGACTCCCAATATAAATCTTTGTGCTATAAATTGATGAGTGAATATTAAGGTTTCTTTTGTATCTTAATATAATACAGCAAATTCTGAAGAATGCATCGTACATTCCCGAGACTGTATTAATTTGAAATGTTATTTATGATACAGCGATATGTTTTTTTTTTCTTTTCTAAATTGAGTGTCTTAGGAGCAATTGTAAAAAATATAATTTTTATTATTTGCGTACAAAAATTAAACAAGCTAAGATTACAGTTAAAGAAAAATTCATATATTGGAAAGATATAATAGTATTCGAAACTTCAAATATCATATATATTTTTAACGTAGTTGAAGATATTTTGATAAAATATTTATGAAATTCCAGTATATTTTTATTCATCGGGTATCATGCAATAAACGAATTACAATATAATAAATTTAAGATTTATTATAGCAGTTTATTGTTTCATTTTTGTAATATAATTATTGGCATATAATTTCTCACGTCGTGTTTTGCTGAATGTAAAAGTAACATTTCATTGGAATCGATTTTATTCATAAGAAACAAAATACATTCTCTTTAAACAAAAATATTTCATAAATCCTGATGGAAGCTTATAACACATTATACAATTTTGTTTACATAAGCTTCTATCATATATTTCAATAGGAAAGTTATTTAATTTAGTGAGAATCCATGGTTAAATATTATACTAATTAGAGAGTTTAACACTAGGGTGGTTAAACAAGAATGAACACCACTTGTCTCATAAATATACTATGCATACAAACCAAGAATAGTCATTCAACAAGATTATGATATTAACAATTTTATTTGTTTTAATTATGCTTTTATGTTTTTTTTACCAAGAATTCGCATGAATTGTAATTTTCAATACGTACACTGCTGTGATCATATCACTCATACATAAATTAACTATAATAAACTAATATTTGATTTTTAACATTTTCCATCAATAATCTAATTTATTATATCTAAGGAGATTTTTTTTCAAATTGCGATACTTCGAAAATCAGGCTAAGATTGTATTTGATTGTTCAAAACTACAAAATTATAGACAATTTAATAAATTGAATTGGAACGTTTTATTTATAATCATTGCTACTGTTTATAAACAAACGATCGACAAAAAACACAATTAAACAATACCTAAATGCACACAATGTTGCTTGGTATTTATTATACGAAAATGACAAAACAATTTTTTAAGCTTATGATAAATATTATTTTTTTAGGGTTCGTATTTCCTTTTTATGCTATTTTTTCAATGAATCATAAGTACTCCAAGTATCTAAATAACGTAATTAAATAAAAAAAGTATTCTCTCAGCTGTGGTAATATTTTACACGTTTTTATAATCATAACCAACGGTGTGAATATATTTTTTTCTGTTTTGAATCACGATGCAAAAAATCATCTTGCACAGCAAATGAAAGTATAACCGCAGAACGTGCTTTTATTTATTGTCTTTTGAAAAAAAATATCTTAGGCCTTTTAGACTCTGCCATATTTTTATCACTCGAATAATCAATAAATTCCTGGAGCATTAGCCAAGTGTTCCACTTTGGTTATGATAAACGAGAGCTCGAATCATAATAAAGACTTTTTTTTTTATTAATTAGTACTTCAGTCGATTTATAGATTTCTGAGATTTGATGATTTATATATAGAGATCAATCAATTTTAAACCAGGGTGTAGCAAGTATAACCTTATCACTTTTCTTCTCCTAACCATTTAATTTGAACAAAAACTTTAAAAGTTTGAACAAATTACTAAAAAATCTCGTAGAAAAAATCTTTAAAGACAAGTTTCATTAGTACAGTATACATTTTCTTAAGTGGTTGACAACGCTTAAAAAAATAAATATATTTTTATAATACATGACAATTTCATGATAATGAAAGGCTACAATTCCAATTTAAAAGTTACAAAGTTTCATTGTTTTTATTGTCGTCATCCGAAAGAATATTGAAAGGTATTTATTTTTATTTAATACGAATATCTTTTTATTATATTTGCATTCATTTTTTTGATACAGGATGTTTAAATCACTATATATGAAACACGATTAATTTAAAATACTATGAAAGACATAAACTTTTTTGAAATTAATTTATTATGAAATATTGCATTTAAAGTAAATATTTTTGTGTTCACACATTAAAATATTTTATTATAAAACACTTGTTTTTAGAAATAGTGAATAATTTTATAAAACATTAACAATAGAATTAGAAAAATAGGTCATTTTAGATCAACTCTAGGTGAAAAGAAACAACATATACAAATGTTTCATATACTATAAGCTATAAACTCGTACGCGCTTTATAGCTATTTGTAAAGCTTGTGTCATTTTTCTGGAAACAGGGAATTTTTTCAGACAGGTTTCAAACCAATACGAAAAATAAATCCGACGTGGGAGAAATAATATCGATTTATGGATTTCGAGGCTTAATCGATCTCGGCACGGAATCAAGTAAAATGCAAAACCAATTAAGCACAGTGTTTGGTAAATGTACAAGTATTAATGTATTACGTACATACAAAGCACATATACCATTTAAATCAACCACAAACAATAAAATATAAGGAAGCAGTACTTCAATATATTATGCCATTTATTTATTGTTCGACATATTAGCCATTAACAATAATTGTATTTTACTGGTACAACCCACTTCTATTAAAACTTAATGTAGGGATTTCCATTCTGTTTTTTTTTGCATTACATTATTAAAATGTGCATCATATTATCGAACTCTCATGGCATTTCCGTTTGTCTATAAATTTTAATCGTTACTCAATTTTAACATCCTACATACACACCCTAAAATACTTGTTCAATATTTGTTGGTTCAGTGACGCGCGTAATATTGTAACATTAGTATGATTGTCTGTTTAATAATTTGTCCTGGTCTATCTGTCTATATATTTGTGACTGCTGATTGCTTACGATATTCAACACAAATTTAAGTGTCATTAGTAAAAATAGTTGAAGGTACTTAAAACCTTTTTGTTGTATTTTTATTGAAAAGTCACTACGTATAGTTTTTCATTTAAATAAAAAAATATTAAATAAAAAATCGTTTGCTAGCCTGGTTAAAAAATAGCAATGTATTTTAATTCTAAAAAAATATTTTTTCTAAATAAAGTTGACGCCATCGTCAGAACTATACATAGCCAAAATAGCTATCAACTATATTTACAAAAATAATTTTGTAGATCTAAAATACATTGCTATTTTTTCACCTTTTTATAATGAAGTTCTACCAAGTGAATGCCAGTTCCATCAATCAATATATTAAATTTTATTAAAATATTTAAAACACAGTTTTATAAACATTTCCACAAAATTGATAAATCTCGCTATGAGTGATATCAGTCTTGGTCGTAAAAATATAAATTGTGGAAATAGTACTAAAACGTGATTTTATTATTAAAAAATATCCAGTTATAATAAATTTGAATAAAAATATTGCACTCGTCGTTATGAAAATATAGACAAAAGGAGTCATCGCATCTTTCGAATGATTTAAGTGACTAATACAAATTAAGAAAGTAAAATCATATTATGTTAAAAAAAACTTAATAAGAATATTTATTCAAACAGGAAGTTTCGATATGAATTTAAAAGTATTCAATGACGACTTTTGGTGGCTTTTAATTCACGTAGAAATCTTAGACGTGTTGTGCCGCTGGGTGTATTGTATTTGAAAGAACCTTCAATAATTCGTAAAGAGGTTCTGCCGTTAGGATGAGAATGCACTGTCGCAAATGTCGAGGACAAGTCGAGTACAAAGTGTTGTTTCATCATCGAGCATAAATGTCGGTCGCACACAATAATGAATTTAAAATTATTTTTTACAAAAAATATCAGTAAAATTTGGCTAGATTTATATGAGAATACTAAAGGAATATTGTTCATACCAACACTTAAAGAATATTCCGTATACACAGTTGGTAAAAATACCTGACTACAACATTTAATAGACCTTGGTATATTTATAATGAGTTAATTAAGGGATTATTTAAGACCAGTATCAACTGCGTACAGTCGTCTTTCTGGGAAGTCAATTATAGTCTCTTTTTATGGAAAATTTCTTTTAAATACTGATTCTTTTATTTTAACATTATTGATCAACTCATTAGTTGATAATTTATTATTGAAATTTAAAAATATATTTTTAGCACTGTTCCCAAAATCAGTTTATAAAGCTTGCGATGAACAACGCTAGGCCTAAATTTCAAATATTATTATAATACTGTGGATTTGTTTTCATATTTATTTAAATGTGGATTTCCTCCATGAAGTAACAATTAAGACTGTAAGAGTGATTATTGATAATTGTTTCATAAAAATAAATAATAAATGTATTTTTTCCGTATTCTAAGCTTTATTAGAAGCTTTCCTGTTAACATTAAAATGAATTTATCCCAATATCAAATTTTTGGATTTAAATACGATTGAAAAACTCAATGCACTAATGCGCACGATTAGCAGATGTAGAAATTTGTTGTGTACCTTTATAAATGATAGAACATGCTTCATTGAATAATTATACTTCATAGAATATAAAAATAGACAAATGAAATGTCTTAATGTTATTGAGTATTTAAATCTATTTTATTGATAAGTTAATATAAAATATTCATTAACGCCTCGCCCTGTATAAAACTATTTTTGTAAGTGTCAATAATGCAGAATGATATCATAAAAATATACGTCTTCCTTCGAATTGCGCTAAATATACGCTATCCATAAATTCATGTAAATATAAACCGAATAAAAAAGTAGTGGAATTCATACGAAATCGAAAGAAGGATTTGATATGACGATATTAAATGACTGCGTAACGGAACACATTGATTTTAACTTGCGTTCCTAAAAAACACAATTTCTAATGTGAAAAAAAAAATGATAATTATGTTCAAAAAAAATGTTGTAGATATATGCTACAATAAATATTTTTGAATGTAATAATTTTCAAAAAATCAGCTAACTAACTACAATGTTTAATCGACAAAACTTTGTACGCATCCGTATATTTTGTCACCCTTGATTCGCCTTTAGTATGCCCGAAGATGCCGAAAGGTGAGACCTGGGTCAATACATGTAGACGTGTGCAATATATGAACACTATTTTGAAATACCACCATACCATATATAGAAAATATGTTAAATTACTATAGAAATTTAATTTTATTGAATTTATTTATTTTTTAATATTAAAATTGTAAACGATACATATGAAATTATTCATCACTATTTGCGCCAAGTTGAATGTTAATAAATATGTCGATATTGCAGACTGTGATCACATACTTTATTTAAAACTTATTATTTTTTGAATTTAAAATGTGATTCTTTTTGTTCAACATTTAAAAGTTGTTAAAACTTACCTTAAAAATTAAATATTCCAAGAATGACTCCTTCCTTGTTCAAAGTTTCTGAAACGAAAAAGAAAATATTAAATTAGATATGTGAACTCATAAATTACTTATATAATGTAAAACATATTTCTAAATTGAATATATAAATATGTATATTTATTTGTAAATACGAAATATTGAAATTGTAAAGTACAATTTGACAGTACACGTATAAAACAATACATTCTCAAAATATTATCGCTGCATGTGTGTGTAAATCAAGTCGCGTTACGTTATTGAAGATTCCAGTCGTGCCATTATTTCCAAGTATTACATACTAAAGGTATATACCTAACGGTTCTATCCATAGCCGATCTGATTTCACGTAATACCGGTTGCAGCTGCCCCGCCTCGCTCGCACCCATTAAGACGACTAACGTGGTGAGGGAAAGAGACGGTCATCGCAGACGTGTGCATGTGGAGGTGGTCAAACCGCGGTGATTGCTTACATAATGCATTTGTGTTTTTTTATTTACATAAAAAACAAATAACGAAATAAATTTTGAAGCATGTTTTAGGGCCTTGTATTTATCGATTGATTTATTGGAAATATTTTCGAGTAATAAAAATATTTATGAGTGTGCGGTGCAAATGAAATTGATATTTTTTTGCTAACTTTACAATTGTTGGCTCATGGAATGTATTTGAAATTTATTTTGCTCAAACAAATTTATTTGACACCAAACAATTATAAATATTGCTTACAAAATAAATTCAGAGATATCAGTGGAATAAAAGCATTTATTAAACGAGAGGGAAAATTTCTAAATACAAAAATACAATCAGAATTGACAACATTGTTCGTACATATAATAGAATACATTAAATCCCTTGCATTTATTTAATATTAAAATCCCTCGAATCCATCGATTTAAAAATGGGAAATAATATTCACAAAAAATAATTAATATTTTCTTATGCTCAATACTCTACGAGAGCCGGTCGTTTATTCACAGGCAGTTTTTACATTCATTCAGAAAGCGTTCGAACTACAACAAATATTTCCTTGAATAAAATTTCTGCGAATTCAATTATAATTCATCAACTCTTAAGGAGTTGCTCCTAAGACACTCAGACGTAAATAATGATGATTTTGAAGAACGAATCCAAAGGAAAAAAAATTTGTGGCGATAATGAACTTTGCAATCGAAATAATAAATTGTCAACATTAAATATTTAAAGGGCGCCACTGAACAAGAGTAAATTAGTTACAGTGCTGCCAGTTTTCTTTCGGATTAAACATAGCGTTACTACAAAGGTATAAATAAATTTAACGAGTGTTGCAAGTTCATTGAAGTTTATTTCAGCACAGAGCATCAATAACTGCCGATCATATTATGATCCTTAGACAACATTCATTTTATTAGAAAATGACTTAACGAATAAGTCATTCTCATTAAACAACTTTAAGGTGTTAACTGTCACTCTTAAATGAAGAAGTATGTTTTTTTAAATACATTTTTTAAAGTACTTATTTCCACAATATATTTTATGATCAGGGCCAGTTTCGCTCATCGCGAGAATTATCAAAATTAACAACTTATCTGATGTTGATAATACTCGTGATGACGGAAAACGGTCCTGATCATAAAATATAGTGTGGAAATAAATACTAAAAAAAATGTTTTTATTATTAAAAATGTAATTTTCATTGGTTTTTTTTAGGATTAAAAATTTAAAATATGCATGTCTTAATCGATTCAGTTATAAAAATATCACAAATTTTTTAATTTGAATATATATATATTTATTATGAAATATTATGGAAATTAAACTATGCATATTAAACAGTTACAAAGTATGTAACTAACTGTACGCAGTCATAGTATTTGTGGCGCCCGTACCTTAACATGACGTTTGCGATACGGTGTACAGTAGAATTACTATTATCCTAACTAATTATAAGTGATTGTAATCAGGATAGCGAGAAATTGGGATTATTGAAAATAAATATTTTTTTATCCAGGAAAATAAAACTGCCTAGAATTAATTTCATTTGGATATTTTGTAGTGTAACCTTTTCTCGTATGGTATAGATTCAAATTCGTTTTCCTAGTGTATTTTTATTGATTCAGAATAGGTGTATTTTCTTATATTTTTTCTTAATAATCGAGTAACATTACTCAACTCATGCTTATAGTCGGAAACTAAGAATTATTTGATATACATATATTTTATACCATTAGAATAAACCCTCTAGAACTATAAAGCCCCATTTAGTTATGGTTACGCGCACCGCATATAATAAACACTTAATATGAGTAGTTTTTTCACTATGGGATAGGAACGAATTGTTTGACTTAAAAGTGTAGTTCATAATTTAGATAGAGTCGAGCATTCTACAATCCTTTACCAGAAACAAGAATTGCCAGGAGGCTACATCATAAAATGATTTGTGCATATTTGGCATAATAAAATGTTTCGGATCTCGATTGTTGACCTACAATTAATGTGTACATTGATACTTTTGTTATCAAATTAAAATGTTGGGTTTTTTCGTCTTTGATCGTAGAAATAAAACAGTATTTTAAATTCCATTACAAAATGTATTTAAAGGAATCTGATTTTAATAAGCAATAGATATTTTTTATTGAAAATATTCAAATTATATCCGCTCTAACAAAATGTTAAGAAAGTAATAAACGTAAATCATTAAATCTTACATAAACTATCCGAGTATATCATATTGTAGTAAATGAGAATAAACTCAAAAAAAGTGTACATAAAGCGTCAATTAAAAATGTTTAAAAAAATTCATCTTAAATTGGAGATTTTACTACAATCTTTACGCGACTTTTTACAATATCGTTTTAGACCACCAAGATAAACGATTAAATTTTTATAATTTATAAGAAGTGGTTTTGCCTCTTTTCACGATCCAATGTGTATTTTATTTAAAACATAGCTCTTCCAACTTTTTTTATACTAAAATTGTATATTTTTTCTATACAGTGTAGTAAAGTAAATGCTCGAAGAAAATAAAAGTTAATTAGCACAATAAAAATTCATAGTTTATTTCGCGTACAATGTTAGCAGTGTTAACTAACTTATAAGAATATAATTAAAAAGAAAAACATATGGATTTTTGCTTTTTTTTTTCAAATTAAAATTTTTACTTACCAACATTTTTTTCCACGTGAAACATAGCCATCGATTTAAATTTATATACATATTTGAAAATAAAGGAGAATTTAAATACTTATGTGTTATTCTACACCATTATTTTTTTTATTTGGGCAAACATGACTTCTTCACGAAATAATCAATTATTCAAATAAATTCAAATAAATATATTTGAATGAAATTCAAGCTTAAAAAAAGCATTGAACTGCAACACATCTAACAGTTCTGCAAGACTTAAATTATATCCAATATATATTTAACCTAGTTCGACTTAATGAGGACCATAACATTAGTGGAACGTATCAACCAAAGGTGTTAATCAATAATTAGGAAGAATCAGTAATTCATTCCATATATTTGGATACTTAAGCCATCAAAGATAGACTCTGTACAATTATTATACTACACAGTATATTTATATGCATTTTATATCGTTCTTAATGATCGTTATAGAAAACTTGTTTTATAAAAGTCGTTAAAAATCATTTTATTATTAAAACACATTCATTGTACGCTTGTGTTAATATTTATTTGAACAAAAAAAGACACCTCCATACAAAACTCGCAAGCACAAATAGGTTTTTTAATATAAATTAATAAAACCTTTATATTTATTTTACATAAGACAAATATCGGTATCATCAAGTCAAAGACAAAAGTAAGGGAATAAACGTTCTAGTAAGATCGTTACACTAAAACCAGGCATTCAATAAGAAAAGAATTAAATGTAAAAATGGTGTGTTTTATAATAACAGTTTCTCTAAATTAAAATAACGCACTAAATAAACTAACTATTTAATACTTATATATATTAATGCAGAAAAGAGTGTTTTTCGATATACATTTTTTAATACATTGCGCTTAATATTATCATAATAAATTCTGCAGTATCCAAGAAACAAATCAGATGCCTTTCATAAACATGCACGCACAAAAAAAAAAAAAAATCTAGCATCAAAAACTGAAATGAATTGAACGATTGGATATTGAAAAGCTATAAGATTCTGTCTCGTTGTTAATGTGAGACTTTCTTGCGTTGCAATACCGGTATTTTGATATTATGTAAAAAATATCCGAGATCCATTTTCAGTACTACCGGTACGCCAATTCCTAGAACTGTGTGATTGTTTGATGTCGTTAAATTTTATATTATATATCCCGTCTTTATCCAAAGACTACTTTTTAATAAAAATATTTTTCTGTACATGCGAGGTAACTCGGCCTGTTGACATTATCACGGGATTTTATTACAGAATGATTGACGAATGCAATATGTTATATTAGTAATAAAAAGTTTCAAACGTACATAAAAATAAAAAAATAATTGTTAAAACTTTGTACAATTCCCTATGTTTAGTCACTAACGACCCAGTTTCGCCTTTCGGCATCTTCAGGCATTCTATCACACTGATGAAACAGAAATGTCAGTTCTGTCGTGAGTGACAACACATTTAGAATAGTATACAGCTTAATAATTCAAATTTAGTAAATAAGTCGCTTAAAAGCAAGCCTCATTCTGCTATGAAAAACCGGATCGTTAGTGACAAATCATGTGGAATCGTCCAAAGTTTCAATAAATTAAGTTGATATTTAAATTCCATCAAGCACCTACATTCGACATCATAAATTATATAAATAAAAGATTAATCCACATTTAATTTCATAGAAGATAAATGTTGAGTTGTACTTATAAATTAGTAGAATAATAACAAATATGTGCAGGTTGTATATTATTTTATATATTTTGGAACTATCAAATAGTTATACTATACGAAGTTCATTGATTTAATATAAGCTTTCATTTAGTTCTCACTGATTAAATATCTCATCTCGTGGATAATGTGTTAGGAATCGATTCCCACATTCCAATATGAAAATGATGGGTAGAATTTATTACTTAATCATACGTGAATAAACAATGCCACGAAAATTTCACTGCCTCGGGATATAACCTTTCAACTTGATCTACACCGAAAGCCATAAGTATGAAACAGTTTTGTTATTCAAGTTTTTTTTTGACTGGACGCATATTTTTTTTTTTTACTACTGTTTATTTGTTGTTCAAGGAAAGTAATGCTATCGAGTAAATATGGAGAATTAAAAATATTTGTAGATTATTTAAAGGTATATTAATTAGAGATAATTTTTGAAATACATCGTGGATTAGTAAAACATTGCGCTTGTACACGATACTCAGATAGATTTAATGTATGAGCGTGAGTGAATTACGACAAAAAAATAACCAATTGTAACTGTTTTTTAATTGATTTTTAATAAATCTATGGAAGTGAACTCAAATATTATGAGAAAAATTTCTTTATATTAAAACATTTTTTTTCAATAATAAACATAAAAGAGAGTTTAATTTAAAACCTCTTAAAAATTTTACTTGAAGAATTATTAATAATATAAAAAATGCTTTTTTATTTTTTGCGTAATCAGCCATGTGTCTTTATTTTCAATTTGCAGCGTTCACGAGATTTTTTCCGCTGGAGTAATACTCGTTTTCTTCAAAATTTGATTTTCCCTCAACTTTTTTTTTATGAAAGACAAAATATACAAAAAAAGATTGTAACAATTATTGAAAATACATTTTTTTTCCAATGTTGCTCGAGTTTATAGATTTATATTGAAAATATCACCTTTTTATTGTAAAGTATAACTAAGATAAAAATCAATCAATTTATTACATTACTTCAAGCCATTATAATGGAGTTCTATCAAGAAAGTTCAAGTTCAAATACAGCTAAAAAATGATAAATATGGTGGAGTGCGTTAATTTTAAAAAAGCCATTAAACTGTAAAAGTATCCGGGCCCCATACAGTTAACTTGATAGAAAACGATAAATAACATCTACAGAGAAAACAATATGTTTTTTTTTTGTTTGCCATGTATTTATTATCCGAACAAAATTAACCCGTTGAAAACGGTCAAGCGTAAATCCATGCGGGCTAATTGTTAAAAATGACGGATGACTGAGTTCACATATCTGTCTATAAATCATCATAGTTATTACTAAAATACTTAGAGTTCATTGCCAATAGATGGCGTGCCCAACCCATATTCTGTTATTGAAACTGTGGACGTCTACTATATTTGATTTCTCATCTATGGTCACTGTAATTAGAGGGTATTTTTGGGAGTTTTTGTGTGATTCGTGGAGTTTTTCGATTTTTCAAAAAATTTAGATAAGATGACACCAGTTTATTTACATTATATAAGCAATTAAATGTTTATATTTTATGAATATAACACAGTTAATTTTTCTGTATTTGCAAGTTGTGTTAGAAAAATATTTAGGTAAGTTCAAAATATCAATGAAAGAAATGAAGATTTTTATAGTCAATGAAATTCTTGTTCTTCTTCATTAGCAGGCTTCTACTAAAATACATTATATCTATACATGATATTTACTAAAATAATAATGCGTTTGTATATATAACTAACAATGAATCGATCTTAGATTACAGAAAGGAAGTATTCTATCACTCTTCCACGGTGCTTTGCATATCTACTTAACACTTCGACTGCGTCACGACAACTCAATTGCTGATAAAAAATAAAACCGGTACATTTCCGTTTCCGGGTGTAAAGTGTTAATATTTTAAACGCTTTTCCGTCGACCGTTCTATTGCCTTAATGGGAGATAGCTGTTTCTAGCAAGGCCTGTCATTTCGACACCCAGTCCAACCGCTAACTGCCTGCAATCACTAACTATTATGGCGATTTGAATATGATCCAATTAGCACGTTGCGATATCAGCGGATGTTTTTGAATTCGACTTACAACCGTCGACCTACGCTCGCGAGTTTAAAAAAATATTTTGACCTTGTTTTTGTGAATCATAAAAGAAATTTTTACGGTTTCATTATAACTACCACTAGCTATAACTATAACTAGGTAACTTATTTATTATTATTTTAAATATATTTAAAAAAATTAAGCACAAATGAATTGTTTAAGGTCGGAGCTTGAATTATGATCAGGATTGGTTTCGCACTTCGCAAGCATAACCATTTGATAAAATATGGATATTTACAAGACCTTAATAAGAAATGGTGTCAATATTTCTTTGGCATATAAAGCAAAACGAAAAAGAACAATGCAATAAAACACAACTTTGTTAACATGTCAATTCTTACACCTGGCTGTAAATTTATGTGATAACTAGCGAATATCCTATAGCTAGCTATAATCGATGGTTTGCAAAATATCATTAGAAACTCACAACCTCAAAATGTAACAATTTTGCAAAGGTACCTTTTTAAAATATTTATTATTCTTGATAAGATTCAAAGTAATCGATTAAGGTAAGAAGTACTTTAAAAAAATTCATTTAGTGAAAATTTTATTTCAGAATTAAATTTAGACAGTATGCAAAATGTCATTTTGAAAAACTGCCATAGTTGACAGTTTTGGAAGAGTTTTTGCAACGGTTAAAAAACTTTCCAGATGTGTTGACATGTTTAATAATCCAAAGACCTTCGCGAGGGTGAAAAGAAAATATTTTGATAGTTTATCATTTTCTATCCTTAAGTATAAACAAAGGACGTTCATACATACAAAATAACAAAAAAACATTTATTTTTATATTTAAAGATAATGTTATGTAGATACCAGATGAACTTGTTTCCAGAAATGATATCTTGGATTCGTTATCTTTATAAAACACGAGAAAATAAATACGATTTAATTATTTAACTGAAGATATATTCTCTATCTGCCCCTATAAACAATACTGACAAGATATTCTACTTAGTGGAATTATATTCATTCGATCGCGGTAGTCATTATATGGAAATTCAAAGATAAACGGTGACATAAGAAATCCATTGTTTTATTAGATATCATACACGTTACCCACGTTACGTCAATACAACACTGTCTTTATAAAGCCGAACATTCTTCACTTTTTTATTTATAATATGACTCAAGACCCTTTGATGCTTCCGTGTGATAGAATGCATGAAAATACCAAAAGAAAAAATCCGGAATGTAAGAATCGTACAGACTTTTAGCAATTCAAATTTGATTATACTTTTTTATTTAATTATTGAAACTGTGTATAATTCAAATTTGATATTGAAATTTCATCAAGCACCTTCAGTCGATATACTAAACGATCCTACTCTTTTTTTAATATCAAAAAAATATACTAAAATAGTTCACAATTAAAAAATAATGAAAACACATTCCTAAGCAATATATCCACAATATATTTTATGATGAGGACCGGTTTTGATCATCGCAAGCCTAATAGATTAACAGAATACAAATTACAGTATTAATATATTAATTATATTTTATTAAATAAATAAAATGTAAAGTAAGTGTATAAGTGTGTAAGTGTATAAAATAAAAATGGGAAGGAAAACCCAGACAGAAAACCGAACACCAACCCGCCTGGGCAGCGTGGTGTTACCATGTCCAAACCTCCCCTGGAAAAAAAAAAAGAAAAAAAAAAAAAACAGGGGGAGGTCTTCATCCAGCAGTGGATCAACCCCGGCTGATGATGATGATGATGAAATAAATAAAAGACTCAAAATATATTCAAATCATTCTCTATAATCTTTTGACTCTTAAGAAAAAAAATCCGATAAACATTTTGTTATCCCACAGTATTATTTTGTGGTACCTTAGCAGATTTATTAAAATCAATCTGTTTTTTTCGGAATCTTATATTTATTTTTAATTATGGAAATAAAGAATTGAGTAGCGAATAAAACTTCCATTTAAATCATATTTATAGTTAGTTTACTTAAAAGGCAAAACAAGAAATGCTTCCTGCAAATATTCTGGTATGATAATATGAGACACGTATGTAATTTTACATACTTATTGTAACGGCTTATTTTATTATTACACGTATATTACTCGTGAGAATATAAGTAATACATGAACAATAATTATAATTATTAGAATACTCTTTTGGATATACGAGTATTTTTTATTGCAAAAGATTGCGAATATATTTTAGTGTTGCCATGTTCATTAAGGATGTGAGATTTGTGTATTTTTTAAAGTTAATTGAATTATAATTTAATTGTTACATCACGCGTGGAATTGTTAGATTTTTTGATGAATGATAAACTGAATAAAATACGCCATTTTAACTGAAGAAAAAATATACGGGACCGAATAAATTTAACTTTTAAGCATTATGGAGATTAGGTTAGGTTAATTTGAAGTTGTTTTAATATTCCATCGACTGAATGTGGCTGATGAAATTTCAATATCAAATTTGGAATGTTCAAACGATGTACGATTCCATTTGTTTTGCCACTCACGACCCTGTTTTCAACTTACAGTATCTTCGTGTATTCCATCACACGGATACAGTATAATTGACGCATATACACATACTTTGCATAGATTAAATACTAGCAAAATTACACAGGAAAAAATATTATCCCTAGGTCTACGATTCAAATAAATGTTTGAACAAAATTAAATAACTATAGATGTCATTATAATGACATTCGAAAAACTAAAATTTGATATTGAAATTCTATCAATCAAGTCGATATCGTGAGTTATGTCAATGATGTATAATGAATGTGGTTTTAAAATTATAGTTCAGAAAATTAGAACCGTACACTTCCATAATCTTAGCTATCACTCACTACTGTTGAAATTCTACCAATTACCCTATGTTGATATCTTTGAATGTATAAGCGTCACTTTTTTTCTTTTCACCTATTTATCTTCATTTGTGCAGTAAATTTGTAAACATTTTTGTTTTTTATTTATTTATTTGCAGACTCCGTTGCTTGATTCATTGTAAATATATACTTTTGAAATAATTCGATATTGAATTTGACTTTCAAACTATTCAAAAAAAATTTCCCATTGTAAAAAAAACTATTGCAAAATATTAAAATTGATTTGGTTTTGATGAAAGTGGCAGGTATATTATTGGTGTTGTACGAAATTTTGTATAATGTAAACACATTTTGCTGTGTTTCTATAAAAAAACGGGCAGTGAAAGTAAAACATCAAAGCCACTTTGATGTCATGATATTATCATTCATTTTTTGTTGTTGTTATTTTTCATTTCGTCATGATTTTGCACTTACTTCATGGAGAATCGCAAAACTTTGTATTTATTTTGAGCTAAAAAACAGACTACACGATAATATTGAAATTGATGCTAGAGTGTGCAACGACGCGCAAATGGAAGGTTTGTGAATAAAATAAATGTAAAAAAAATAAAATTATTCTGTAAATATTGAATAATGTATAAGCTAGAAATTGATCAGTATATCATTAACCAACTAAATATGATCAAACATTTCGACTATAATTTTTACATTAATAAAAAATTCTTTTTGAGTATTTTTTTCTTGATCACTGTAAAAATATACATTATTTAGCTCTCAGACTGCTAACGTCTCAACTGTTGAGACGGCTGATTTTTATGTGTTGGCAGTCGATGCCCAAAAATATATGAATTAACAGTGGTTAAAACCTTACTCGCTTAGTTTTGAGTTAATGCATTGCTTGATTTGTCCTGACAAACTCAATAAAAGTTTTAAGCCAATATTATTGAATATTTTTATAATATTATTTAAAGTCTATTTGTTGGAATATCCTTTAAACGGCTCAGCAGGGAATGAGTTAATGGTGGCGATATTTAAACGTTGGGCAAAACCATATGTCAAAGGTAAGATTTGTAGAGCTTTTAAGAAAATTTTTTGCAAAAGATTACTGCAATGCTTAGCTGTTCAAAATACTACGCATTTTGTGTAAATCAAACTAATTTATCCCAAATTAATTATCAAGGCAATAGAAAAAAAATCTATATAATCGTCTTTATTTTTTTTATTATGTATATTTTCCGGTAAAATATTTAACGACTAGAAAAAAGTCTACGGATAAAAGGATCTGTTTTGGAATGAAATTTTATCTGTAAGACCGTAATACACCCAGTTCTTTTTTTACGCGATACATTGGTTCCAGAAAAAGGCGCGTAAAAAAATGATTTCACGCAATCGCATTATATTTCTTTACACACCCTAAAACATAAATTCGCATAATATCCTATACACTTGTCAACATTTGACAAATGTATGTGTATTTAAAAAAATGGAATGCTTTACAAAATTAAGTTTTAAAAATACACATTTTTTTTTTATTTAAAAAAATAATGAAACGTTCGTGCCTAGCATCATATATCAATGTCTTATTTAAAACAAATTTGGCGGAAAAAATGCGTAAAAACGAGTGAAGCGCTTAAAAAAATGTAGTTGTGCCGTCCAAAAAAATCGCGTATAATCGAATTCGCGTAAAAAAAGGACTGGGTGTATATGCAACGTGTGGTCTTATGGTTCTGGTTTTCCATACCCATTAAAATACATATTTTTTCCCACTTGCTACAACTTAAGCATCAACGTTAAAATAAAGATCTTAAATAAACTCTCATATTAAAGAGTTTTTTTATGAACTAAACTATTTATAAACAAATGCACGCTTGCTTACGACAAGCGAAAGGTTAAAAATCTCGACTTTTTCGATTACTTTTAAGTGAGAGTTTATTTTGGTGAACAGGGAATTAAAAGTAAAACTCTGTATACAAGGTATCATCATATGTTATGAATTTAATGCGAATATTAATATTAGAATATAATTTAACGCATTTTTAATTTACTCCTAACTTTTGACAAAAGATTTACGCATTAAAGCCTTAAGTATGTATTGAATTAAATGTTTGTCTAAAAAGACTATTACTACACAATCAACTACATAAATTATCAAAAAAATAATAATGGCTATCTTTATGATAGTATTAATTCGATCGATTATGAGTCTGTATTAAAATGTCGATTAGAAGAAAAGTTTAATTGTGAATTAATAATAAGCAACACAAAAATGAATGAGAGCATTTATGATATCGACTGATGGTGATTGATGGCATTCTATCACACTGATGCTACATAATTGACAGTCGGTTCAGTCGATCAGTTTGTAAGTTCTGTTTCATCCGTGTAATAGAATGCCTGAAGATGCCGAAAGGCGAAAACCAGTGCAAAAACATATGAAATCGTACAAAGTTGTAACAATTTAAATTCAATTGAGAGCAGTTAAAAATTACATAACTTTTATTTAATAATACTGCGTATATTGAGTAAGTAAATTAAAAATTATGACATGGAAAGAAATTTAATGAGAAATTTATAATAAGCAACAATTACACATGATTTTTTTATTGAGTCAATAAAGCAATGATGGCTCAATGATTAAAAAGGTAAGTTATTATATTTTTTTTGAGAATCTGTGACAGTTTCACTGAATCTTTCTTATTGAACTTAGAACGTGAGTTATATACATAAGTCTGCCTATCATGTAATTGATAATTTATTTAAAATGTTCTATTTAAAAATGCGCAAAAACTTAATAATTTTCTCTGTAAAAGTAAAATAAAAGTTGCATACAAATCTAAAATTTTCATTTTCGGAACACTATTTATTTGCTCTTTTTTTTAAATATTAGTGTATCTCACGAAAACCTTTCTAATTTTTCTCGCTTCTAAATAAGTTGGTATAATATACAAAAGTCTACGGTCATGAAATTCGTATTAACAACATTAGCCAACCCCAGTGTGTCAATGTCTCAAACACATTATTGTAATAAAACGATTATATGTAAATATATTTGGCCTCAAATTTTATTAACATCGAATCGCATATCGACGTAACCGATCGATCAGCCGATTATGCAATCAATGCAATTCGTAATATCTTTCAATGTAGTGTATAGCTTTTAAGATTTTAAATGGGTCAAACATGCATTATTATAATGATGCATATAATAATGCATACCTATTCCTTTACATCATCGACATTACAGTTCAAAGTAGTGATTTTGAAAGACGTCGGTTCAGATTTCGGAAATAATATGTGTCGATATTTTTATCGATTTAGATGTATGTGTGAAAGAAGAGTGGGTTGACGATCTTTTACTTTCTAAGTTTATTTGTATACCCAATTGTAAACGATTTAATTTGATAGTACTTTTTAGTCACTCAGTTTTAATTTGAACATTAAAACTGCAGTCTATCATAATTTTAATTGAACCCCTAAAATGCGGCTTAGTAAAATGATTTTAACTAGACGTTTGTTGCCTTTATTATTGATCGTTTTATATATGAAAATTAAAATATATTGAACATCTGACGTAAAAATCAGCGATAAAATATAGTTCACTGTGTCAAAATATATGATTAGCGATCATTCAAATCTTACTTTTTAAAGAAACAAACCTATTTAAAATTAATATCCTAAAAGATGTTGACTTTTTTAGATTACCAAAATTCACGGTGTACGTGACGTACCCCGGCATAGTTTCTCAACGTTTTTACATCCGCGGACCACCAAAAAATGAAAAACGTATTGTGTATCATCAAGATTGAAATAAAATTATAAATATTTATACAAAAATTATTATTCAAACATGGTGTTATAATAATATTTTGGTGAATTTTAGCACACGACGAAAAAATAGCAATGTATTTTAGTAATACATTTTTTTAATGAGATATAGTTGATAGCTATTTCGGCTCACGCCATTGTCAGAACTAGTTCAAATATATCTTTAAAAAAATGTAGAACTTAAATACATAGCTATTTTTTCACCGTGGTATAATGGAGTTCTACCAAGTATAAACAGACAGTAAGAAAAAATATAATTTAAAAATCCATAAAATACAACATAAAATTCGATTGTTTATCGAAATAATATCACATCGCGGACAACCCAAAAATCTCCGTGGACCACCGGTTTAGAAACTAGGGCCTAGCCTACCCTACCTTTGCGTTTAAATATGTTTACAATATTTGTGTGAACACCAGAGTTGTGTCTTTCGCACTAGACGTGTTTTTTTGTAATGCTTGTTTATTCTAAATGAATTTTACATACCCAAGAATCGGTTATATGAGTTTCAAAAAAAATAAATTGAATTTCTAAAAATTAACATACCTCTTCATTTTAATACCATTCTATGCGAAGTTTTATGTGCATTTATTATTTAATAAACATAAGACATCTCACTTTTACTGCTATATATGCAAGCATTACTTTATAAATAATCATTAAGTATATTTGCGTGTATTAAATATGGAGATTAAGTAATTTTAGATGTTATTTCAACTTTCTTGCTTTTTAGCTTATGAAGGTATGAAATAATATAATATTTCGATCGTCTTTACAGTAAAAAAAAAGAAAAGCTTTTTTATATCAAATTGGTTTGTAATATTAATTCAAACAATGTAACAAGATTTTCACTGTTAGTTTGTACAGAATATAGTACGTACATATGTATAATTAATAAAAATATGACACACACATTCGTGTGTATTATCGTATATGTGTATGCACAGAAATTAAATAGTACAATTTTATAAATATTAAACAGTCATTCAATGAACACAGAAAACGATGTCTTGATATTTATTCACCTTTTACATTGCAAATCAAATATAATAACAACATACGGTCAGCGTATTGTGGACCGTAGCAATCTAAAATGTTTTAACTTCAACAATAATTGCATGACAAAAGAGAAAGAGTGAAAGTTCAGCAGTGTTTTGCTAGCCGCTTGAACTTATGCTACCCGGATCAAAACTTTATAATAGATTGCTTCCGTAATAGTTATTATTATAAAGTGTACGGCCTTTTTTGCGGAATTATTTGCCAAGATTCAGTCCTCCAGTGATGTAGACGTGTTACTTTTAAAAGCATTTAAATTGCTTTTTCATGGCCGAAATTACGAAGACAATAGTGTACTTTGGCTCAAGTACATAAAGTTAATACGACTAATAAGTAAGCAATTGCATAGTAGAAACTAATTGCAAATTATTCATGTATGAATGTGTTGATAATTTGTAGGCATTGTGTTATTTCCGTTATTTAATTTACTTTAAGTAACCGCCGTTGAAGTAATTTCAAGTCAGCGTACGTGTACTTAGTATGCACGAGGTGACGTTCTACTACAGTTGAATCTGCCTCTAGTTTAGTCTTATCGTTTAAAAACCTGAACGCTCAATTTGATTGAATTTATTTCATATTAATGGTCGGAATAGATCACAAAGTAAAATATAATATTTCATCACTGTTAAGGTGTTAACTGTCACTTCTTGATGGAAAGGCATGATATTTTAAATAATAAAAACAAATTTTTTAGTACTTATTTCCACAATGTATTTTTTGATCAGGACCGGTTTCGCTCATCGCGAGCATTATCAACCGGTCCTGATAAAAAAAAAAATATATTGTGGAAATAAGTACTAAAAAAATGTGTTTTTATTATTTAAAATAATATTTCATTACAATTTTTCTGTATGAGAAAATTATTTTGCATAAAAAATAAAATTATCTCACATTAAAAAAATACACATTTTAACATTGAAAACATATATTGATTTTTTTGAACAATAAAAACACATTTTTTTAGTATTTATTTACACAATATATTTTTTGATCAGGACCGGTTTCGCTCATCACGAGTATTATCAACCGATGATAACATTTCGCTAGTGATGAGCGAAACCAATCCTGAACAAAAAATATATTGTGTATATAAATACGAAAAAAATGTGCATTTAAAATATCATGCCTTTCCATCAAGAAATGACAGTTAACACCTTTATAGTGATATATTGATTAATAAATAATTTTGTATGAATATTTATAGTTTTCTCTTTGGATTAGACAGTTTTAATGAGGTACACAATAAGTTTTTATTTTTATGAATAGTTTTCACTGATGCCTAACCTAACCTAACAAAATATTGCTTATTGTTTTTTTCTTCATATTTTGAGAAAACTGAAATCTAATTTTATTTCCTAAAAGTTTGGCTTCTCCGTAATAATAATATCTAATTCTTAGTGCAAATATTAATATTTAAAAAAATGTTTGCTATGCTATACTATCAAACCCAAAGTGCAAACTATTAAAATATAAGTTGGTGTGTACTTAGTTGCTATCTAATCTAAAGTGCATTCATATATTATATTATCTGTACTCAAATATTATATATGCAAAAACGAATTAATATCTAATATGGCTGAATCGTCCTGTCATTTTTTTCGTAACAGAAATCAAATCTTGTAAAAGCGTCCTGGTGACAAAAAAATAAAATACCATTGCTGGCAATAAAATGGAAATTTAGCCGTGTCATATAGAGGACGAGTAAAATTCATTTCGTAGAAGATATTTTATTACCAACATTATCTTTTCCATAATTTAAATCATGATAAACGTTTTAATGCAAAAATGTTTAAAACAGTTTAATAATTGCTTATTAAGTAATTTCGATTTGAGCCTGTAATAGTGAGACACGTCTACGAACAAAAATTATGAAAGATAAATTGTTTTCGATGTATTCATTTACCAGTAAAGGAATGAAAGTTGCTTTCAAATAAATTGTATCTTTGCGAAGTAAAATAAATTTTCTTCTTAAATAATAGTCTTGACTTATTAATATTTTGTATTTCTTTTACTCAGTAAAGATTTCTCAGTATTAACGGCTTAGGGTACTTAATAAATTATTTACAATGTAACACGTAACGGCTAAGTAATTAGTTCTAATCGCAATTAACGATTAGCCGAAGATCATAAGATACAAAATTGTTACATTAGTTATCGTGCGGTATTCGCCCTTATGAAATATATACTCAGGCAATAAATTCGCTTGTCGAGTGCGGGCTGAAATTTATTGTGTCAAAGAAATCGGACACGTATTCGTGGTATCGATAGAGGCTAGATTTATATGGCATTTAGTGCGAGTGTTTGCTAATATGGTAATGAAAACATTGAACTTCGATATACAAGCAATGTTCTTAGGGTTTGTGTTCAGATAAAATATTTAATGAATTTTATGTTTATAGCATTTCTTCGGTAAAAAATAAAACAAACAGATTTTATAACCGTGTAGAAGTCTAAGTTCAACAATAAAAGTTTTTTTTTTAACATATCATGCTATATTCATCACCCACAAATTAGAAAAAGCTACCAACCAGTAAAATTATATTTTGCTATATATTTTCTAATAAAACGTTTAAGCATATTTAAATTGAATCAATTCAATGAAAAAAATGCTTCTTCGTTATTTCACTTAAAAAGATAAATATTTAATTTGTAGACATGAAGTCTTGTACGAAAATTTAAATAATTCATAAAAATAAACAAACCTTATAGAAATATACTGCGTACGGTTTTCTTCGTACAGCACGTTCTAAAGATTTACATTTATAAATTGACCAAATTACAAAATTGATAAAGATATTTCTGCGAATACCACCACAATTGATGAAACGTCTAATATTTAAAAAAAATGTGCAAATAATATTGTATTTAAAAAAATAATAATTTCTAGTTTGAAGCTAAAGCTTGTGATTGGATTAAAGGACAAGCTAAAAATTAATAAATTACAATATGAAAAGTAAGTGTAAAATTGATGTTTAATATCGAAATATTATATATTCAATAAAAGTGTAAGAAAAAAATATACATATATGAATACATTTTGAGAAAAAAAACTCAATTACCAAAAAATCAAGCAGCTGTTCTTCATGAGTTTCAATTGTCAAAAATCACAGTAATAATAAATTCATTTTCATTCATTTTGAAATAGTTCACTAGATTTTTTGCTATCTTTTTAGTTAAACAATGTTGTTGAAAAGTTCAGCAGGATATTTCGTCAAAGCGAACAAAACAGCTGCCATAACTGTTTCGGATTTCTATTACAAAATAGTGATCTCTTTATTTTGACATCGTAAAGAGACCTAACTAACAGCGAGATCGTTTTTATCCGCAAATCATATCGGCTAAGCTTGCAAACTTTTTATATATAGCGTAGTCGCTTTGAGAAGAGCTACATAATTATTTATCGAAAAAAATAGAAGAAAAAAACTTAATGAATATCTTTAAAGTATCGGTGATCCTTGTGTATTTATTTTGTTATTATTGTATATTTATTTATTGTAAAACGTATACATGTAACATACAAAAGTGTAACAACGTATTTTTATGCAATTGACCCGACACCGTTTGTTTGCCAGCGAGTTTAACGGTTTTATCGTATCTTTGATTTTTAAAATTTTTGTCTTATATTATGCTTACTGTGCTAATTTATATTATAAAAAGATTTAAATAATTTCATGCGGTGTATCATACTCGATGTTTTGCGGAAAGCATTGCATAGCATGCTTATTTGATACCATAAACAACTTTTTGCATTTAACATCACCAGTTAATATAAAAAAATTCGTCTTCAGAACCTAGACTAGAAAATAAACAAGTCAAATGAAATAAACATTGAAAAATGTTGAAAACTTGTCTCACTGTTAATCGTAGAGGGCTGCCATTCATTTTGAATCCATGAAAACATTAATAGCTTAAGTCGAAAACTGCTTATTTTGTTCATTAAAACCTTCATATTTTTCTGAAATAATTAAGTAAGTAGCAATTATACTACTAGTCTACGTTTAAGAACAATTATAATATTTTTTAAAAATCAATTATTACTTTTTTTAACTATGAGTGACGCAATTACGAAGGATTGCACAATATAACATAAAACCTTAAAAATATGTTACGTGTTATCATTCTCGTTTTGTAAGCGCAACCATACAATAATTGCATAAACAAGAATCATTGTGTAATAAACTAAAGGTCATTGTTTGTCTGTCTGAAGACGGCTATCCATATTTATCCAACAAGATACAAATCTATCATTAACATGCAATAACTCTTAACGACAAAACACAATATTTTTTAATATAAAAAAAAACAATTCATATATCCAACCACGCTATTTTATTTTTTTATCTTGAAATTTGTTGTAATTATTACGAAAGCATATTTAAATATTCGACAGAAAAAACAGAATGTCAAAAAAAAAAAAATACATATTTAAAAACCGACAACCATGTGGTTCTCGTGCATTTTCTCATGGGTACGTTGTTTTATTAATATGATGCATATAAAAAAAATTCACTCATAATATGAATAATTAAGCAGTGGAATGATATCGGATGGTTTAGTTTACCCGAAGTTAATTTTATCACCATGAAAACTATTTCATAGTCTATTGAAAATGCTATTTTTATTGTACTTACAGTTTAATTGGTGAAAATGAATATCTTTCCTACGTAAAAGCTTGTACTATATAAATATATATATATTTTAAATACACCAACATTTAAGATGTTTCAAATCTGAATTAAAAAGCTAAGCTTAAATTTTGCTTATACAAACGTTGATTTTGTCAATGAATTTCAAACATTGAAAAATTCTGAAATGCAAAGATAATCAAAAATTAATATTACATCCGGGAGATTCCGATGTAGTTTGATATACTATGAATTCGCTGCATAAACTTACTAAATTTTGTCTAATGAAATATTGTATTTTATATTTAAAGTGCTACTAGAAATCTAGATACGAGATTGATTAAATTTGGCATTTACTTGATGGAAATCTAATATAACACGATAAGACAATTCTACAAAAATTAATTGATATATGTATAAGAAATACTAGTAATCATAGTTCTGATGAAACAGTTGTCAACTATATATTTTATAAATTTTGTAGAACTAAAATATATTGCTACTTTTTCACCGTGCTTGATACGAGATATTGCAGTAAGACTTGTATTTTTGAGTTCATAAGCATTATGTGATGGTCCGTAGATTTTTTTATCTAAGATGTTTCAAAAGAATACACAATATATTATATTACAATTAATAGTAGTGTCATAAACACTAATAAAAAGTTTATTCTGTATATAATCAACATTAAAGTGAATTAAACGTTGCGTAAACTTTGAGAATAAAAGTTATTTCATTAACTATCATTAAATTTAAATGATTAAATTTATACTACTTGCCGAAATTTTTGATTTTTTTATAATGAATATAAACTCACTAAATATATTACTCAAATAAAAAATACATATAACCGTGTACCTTTCTTCAAAATATTATATATATGTGGATTAGTTTTGAGAATTTTTACTTGATTTTTATACATTTCTCATTGATGTTTTTAATCGGATTATCATTTTGCCTAACATATCTTCGCTTTTTGTTTATTAAAAAAAAGCATTTAAATAGAAAAATAAACAATAATTTATCACGGATTTTTTTTTGATCTTGCACACTCAAAAATTCTACATGGTATATAATTTTCATAAAAAAATCCAAAACTGTTTTAAATTTGAAATTTGAAATTAAAATAAATACGTAAAAAGTCTTATATTGTCCTGACTTGTTGTGGATTGAATTATTTTATAGCATACCATGTAGCAAGTGATTTGCTTTATTAAAACATTTGGTAGCTGATATATGTAATGAAATATGGTGATTTTTGGATGAAGTAAAAAATATTACACATTTTGAGTAAAAATCAAAAATATTTACAAATTTCATAGGCAACTGAATAGTTTCATTAATAAAAAAAAGGAATTTAATTAACAGAAAATATTTCACCTTTAAGTCAAAAGAAGAAATCGATTTCCTGGTATAATAATTGTCGATTAATAGATTAATTATAAAGTCAAGTTCAATTATTGTTCTTCCATTGCAAATTTCAATGTTATTGTTGTTATATGTATGCAGATATTGTGCTATTTATTTTTCTCTTGCAAAATACACCTACGCCATATACTAAAGCTACATTACTCTCTATTAATCGAGTGGCGAATATTACGAGCGACACAAACGCAAGGTGAACACAAAAACTTCAAACCAGCAACAAATAACCAAAAATGATAATCAATAATAATTAAACGTCGATATTTTTGTGGTGATTTATTGATCTCATAACGAAATAAAGACCAGAAACAATCTTTTAATGATACCGCACTTTTTCTTATATTCCTTTCAATTTCAGACCATAGATTCTTAATTATAATTCATAATGATGATTAATTAATTATACGTGTTTTTTTGTAATATAATAATTTTGAACGTCTCAACTATCATTTATTCAACGTTGAATAAACTCATTTTTTTATAGTCTAGCTAATAATAAGAATACTGACTTGAATAACTTTATGGAATTGTAAATATGTTTTTTATTTATAAACTTCACTAGAAATATATCTAGAATACAAAATCGTATTGTATTGTTTTACTTTTATTTTTTATTACGGAAAAATTTCTTTGAAAAAAAACACATATTAATTACATGTAACACAAATTTTTCTGATTTAGCGTTAATGCTTTAAATTATTTCAAAACTATTAAATTTAATCTGGGAAGCTTTTAAAAATTTTTAGAATTCATAAAAAAATATTTTGCAAAATATGCATGGAATTGAGTTTATATTATACTTTTCAGTTTTATAGGTACTTAAGATACCAGCACGGAATAAGCAGAGGATTATAATACCTTCAAAAAAGCTTCAAAAGCAATCAACATGTTTGTATTATAATCCTCTGGATTATAATACAAACATGTTGATTGCTTTTGTTAAGTCATATTTTTCAATTAAACAAATACAAAAATATTGAAATGAAAAAATTAAACAATGATAACGCAACAGTGTTTCAACCTTAGAAATGTTTTTGACTAAAACACGACACCAAAACAGCTGAAGAAAGCAATTTATAAGCCGAAAATTATTATTTGTGTCGGAGTTTTGGGATACATTATATTGTTAAACTAAAATGGTGATAAGAATTCGGACGTATTATATTAAATGTTTTTTTATGCAAATCACTATTTTGTAAACTGTTACCCGCATGAAATATTTGCCAATACTGTAACAGTATTTAAATGAACATGAAAGTAAAATTATCATTTTTGGCAAACGACGTATTTATTTTTAATATCCAACATTTTGTGAAAATTGAACAATTTGCTCATCGTATGGGTATTATAAAATTTGTATGCAGGTATTGTCAAATAGCGATAATAAGTAAATATAGAATAATATTTGTTTTTTAAGCGAGCTATTTTAAACATTGTACAGTCAAGTCAAATTATGACCTTTCGCAAATATCACATGAAACGCATACAAAAAAGGAATTATTTTAATTATTATCCAACAATGACATTGGGAATACCTAACGGTAAACAGCAAAAAATAAATGATTATTTTGGCAATGCACTTTGCAGCTGTTTAATAAGTACTCGGCGTTCAAAAGCTTATAAGTAATATTCACAAGGATAGTAATAAAATAAATTATTCAACTGTTAAGGATGTCGTCTGAAAATAATAGGTGTATGAATAAAAATACTCATTTATATGGCAACGTAATGACTATGTTTTTCTTTTACACTTTTTTCGGATATACGTAATCCAATTTGTCACCCGAATTGAATTCGACGTATAAAAATTCTCAAATAAAGTTCACTATTGTATAATATATAAAACAGTTTATTATTTTTTTTTTGTTATTCTAACACTGTTTTTATATTATTTAATAGAAAATAATTGAATATATACAGAAATAAACACAATATTTACACATTTTTTTTTGCTTAGTGTCTTGTAGAAAGAAATAAATTTTTAAAAATACTTAATAAAATTTGCGGTAGTAAATATTTTATTGAATTATATATTAACGCCAAGAATCATCAGAAAAATTCTTCATATAATAACACGACAATAATACTTAATGTGCTCACTTAATTAGTGAAGTAAAAAAGTATATTCAACAATGAAAAGATATTTCAACAAATTTATCAGGAATATTTATTATTATATTTTGGGTATGTTTTTTTGATAATGCTTTGTTAAAAGAATTTATTTTTCAAAGTTATGTTACTACAAGTAAACTAAACAGTACACGCATCACTAAAATATCATTTTTTAGAAATAACAGTTTCAATAACTGTTAACAAGCTCAGTATAACCAAATAAGCTAAGACGATTAAGTAGATATTCGCCCGAGGGAATTAGCTGTTACATAGCATTATTGAAAAATTGAAAAAATACTTAAGTACAATATACGCGTAACCTTTCGACTCTTGAGAAGAATATAAAAAAGCAGTTTGTCTGGTAATTTAAAATGTTTTCAATCAAAACAACAGTTATACGTGTATTGCTAAGAAAACTTTCAAATTAAAAAGATTTTTTTGTTATATATGTTTTCGGAGAAGTTTCAAGCTTAACAAGATAAACTTTTTTTCAGTTATTCATTTAAAAAATGTGTCGATATTTTTATCAATAACTTGATTTCAAAAAGATAAACATAGCTCTGAAATTTTGAAAAATGATTATTCCAAAGCGATTTTATTATCCAATCTACAGAAGAAGATGAATGGTGTTAATTATTTCACTTCAATGGCTGCATGATAACTTTCTTTGAAACCTAGAATGATAAATGTATGAACTATCTCATTGATAAACCGCTTGTTTACACACATATGCGTTCACAAAGAAGACGGTTATTTTCATTTTTTTTTTGCCAAACACTGAATTGAACTGAATTGAACTGAATTGAAGCGAAAACTTTTTTCCTTTATGTCATCTATCTATCCTTAAACTATCTATGAACAGAAGTAAAATGGTTGCTTAATCATCAAATTATCGATTTATATATTTTTCGATATCCTATTAATATTTTTTAACTAACAAATAAAATAAATATTTGATACCTGAACTTAAAAAACATGAAGTTAAATATATTATACCTTACTACAACAAATATTATATATATGCTGATCTTACGAGATAATTTGCCCAATATTATACATCTATCTAGAAAAAGCTGTTTTTTTTTACATTTAAAAAGATTGTTTTTTTATTCATAAAAATATACAAACAACGATGGCAGTTTGTTTGAGTTAAATTATTTACTTGAATTAAACTAGATCTATTTAACACGGTGAAAGTCTACCAAGTGAATGCCAATTCAATCAATAGATCTATTTACTTGATTTTGCGAAATTCTTAAAAATCAATTTTGTTTTTAAAAAGGTTCATTACTTAAAAACTAAATAAATTATTTTTGCGTTATTACAACTAAAAATATATTAAAAACAGAGACATACCTCGTTGTGAATAGATTTCTGTACAATGGGTGTGATTTTTCGGGCGTTATTCTTCTGTAATAAAAAAAACAATATACAGATTAGATAGATGTCTTATAAAAATAGAAAATAATTTTTTCATGACCTAAGCAGTCAATTATTATTATTACTAAAACAAAAAAGAATTTGAAAATTTTCGTAACAACAATATTGATTTGCTTTTTTTCTACTATTTAAATAACAAATTTATCTTAAGGTTTTGTGGTAGTCAAAATTATGTAGCGATAAGTATCATACAGCTTATTGAACTTGAAATTGGTCCTGCAATTTTTTTTAATATTCAATTAAGAATACGGTACATTATAAATATTCACGTTAAACCAGTTCCGTAGCTAAATGTCTAAATCGTTCTCATCGATTCTCGTTTTGGAACTCATTATAAAATGTTATATCGAGCCATCATCAAAAGCTGATACTGTAGCTGTCATAGTAAAATGAGATAATTTCAAAGGGGTTCAGGACGAGAACGATGCGTATTTTTTTGTGAGGTTAATATTTATTTTATATATCTTAGCCGTAGACCGCAATTGCGTTTAGTTGCAGTAAACATAATCTGATAATTGACGTTGTTCGGTTTTTAAGAAACCTCAAGTTTCTCCAAACACACTCAGCCTATGCGATAGTCTCCTTTTTTGTTGATTTGATTGGCTTTTACTTGGTTGAACTCCATTATAATATGGTGAAAAAATAGCAATGTATTTCAGCTCTACAAAATTTATAACATATATATATTTGATAGCTTTTTTGGCTTACTACTTCATCAGAACTATGTTTGAACGTACACTTGCCTACCTATATATAGCTGTGTAGAAAAGGTACATAATACAACTTATTTTCATTTTTATCACACAGATATGAAGATATGTGCTAATAAATTCTAAAATGTGGCACATTGATTTTATGTCTTCCTCGAAGTGGAAATTAATCTGATTTTTTAAAGAATATTATAGATAGTGTTTAAGTACTGTACTGAGATGATTTCCGTGATGGTCTTAGAAACGGTGAGAGATTTATATTAACTATAGTTTGAATCGTTCATAAAAATACCTTTAACCGAATATTAAATTCTTTTCTATCTTTCGAGACTTTAAAATATAGGGCTCAACAAGGGAGATTCTATTACTATTAATCCTGCAATAGCCTTACTTTTCGAACCGATTGAAAAATTTACGAGACTTAAAAATATCGAGTTACATAACTAAAAAAGAATTTCATCGAAATACAGTGATACACAATTAAAACAGACTTGTATAAAAATCTAAAGTCTGTTGTTATATTTTAATATATTTTATTATTTATATAAAATTAGTGTTCTATCTATCCATCAAAGCGCTAGATATTGTACATAAAATTTTAAATTATAAGAGACTTACAATACGCAAAATATCATAATCTAAGTGGGCTTAAGCCCAGAGCGACTACAGTTAATCTATTGCCACGAAGCCACATACGTCATCTTTGTAACATTTCTCAAGCTTAGCACGGTGAAATGTAAAGCAATGTATTTTAGTTCTACAAAATTATTTTTAACAAATATATTTGATAGCTATTTCGGCTCATGCCATCGTCAGAACTATGCTTAAACTAACATTCGCTTATCTATATATAGCTGTGCAGAAAAGACACACAACACATCCTTTCTCCTGTTCCAACGGCTTAGCTTGTTACTTTAACACAATGACACTAAATTTTCAAAATTCTAAATGAAACAATAGGTGTAAATGACAATAAGTTTATATATGAGACGGAAGTGGTCCTTATGGAAGCAAATCAGACCACCCCTTTGTACAACGGATGGACAAGTGGTGATACTATTATGTTAGTTTGTTCGTTAATGATCCTTTGTGATAATTGGTGTCTATTGATTTCCAGCTTTTCCAAAGCCGTCATTCTCCAACCCTTATAACAAAGATGCAAAAATTTAGGCGCTGAGTTTGAATTTATATTATGTGATTCATTAATAACGTGATTAGCGAATTGTGAATCTGATTTTTAACTGTTGAATGATCTTACATGTTCCTTAGCTCGAGTAGATATACTTCTACCTGTCTGTCCCATATAAACGGATAAACATGAGCCACAGGACATTTTATAAATACCGCTTCTGTCCAGTTTATTAATTTTATCTTTACTATTTTTACGATGTCTGCCTAAGTTATTGTTGACCTTGAAAGCTACGTTTATTGAGTTTTTAATCTCCCGATGAATTTGTTCGCTAATGATACCTAGGTAGTTAATCTCAAGCTTATTTATTAATGTTTGCAATATTTTGAACCAATAACAGAAAAATGTTTGTATTTATAAATGAAATTAAGCGTGACCGATCAATAAATATAATAAACAATACATTTAATAAAAAAAGCAATTCGAATGGTGAGTTTCGAACATGAGCGACTGTTATATAATTGGTGCGGTGAAGCGTAGTGGTGATTTTTTGTGCACTTTCATTACCGCGCCAACTCTATGGAAATATAATATTTTTTCATCCAAATGGGAGTAAAGTAGGCTTCGGAATGTTTTACATCACACGTTGTGGTTTAGATAACATCATTTGAAGAGAATCAATAACACCGAAATTGCATGTGTAATTAAATTTCATTTCGAAAAATAAAAAAATGATCAATACTCTTTCAAAGATTTCTCTAAAAAAACTTTATAAAATCACCAAATTACTTTCAAATTTGGAATAATGAACTTGTCAATGTTTATAACACGAAAGAATCTTACATTAAAATCTTCTTTAGTGCTTCATTATGGTTCATCGGTTCTGTTGCATCTGTGTGATATGTTGCCTGAAGATACCAAAATGCGAAACTCGGGTCGTTAATCACAAGACATGTAAAATAGTAGAAAGTTTCAAAAATTCAAATTTAAAAACATTTTTTTCTATTTTATTTAAATTTTAATTGCTAGCAATTAAAATTTGAACGACCCATGCTTAGACACTGGAAACAAAACAAATATTTTTAATTTTATATAAAAAATATAATTTTCACTAAATTACTGATGGATTTAATATTCAAAAAAATCAGCATGTTGTACGCTTATGAATATTCGTTTTATTAGAGATTTCAATGACGTTGCATTTTTATAATTCATTTTTTTTCTAAGATTAAAAATCTCGAACATGATTACTTACTGTCGAAAAAATCGACAGACTCTAATCGATATTCGTCTATCAGTAGACGTGTTTTCAAAATTGAAAAAAAACCGAATAGCTTAACTGAGGATATATTTTGCCTCTCAGTTTACCATGTGTGCTCACTTTGCAAAGCTTGCAGTCACCACGGATAAGCTTTCATATACACTCACGCCAGTCAATTAATCTATTTTTTCCAAGTTTATTATGGTCGCCAAAAAGCTAAAAACCATACCAAGAGATACTACAGACATAATAAAGAGAAAACAGAAAGCTATCATAAAAAGAGAATCCTTAGATCACTGCTAAATCACAGAGCTCTTCAATGACTGCATGTAGCGTGAGAATCTATTGTTTAACTTTTCTTAAACTATAAAACTATTTGTATGTGTTTTGATTTAGAAATAAATATCTATTTATGAATGTCGTAGATTGTATTCATTCAGTATCATGTATGACAGCGAAGTTTATTCGAAATTTCCCAAGGCAGATACTCTGTTCATTTGTCAACAGTTATCGGCTTTCATCATGTTGCATCTTCGTGCACTTGTTACTTGACTTGTAATTCAATACGAGTGCATGCATCAGTGAACGTGTCAGCTGAACCAAGATTATAGGGCCGATAATTCGTCGACATCTAAAAAGATTTTTTATTGAGGTAAAATAATTTGAGTCGAACTTTCAGTTGTTATTATTATTGTGTGATATAACGAAGAAGAATAAAAACATATTTTAGATATTGTAATAACATATGCGTACATATACAATAAATATATTTGATAATCAGGACCGGTTCTGCTCATCGCGAGCATTTAACCCGTGGAAAAAATATAAAAAAACAAGATGCTCGCAACGAGCGGACTGTTCCTGATAAAGCATAGTAGAAACAGTAATAAAAATGTGTTTTTATTATTAAAAATACTTTATCTTTCAAGCAAAAAGTGACAATTTAAAAGTGTTATCCTAATACATTAGTATATTTTAATTGAAGAAGAATGCGCTCTGGTAAAATTATTTTTATTTAACATTTTTAATATATTAATTATCACTTCTTCGTACGGCGTTGCTTTCGAATATATCTTTTTATATTTCCAAATATTTTGTTTTGATAATATCTAAGTAATAACGTCACGCTTACAAAAATCTTTTTCAGATACTGAGTTGACAATAAACAGCTAATTATACAAAGCATACGCAGGTAATTAACACAGCTCTGAAAAAGGCTTGAAATTAAAGTTGCTATCAAAAAAAGGATGAAATTAACGTGAACTTATATTTTTGCTAAATGTGTATTTAAAACTTAGTAGATTTGATGAAAGAGACAACGTGTATAAAAAAGAAAAATATAATAAACGCATGTTAATTAATGTTGCAATATTAAATTCGAACGCCTAATACGATTGTTTAAAATCAAAATGTTATTAATTCGTTTAATGAATTCTAAGTAATACTTCAAACAACTTCATTTTATTTTCCTGAAATATAATTTGTAATATGGAGACGAACTATTTGTAGCGAATAAAATGCATCTAAGATGCATTCGGTGAGTCGTATGCAAATTTTGTTCTCACGAGCCTACCAAGCAACCACCTTCTGTCATTATTCCAACAAACACTCGTTTCTGATGTGAATTGTTCTAGGACCATCTGTCTCATGATACGTGTATTGAATTTATAATATTTCCATAAACAAAGAAGAAAATATTAAAATAAGTCTAACTGCACCAAAGATTTATTGGCAACGAATAACGAGTAAGTCCTGATCGAACTTCTTCGCGGCTTCGGATGAAAACATAATTTTGTCAGCAAATTATTGTGGATATATTTAAAAAGTAAAAACACAATTTAATAAAAGACTCGCTTTTCGTGAGCTTTTTTTGTTTAATTTTTCAAAACAATTACGAGTTCAATAAAATAGCAATTTAAAAGCGCGCTGTAAGCCTTTTTAAGGTTTTGACTAAAGTTATGGAGCTTTTTAAATAAGTAAAATATAACTCTTCAAAAAAATAATATCTCAGATGGTTTCATTCATCACAAGCATTATCAAATGGATATAAAGTTTTTCTTCCTACCTGCGTATTGTAGTTATTAATTTTGTTATTTAATTAATTAATTTTCGCATTATTTTCTCGTAAAACATTAAAATAGTCACAAGACGGCAAGTAAAACAAGTATATATTTTATATTTTCCTAAATGTAACATAGCTAATATGCGGCCTAACTTTTACACGAAAGATAAAGGCATTTATGTTTGCGTTACAAAAGTAAACATATAAATAAAAAATGATTTTTTTACAGCACAAAAAATTCCGATTGTTTGACGAAGTGTCATACATTTTTAAACAAAAAAGGGAAGTTTTCCTTTATATGAATAAATGCGCTTATGTAGAACTTGTTAACTTAGGTTGACAAGTATTCGCTTTTGCACTCTGATGAATTAATATTATTGTGAAGGGAATCAGCTTTAAGTTACATAAAAGCAGTCATCTTGATAAACGCAAAGAACTCTTCGGTATAAGTAGCAACGTACAAAAATTGCAAGACGAAAGTGTTGTGACATAAGATGTATTTTGGTTAAAGTAAAGGAGAACCTGTTTCGCACAATGTAGGTGTTTGAAATGGTTTGTTCCATAGGCAATTGTTTCGATAAGTATACTTTTGTTTCCGTTTATTGGCAAGCCATACGCCTTTCACTAGTTTTTAAATCGAAATAAATATAAAGCGTATCAAATTCTACTATACAGCTGACATTTCAAATATTTATCGAGCAATTGAGACCCATAAAAATCAAATGGATACTTCAATTTCCGTATATGAAACACTTGCAAAATAATATTTTTAAAAATTCTCTTCGCCGGGTAACTAAGTCAGGAGAAATCAAATGACATAACTTCCCGGTTTACAAAATGGATTAATGAACTTATATATTTTTTTTTATTGATTGAATTGGCACTTACTTGGTAGAACTCAATTATAACACGGTGAAAAAATAGCAATGTATTTTAGCTCTACAAAATTTATTAGATATAGTTGATAGCTATTTCGGCTCACGCCTTCATCAGAAGTATGTTTAAATATATATTGCGTACCTTTTCTACACAGCTATATATAGATTAGATACGTTTAAACATAATTCTGACGAAGGTGTGAGCCGAAATAGCTATCAACTATGTCTTATATAATTTGCAGAGCTAAAATACATTGCTATTGTTTCACCGTGCTATATTTTTTTTAATAGTTAGTACCTAGTCGGCTTGTATTTATCGTATAAGTATATAAAAAAATAAAAATATTTTACATTAATAAATGATTCAATTTAATCAAGAATTTTTCAAAATAAAATAGAAACAGAACATCATGTACCTGAGGTGTAATCGAAAAGGAAGCTTTTCTTTTTCATCTGACAGTGCTGGCTAACAATACATAATGCATGAGACACGGGCGCGCTTAGAACAAATTACTTCAAAGAGGAATACTAAGTTAAACGATGGGGCTATTATTTTTGTACCGAGGTTAATGTCACGGTCGTAGTTTTCCACCTTTTAAACTCTGTGGGTATACGAAAGCGTTCGCTTTCAAACAATCTTATAAAATTGTCTACGCATATTAATGACCGGCGTCTAAGATTAAAAAAACGATATAATTATTTAATGATATGCAATTTGCTTTTACCTAATTTTTTACGTGATCATGTTTGATGATCGCTTGAATTGACTCATAATTTATTAAAAGGCAAGAAAGAAATCACATAAGTGAATGCAAAAACGTTTTGATGAAGGTTTTTTATTATTTAGTTACAAAAATATATCAGTAGAATCGTCATATAAGTCACAAAAAGTCATAAAAAATATGTATATTGATTGTCTTATAATAATATTATGACTTATGAACTATTTCGTACTATACATGAAAAGCTTTGCCTTGTTTATGAGCTTATAGTTTATTTGACTATAGATTTGGACACACAAAAAAGATATTTAAATTGGAAACATAAAAAAAAAAACGATGAACTTGACTTAAAATTATTGTGCACACTGCCGTCATTTCAATATATGTGTGACTTCTAACCAAGCTTTCTAATGTGTTGGTGAATTTTCATTCTTTATAGTATTTATTATAAAGACACTTTTAAAAAAGGCGTTTAAAATATAATTTATGATGTTCACTGACGGTGCTTGATGGAATTTTAATACCAATTAAATACTAATTTTTACCTTGAAATGAGTAGGTATTTATTAGTCTAAAATTTCCCAATTGCAATTTAATAATAGCTGATTATTACTTGTAATAAAAACCCTTTCATGGAAGAATCAGTATGCAGAGTTAATAAAACTAATTACAGAGTGTTATTATTATTAAATCAATATAATAGAAATATATTTCAGTTATCATTTGATTCCCAGCCTTATGGTTTATGTTTTTCCTTTAACCAATTCCGTTGGTATATAAACGATGCAGCCGATGGTGCCGACACAATTGCAGCCGTTTGATAGAATATCTGAAGGTGCCAAAAAGCGAAACCTGGGTCGTTAATGACAAAACACATGCAATCGTACAGAGTTTCAACAATTCAAATAAGCTATTTTAAAATTTCTTTTTGAATAATCACAAGCCAGAAATGATTTATATAAATTTAAATGTCTAAATAAAGTCCGTGTATATAATTTGTAATGATATTATTTCTTCGTATAAATTTATTCTTGTTTTCAATAAATGAACCATGAAATCCAAAACAATGTTATTTGAAATCATGCTTGAAAGTATTAACCAACAACGGTCATTCGTTTATTATCTTTTATCTGGACCTATTACAATTATATTTATATTTGTTATAGAAGTGAGAGAAATTTAATCGAAGTTGATTGATAGTATGTTTGATTAATTAATATTTCCAAATAATTAGATTGGGTTTTTTTGTTTATTTGATCTTTTTATATCGAAATGAGCTTTTGTTAGATTGATATAATAATATAGTCACTTGATAAAGAATCAATGACTAAATGGATACTTATCCGATGTGTTGCCTCAAGTTATCAGGACATTTAACAGAATATTTCAATGAAGCAATCAACTAACATGGAAATTTAAGCAGGATTAACTCTCGTAATATTTTTTGAGTTTCAATTATCAACCACCTGTAACACATCGTGTCAAGTGTTGAAACAACAGTAGATTTTAATTATGAGGAGTCCTTAATATAAAAAAGTTTGTAAATTACATTTAACAGTGTAAATTTTAAAACATTTAGCCTATATTTAATACAATACACAATTTTCTTACACATAAAATATATATTAAAAACCGATTGGATGTTAAAAATTCTACGTAAAAAAGACTTTAAACATTCTGCATTTTTCGGAGAACGCAATCATAAAACCTTTACTATTATAAATATTAGCCGGCGCAAGTCAAAAAATTAAAATTAATCATCAATTATATCTAGCAGGCAAACTTAAATATATTTTTTTTATTAACGATCTCTCTTCGTATTCATCTAAAAATTGAAAGCGCATTCTTATACTCTCGAGATACGGCAGTAAATATTATCAAGCACAAATTTTTAATTTTGATAAAATTTTGCCGAAGGGTTATTCTTCTCGGAAATCCTCATAAATTACAGAAATAATTACAAGTATTTATGTAAAGAGAACCTCGCAGTATTTCCAAGTGGTTTTGACAGGGTCTGAAGACGTTTAGATTTATCCTGTTTCGAGTAAACCTACCTATATAAAAAAAGCCAAGTGGCTTGAAAATAAACATCGTTAGAGTTAATATGACATGCTATATTATGGACAAATTTATAATATTATACAAAATGTGTTTTATAATAAAAGCTTTTGTTAAAGTACGTTTTTTGAGACATAGACGAGGATTAACAACCGATATTGATAAACCATGCGATGAGAAAAATTATACTTCATAATTATATAAATTTAAGCTTTTTTTTTTTGAATTGTTATAACTTTGTACGATTCCACATGTTTTTTCACTAACGACCCGGGTTTCGCCTTTCAGCATCTTCAGGCATTCTATCAGACGGATGCAACAGAACTGACGTAAAAACAAGTTATAACAATTCAAATTTTACATTGAAATTCGATCAAACACCTTCAGTCGATATCATAAATTATATGTAGTTTTTTTTGTTAAATATTGCAATTAAATATTTATATTAGTAAGATATTTCATTAACCAGGAACGTCAGAGAAAATATTTCTTGAAAATTAAGCACTAAGTCATTCCAATATTTATCAATTAATTTTACTTTGTTAAACAAATAAGCTTATTTCCACTGCAACTATGTGTGCAATAAATTTATTCGATGAAAACTTCAGAGACTCCTTTCGCGCCACAAAATGATTGTATTTAATTAAGATAAACACATAAATTAATGGTTTTTGTATTCTCTACACCACAATCATTTTCTATACAAAGTGTATTTGCTTTGATTGAGTCCTGCGATTAAAACATTGGATGGGGTATTATTATACGATGCACTTCTTGTACTCCGAGCAACGAGTCGCTGCTTGCGGTGGCTAAGTTTCCTGTTTCTCTCCACATATCCTGTCTTTCCAAGTCCCACGAGCGCTGAATATGTATATATTCAAGTTTTTTACACACTCATATTGATGACTACGTCGATTATAATTGCGATGGAATCATGCACACGGCTGAAGAAATCAAAGTGGCTTCTAAATGAATTGTCAGCGAAATAACGACTTAGATTGCAATACGATTCAGATACTTATTTATTGCTATAATAATTCAGTAAATAATTATGATTCTATCTTTGCGCGAAACTAAAAGAAATGATAATCTTAGACAGTAAATAAAAATGGATAATTGACGGCCGTATAGCTGAATAGTATATGTCGTAATATCGATGTTTCGGCATCCACTTGTTTGTAAATTGATTTATTGATTTTCATTCTAAATTATACATGTATGTCATATACTCGTTCTATATATATATATATAAAAATGAAAAGCTACATAACTGAATTACAGCTAGTTACTGTTCTGAACAGGTCAGCAGTTTTTAAAACTAAGTGGTCCATTTTATGTTTTTTATGTTTCGATGCAAATGTTTTTTTCTGAGCCATCTCTACTCTAATATGAACCACGAAAAATTGTTCTGGAACATTTTAACAAGAATTACTTTATAACATTTTATAAGCCAGATGTTCAATTATTCAATTTAAATTAAACGATGAAAATGAAAAGAAGATGGAGTGAAAGAATGTACTATAAGTTTGTAAGTTGCAGTGTCTACTCTTCGTTTTCATCAATTCTGTTACCATGGCAGCGAAGAAACAAAACTTTTTATACGAATCCAGTTACTATGGCAACTGAAAAACAAAAGCTCAATTTCATCAATCCCGTAACATTGGCTACGGAAAAATAAAAACTCACTTCATAAATCCTGTTACTATGAAAACGATGAAACAAACGATATTATTATGAATTCAGATACGGAAAAATAAAAGCTCATTTTATAAATCTGATTGCTATGGCAACGAAAATACAAAAGCTATAGCAGGAGAGCTTAGGAGGATTCTTAAAGATGTCGACAAATAAAGCACATAATAGACATTCATGCATTAAAACACAATTCCGTGGTAGGTTTATTTATAAACGATATAAATTTCCATAACTAAAACCAAAATAAATTGTTTACCACTTAGTTGTTTTACAGAGCAGCGTTGGTGTAAATAAATGCATGAGATATTTGTTTGAACATCAAACATTTTACTCTTGAAATTCTAAGGCTAGTATCAGAGGAAAATTGTCAGATTCCGCCGTAACCTTTTATGACATGGAAAGAAAAAAAACGGAGGAATGGTGGTCGTGATGCCCACGAGCGTTTTTACTGCTGCGAACTTCCTCTTTTAGGTAAGTGGATCGTGTTTCACATCCTTTCGCCCTAAGAGTGCCTTACCTTATAAGGGCTTTATTTACTGGACCGTGGTAATTTTGAATATAAATTCAATGACTTTGATATTCAAATTGCAAGGTTTCTGATAGCTTTGCACGGCTTATGAAAACTTAATTGTTAATTTGGTCGATAAAAACTATCTTCGATAACATATTAAAACCTTAGAGTAACATTGAATTTACGTGAGAATGCGGTGTTAATTATTAGGAAGGTTAAGCATAACATTATTATAAAAATATTGTATTTAGAAGTGTATTATTATATAATAGCAAATCAGATTATCTATCTATAAATCTTTATTATATACTTAAACTGCGAAAAGATATCGTCGTGGCTTTGCGTGGGTTGTAAAGTTGATGCCCCGTGTTACGGAACGATACAATAAATAATATTTTGAATTTGGCTTACTAGTAGTGAGATAGAAGCTTCATTTTTTACTTCTTTCTTCGAATATTGTCCGCACAGAGCTTAAACACAAAGCTTTCGATAAATCATAATTATGACAGATGTTTTTTTTAAGCGTCAATACATTTTTAATAATAGATTTTTTTCCAACATCTTCACGTTGATTATATATCATCTAGAGCATAAGCTCCCAGCCTGGGGGTCGCCAACTTATACGGTCAACAAACAAAATATTTTTTTTTATGCTTTTGGATTGTATGGGGGGTCGCGGGTCACATAGATTTTATGAAAAGGGGTCGCCACTCGAAAAAGGTTGGGAACCTATGATATAGAGGAATTGCAGTCAACTTTTGTCCCATGACATTATGATAAAATTTATTTAATGGAAATTTGATGTAAATATGATTTTTTTATGCTTAACGATTAATAAATTGATTATCATCACCTGATAATGCTCGCGATGAGCGAAAACGGTCCTGATCATAAAATATATTATGGAACCAAGTATTTATAAATGTTTTTTTTTATTATTTAAAATATATTGCGTTTCCATCAAGAAGTGACAGTTAACTCATTAATAGTGATAAATAGTTTAGTTTCTGAACATGGTCTATGTATATACTTCTCAAGACCTTTCAAACGTACATGCTGATCGATTCCAACATTATTTCCTTCGCGATGATCGTGAATGTCATTTCGCAGATATAGAATCAATTGGTATGGTAAATTTAAAAGTGAACAGACGTCAGTGGCCAGTATCAATTAGTCCTATCTGATATGCATCGGCTGAAGAGACCCATCTGACATGTGCTTAACGTGTCGTTGCGATAATGCTCGCTCATGCGTATCGCGGTAGTGTCGCTTAGCGCATTTGACAAATCGAACGTCGTTTGTCGCTTAGTGCTCCCGTGCACAGAGGCTTATCTCACAGTTTGCCAAATTGTTTCACCGTTCGTTTTCAACAGAATATTTGAGCCAACTTTTATTTGTAGCAGCCATTTACGTGTTAAATTAATATACCGTAACTCATTAATTACATTCAGTTGGTTACGTCTATAAAAAACATATGAGAATAATTATAATTATATGAGCATGGAGGAACAGAGACAATATTTTAGCTAATCACTACAAATACGCTCTACTTTGATTTCCGAGTTGAACCTGGATAATACTCAGAGATGATCAAAAGAGTCAAAAACAGCTTTTCAAAATTAAACTTTATATCCATAATTAAAGCTGTATTGCAATACGGCTTAACAGAGTAAATAAAAGCATTTTTCTATAGTGTGAATATTTTTTCGATGAATATTATTCAGTTTATTGATTGAATTAGCATTCACTTGGTAGAACTCCATTATAACACGGTGAAAAAAATAGCAATGTATTTGAGTTCTACAAAATACATTGCTATTTTTCTCACCGTGTTAATATTATTCAGTATTTTTAAGCTGTTAATAACTCAATCCGTTCTAATAATGTGAATACAATTGCTTGACTGATTTGTCAGGCTTTCACAAGTGACTCCTGTGGACTTGTATTGATATGATCATTTTTAGTGTGTGTGTGTCAAAAAAATGATTACCACAAAACTCTTTATCTTCCACAAAACGTATGTTAATCTATTATTCAAGTCTAGATTGTAAAAATACAATTTAAAATTCGTCTATTTTAGTAAAATTGATTCTTATTATCATATTGGTTAAAATTACTACGCTTACTACGAGTAAAGTATTAATTTTGAATAAATTTGATCACTTGCTAAGCGTATTATGCGACACATACTTTGGGAAGAGTTCCTGCAATCTTCACGACGCCGTGTTAACAATCCATTAACGCAATCTGAGTGAGAGAATCTATAATCAATACGCCTATTTATAACTATCAGTATTTCTCCATGTAACTGACTCTTTACCCCATCAGTGATACAAAACCTTTCCTGCGTAACACAATCAAATAAAAGAGTCTCACATCTTTCATCAATGGCAAACTAAGACCCAGAATAATGGCATGATGTTTCGTTGATAAGGTCAAAAAAAAAATTAAGTTAGCAAGTTAAAAACAGATCAAGAGACTTCATGTTATGTATAAAAACTGTTGCGCATAAGTTATAAATATTGCCATTCTCATATTATTTATTATGTGTGAGAATTTGACAAACATTTTCTTTTCATATCTTTCCTACTCCGTCGTATCAGTAGATATTTTTCAAATAGCAATCCAATACGCCATATAATTTTATTAAAATTCGGAATATTTACTAATTTTTTATAACTATAAACGTGTAAATAACACAAAATCTCTACAAAATATACTTCATAAAATTGAAAATTGAGAGCATATTAGTCCGTGAGATATGAAATCCAACGGTGACCGTTAATCTATAATATATCATGAAACACACAGTAATTTTGTGATATCAGTTTTCCTCTGAAACTTCAACGTGAACTTACAATTTATTAAATTTTTATAAGGATGTGACAAAGCAAGACGGATTCTAAAAAAAACTAAATGACATCTTTGATAAAAGATTTTATCATTTGTCATTGTTTTTTTTTTCATTTTGATTGTGTTTTCATGGAGTGGTATCATGCATAGTACATGCTCATTATTAACTAGAAGAAATATTATTTCTCTGACGTTTTCAAATAAAACGAATAGATCTCTGGAAGCGGTATTTATTTCATTTTGTAGAGTGTCTTCTTTCTAGGTAATCCATTACATATAATAATTACTACTAACTAATGCGTCTTGACACTAGATGCAACTAAATATATGACTTGAAATAACTTTAAATATATTTTCTCTGGAATGCGAAAATGCTTTTAAATTATACAACTGAATTATTATTGTATTCTTGAACGAAGATGTTACATTTGAAATTGCTGTGATTGAATACTTTGGAAATATAGCACCTAGCGCGTTTTTGAACGATTTTTGTAAAGGTGAAAGAATGCTTTCTTATAAATTGAAACTTTTTTTCAATAATGCCAATAGTCACAATTTGAATTTCAATACTTTTTTTTGAAAAAGTTGCATTTTCTATATATATATATATATATATATAAATGTATGTGTATCCGTTTGTCCTTTATAGATTACTACACCATTAATTCGATCGATATGAAACTTTACGAATTTCTTGAATTGAACTCCTTCAAAGGTTTTGGCGTACCAAAAAAATCGATATGGAACTTCAAAAAAATTTTAATTACCTTTTCCCAAATGTTTCTGGCATACTACCCTCCTAAAAAAACAATGCTTAGTTTAATCCATACTATAACAATTAACATTTAATTAACAAAATATTTTTTTTGTTACCGTAACAAGTTTCCTTGAATTTCCTTACTTCAACGCGCGACGGGTCAGCTAGTTTTATTTAAAAAAATCTGTTGATTGCACACATAACTCTCATTCTCTCTTTATTTGTATAATTATCTGAATCACAGATGATCGGCTTATATGACAGGTGGCACTACCACCTGGTGATAATTTCCAATATATAATACTTATATTATCCCATAAAAAATTTAATCATTAATATATAATGAATTAATTGAATGTTTAATTAATGTGCCATGTGTTAGTTTAATTGGCATTACATCCGCTTCAATGATTAAAAAAATAGTGGCATTCTCCGCTATTTAATCGTGAGGTATCAAGATATTATAATCGTCCCATATGACCGTAAAATTATATTGAAACTTTCATTAAATTGTTTTCTTTTATTTATATATTATGTTTCGTGTCAACTTATAATAACATGAATGTAGTAAATACTATCCACGTGATATAAAGCACTTATCCAATTAACATTTCATAAACTCGATTTGAATAACTATTTAATTATTATTTTCTAATATTTTTTCGAAAATACGCACCTGCATATTTGCCCCCTGGGAACTTTTTCCCGTTCGAGTGAGATATTTAAATAAATAATACGTATTATATTATGCAACTTCTTCCGAAGAGGCTAACGACGTGATAATATATGTCCATTTAAAATAACACAGTTTTCTAGTATTCTTATTCTTTGGAATATTCAAGAAATCCAATAATATTTATATTTCGTTTTCCTTCACTTTTTACTATCAACTGTTTAAATATTGTATAAAAATGCACTCTAGTTTATATCAATTATTCATTGCTAGAAGTACGATTTAATTTCTTAAACAAATGCCATAATATAATGTTAAAAAGTAGCAGTATTCAAATTCAGTACGCCAAAATCCACAATAAAAAAAAATAGCCTTTTATTCACAAAGCTGTCTTTAAAACTGATCTAAAATATATGATTTATTCATTTCTAGAACCAAGCTCTACTCTGATACAATACGTTTATATTAAGCCTTCGATGTTTTTAAAGTGTAAGATAGGTTTTCATATTACAGTGGATGATACCCATTCAACACTCGCATAATAAAGTTTATTGTCTGTCACATTGTTTTCAGAAACTTTACACTTGATTTTAGATATTATTTTCATTAAATGCATATTTCAAATTGTTTTATACGCTTGTTCTGGAACGAATCTATCAATATGCAAACATTGACTATCTTTTGGGAAGACGAGCTTCACAAAATATCATCTCCAGCTACCGATATGATATAGTAATATTAAGGCAAAGAAAATGATAAATATGTTTCGTGTAGCATTTCCCTGTCGTGCAATTATGTTAATTTCTAACATCAGAGCACGCAAACCTCTTTTTATCTAGACGGGCCGGGGACAACGGCCTGCATACGGAACGGGTATAATGTCCTTGAATTAAGCCAAATGTTCACGATACTTTCACTTGCAGTCTTGTAAAATGCATCTTATTTACAAAATAAATTCGCTTTTAATTATTTAAATGCTTCAATTGAAAACAATAATCAATAAACATTATAAAACCAGTAAAATAACAAAAAAATCACCTTTAATTAAAAAAAAAAATATTTACAACAGCTACCGAATTATTCTATAAGACTGGTTTTACTTTCAATAATTTTTATAAAATTTATTAATAAATTTTTATTTCAATACTTTTTTTAAAGTCGTTATTTATTATATATGAACTACGATATCGGAAAAGTATTGAATTCATGCGAATTCAAAAATTACTAATTTGAATTCTTAAAACTTTGTACGATTCCACATGTTTTGTCACCAATGACCCGGGGTTCGCCTTTTGGCATCTTCAGGCATTCTATCACACGGATGCAACATAACTGAACTGTGAAACAAAACTGTAACAATTCCAATTTGATATTGAAATTCCATCAAGCACCTTCAGTCGGTATCATAAATCAAAAATTACTATTTAAAAAATTGTTTGTGTATATAAATAATTGTACGTCCACTTGTACAATTGAATTCACGTTCTATTGAACGTATATATAAACAATTAAATCTTCAATACAATTTTACTGAAAATTTGAATTCAATAAGACTGCCGCGCTGTTAGGAAACTCATTGTTTTTTTTCATCTTATAAGCAATATAAAATAAAATATCTTAACCATGTTACACTATTTGATGAAAAATCTTGTATATTATTTATTGCTCAAAAATATATATTTCGTCATATAAGTACTGAATATATGAAGATACTGAGCGCCTGGACAGCGTGGTGTTGCTATGTCCAAACCCCCCGTGAAAAAAAAACAGGGGGAGGCCTTCATCCAGCAGTGGATCGACCCCGGCTGATGATGATGATATGAAGATACTAAATATATGAATACAAAATAAGTATTTTTTTTTTCTTCTTCTAAAACTTGACTAAAGTTTCTGTATGAGCAAAGCTTTAGTGTACTTGTATATTGAATCTCACTCACGGTGTAAGGCGCTCACGGCGTGAGTTACTCACGGACTTGACTTGTTGGGCTATAAGCTTTCTACCTGCATAAGTTTATTTACCGAATACAGCACTGGCTATGGATTTAAGATTTATATGGCAATACATATCCAATTCTACATAAACATTCTCTCAAAGCAAAGAAACTTTAACTTATCATGATGTTTATAAAGGTTTGATCATGCAGATCGGTGACGTAACAGTGCAGGAGAAGGGATTGTACTTTACGATATATTTTTGTGGGAACGCATCTAAGAAATACTTCTTATCATATTTCTAAGGATGACAATACACTATAAAATAAAGTATACTTCTATCAATCAATTTCTATGATTTTTGTATAATCATTTTGATATTAAATCTAATTATTGTAGAGTAGCGTCAAGATAATAAATCAACTCTCACTCAATTAAAAAATAAAATCGCTAAAGTGCTACACAACTGAAGTGCCGTGAGCCGCGATCAAATACAATGTATTTGACATTACAATTTTAAATTATTACATCTGTATTTGGTGGCGTAATAAAGAGTGAGTGTATTAACATTTCTTCTCAACTGGGAGTGTCTCAGGAGAAATTGTCTGATATATGTTGATATGTATTTAAGTGATTAAAAATAAAGTGTTATAGTTTTATGAATGTATACTTTTCAAATGAAAAACGAAAATTTATTGTATAATTTGTGGATCAATTTATTACTTATATGTTTAAACTTTTGGTGTGCCATGGAATTATAAGAAGAAGTTTCGTGTGTCGTATGTGAAAAAACGTTGTGGAACACAGTGCTATATGATTGAAATCATTTTTATAAAGAAAATAATAAACTTTAAAAATTGTGCACTTACTTTTGCTAAAATTTTAAATTTCGAAACAAATATTCCTACACAGTCAGTAATTCATGTTAAAAATATGTCAGTAGATATTCAAATTAAGGTTCTTGACGCTTTATTTTACAGCCGTATTTTTTATATTTTCTATATTAGAATGATAGAAATTATGACCTGATATGTTGTTATAATTTAATTGCGTTATTTGAAATGACTTCTTTTTATCAAATCAAAACAGATCGATTGATTTCTCGATAACCTTCTCAAACCATAAATTATTTGCTTTACTTATACTTCATTGGCTACTGTAAGCGCTATAAGAAAAAAAACATTGAATAATTGCATAACTTGTAAACGGTAAACAGACCAGACATTTTTTACACTAAATTTGGTTCAATATCACATGATATGAGGTTCATTAATACCAGTTATGAGAACAAGTAAAAAAAATCGACATGTGTACATACATTTGTGACTTTAATGAAGTCATTATTTCGACATTACAAACGTATTACAGATATTATAATAGGAAAGCCTTTGGATCAGCATATTACATGCTGATTACATTTGCCTAAGGCATTTTATATTATAAAACTATTATATTATGAGGTATCATAATGATATATTATGGACCGACACTTATTTCAGATCATCTTCTAAGATTGACTATGGATGGCTAGAGGTTCGGTAAAGCGTTTCAATAATGCATTTACCGCAAGTGAACTTGCATTGAAAATAGGATATTTTAAAATTTTGAATAATCATTGTGTCTATTGAAAATTCATATGACATAACATAAAGTTTATCAAAGAAGAGAATTAGTGAATTTTCTTCACCAAGCACATTGTAAAAAAATAACACTCTTAATAGATAATATTTTTGCATTAAAATAATGGAGATTCACATTAGCTATGCAATGACTTCAACATTGTTATTCTTTTTACAACCTTCTCAAAAAGTCAGTTAGCGACTTTCAAATAAGTATGTTAATTTTTTCATCAAATTATATGTTATTTTTTGTTCCAACATCACACAAATTACTGAAGACAATACTGCCATTACAGAAATTACGGTAAATTAAATTTTCAAGGCACCGACATGTATTTAACTATTTTATAATGTTAATTTAATTTATCAGACTAAAAAAAAGAGTAATGTTTATTTGTTCAATTAATAACTCGCGCTGGTAATATAACGCAATAATAAAAATTAGCTAATGGGTTCTAGATTGAACAATAAAATAATACCACGTTGCTAAAAAAAAGACTGCAATCACAAACGACACGCATAACACTGTAGAATAACGATTTTTGTAACAGGGGATATTGCTTTTTATGCGCTTACGAAATATCTAATTAAGTAAATTCTACTTGCCAATGAGAATTTACGAGTTAAATTATTTGTCCTAAAAAGTTCAAATTGCGTGAGATGTATTCAATCACTTTGCAAGTAAGGTCGAGTCACAAATTACTACGTAAATTGTACGTGAAATAAAATGTACGAGAAGGGATAATAACTGAATCAGCTGGTACTATTGTTATATTTGTAAGAGTGTCATTTTAAGAGTTTTAATTCTCACCAATATTATGTCCCATTTTCATCTAGAGAAGATGACAAAATTTTTGATTCATTTTTAATTATTCGCGATGCTGTGTACCAACTAACTTACAATTTGGTTTCGGGGTCATGCGATCAAATAATTTTTATTTTGTAACAGTTTCGGAGAATATTTATTACTGTTTAAACTTACTACTATTTGCAGTTTGATTTTTGTGTACTTGGTAGCCTTCCATTTTAATATTGTAAAATAAAAATAAAATTTGAGGTTATCACGTAAGCCGATTTGTTATAAGATACAGTGGTTTTAATACCAGGCTCAATAAGATTTTCAGTTGGGCATATTGGGCAGTTGCTCCTGAGACACTCCCAGTTGAGCAAAAATGTTAATACACTTACTCTTTACTACGCCACCAGATACTGACGTAATAATGAAATGGTGGAGAGCAGCAATCAATAGAATAAATGATAATAATGAAATAAGCAGGTTTCTTTAATTAAAATTGTATTATATTGTTTCTCTTGATAGAAGTTCTTTTAAAATGACTATGCTTGCAGATTCAATCTAATTTTTCTTCAGAAAATGAAAATAGTAGCAGGAAAATTACAAAAATTTTAACGAAATATTGTTTTGCCTTTCTTGAGCTTAAGAAAGTCTACTAAAGCTTTCGACATTGACCTCTCAAACACCTACCTGTTTACAATGGAGTTCCTATAAGTGTCTACTAATCAGTTGAAGAGCTGAAATTTATTCTAATATATTTATAAATATTAAATTATACTTTGTTAATAGTAAAAATATTCTTTAAATTGTATAATCATATAAAATTATATTTATTAACATAGCTGTTACAATATAACGTTATAATATGTCAATAAAATCAAGGTAATAGCTTTTGTGTATTTGGTCGATGCATATGAAAAAAACAGGTATTCATAAAATATTAATAAATTATCGGTTTGGCATCTGTAAAAATTTCTTTCAATGCCTCATGAAACTATTGAAGCTTACAAGACAGGGTTGACAACTTTTATTTAATTATTTATTCAAAGGAATACTATTTATAATCTTCGTTTTATTGTTTTCAAGCGTGTATAATATCAATTCAGTGATACACTGTGTTATAGTCTTATTCATATTTTAATCACCTCCGAATATGTTGAACCTAAAACCTCTAAATTTTATAGGATTTCAGAAATAGTATGGCAAATATGTTTTGCAAAATTCTATAGCTTTTTATTTAAAATTGATTTCATCCTACCAAAATCAATGCCATGATCTATGACGTTTTATTGCATACCAAAAAATATTTAAAAAACATTGAAATCAAGTAAACCAATACATTGATTGAATTGGAATTTACTTAGTTGAAATATTTTAGTTCTACAAAATTTACAAGGCATATGTTGATAGCTATTATATTTCGGCTTACGCCTTTATCAGGATTATAGTTTTTTTAAAAACATAAGTAATAAATAATCTTTTTGCGTCGTATTTGGTAATTATTTTTTTATTTATTATATATTGGCAATACCAAACTGTAACTGTCAATAAACACACTGAAAAATAAACGAATGACTGTATATTAAAAAGTCACATTTAAATTTATTTAAAACTAAATCGAATGCGTTTTCAGTTTAAAAATAACTTATTAGATTAACTTTTAATTCGCTGCTATTTCACAACAACTATCTTCCATATTCATAAAAATATTTAAGTAGAAACAATTGCTGTTTCTAGTTGCGTCCCTGAAACTATCTTTGGGCGGTTATTTTATAAGGACAAAAGGGCTCGTCTGACTTACTGACTAAAGCGACACAATAGAACTACAACTTCTGCATATTAAACAGCACTTTGCGGTGAACTTTGTGTATCTATACATTCTCTACTTCGGAGAATTTTACGTCGTAAAAAACTAAACTCTTGTATGACTGATTTTATTCCTGAAAATCGATATCCGTTTGATTCTTCGAACAATAAGTTGGAATCGTATTACCCACACTAGGAAACTATATATTATATGTATCTTTACGATACATTTTACACACTGCTCAAATCCACTAATAAAATAATTAAACAAAATAATTTATGATATCGACTGAAGGTATTTGATGAAATTTCAATATCGGATTTGAATTGTTACAACTTTGTACGATTCCACATGTTTTGTCACTTTATCCGGTTTTCGCGTTTTAGCATCTTCAGACATTCTATCATATGGATGCAACAGAACTGTCCGCGACACCCGTTTCGTTAGTGACAAAACATATGGAATTGCACAAAGCTATAACAATTCAAAACATAACAATATATCTAAATCATGCAACGATTTAGTATTGCTTAAAATTGCTTAATCTTCTGATCTATGTTTTTATTAAATTTGTCTTTTAAATTCCATAACTTTCCTATACTTAAATAATACTGTTTGGTACTTTTTTCGCAATTTGATACTATTACGGTCACGACCAGTTCTATTCATCGTGAGCATTATCAACTGCTATCATCTTTCAATAAAGATAATAGATTATTCAAAGTATTGAATGTAAATTTTATAACATAAATACATTTATATTGCATTTAGCTCCAATTTTTATAAGTGAGGGTGCTTTTAACTGATGTAGAAATAGTGCGAATTAAATGTTTATTTTAATGTAGATTACATGTCTTCACACGGAATTGGCAGTTAAGTCATTTTAGTAATAAAAATTTATTCGGATCGATTATATGCTTAGAAAAAAGGTGATTTTGTTCGTGTTGCGTATTCTGTGTTATTTTATTATCAACATTGATTATGTCAATCAAAAAAAATAGGACTAAAATATAAATAATTGTAACAAATAAAAAACAATTTACTTTAAAATATATGTTTTAATAATGGTTCAGCGATTGCATTTTTCTGTAAATATGAAGCTTTAAAGAATGTATTATATTTTTGACATTCATTTAAAGTAATATTTTTAAACTACTTAATCCGCAGTTCTCCTTAAAGGAAACATATATGTCACTTTTTATATTTTTTCATATGCTTTTGAAAACGCAATTATGATTTGAACTGTTGCACTTGGACCTAGACTGGAGATCATTGTTTGTCATATTAATTGTGAAGAACGATTCAATTGAAATGATCATAAATAAAACGTACGGTATGTAGATGTCAGTGCATATACTTCAATTTAACTGAACGTTATATCATAATAAGAGTTTTAAGTTAGTAAATATTTTATAATAAATGTATCATTATTGGTTTTTGATAGAGAGCGAAACCAGTCTTGAATACTATATTAATAAATGCAGATGTGATAAAAAATATGTTAAATTTATTACAATCCTACATTAGTTGATAATGTTCGCAATGAGCAAAATCAATCATGACCATTATGAATTAATTAACTAATTAATTAAATAATTTAAAAAATGCACTTAAAAGTATACAAACTATATTGAAATTGTGCACTATAAAATGTACAAACAGTAAGAAAAGTAATTCGTATTCTTCAACTTAAAAGATGGAGCTAGAAATATTAATTGAAAAGTTCAAATTCGTCATAATCTCAAAGAGGTCACCAAACGTATGAGTAATGTTAACATTTGTAGATATTTTTTATGAGTTAGAATTTTTTGATATTTGTCACTTAATAATAATTTTTACTGACGATTTTGTTATTAATGGTTATATGTAATCATTATGATTATATGGCAGATTGAGTGAGTTTACGGAGTGGTGTTTCGTTTTTAAGGCCCTATCATGAATAATTCAATGATTAACCTTACAAAAAAGCCTCAACACAGTTGAGTTGTTTCATAATAAGTCGTTATGTTTGCAGATTGTGTCACCAAGAAACAAATTATCAGTTTGTATAGTTGTATAGACGGGCACAGAATTATTTCAATTTAAATTCATCACATTACTCTAGGCGCCTTTGGCTACCAGTGCAAGACTATCAGCGATGAATGAATAACGAACGTGAATCAAAATAGATACAAAAAAAATCAACGGTTTTTTTATGCAAATATCTGGACGTATGAAGTCAACAAACTTCATATTCCACAGCTCCTTAAATAAATAAAAATGTTATGCAATTCAAATTTAATCTTCCAAAGAAGGTTATGATTCACTTAGAATTAACTTACATCTTATAACAGGTACAAATTTTAGTAAAAAGTGTCGAGAAATAATGAACATTTTAGTTCCTATGTCTCGTTTTTCATGATAGAATGTTGTATGTCCCGGTTCTTTAGAAGCTTTTACAGACTTTATTGTATTTCTTTTGACATATTACCGTCTTTTAGCAACAAAATCGTTAAAAAAATACGATGATCTCAACGACAACTTTGTAGACCGTCAATACAATTTACTACTAAATAAATTAACGTGTCACGTACTTTGTCTTTTCAAATTATCTTCATCGAAAAGTTATTTGGTATACAGTAGTAGGTAAAGAATAGTTCAAATTTTTAGATGAAAATTAAGTTTTTTCTGTACTGGATAAAGAGGCGCACTTGTTATGCTTATTAGCATACTAATTACGACACTAATTCTTTGAATTTTAATTCTTTGTTAGGATATAAATTGTATCAAAAACAAAAACAAAAAGCATAACTGTCAAATAATATTTCTTCACATAGATCTTAAAATATCTGAAAATGTAAAAAAATGTAGTCTATTGTTGAGCTCCAATCTGTAAATTATCAGTCAAAATTAAATATGTTGACCCAAGAATTTAAAATAACCACTGGAATTTGTGAGACATTTATTCTTTTTATTAATTTCGAGTGTAAAATACCAAATTTTGACTTAAGCACTATATGGTCATAAAAATTTAATTTTGACTTTTTACTTTTAATGTGTTAACTGTCACTTCTTGATGGTAATGCATGATATTTTAAAATAAATACTAAAAAATGTGTTTTTATTATTTTAAATATTGACTTTTTTATAATTAATTTTGTTTAAGTGATATACAATATATCGCATGCATATATAGTAGTGAACAAAAACAGTTTTATGCTTATTAATTTGTATGTTATTTATAAATATGTAAAACGAAAAATTACTTTCGAAATATATTCATACAATACTACATTAAAACCTATAATTATATTCAATTTAACAAAAACGCATTCTGGAATGCAGTAAAAAAATTTTAAATTAAAAAACCGTGGGCAAACGATTTGATATTTTACATACAATAGAAATTTCTTTTCTTATTGTCTGGCAAGTTACCTGGACCCAGCGATATGATTTTTTTAAGATACCAAAGACTGTGTTTATTTTGATTATAGCGGAGAATAAATACACTCTTTTGTATGGGTTGAAAATGATGAAGAAATAAATGCATAAGATTGCATTGCATCCCATTATTTATGAATATTTATAAAATTAGTAAGAAATCTCGATGCGTGTTTGCGTTGAATTAATGCCATGCTTTATTCAAATTTCTACACATCAAATGTCTTGATACTTTAAGTGTATTCAACATAAAATTATTGATCATCAAAGCACCATTTCTCATGCAAATTGTTTGAATAATATTACGGATTTAAAATAATGTCAGCAAGTACTCGAGTATTACTTTAATAATAGCATAAATATAATTCAATAAATTCTTCAGTAAATATTGCTGTAAATATTCTTCTTCAGTGAGATTGATATTAATTGCTTAATCATTTTTGATAAGAAAACAGTATTACTTTGAGAATATTTGTACAATTGAGAAGTTTCGAGAAAGTGTAAATGTTAAATAATTCTTGTTTCTCGGAATTATTCTGTTATTTTTAAATTTGAAGATTCACAGTCCATCGAAAAACAAAATAAAAAACTATCCTATATCAAGTATGAGTAATGTGGATTTTCAGTACACAATTACACAGTCAATCAACTGCAATTTCTTTTTCTTTTCTTTTTCTCCATTAAACATTATAGTGCATAGTTTAATAATCAGTCCGCCCAGCGCTGTATCGGGCCGTCCACATGAGGAGTAGAATCGATTCATTTTTTTCATCAATATTGCGTTATTGAAGGCGACCGTGTAACAGCTGCTTGTAACATGTGAAAGTGCTTTAAATTATTTTGATTGATGACGCAATGAATTATGATTTAGGCCTTAAAAATCTGGCATGCGTTCAAGGTTCAAGTAATCCCAATGTCAATGTCAAATTAAAAACTTTTTCATGGATATTGGTACTAATTTTTTGAATATGAAAAAAACATATTGGGTATGTATTCGATCAATTCTTATCATGGTTATTTCAAGCGATTTAAAACAATTAGCGCTTCTCATTTAATAATCAGTTTTCTTTTTTTATTTTGCTAAAATAATTTAATTGTTTATTTGTGACACTAAAATGAAATTAAATATGGCGTAAAGAAGATGACGGTATTAAAAAAACGAATTATTAAAATTGAAGAATAATCACTTATAATTATAAATAATAAATTAATTATTAATTATTATATCATTAAAAATATATCGTATTGTTAAAATTAATTATTAACATTGTAATGTTCGTGGAATAGATATTCATTAAATCTTACAATCAAATTTGAAAATCAATGTGCCATCAGCACACACCATTAACCTTTACTATATATTAATAATTAAGATGACAACAGCGTTGAACTATTTTTAATAAGCCTTAAAAATTCGACCGATGTGAATTATTCGACTCGATGTATCAAGGAATCGTTGATAGTAAAGAGGTGTATGCAATATGCAATGTTATAATATTTATATCAGTCACGATAGATCAGTTTGAACTCTGACGGAAGCAGTCGATTAATCTTGTCGATCATAGATCATAGAATGTGACTGGAAGATAAATGATATTATTAATTATGACTTCATAGATGCAGTTGTCGGATGAAAATGGAAGACTTTCAATTTTAATAAATGGGAATAATACTTGTTTCATTATACATTGTATTGTATTACGTGTGAAATTATTTTTTACATATCTCAAAATTTCATTGTTTTTTTTCTGAACCCAGTTGCATTTACTTACTGAAAATTGCTGACTGAAATTACTGACTTATTGAAAAGTTACTTAGGACTAACTAACATATGATATAAGAGCAAAATCTTATAATAATATTGATAAAAATATTTTTGAGGGATTCGATGGTAGATTTATAGAAATGCATTTTCAATATATAATTGATGAGAAAACAGTTATAGCGTTGACTTTCTATTATTTTTAATACTTTAAGCAAATTACAGAGTATTTGACTATAAATAAATATTTCTCCATTGCTTATGCGTATTATATTTTATTGTATCATATTACCAAATATCCACAAATTTTCAAATTTTATGCAGATGAAATTGTGTTTTAATTTGAATAACAATTTTTGTTTCACAAAGATATCGCAGCTGCCCAAAGTAACGTCAAAATTGAATACAGTATCTTGAATACCAAACACATAACTTGATCAAAGCATTTTCACGTGTTCGAATCTGCATAATGGTCCCTCTAGATTATAGCTCCAATGTGCAGTGCAAGCAATTTCGTCCATAACATAATTTGGGCCTTGCTGGGCAGCATCAGAAGGTTGGTGAATGACTCGAGGCACTTTTACTGCAATCAATTCAGCATTCTAGCGCATACTCTCTAACTTATTATTAAGAATATAGTATACTTTAACATCAGATTGAGCACATCATTACTTTTAAAATTTCTGTTGAGTTCTAGAAATATTTATTGCTCATCTTTTGTTAATATAAATCTGAAAATGTATTTTACAGCCTATTTCCTTAGGTATTGTATATGCATACGTGTAGCTATGTGTGTTTGCTTGTATGTATACTTATGCATTTATGAGTATTATATGTTGAGATATAAATATATTGATATGATGTCCACGTAAACTGAATTCACCGTGAATTACTCAGCTCTGCAGTGATTTACGTTTGTTAACAATGACCCAACAATTATACAACAAATAAGTAATAATAGATCTTAACGCTCCATCAATTTATTTCACAAAAAATAATAATAACTTGTTTCATATGTTTCAAATTATAAAGAAATCTTTTCAAATATAACACATAGTCAAACAATCCGTGGGACAATCAATTAATAATTTAACTTCGATTTGAGGTAAAATTTTCTTTTATATATAATATAACCGCTTTTCATCGGAGACTGATCGTTATAAAACTACACCTGTAGTAATTTTCAAACTTTAAATTACATTATAATTAATTCAATAAATTCGTTTGTATGAGTCAATTTATTACAATGGCTTATAATTGAGTTTGAAATTCAAAATATTTGAAGTGATTGGCGCCATCTTGATTAATAATTTGGATTCAAAGTTTTTCAATTTCGTTCGAAGCTTAAAAAGTTTCTCGCATACAAATCATTAAAAAATATTCCGTTACTTGCTAGGCAAGACCGACATGAGATTTTTCTTCAAATTTCTTCATTATATCGATTCGAAACATTTATTAATAACGTTATTTTCGTTTACGCTTTGCGAACAGTAGCGATACGTTACAGGAACGCTGAATTACTTCCTAGCGCATCGATTACAAGAAGCGCAGATCAGTTATTAATTTCTTATGCAAATAGAGCCATGTATAGGTAGAATAGCTTGATTATAGCAGTATGCCTGAAGTCTGGAGATAGGTTCGCTGTATTAAAATTTCCAGTACAATTGCGCAAAAAAGATATTGTGTATCGTGTTTCTCAGAGCAATATGGAGAATCGATAATTAGGTACAGATTATTAAAGCTTCAACATGATTTTAGATAGTCTCCGATTATTGGTCTAGTATTAAAAAATGGATGCAATAAAAACTGATAGTTATTAAGAGACTCCTTGAAATATGTTAGATGCCTTCGTTGAGGCAATTTTTTTTAATATTATTTGTTTTCTAAATTCGCGTAAAAAAACGTCTTAATTTGCATGTTGTCTCTTTTGCAGTGATACAATATTCAAGAAAGCAATAGAAATTAAATTTCAAAATTTCTTTTAATTTTTTGTTATCATGATCCGGATAATTGATGAAAAATTATTTTGATGCAGAACGACTCATACACACTTATGCAAATTGATGAAATCACTCGTATTTCGTAAAATTACGAATGTAATTGACTTCAACGTAGTATGAAACTAGACATTTTCAAACAACGGCCCGTAAGCACTAACATCCGGCTCCATAGAGCTTAATTTGTTTTTGCATAATTCAAAACTACAAAATATTGGTTTGATAAGCTAGCTAGATTTTAGTTAAATAGCATACATGTTAAGAGACTCCTGTATTGTACAATTGCCCACTCACAGCTATTCCAAATCGCTTAAAATTTGAGACACCCTTTTTAGAGACAATACACAAAATGTATTAAATGTTTTAATCTATACAATGCTTAGATCGGAAACGTATGAGAGTAAATCGAGGTAAAAACAAGATAGACATCTTTCATTATGACTTAAAACTGAAAAAATATTGAAAAAAGAATATATTTAATAGCCAAATAGCTCTACCACCCAGTTATGAGATTGATTTGAAATAAAAACAGTTGCACAACATTTTCCCTAGATCTTTGGTTTTAGTATAGTAAATATAATTCTCTTTTCACAATATTTGAGTTTGTTTAAGCTGAGTTTCTTTCTCGATAATCAATCGGTTTGTTTGTTCACGTATTAAGTAAACCTAAAAAGCTTTTACAGTATGCGTCTACTGTACAAAACCAATATTAGGTTATACGTAGTACGGGAAGCGGTGCTATATTTACTTGATGATTACCTCAAAGACGATGGAAACCGGAATTCGGTGGGAAATTTACTCATAAACTGCAACTTCAATGCATACATGTTTTTTCAATATAATCGAAAAAACTGTTTATTTATTGTTGCGCAATGTTGAAAATACTAAACTCAGTATATTTGAGGGCATTGCAATGAAAAAAGCTCAAAAATTGAAGACAGATTTTACCGAATGCCAATTGATTTTTGAAGAAAAAAAACGATACACATCCTTTATAGGCTTCTGTCTTCAATTAACAGCTGAAATAATTGTAAAATGTATCCTTCAGTCAGATTATGATAATCAAAATTTTTCTGATTTTTTTTTTGCACGGTTTTGAAATAGTACGATCCACTAAATAAAGAAAACGATTTTTATCCAGTGGCCTTTTAACGTTTGTGTTTTATTAAAGAAGCAATGCAGTGTACAGTTTTTATAGGACATCATTATTATGTCAGTTTTTTAAGCGGTTTTGTACATACATATTGCAATTTGAATGCTCTATGACGCCTCAGTCATTGGTCCTATGTAGGCTTCGTAACATTAAAATATTCCATATGCTTTTAGTATTGAATTTTAAATTGATCTACGGTACCGCATTTATGGTTTATTAAATAATCTCGAGTACTGCGTATCGCCTTATTGATTATTTTTGATCAGAACCATAGATAACTTAAACGTTGACCGGACGTCGCTGGCGAACAACCCAACCGGAAGTCTTGTCTATTAGCAAGATTGCCTGTAATTTATAACTGACATAATACGGTTTTTTCTGCGCTCGAAAGAGGCTTTTTTAATTTAAGTGTGTTATTGAGCTTATTCACAAACATAATAAATACATATAATTGGCTAAACAGGTGGGTAGATGATTGGTTTATTCCTTAGTTATAAAATAAAGTTTGAATTCACGAAGTTTATGCTTATTCTATACTATTTTAATATAATCCAATTTTATATACAATGAATTGAATTATTGCCCATAGTGAACTTAACACACAACTCAAACGATTCGTTATATCATTATAATTTATACATACTAGTAAAAGCGAAGATAAATTGATTGAGTGACTTGATAGTTTATTATGCTTTACTAGATTTTCGACATAGAAGGTAGTATCAAGCAGGTTTTAAACTTAAATAGTGTTCGCAAAAGCATTAATAATATTCAATTATAAGTAATTTTTTGCATTCCATGAATTTTAATAAGCTTGTATCCAGTCAATTTTGTTTAATAAATATCGTCATCACATTGTTTTAAAGCACAATAAATTCTCCCGAAAGAATGCTATAATCAAATCATTACTAATGTATACAAGACAAACACGCACGTGATTATAAACCGAAAGAAAATGCCTCTTGTGACATCTGTAGAGAAATATAGTAGTGATGTTGAATTATGGAATCAATAAGTTTAACTGTTTTTAATAATCTAATTAAGAACCATGTATGAAAACGATATGAAAGATAATTTACTAGAATGTTTAAAGTCGTTGGTTTCAGTTACAATTGGAAAAGCAGTACGGGCAGTTTTATTAATTGCTCTATGCATACGAGTTCAAGAGCATTTGATATCTAAAATAGACTTCCATTAATCGGATCATAAAATGCGATTAGCTAACCAACTAGTCATGCGCAACTTTGCAATTTATGTTGCGATCAGCAATTGTTGAAGAAAAACAAAATTAGCAGTGAAATAACTATTTTTTACGTAAACTGTCCACGAATCCAAATCGTCTATAAGGAAACTCTTTAGATGTAATTTAAAAATGAGAAATGTGTGTCGAGAGCACTTGGAACTACTTCCCACACGAGGTGTCTAGAAAAAGTACCGGTTGGAAGTAAGTATGTATGGCAACAATACATTATAGTTGTTAATTGATGTTGACATTTATTTGGTTTTCCTAAGGTGAAATCATGCTAAATTACTCTCACGGCAAACGAAACATAAACACTGCCATATTAAAAACGTGTGTTGTTTTTTCATCTCAATTGTCTTGAACTGTGGTAGCAGCCGATAACAGAAAAGTTATTTGTTGATTGATATAGTGCCTGACTACATTAAAATTGTTACAATGGTAGATTTTAAAGTGAAATAGAAAAATTAATGCGATCATTGTATCATTGTATCATTGTATCATCAACGAATTAAAATGAAATAATTGTTATTTTCTTTTTTAAATTAGGGGAATATTATTGTGAATTTTTATGTATTTTTTTTTAAATAAAAATTTTATTGGTGTATTGTGTAAAAAATATCAATCATCTCTCCTAAAACAAACGCGTATACGCACACTAAATCTGTAAATGTGCTGAGAAACTCTATGGAGATGTGACATGTTATAGTAAGAAAATAGAACTTTATAACTTGAAACTTTTGAAAACAATTTGGATGAAACATTATCAAAAACATTACGCATTTTCCTTGAAAAAATTGTCTTGTAAAACGTAAGCCTAGATAGGTTCTAGAAAAATAAGGGTACCTTCAAAACAATGTAAGCAGTTAAATGAGCATTTTATAGTATTCATTTTTTTTTCGATAGAATACAAACAAATTCAATTTGTAAGTTTTTAAATAGAGTCAATAAACAGAAATCATAATCGCTTGAATTATACGTAAATTTTTAATCATTCGGTATTGAAAAGTAACCGAAATTATGCATTTTTTATACGTCAGATATTTAAATCGTTCAAAGCATTTTATGGACAACAACTGAATTAAAATTAACCACTTATAAGTGTTTTTTTAGACGCCGTATAATTATTTAGTTTATTATGTCGTTTCGGTCATAAATAAACTTTAGTAAAAGTTGCCGTTCAAGAGCGGTTTCCCGTGCATTTCATGTTTAATATCGGTACAACAAAACTTGTTCAATGTATGTTTCAATACACATATTTCATTTTAAAGTGCTTCATTATACGAGTTTTAAATGAGGTCGATTATTATTTACATTTATATGGGATTTGCAATTTATAACACTAGATTCACGCTATTTCTGTATTATTGTTTTTTTTTTCTCAACCTGATAGAAACATCGAATAACAGGTTGCTCCACATTTTTATTTATTTGCATTTGAGGCTTTTTTATTTGAATTATTATCTATAAAATTAATTTATTTTAATTTGTATTTTATTCCAAAACACACGTTTAGCTAGTGTAGTCAACATAAATGAGTCGCCTAGAATCAAAGCTCTCATTTGGATTTTTTTTCAGATTTACGTCAAACATGTCACGTTATTTTAAATATGTATATACAAACTAAACTTATGATGTTTATTTATGATATCGACAGAGGGTACCTGATGAAATAAAATATTATTTTTAAGGTGTTTTAAACTGTCTCTTCTTGATAGAAAGGCATACTATTGTATTTTAAATAAAAAAATATGTTTTAATTATTCAAAATAAAATAATGTTGCTTAGCATTATATGATTTCACATGTTTGTCACTATCGACTTGTTAGTTTTGTTGCGTCCGTGTGATTGAATGCCTGAAGAATTCAAAGGCAAGTTCGTTATTAAAAATACATGTAGAATCGTAAAAAGTTTCAACATTTCAAACATAATTATGATATTTGATAAAAATTTAATATTCAATTTGAATCATTCAAACTTCATATACTTCTACATGTTTTGCCACTCACGACCCGGTCTTTACCTTTCGATATCTTTTCCTTTCAGCTTATCTCACTTATCTAATAAAAAAGGAATTAAAATAAAAGTTTAGGCTCTACGAATCAAAGATAAAAATTTAAATACGAAAACAAAAATCATATCAACTGATTTATTTGGTTAAATTTAAATAAGAATTTAGAAAGGGTAATCTTTTAACTAATAATATCTAATGACTTTGCAATGAGACGTTTTAACAATAGTTATTAAGTGAAGTCTCTATTCGAAGAAAATCTCGCAGAACGCTACAATAAGTTTATTTGTAATAACTTGAATTATTTGAAAGTGTTTCAAAAGGCGTAATAAATTAATGTTCATTGAATCATTTAAAATATTCTTAAAAACAGCTATGTCGCGTCACCATAAAAAAAGTTTGAGCAGCGATGATATTACCGATGTGCCCTATAGTTATTTATTTGAGCCTTTTTTATAAGACTAACAGTGAGTACAATGATTCAATTAATTACTCGTGACTTTTTGTTAACATGTTTAATAATATTATATTGTACGTCAAATTATAATATTTTTCCATCCAACGGAAAAACATGTTTTTAAACAGGTCAAAAATCTAATAAATACTTAGATATTTACAGTGCGAATATCATATTGATGTTTGAAATTAATGATGAATATATTTTGATTATGGTAATATTGTTTTCTCAAAAGTCGTTACATGAGATTGTCATAAACGAAACCATCAGGCTCTTCGCATTTTTTTATGTTTAGTTTACATACAGTGAAATAAGCTTGTATTATATATGTTTATGTTCTATACAATTTTGTTTATCGAATATGGTTTTTTTGTATTTATCAATCATTATTCCTATCCTTATCCATAATTAACTAGTCAATGTGAAGCATTTAAACATATATCGTATCAATCAAAAAAATAAAGATATTAATCATACAGACAATGTTTTATCTTTTTTTTTTTAATTTTAAGATGTTAACTATACCTTTGTAGTGGAAAGACATTCAGTTGATAATGTTTTCGATGAGCGAAACCAGTCCTGATCAAAAAATATATTATATTATAAAAAAAAGTGTTTTTATTATTTAAATTATCTTATGTTATTAGTCGCTCAATGTCGATACGTCAACTGGAATACAAACATGTTATTTAAATGAAAAATGAATTCATGATATTGTCTTTACAAGAACTTAGCCCATTACACCACAACCGAATAGGATACCCATCTGAAACCATTGATCATTTGGTTTTGGTACCGTTACCCCAAATAAGCCACCGTATTGTTTAAATAATCATTTCTTCACGTTTTACTTGCTGTTTTAAATGTAGCATGTTTTGTTTTAAAGTGCAAAGCGAAAAATAAAATTTTAAATTAGATACGTTATAAAATAAATTGTACTTAAAGGATATCATTAATCAGTATTGGAAACCAAAACACTTTCCATTTCTAAGGATCACAGATCAGGGTCTACGAAAATAAATTCCGTGTATGGCTTTTTAATCAAGCGCAACGTGACTCACCAATCGAACGTTTTTACGAACGAAGAAGAAGGACAAAGCGGAATTTCGCGCGGAATTTTTAAAATTATGCGTCATCGCAGTATAACCGTCTTTGCGGATGAAGAAGGTTTAATGTTTAATTGATTGCCTCCGTGTGTACAACGGACGATTTTCAAATTTTAATTCAAAAACAATGACGGTTTACCTTGCCTTGACACTAGGTGTCATAAGTGTTACTGTTTTATTTCATCTCACTGAAAGACATGCTTTGCAAACAAATCGTTTATTTGATTTTAGAATCATATAAATATTTTGCCTAATTTCTCGATAAATCAACGTGATTTTAACCTCAAATTATAAAATAGTGCCTTTGAAGCTGAAAAGATATTTTGTATTTTATGAATAATATACATGAAAAATAATATATATTAGAATTTTTCCATATACGGCTACAAAATATAATTATTGCTCAAGGAAAAGTAGCTCTCGATGGTCTAATAGATTGAGTTTTGCATAAACGACTTTATTGGTTTGGATTCAAGTTTCGGGAAAAATATTATAAAATAATCATTTTTATTTTCATTTTGAAACTTGATTTTCGGGTAACTTATCTTACTCTTTTGGCTAAAGAATTTCATTGTGATGTTTAGTTCAAAGTGTAAAAATTAAGTTATTATAATGTTTTTCAAACGTTTAAAAAAGCACAATTTTTGGCACACAGTTCTTATTAAATATTTCCACATGGTCAGAGAAATATACCGTAATTAGATAGTTCATAATAGATAGCTATTTTATTGTATTTTTTTTAATAGTATTTATGTTCGCTTCTTCAGACAGTAAAAAATCTTACGCAGTAAACTATGATTTTTGTTTTATTTTGAGAGTGGGCTGGTGTTTATTTAGTTATTAAAAAAGAAATTTATAGTATACTTAAAAATGGCAACACTGCCTACAGTGTCACTATAAAAATAGAGACCACATAAAATAATTTAAACATTTATATGAATAAGAGATAAAAATGATATAACTGAGTGAGTTGCTTATTCCATTTTAAAACCGGCATGAACCCGTATATTAATATTCAGATTAATGTCGTATGACATCATCAAATTTTGGAAAATAATGTTTTTAGATGTTGATATTAAAAACGGTACATTTGTTTATTGAATACCAGTTATTCGTTTTTGCTTGTAATTAAGCTGCCCTTATAAAGAATAAACACTGTACAATATTTTCATAACATTAAAACAATGATTTAAAAATAAAATAAATAACAATTACAAATACATTGTATTTAAAATAATGTTTTTTATGAAATAATTCAAAATTTTAGTATGAATTTTAATCAAAAAGAGAATAAACAAGGATTTTTTTGTTATATACCATTTAAAAGTTTTTAAGACAATTTTTTATTCTTACATTTTTATAAATGGAAATTTTTAGTCTCGAAAAGGGCAAAAAAACGTTGAAAATGATGATTTTCTTGGCTTATTTATAATTGAAAAACGATAAAACAGAAGTTTTTAACTAAGCAAACTTTTCTAAAAATATAACAAATTAAATCGCGATGGTATGTAATCATTATTTTTTACGTATGGTAATGAAATCTTCTTATAATTACGTAAGTCAAAAACGGTGTTTCAATACTAAGATTATTTAAATTTAGTTTATAAGTTTCTCTATTTTCAATGAATAATACAATATTTTTAGACAACATAGTATCAGACTAGTTCACATAATAAACTTAAAAACATTATATAATCATATTAATTAATTAAAGGTTTCGACTGTAGGAACTTATGATTATCAATATCAAATATCGATCGTTAAAGTCTGATAAATGACAGTTTATTTATGTGTTGTCATATTGTTCAAATAAGATTAAATCTAAATATTTTTATAACTCATATAAAAAGACAAAAAAATACTTTATTGCTTTTATTGTCACCAAGAAAATTTATCGGTAGTGTAAATCTAATAAATTTTAACAGCCGTGAATTTTCAAGTAAATGACAAATTAAGCTCACCATAAACTTTTTGAAAAAAACTCAATCCATTTTGCAGTCATTACAATAGGCAGGATACATTTTTTTTGCGAAACCACCTTGGCATTGAGATTCTGTTGAAATGCATATTTAAATTCGGCATTATGCGTCAACGGTTCCCAATATCAAAGTTCGATAGATATCGGAATTTTAAGCCAACACAAAAGAGTCGGCCTTTTTAAATTCAGGCCACGTCAATAACATAAACTTCTATATCTTTTATTGCGATCGTTTTTATCGCAATAAGTCAAAGAAAAATTATTTTGTGTTTTTTTTATTTATTGCAAAAATACTTCAAATGTTCAATGCTATGATCAGTTGTAAAATTTAAAAAGTGATTATAGCTTTTTAAATTACTAGATTCCTTTTTTTACAAAATATGTTCGTATTATCAGTCCTTGCTTTTAAAGTTTCAGTATATTCAACACAAACGTTAGTTTAATGTCAACTGTTAAAACATGTCAATGTGAAAGAATTAAATACTGCTTGATTTCAACCAATCAACGTTTATTCCGTAACGGTTTCATAACGTCAGATAATTACTTCCATCGATCATGATGTTTTTTAACAGGTATTATCAACCAACTCTTTGTAAAAAGGTACTATAATTGTAAAAAGTATTACTGATAAAAACGCTTAAAAATATTAGCGCCCATGATCTATGAATGCCTCGAAGATAAATATAAAGATTCTAACAGTATTCGTGAAATCTTACAATACTTTATGCTTTGTAAATTTGTCATTAAACATAATTCAATGTAATTTATGATATCGACTGAAGGTGCTTGATGGAACTTCAATATTAAATTTGAATTGTTACAACTTTGTACGATTCCATATTTCTTATCACAAACGACCCAGGTTTCGCCCTTCGGCATCTTCAGGTATTCCATCGCACGGATGCAACAGAACTGAGTTTTGTTGCATCCGAAAGGCGAAACCCAGGTCGTTTGTGATAAGACATATGGAATCGTACAAAGTGGTAACAATTCAAATTTAATAATTCAATGTGTTTCAATTAATTATTAAGAGAGTAATAAAGGTCGCAAGGTGACGTATTTGCAACATCTGGAAATCAAAAGATATCAATATCATACGAAATTATAAACGAACAAACTAATATAAAACTGTCGCCACTACTCAGACCATTGCGAGGGGCTAATTCTTTTCCGTAATAAACCATCTCCGTCCAATATTTAAACTCATTGAAATTGCCGCCTGTTTAGTTTCATTTGCAATAAAAAAAAATATTAGGTTTATTGCTAGCAGGAAATAAGCAAGGAGAGAAGATTTATTGTGTACCCTTTCTACACAGCTATATATAGATAAGCAAATGTTCGTTTAAACATTGTTCTGACGATGACGTGAGCTAGAATCTAGAACTAGAATCCATTGCTATGTTTTCACCGTGTTATAATGGAGTTCTTCCAAGTAAATGCCAATTCAATCAATAAATTATTCAGAGCTTTATTTGACGAATGAAGATAAAAGTATCCCAAGAAAGTCTTGTCAACAAAAATTGTTTCCGTATTCACGAAGTATTTTTTTTTTCGAAATCGCTCGAATTTATAGATATAGATTTCTAGTGGATTGTGCAACATTATGTTGATAGAATTGATCAAAAAAGTCTAAAGTGATTTGTTTATCAGGTTCAAACAATATTGATGTTCAAATATACAAGCGATGTTATTTACAGAGATAGATCAATGTTGTGTTTATGATTAGGGTGGGTCGAATGTGCACGCGTACGCACTCAGCACCCACCACACGTTCCATTGACCCGTGTTCAAGTCTCGGTTGCTCGCAAAACATGAATTATTCATTGAGGTATTTAATTGAATAACACTCGAATGTATACGGGGAAGAAAAGATATTTTCGAAGGGCTGAGAAACGGAATAATACAGGTGAGCACAGAATTGCGATCGTAAATTTACCTCTCTTTTATTTGGGTCAACGATATAATCTGAATAAATTATTACCTGGTATTCTGAAACTTTACTTACATAAACCATTTGTAGGGAAGATAATTTGAGCGACAGTGATAAAAATCAAAATTAAAGGCTGATAATTAAATACAAATTGTTCAAGGCAATTCAACTTGAACATATACTGTCAACTATACCCTCCCTTTTTCAGCAAAAAAATACACCTGTTCAAGTTCCTCTGGATTTTATATTTGATCCATGTTTTCTTGCGGCTTAGAACAAAAAACTTCTTTACGCAGGCAAACAACTTTTTTCCTATTTAACACATCTTGTTTCTCGATTTCTCTTTAGTTCGAAAAGAGTAGACCAATTAGGTAAAATCAAAGGTTACACTGAGGAATAAAAGTGATTATGATTTGCTGATATTTTATAAGGTTACAAAATATTGCGCTACTCATAATCATCTTTTTATAATTTGAAATTTTTTTGATTTAATTATGAAAATCTATGGATAAAGCTATATTCTAATTGATTGATAAATGAATGAGATACAATTTCAGTAGAAATAATTAAAAACAAAAAAATAAAACAAAACTTTTAACTCTAAAGTAAAAAAAGGTATCACTGAGCATCTAGATGAGTGGAAATATTATAGCAAAACTATGAAATAATTCAAAATATTTGTCTTTTTAAATTTGAAAGAACAACAATGTAATACTTTCTATGTCTAAGTTCGTATTTTAATATATCAGCAAATCTTTCCCTTTGTGAAACTTCTAGCAATAGAATACTATAAGTAAACGTCAGTCCCCATAATATAGTATTGACATTTGACATTGGCTATAACAGACCGAGTATCTTGTCACAGGTCACAAACAATAGGGAATAAAGTGAAAATAAAAGAAGGAATAATTGTATGCAGGTCGTGTGCAGTTTGTTGCCGAGATAGAATAGCGAAATGTAAAATGGCCTTCAAACATATTTCAAGTGCGCTTGCGATTCAAAAATTATATTGAATATTTTTAATAAAAATAATCATTTTTAACTTTATTGTTTTTAATAAATAAACATCACCAAAGATTTTTACCATTTTTTTAAGCAAAGTCTGCGTCACTTTTTATGTTGGTTTATTTTTATTAATACTTAAAATGAGTATATCTATTTCCAGTAATGAGCGAACTGTTGTAAAAAAATGCTAACGGTATAAATCATTTGTTCGGGGACGTAAATACAAAACCAAATCTATCGTTGTATATTGAAAATAAAAAGGGTATTTTTATCATTTTTGATATCGACTGAATTTTGTACGTTTTCACATGTTTTGTCACTAACGGCCCTGGTTTCGCTTTTCGGCATCTTCAGGCGGCATCCAGTAAAGGTCAGTTCTGTTGCACCCGTGTGATAGAATGCCTGGCATTTATCACACGGATGCGCACCATTTGCTACAAAGCATATGGAGTCGTACAAAATTGTAACAATCCAAATTATCTTTTTTTGGTATAACCAAAAAAATATTTGTATTTTTTATAACGCATTCCATGAATTAAAATGTGTTAAATTTCCAAAATATTTTGACCTAGAGCAAAAACTTACACATGTGGGTATAATGAAGTTATCTATGTATTTGCAGTTAATTTCGGTGATAAGTTAAGTTATCAACCAGACATTCCCAAATGTTGAAACTTTACTTATACACTAAAGTAAAAATATTAATAGGAAGAGATCTTAGTATTAAGACTTTAAATGATTTACATTTTAAATATTGCAGAAATATTGATCATTGTTATGTCACGACTAAGTTGGATATATGAGATGTTAACAATTGTAAAAGAAAGAAAATGGGACGATCGGATAGAAGAGAATTGCTTAATTTGATTGAAAGACTAGCTCCGGAAAAGAATTTTGTTTCTACATTTTTTTTTTGGATTACATAAATGTAAAAAGATCTAATAAAAGCTGAATTAAATTATATAAAACATGTCAATTTTATCATGACAATAATATGTGAACGGAAGTAGGATACGATACGTTTGACTAAAAACTAGTATATTTGGATTCAAGCCCAGTTTTGCTAGCACCCAGAACACGTACGCCCATACGCTTTGACAGAATAGAATGTAGGCCGAATATGTTTTCAATAAGTCTGTTTGTTATGAAGAGGGATTAGCTTTCATAAAGACGCATGTAGTCAAATTGCTAGAAACTAAATCTGACAAAAAGGAATGTAACACTTATCAAATAGTGTCAAATGTTCGCATTGATTTTCTAATATTATTCGTGGCATACAATTCTGATTACGATATTTAACAATTCATAAGTATCTCTTTTCTTTACTTAAGCTTGCATTTAAATTGGTCTAAAGGTTATTATTTATTTTTAAAACAAAATTACGACACCTTTTACTGGTAAAACATAAAAAATTGCGTTCATTTTAGATGTATTACATTTAAGTAATATATCGAACAAGGTGTAAAACAATAAAAACTACTTTTTATAAAATTTTAATTATAAATCTTTCAAAATTGAATTGTTAAAACTTTGTACGATTTCATATGTTTTGTCACTAACAACCCGGGTTTTGCATTTTGACATCTTCAGGCATTCTATCACACGGATGGAATATAACTAAATTTCATCAAGCACCTTCAGCCAATATCATAAATTAGTAAATATTTCAATTCTTAATAGGATGCTAATTTACTGATTTAATGTTAATTCTCAAAATATATATTTTGTCGAAACACCCGGTTAAGAATATTGTATACTATAACAAACTCCATTACATCTTGAATTACAACCTTAAAGCGAATATGTTTTTAAATGTCATTCATTAATTATAAAAATATTCAGCTATAAATGAATCATAATTAATATATGTATTATTAGATCGAATTATAAGTATGTTTGTATTAACAGTTATATATTTGTATGAATAACTGACATTGCATAGATTGTCAAATTCCATTCACAAACAAAATCGAATTTTTTGTAGACCAGATGAAAAATATCCACACAGACCAAATAAATATTCAGATACGATAAAAATTCTTAAATTACATTCGGTCGAAAAATGTCCACCACGATTCAACTCTCAGCAAAGCATTTTATCTCCATGTTTGATATAAGAAATAAATTGAAAAACACTGCAATAGATTGCAGCGACAACAAGTTCACACTTGCCCACGTCTCGAGCAGAATCCATTGTGCATACAATGTTGCAGACAAGAAAGACCTCGTCATTCCACTGGAATTATTTAAATATATCTGTTTCAACGTGCTCCACTGTCATCATCAGACGGATCAACGTCAATTGCAGGAGGTCCACCATTGCATTGAATTCAGATAACTGTCATTTACATAAGTAAACCTATCTCGAACTTGTTAATAAGGCACGATAAGAAATGAACGAGAATGTTCTACCTTATTAAGATGCTTCTAGAAATGTTACGTTAGATTTATTTTCAAATCAGCTGGAGATATCGAAAAATGATTACATCTTGCAATACGTATTGCATCTAGTTAAGTATTGAAAATGTGATCTATAATACTAACAAATAAGTGGTTTTATTAAGCGAATTCAATTTTAAAGGCGATAAATATACTGGACCAATATTTTTCAAGCTTAAACCAAAATCTTTATGCATACTAAATATTTATTAAATAGAAAAATATAAATAATCATTAAATACTTTTATATTTACAATTATAAAATCTATGAAAAATATTTTTAAAAATTAATGACACGAATAATAGCGGTCAACAAATTGCCAACTGTCAATTCATAATTGACATTTGAAATGTATTACAAAAATATGTAGCCACTTAAATGGAAGAAACTTGGCGAATAATCATATTAATTATGAGAAAAAAGCATAAATTATAGGACTGATTCATTTTTTTGTATACATGACCGGCGTCAATCAGTGAATTAGATTTTATCAAAGATTGGGAATAGGATTTTAAATAATTTATGGCAACAAAATCTTACTGGGAGTATTTCCGCATACATTGCAACCCACTATTTTTATATTTTACAAACGGCAAATGATAAGAATTGTGTTTGGAAAGTAAAAGAAGTGAGCTTATATATTTTCGACAGAGTATTTGAATACGTCGTGACTTTTTATTGTACGAATTCAAAGCTGAAAACTTTTTTTTCGATTGACTGTGAAACGACCAGCTTGACAAAAATTACATCATTTTATCCAATTTTGAAGTATCAACTATCACTTCTTGATGAAAATGGATGATATTTTAAATAATAAAAACACATTTTAGTACTATTTCTGCTATGTATTTTAAGATCGGGACCGAGTTTGTTCATCGAGAGCTTTATCGACAGTTGATTGTTTTTAACACTGTGAAATAATAGCAATGTATTTTAGTAAAATTTATAAGATATATTGTTGATAGTTATTTTGGCTGACGCCTTCATCAGAACCGAAATCTTATAATTTTTGTACAACTAAAATATAATACATTGCTATTTTTTCACCGTGTTATGACTCCATTGAGTTCTACCAAGTAAATGCTAATTCAATTGACTGTATTTATTTTTTTAAATATCAATTTCATTTTTGCTTGTAAATTTATCTATACTTATCTTTATTAAATGATGAAATAGAAATGGGCAGTAAGTGATTAATTTAAATGAAAAAATTCAAAAAAGTGTCCAATCAAATATTCGATACTGTCACCGTGCAATAACGATTCAGCTCCTCGTTTACATATATAACAATCTACATTTAATATTCTTTTCTTGTGCATTATGTGTCACAATAACGAGTGCAAGAATAAAGTAAATTTTAATCAAGTTTATTTCTTTGTTTATTCCATAAATTATTCATCTAAAATTACATTCGGTATGGGAAAAAGTGTTGTTTGAAAATTGTCAGAATTGTACACACAATTCATCTAGTCTGTCATATTTCATTGCAATATGTAGGTGAGATCTCACGCCTATGTTGATATTGTAAAGCCTAGATTTTAAAGTAGTTTTAACACAAATTCTTCACACATAATGACAGCGGTCCAATTTCTATGCTGTAAACTTGACCTGGGTGCCGAGTCTCGATTATTTAGATTGTAACAGTAGTATTTCAAATACATATGACTTTGTATTTTTTTCAAGGCTTTTATTACGATCACCCGTAGCGCGCAAAAGAAGATTTTCTTTACGTTTTTCAAGCATTATAAATTCATATCCTGTTTGACATTGAATAAACTTACATAGAGGTACAACTATGGGATATGATTCATATAAAGATATTCGATTTATATCAATGCAAATACATTATTGATTAGAAGCAGAAATACTTTGAATATCGAAAATTCTCTTTCGTCAATAATAATTTAATATCCGTTATTTTAGTCATATTTATTTAAAATAATTTAATTAAATTAAAGTAGTGAATAAATTTCCGAGTTTTACTTACTTTCTAAATAATTCTTGACTTTTTGGATTTTCTTTAAAAGCGATAGTTTTGTCCGTGTGGTGGCATTCGATTTTCTTACATACATAATTGTAGCTTCACAAGCATTGAAATGTACAAAATAACAGTAATATTGATAAATGGTATCCTAAAATATATTTGATGATATCGACTGAAGGTGCTTGGTGGTATTTCAATATATAATTTGAATTGTTAAAGCTTTATACGATTCTACATGCTTTATCATTTACGACTCGAGTTTTGCTTTAAGGCATTATCAGGCATTGTAGATGCAATAAAATTACTGACTTAATCTGAAATATGTATTTGTCGATGACCAAAATAACTCAACAAAACGTGTAACAAAACAGGATTTTTTTTATTCTTGAATGAAGAGTTATTGAACTTAATGTGTCTTTACCAATTTATTTAATAAGTCCAGTTTTAATAAGTTTGCAAAAAACTAAATCTTAAAAAGTCAAGGGACGATTGTATTTAATAAAAAGTCGAAAATGATTATTAAAACCGCAATTTAAGTATGTCAATTTTGCCGAGAGTAAAAGTGCAACAAGTAATTCTTGAGACCTAAAAAAATCTAAATTTCATACACACGAAGAAAGTGGTAATTGAGTTCTTTACGCAGAAAACAATCGGATTCCTTCTAATATTTATATAATCCGTCTTCAAATTTTCTTACGATATTTGCAAGCCATTTTTAACATCGTCGTTCTTATGAGACGGCCGAATACATGAAATTGCTCCCATGTAAATACTAGAGGCTGTATTACAAATATGTCGTCGCGTAGGAGTTAAATCTATTCTTGTACTGGTTTTAAGTGCACAGCTTAAAGCGGTATTATATACTGGTAAGAATGTCTAATAGTAGGTCACCTTTGCGACAAATTTTTACTTTAACATAATGAAGGTTGATAGAAGTAAACAAGGATTAAGTTTATTTAATGACTAGTAGATAACATTATTCACATAAATTTCCTGCAAAACTTACTATATCTACATAAATAACATTGATCGTCATCAATCAATTCTATACATATCCTTTAACGATACCTTCAGAATCGAATCGATTGTTTTGATAAGGGCGTAAGCCGAAATAACTTTCAACCATTCTGTCTCATAAATTTTGTAGAACTAAAATATATTGATATTTTTTCACCGTGTCATACAATGTTTCTTTGACTGTGTTATAAAAAATATGTTAAATGCGTGCGATTGAATATATTAAATGCAGTATCACAAATCTAAATGAAGGCTAAAATGCAAATGTCTACCAAGATCATATTAAAGAAACCTGACTTTATTAGTATAAGAAATAATGCTTACTTCAAAGAGACGGTAAACAATATAATCGGTTTTTTCTAGTTAGTATTTACAATATTAAAACATTACATAACAATCTTAAGTAATCGAAATATAGAATACATGTATTTAAAAAAAACTAAGAATGTGATTTGAAATGATTTATACAGTTGGTATTAAAAATTTACAAATGTGTTAAAATTTTTACGTGTGTCCCTTTTTTCAGTAAAACACGTTTTATATCTAACTGATTGTTTTATTTTGACGATATCAATTTACAATATGACATTTAACTACTTTTTAATTTATAAAAATGTAGTAGAAATAACTTCTGATAAGACAAAAACACTTATAATAATACAGCGATAGTCGGTATTCGTAAGGTGTTTTACACAAAATCTCATTTAAAGTAATTAAAAATTATTTGAAAGACTTGTGATAATGAATGCAAAGCACCTTTACTCAATCGCTATCATCAAAATATATATGAATGGCATTTTGAGTAGAAAAATATGTTTTTTTCTAGCACGATTTTCTAATCATTATTCACAAAAAAAAAAAAAAATGTTTAGTGTGAAACTTTAAATTCTTGATGTTGTTACACTGTGGAATAATAGCTGTAAAAAAAGATTTCACAATTATTGGTGAGTAATATATTGAATATTCTAACGAGTGACATGTATGTGTATAATTTTATCTTACAATGTTTTTTCACCATAAAACAACAGTAAGTTTGTTTGTATTATTATTAATTATCATTTAATCTTGTGTAAATAAATGCTATCCTAAATAAATTTGCAGCTAATAAATAACAAGATCAAAATCAGGATGTTTGCTAAGAGCCGTATGCAGACATGCGGCCGTTGGTAACGCGATAAAAAATTACAAATTCAAAGATCTATGTGATAAAATTCAACATGGAAGTCAGTATAAGTTTACTGTACCAGTCGATCAGAGTCCATCTCGAACTGTTTACACTGGCTTAGCGTAAGATGGAGTGTTCGTAATTAGCTAGCCGTGGCCCGTTATATTCGCAAAGTCAATTTCTGATCACCGTTACTTTTTTTTCTTTTCATTTTATTTTACATCTGACAACACTAACACCTTGCCGTAGTTAAGATTCATGATATTAGAACGTCAATCTTTGAATAAATTAAAAACGTTTATATTGTACAGGCATAAAACGGTTCAGAATTATGATGCCTTACAAAAAGAGCTATCTGCTTGTATAAAACATTTTTTCCATAGTAACACAGCTTATTATATGTTATTTATTAATTATAAAAAACTCACTTAAACACTCCATTTCTCTGATCTCTCTTATATTAATACACGTAATTCATTTTAAGCGATTCTGCTACGCAAGTCAGCCTTTGTGGTCTAGTGGTAAAAACTTTATTGATTGAATTGGCTTTCACTTGGTAGAACTCCATTATCCACGTTTTCACCGTGTAAAAACTTTAACCTTACAATTAGATCGGCTGGGTAACAGTCCCGGCACGGTCAATATCAAATTAAGGTTTTTTCGCTTGGAATTTAAGGTGTATAATTTTTACCTATTAAAAAAATGGTGTCCATACATACTTGTCCAATAAAATCCACAACCACGTGAAATAATCGTATTCAAATACAGAGGAAATATCAACATATAATACTTTTGACTTATATGGTCAGATATTCAATATCTGACCATATCTACGTACTGTGACTTATGTGACGTTATATTTGTTAAGCTTTGTCTAACAAATAAAAGAAGAAATGTAAAAAAAAAATGTCAAATGAAATCCACGCAACATTGCAAATCTCTCCAACCTGACAATTCTTGCCAATATTCTGAGGCAATTATTTGATGACGGCCGCTACCGTTGTTGATATTTTATAATAAATGTATCGTATTTTTCCCGTAACTCAATTATGAGTTTTTTTGGATATTATTTTCTCCGTCCAATTATTGCCTGGTATCATTTAATGCACGAGAAAAGGCAAAACCTGTAAAAGTCAATTTCTTCGAGTTTTGGTCCCATTAATGATGCCTAATTGGTGGCAAATACGACTAATGATAGGGCGTTTTATATATCTGTGGTATCAAATAGCCAGTAAACGCATAATCAACAATAGATGGATAGATTCTCTGAAAAGTTTAGTGCACTAATATTAAATTTAAAATAGCTTTGATTTTTCCTTAAATATTCCAAAACACGTCGAATAATCATTTAAAAAAATATATTAAAACGAACTTCCACAAAGTTACTTCCGAATCTATAAAAAGTTTTTAGAGCATTAAATTAATAATTCAGCAGTAACTTTGAAGATACTCCTAGCTATGATATGTTCTGTAAATACTTTTAACGCTTTATGTTTGCTTGTAAATCTTTATACACAATAAAAAATGTAGGAAAGTGTATCGGCGGTGGAAGATTTGGAGAAAAACCCACTTTTATTGAGTACAATACTAAAACAACGTCTTATGCGTAAAACAGAATCTTCAAAATTGAAAATTCCAAAGTATTTGTAAAGCAAAAAAGGCGATACTAAACATAACACCGTTGAATTAATCAATTACATTCGGCTTTTAAGATGTTAACTGTCACTTTTTGATGGAAAGGCATGATATTTTAAATAAAAAAAACACATTTTTTAGTACTTATTTCCACGATGTATTTTTTGATCAGGACCGGTTTCACTCATCGCGAGCATTATCAACTGATTAATATATGATAACTGATATAAACGATAACTGAGCATTATCAGTTGATAATGCTCGCGATGAGCGAAGCCGGTCCTGATCAAAAAATATATTGTGGAAATAAGTACTAAAAAATGTGTTTTTATTATTTAAAATTACATTCGGATTCATAAAATTTCACTAAATGTCCCCAAAATCTTGTCTTTGCTTTTATGAAAACTACAAACTTTAGATTGAAAAAATTCTTTTCCTCTGACGGCTATATTTAATGTAAAAAATACATTTTTATGTAAAAACATGACAAAATAGTGTATATTAAATGCAACATAATAGAATTCTTTATTATCGACAATTTCAATCGGGTTCAACTTTTGTATGACCAGATTATATTAAAATTAATATGCGAGGCAAACTTTAAGATAGAAAACATTTGATGAATTGAATATATTTTTATGGGTAAATTAACCTGTTCACTCTATAACAAAAAGAATAAAAATTATTCTACGTTATGTTTTCTCACAAAGATACACTACATAGGAAGTATGAACAAGTATTCATTTTATTGCTACTGTGTTTTCAATTGAACAAAATCGCTTTTAATAAAAACATCTTACACTAACATGATGTTTTTTTTATCAAATTTTACCGTAACACGTACAATAATTCCAAAAGTATTTATAAAAAAATAATTCAAGGAATCTAAATGTGTCACCTTGATAATAACAACACAAAAACGAAATTTCGAAAATATTTCCGTGAATAAATGAAATATTTAATTCTTTATCATTAAACTAAAAAAAAACATTTTTATGAACAAACTTTACTAATTTGATTACGATAATAAATTTAACTAAGATTTTTCGTATTCTAAATGCACTTAAAACAGGTTTTTCAAGTTCAACGAGTATTTAAAGTGTTAACACTCCACTTTACTTGTTGTCATTTTGCATGTAAAATAGATTCACTCACAGATTCAAGATGCAAAAACGTTTGTTCCTTTTGTATGTACAGTTTGTTTATTTTGATTCTGCTTACATTTTGTTTTTTATGTGTAGCTAGCTAGCTATAAAAAATAGATTGATTTTTCAAAGTCGATTTATTTTCATTGTAACTCAGACTTAGGTTTAGAATGATATTATGTGTTATAAATATATTTATTTTTTCATTTCGATGAATATGTATTCTCAAACAGTTGGTCATCGACTGAAAGTTTATTTCGTAATAATAATAAAAATTTATTTATTTTATTTGGTATACACACGTCATACAGTTTACATATTATGAGTTTATTGTTTTTGCGATGTCATAAACATTTAAAAATTCAATGTTTAAAATTAAAGGATTAAATAAAAATAAAAAAAAGGATAACAAGTATGTCAACTAAGCAAAATTATGCAAAATCTACTTAATACATTAATTAATAGTATTCGCCTGACTCACTCTCGTCCACATATAATATGTCGGCATCCGAAGCTACACCGGTGAAAATTATTAATATTCTTACCATTGGTATACCCATTGGCAGACCGGTTGCACAATTTGGAATAACAAACAATTCATGTCCACGACTTCTCAAATAATTATCCGCAACACACAATTTGATATGATCAAATATTACAAAATTCTCATTTTGCCTCGTATAAGTCGAAAGAAATATGTGGCGAGGTATATTTATTTTCAAGTTTTCAATTTACTAAAATTAAGCATACCTAAAGGAAACCCATGGATCCCTCAAGTAAAGATTTTTTTTTTCAGAAAAAACTATAGTTTTAAATGCGTATTTGTACAAAAATTCCGTTTATTTAAATAATATAACAACGTCGATATTTTGGATTTATCATTATAGTTCCTCGAATATATCTATATGTATAATAAAAACTCATATGAAAATGAGCGAATAAGCAATTACATGATAAGTATTATATGTTACTTGAAATTTGCTAATAGATGACACATAAATCTCACCTCTATAAGGATCTTGTAAAACATCTTACATTATCAGAAATATTTGTTACCACGTTATATTACTCACACGCATAATATGCATGGAAAGAAGTCATTTCATTGCTGAGGATTGTGAAATATTGCATCTGTTAATTTAAATAACTTAAATACAACAAGGACAAAGTATTATTGAATTGGTGCCAACTACTTTACTTTCGATTCAACAGTTACTTAAATATTTTTTAGTTAGCAATATGTTTTTTATCACCTCCCGTTTATAGATTTATCACCTAAGTACAGTATTTATAGATTATCACATCACATTTTGATTTACCTTAAAGCAAAATCGGTAAGTCCATATTTCGTGCAAATCTAACAAAAATAATCATAACGTCTTCAAGCGACAAAAAACATTTTTAAAAATCAATACAATTGAAAAGAAAAATATTTTTTACATGCATACTATATTTGTTAAAGATTTTTAAATTTTTGTCGTAGTTCTCAAACAATTTTCTATGACACTCTGTTAATTGGGAACCTTCAACTTCACATAAATAGTGTTGTTAAAATTTGAATTCTTGAAATATTATACGATTCCACACGTTTTGTTATTAATGCCTTTCGAACTCGTCAATTATGTTGAAACCCGGTTCGTTAATGGTAAAACATTAGGATCGTAAAAAAATTCAACAGTTAAAATTTGATATTGAAATTCCACCAAACACTTTCAGTAGACACCATAAAGTTTTCTTTAAATTTATATTATATCAGTTAATAGTTCTCGCAATGTATGAAATCGGTTCTGATCCTTTCATTTTAAATTTCGAAAGTACAAATAACATTAAAAAATAGTGTTTCATTAATTTAAATATAATTTCCCCAAGAAATGCTGTATACGAGATTCGTTCGATTTCATTTTCTACACCAATTGCATCTAGCGATTGGCTGTACAGTTTCAAAAAAAAATCATATTTTTCTCAAAATATAATGCTATGAAAAAAAAAGTCGCAAAACCATCGTTTGTCACCCAAATAATAAAATAGACACAATTGTTGTTGCTTTATGGCTTGGACACCTTATACTTGACAATTAAATCTTAAAAAATATATCACAACTTGATCAAGCTTTGAACAATCATGCATATCGTAAAAAACCAAAGAACAATCTGATGAATCAAATGCCATATTTGCATATAAGTCGATACTTCCATTTGTAGGTATTTACTATCTTAATTAAGTTTTTATAGTTGTTAAGATAAATTTGAAAAGTTAGGCTTAATACATAACATAACGTTTCTGAAAGGTGTAAATTACGAGTTTTTAGGTGTGTCATGTGTTTTACCTATTCAAGTAACATCTCGTGACTAATTGAAGAAATGTGTGGATGAAAGTATTATGTAAAGTTTTATGAAATTGTTTGTGTTTTGAATAAGTGAACGTTTAAAATATCCATTTTCTAACTAGATGGAGAAATGTTTTCGATGTTTTCAAGAGTGTGGCAATGTATGAAGAAATATTATTTCTTTATTTTCTATAATAAATACTGCAAGCCATTATCATTGTGGTAATATTTTCATAAATGAATTAAATAATTTATGAAATCGACTGAATGCGCTTGATGGAATTTCAATACCAAATTTCGTCAGTTCTGTTGCATCCGTGTGATAGAATGCCTGAAGATTCCGAAAGGCGAAAACTGGGTCGTTCGTGACAAAACATGTGAAAACGTACAAAGTTTTAACAATTCAAATGAATGAAATGTTTACTTTTTTATAAGTATGAAAAGAATTGTATTTTTATATAAGGAACCACTTAAAACTACATTTATTTAGGTTTTTTTATAAATGAAAAAACAAAACTTTTTGTTACTATAATACGATCAAGCATACGTATGTATTTACGAAATTATACTAATATGCCATGATATTACTAATAAATCAATTACTGATAGCCAACGGATTTGGAATATTTTTAACTATAAATTATCGTAATTATTTTATGAGTAAGTAAAAATATTACGTTTATTATGATTTATCGCATTATTCAGTCGATTTTTTTTCTAACTTAGAAACTTATAAATTACAAAAGTATTGTGTTTCAATTTTTAATTTGAATTATGAAAGCATGCATGAGTATTAATGTATCATGCAAAATGGTAACAGTAGGCGTTACCAATAAACACATTAATTCTCTTAAACACGCTAAACAAAAAATATATATTTGTTTATATCTAAATGTAACATCGCTTAAGAATTATATTTAATTTGACCTCTCACATTTTCCACAAAAAAAATAAACAATGCATAAAAAAATGTTTTTAAAACAATACCATTTTGTGTATGACATCATATAGTATTTATCTTTGGTGGCAGCTGATAGTATACATAAATAGTTAAAGATTTTTTATTATCATTTAAACCAGTGGCCGAAGTGGGGTGACATGACAATATGCTACTTCTTTTCAATAAAAAATAATACATCCAGAATTTATTTATGACAACATGATAATTAAAGCAGATTTCAAAAACAATATTTATATAATAATGGTATAACAAAAAGACCTTTTCGAAAATGTAATTTGCTATGCTTTACGTAACACTATTACGGTCAATGAATCGGTTATAGTGAAGTGCAATATAAAATATGCTATTAATCTGTCGGTCACGCGAGGACCCTCAAATAGCGAAACCTGTCGTTATTAAATGCTTGACAAATCTGGATATTTTTAATCACCTTCTTCATATTTCCGAGCATTGAACTGATAATAATGATATCAGAAACTGACTTCTGGGCAAAACCAGAAGTTTGTTGGTCGACTGAAATATTTCTCTTCATTTCGAGCTCTGGCAGTTATAATATTGTAAAAATAAATAAATATACGTCATTATGTTACAGTATTTTGTTTGTTTTCTATCAACTTTGATAGCCTATTTTGACCATTTGATTGTTATAAAAACTACATGAAAGAAATCTACAGTTCATTCGTTGTCTGCATAGAAAATAATCAGACACTTTTTTTGCACTGTTTTTCTTCCTCCAAGGATAAAGTTGAGTGCCTAACAAGTCTGAATAAAAAAAACATTACTTTATACCCACGCTCCTTGATAAATAATATATAGCGTTTCGTGTTTCGATTCTAGAACTTAACTTGGTTACTTCAATTGTGTATTTTCAGTGTTGGAATTGTTGGTTTGTTTTTGTGTTTGTGTTTTTTGTCTCAATTAGGGAAATAAAAACTCTTTTATGTAATTTCGGGGAAGTTGTAGAGTGAAAATTTACTTTTAAAATTTGAGGATAACTGCTTAATCCGTAAAATGGAAATCGCATTGTCTCATTCTAGAATTCTATTCTTAGTTTTCTCTACCAATCTTTTTAAAGCATAAATCCATATCAATTATTCTGCAACGATGTCATTAAAAAATATTTTGACTCCGTACATAACCAAAGGTATAAAAATTTTGAAAATTTTACGCCGAAGTGGAGTTTTATTAGATTTTATTGATTAAAAGAGTCAATGTGTCAAATAAATTCGTACCATTGGTTTCAATTATCCACATTAAAATTTTAGAGCAAATAATTAAAAATAATATTCAATTCATAAATTCAAAAGAATATGACGAGCTCAACACAAATAATAAAGTTTGCAGATGCTATAATATTTATGGAGAATTCAATGTCACATCTTTTGTTTAACAACTTGACACATATATTATGAAATCATTAAAATACAATAGAACTGTATGCAAAATATTTATCAATATTCATGTATCCAAATTTATGAAGTAGGTCTATTAAATATTTATTTTATTATTTATAGCGCTCATCTCACTTTCAATTTAACTTCAGGAAACATAACTGTGTAAGCTTTATGAATAAATAAATGCATATAGGTGGTTCTATTAATACAACACTAAAACAATTGAATTAATTATAACAATGTCTTTAACTAACTATAGATTAATACAACCCAGGAAGTAAATGCTTTATCACTTCGTGATAAGCGGTACGATTTTAGTGTTGATATTATTTGTTTTACATTGATAGTTTTTTATTTATGTCAGGCACGCTATCTACTTTTTAAATGATTTAACAATAACAAAATGGTATGTCATAAAAAAATGCTCAAATTTGTATAAAGAAGTAGTAGAAAGAGTCAATCAGATTTAAAAAATTTAATAAAATAATCATGAAATCAAGATAACTACGCGATTAACATCGTTGATTCCCAACCGACATCGTTCAAGTTTGACAGATCAACAACAACTATAAGCAAAGCCGATATAAATACCAAAGTTTCATAATATATATATTCTAATATAGAAAAAGCCGAATATTAGTTTGAAGAAGAATTTACTGAGAAGGTTCTATGAGTATTTCGCCACCAAAACATTGCAGTGTATGCGACAAAGTGTTACTTTAAATCACAGTCAAAATTGGCTCAACGCGTAACTCTATCCCATCATCTGTATATTTAGTGTTGTGGTGTATAGAAATCATATAGAATAATGATTGTCGCTTTTAACATACCAGCCATGTTTACGGTGTTAGGGTTTGATGTATTGAAACATATTTACTTTAATTCCATCAACTATTCGATAGCAATAAAAAAAAATCCAGCTCTAGATAGTCCATTTAAAACGGGATATTCAATTCGACCATAAATATGATAGTGAAAATGATGACTTAGCACAGATATGATAAAATATGTATACTCGTCTATGAATAACTAAGTCGAGAGTTATTGCTCCAGTAATAAAATCTATTCTCTGTGGCCAGTCATTCGACACTATCGCCAAATGAATACGAAGCGGTTGCCGAGCAAAAAAAAGTAAATTAATTTTCAAAATAGCCAATAGCCCGTGACGATCGGGCACTTAACATCTTGCAGACGTATTTATGCTACAATCAGTGAAACTCAACTTTTTGCACGTCAAAAAACTAGACAAAGTAAAATCATTTCAAAGCTTTTTGTGATTTTTGTTGTGGAAGAAAATGACGCAAGCAATATGTAAAATAAAAAGGAAGTCACGGTTATGACTAATGTTTGGTTTTGTTGTGAAATTTATGTTTTTTTTCCAGCTTCAGACAGGGCCAAATAACTAGGTAAATTTTCATCTAGATAAATAAAAAAGTAATAAATATTCATTCATAGTCATTGTTTTTTATGACGACCATAGCAAAATTTCATACTTGATAACTTGTATTTTATTTTTCAAAATGTTACAAAATGTATTTCTACAGTGGTGGACGGTTCATCCCTTATAATTTAAAAAAATCAATATTTTTTTACCGTATCATATATGAATTTTATGTAGCTTTATTTCTAAAAAAATAATTACTTGATTATGACAATATAATATTATATATCAAAAGTTTATAAAATATATAATGTTTAGAATCCTTTAATAATTTACATTGTCTTACTTCCTTTACGAATAGCATAGACCGATTAGCGAGATACAACAGCTGGGAGCCTGATACGAACATTAGGATATTACATTTGCTTTCATCTCGCATACTCCATACTACATACGGCGTCCCGAGTCGCGAAACTCGCGTTAAAAGTTGCTCAACCTCTATCGTGGATGCGGTTACTCTGTTTGCTTCACTAACGACGATTTGTTTGAAAGACACTTCAAAACGCAAAAATCTATTTATTAATTTCAATAAATTTTGAATGAAAGAACTTTTACTTTTCAAACGAGATTTGATTGTTTTTATTATGGTATTTAATGTGGATGACCCAAGTAAAAATAAAAGTGGAATTATTGACGAAGTTTTTTGATGTGCTAGAATGTAAATTTTCTTCATTATTTTAATTAAAAAAGAAATGTGCGGTTATTAATAAATTTTGAGCGAAGAATTTAATTCAATTTTAAAATTTTATTCGTTATTTTTTTACTGTATCCTCTAGTTAAAAATTACCGCCTGCCACTACTTTCCACCAAAAAGTTGTAGTTAACACATTGACCTGCTCCCTGTTGAGTCACGTAAAGAATAATCAAATACCAAATATTTCAAAAACTGATACAGACGTGTTAGCCTTTAACATACTTCTATAAAAATTATCAGGACAAACTAGACCATAATTTGGCAAAGTGAACATTTATCTTTTTTGAGAATCAATCAAGAACACACATTAATCTGTTGTCTCAAAGTAAATGATTTAACAGGCAGTGGATCAAAATGGAGAATATTTATCACCGAAATTGTTGATTTCTTTATAAATCATTAAGGGTAGCTTTAATTATAATTTAATCGATGAAATAATAATTCAACTGTGTTAACACGCATGTAAATAAATTTACAACGAAATGAGAACTGATGAAAACATAGCTAATCTACACAGCTGACTGATTATTTTATTATATTAATAGTGTTATTTTTAATAAAAATTGTTTTTTGGCTATGTTTAATTTCTTTGATGAAATGTATTAGTGATAAGTGATACCAGTCGCGATCGTTATAAGATATATATGTATATGTGTATATGTATATATATTTTACATCTAGAAATATTAAAATTTAACACAATAAAATGATGACGAATTTTTAAAACATTATTTATTATTATTTTAAGTGTACTCATTTATCAACATTTTTAATTGATTATTTAAATAGTTATAATTGAAATAAAAATATATGTACAAAGTTATTCTCAATATAACGTTATATATGCAATATTAACAGTTAATGTATAAATTTGTTTAAATTCAATTTGAATGCATGATATAGTGAGTTGTGCGCTTAATTAAACATTAAAATACATAAATTAAAAAGTCCTTTAGTAAGAGTTCGTGACGTCGTTAAAAAATACTGAGACATTTTAAAATCACTCCAAATAATAAAATGTCTTCACGTATCTAGGGTATTCTTTCATTGGCCGAATAGAGACGGGAACGATTATTATGTGTACAAATTACTTAGTACAATAAAGAACCAATTGAAGTTGAACCGGAGCTTGGTGGAAGCCGAGTCGGGTGCATTGCCCACTAGTCTAGAGATATAATATACAGCAAGATCGTTATTTACAGTAGCGTCCACAAATTTAAGAACATGAATGAACGTAATGTCAATAGCGTTCAACTTTCATTATTTACCTTTTTCTAATTATTGAAATTTTATAAGAAACCACATGTTTTGTCACTCAAGTCTTTGATTCCACCTTTCAGAAATGTGAGGTATTCTGCCACAATTATGCAATAAAATTTACAAATATCATAGTTAATTTGTTAACAGTGTGCATAAGTTATATTATATACAAACGGAATTACAACAGAAAAAATATAGATTTTTAGGTTAGGAGCCAAATATATAATATATCTGAAATAACTTTGATAACTATTGATTTGATAAGAATAACCAAAATTTTGTATATATTGATAATTTTATGAGCGATATATGCAGCGAATGATTTTTTGATGTAAGGTGTGTTATAGAATGCCTGAAGATTCTGGAATGCTAAGCCTGGGTAAACGTAAAGTTTCTAAAATTTAAACTTTATTTTGAAATTCTTTAAAGAACTCTCAGTCGATATCGTAAGTTTTATTTTTTTGTTATATATGCTTTAACAACCAACAATGCCTTCGGACACAAATCCGTAAACTTATTGAAAAATTTAAATTTGAAATAGGGATTTATATCGATGATGATGAACAACGTAAATTAATCGATGTTAGATTTAGATTTAGATAAGTTTTCTCTGGTTAGAATTGAGTATCTATAATTTTATTCCCAGTAGGCACTTGTTAATATCAATATTAATCTATTTCAACCATTGGTTTATACTTAAACAATTAACTCATAGCATATAATTATTCAAACTACTTATATGTAGATAAATTATAATGGGCCTAAATATTCTATACTTTAAATGATCTTTTTAATCATATCCCTTCAACATATGGATACCACACGGTGTCTTCAAGATTATATTTCGCGCACTAGTCTACTTGCTTCAGTATTCCGTATGTTTGCCAAGTGGCACCAAAATATTAAGAATTTCATAACAAATATGAAAAGCGTTCTTAAAGAATAATTATTGAAAGCAACGTATGTACCGGTTCTCTAAATAGTTGAATTGAAAGTTATTATTAGCACGAATAGCTAGTGACGAGTAAAATGCTTTCTTTCCATCTTCAATTTTGTATCCTTTCTTGTGTTTGAGAATGAAATGCCACTGGATATCCGAACGAAAGGTTGGCTAAATGAGTGTCATACAAAAAACTAGAAAAACAGTTACCGGGGAGAGCAAACGCGTACCGAGTAAAACCGGTGGCATTCAATATAATACATTATTATTCTTTTTCCTCTGTTGCTTCTCACAGTGATTGACAACATTAAGTCACATAAAAGCGAATTATTTCTATGATTACATTTAAAGAATCATGAAACTCGTATTGAAATCACGTTTTATGAAAATATGTGATGTTTTGCGAGATTTATGAATTGTTCAGGTTTATTGATTGAATTGGCATTTACTTGTTAGAACTCCATTATAACAGGTGAAAAAATAGAAACGTATTTTAGCTCTACAAATTTTATTAGATATAGTTGATAGCTATTTCGACTCACGCCTTCATCAGAACTAGGTTTAATTTTTAAATATTTTCGTTCAACTTTTTGAATAAAATTTTACAAATTTTACAAATGTATAAAACAATATGTATAATCAAGATAATCATAATTTAAAAAAATATTTTTATTGGTTAATTATTACTTAAGAATTCTATTCGCCTTTTCCAATTAAAAGGTTCAAACCAACTGTAGCTTCCCGCTTACATACATTCAGTAATTGTTGATTTATTTTGTTTTACTGTCATTAAAAAAGTTCAACTTACAATCATCTTTCTTATTCCACTAATGAAATTTGGCTCATCGTGATGTCACAATTTATTTGAATTAAAAACACACATATATATACAAAACAAAATCCCCTTTATATTTCTATCACAATAAACTTTTACGAATTCATCACATTTCGTAGCTGAATAAATAATATCAAATACTCTTCGAAGAAAACTAATAATTTTGGTTTCTTTGCAAAAATGCAGTCAATTAGTCAAACAATGAAATTATACAAAAAAATCTGTAACTTTTTCAATATTATTTTTGAAGGCGCGCTATTTCCTTATAATGATAAATACCAATCTCAATTTCCGTCGTAAAGCTTCAGCAAATCAATTTATTGTTCAATGGTGTCAAAAAGTTGTAAACTTTTGATCACATATTTATTTTAAATTGAATCTACTCAATAAAGTCTTTTATTGAATCATTCCTATAATCTAATCTATGAAGCGGGCACGAATAATATATTTATTTAAAAATAAAAAATATGTTTTCCATTATTTGAAAGATTTGCTGATAATGAACTTTTGCTATTCAATATTCTCAGCGAAGACAAAAGGAAATTAAAATATCAAGTGAAAACTATTAAAGTCGTTAAGGACGGTATAGAAACAGAAATGATGTCAAGCAAACAATATTTTAAATGAAACCATCACAGCATTTTAAATTTTCTTTTGGAAATAAGAGCTTCGTCTCATTACTGAACAATAATAACTTCTTTTAAAAAGTGACAAAAAACTTTTGAAAAACAACGAATAGACTAATCACGTACATGGTTATTTGGAAAGTTTGTTTTTGTTTGTTTATAGAATGGTGTCGAGACCTAGTACTCACATAATCATAATATTTGAGAGCGTTTAGTAGACTGTCAAAGATAAATCGAGCATTTTTAAGTGCATAAAAAACTGCGTTTAATGTTGTTGAAGTACAACATTATCAGCATTACAAGTATAAACAAAAGTTCTTTGTTTGCCCAGAAAATAAACGTATACTTTATTTGATTCAAATTATTTCAAAAAAGTATATTTTCACTGTTGTGCCAAAGGAATGAATGCCTTGCAATATTTTTTTATAAGCAACAACATAGGGCAAAAGATTTCATCGTTTACATCATCTCACATATTGCATTCATTTATATTATAAAACATCACAAAAATCCTTCTTTATCTGTTTAACATTTTTCGAGCTTGGGACAATGTTCGATATTATTTTACAAATTTGTAAATAGTGTACTATAAAATCTAATTACGAAGAAGTTGACATAAAGAGTTGACTCTAGAGCACGACGCATTTAATAAATATAAATATTAAAATTGATTAACCATTAGCCGAAAACAAATACAAGATTAAATAAAAAAGTAATAACTAAAATTTAATAAACATAATTCATGGAAGATTTTTTTAATAACACACAAAGTTTGTCGTTGGAGTTTTTTAACCTTTCTAAGCAACGAACTAATTAGCAAGTCAACGTGACTGGCTCATCATACAATGACCAATCAAAAGAAAAGATTGAAACAAAATAATTATTTCCTTAATGTATTTAATGTTAACTTTATTAGCTTTATCAATACGAAAAAAAAGTTGGCAGTATTGTGTCGCACCTGTATTTACTAAGTGCATCTGGATCGGAAATAACTGTAAGGTTTTGAATGTGGGTTATTCTATACTTCAGTTCAAGAAGTTAAACACTATTCCCACCTCCAATGGAGCAGTTGAACATGCATTACTTTGAGTTTTTATTACTTCGCATGAGTTGTTTTACTCTACGTCAAGCTGACTGATGCCTGGGCGAGTAATCTCGTATACAATCTCATGCTTACCAAATGGTTTAAATAAATCTAAAAGAAATCTTATTTCTGGCTGCAAGAATGAATGCTGGAATAAATTTACAAAACAGATTGCAGTAGTTTTGTGATATAATATATATTTGATATATTGGGTCAGTACTTGACGATTTTATTGTCTTGATGCTATTTGATGATTCTATAACGCAGGAGAAGGTTAGCCTTAAATTATTATGAAAAATATAGATGTATATTTGTAATTTATTCAGCAAAATCTGTTTTACAAGAATGACCAACCCGGAAAATAAAAACTAATAATGACTAAGTATGAATTTTTTTTAACCGTTACTATTGGATGCCGAATAAGCTTACAACAGCTTTTTTATGTGAGTAAAAATGTTTGAATGATTTTTCCCATTCTTCTAAGTTATAAATATTATAAAATATTTTGTATCCTGTATTTCATCTTAAGTTACAATATTTTTTTTATAACGTGTGATTTTAGCGGAAATATTAAAATTCCATTATTTTTTTAATTTATTATATATAAATTAAATGAAGCGATTTCTTAAGCAGCTGTCATATTCGCGTTAAAGATATGTCTCTCAATAAAATGTTGAAGTTTATTTCCTAGCAAAATATACCTCGAGCTTTAAGACAATTGAGTTTTTCAAGTTTGACCCACACGTAGTATGCACGAATAATTCATGCAGAACCTTGTCTTGATTGGAAATAAATTGATACATTATTTATATAATCAAATATGAATATAAAAGTTTATCGAAGTCACTAAAAGTGTGCAACTATGTTACTATTGAAAGTCAGTGATCTCTGTTCTACTACCGTGTTTTGTTCAAAATGTATATTTTTTCATCGTTTTATTCATTCTCCTTAAAACTCAGTAGCGCTTTTCAATATAATATCAATTTAATTCATTATTCGAATGATATATATAAGAATACCTTTTTTCTAAAATACGAAAGTTTGAAAAACGTATACGACTGTTCACACTAAAAATTTTGTTTGAATTTGTTTCATTTATTACCTTGTAAGCTTAAGTAAAAACTTACATGTCTCACTTCTAATTTTCAACCCAATTAGTATTTGAAAACCAACAAATAATTGAATCTCTAAACTCTACTCTACTTGTGAAACAATTTTTATTACATGTGTCCTTTTCCTAGTTTTGAAATAAAGCTGTCATAATTTATCAGTAATAAAAAAACAAAACACAAAAAAAACCCTCACACATGAGCACAATTATCTTCTTTTAAAACCAATAAGTGTGAATACATAGATATTTTTACCAAACATGAGTTTTCTTTAATTGCGCTTGTTATTTAATTTATAAATATTTTAATATGTTTCCATGTATCAATATATCAAAGTCAAAAAAAAGTTCATTGTGTAATCAATTTGCTGTACATGCTTAAATCTGTGACTAAGCAATTTGGTTCCCAAAGTTATATATGCGATTTTTTTCTACTCTGGTGAGTATTAATAAATACTTTGAAATTGATGTCATCATTCAAGGGGTACAGTATCCTTGAAATAATAGAATATATTTATTTTGCGAATCGCGGCATTTCTTGCATACTAATCCCAAGTGACTCGATATCCAGAGAATTCAGGATATTGGTGTGATAGCATTCACAGTTCAGATAAAATCTACGTATTTTAAAAACAAATATATTTTGTTTAAAAAGTATAATCAAACGAAAATAATCTTAGTTTTATCACAATAAAAGCTACGCTACTGATCAAACGTGATTCACGAAATCATCTAGCGAGGGTTATTAGACACGCTGTCAATTGTGCTTTTAATTTGACAACTGCTTTTATAGCGGAGTCATTTCATAAAAAAAAACACCCCATTTTCTATTTATACAAATGAAGTCACATCGAATATAATTGTACTGCCCATTTTTTTTTTTTTTTCAAATATAAAATTGGATCTGAAAATTTCAATAGTCGTTATAATAAAATAGCTTTGGATCAGGAAAATGTTCAAATTGTTAATGTTTCAAGCGTTTTTTTAATACTAAAGTGAACACAAAATTACGTGTCATTAACTGAGTAATCAAGATCATTGCTTTTAATCACGATTGTTAAGTGGACAGCTTAAAAAAAACAAATTTCGTAATAAATGTCTGTAAGGTGGTCTTTTTTCCTGGCACCCATTTATTAAAACAATCATATTCTTGTAAATTTTAACTCAAAAACAGATGTTTGAGGAAATCAGTAACAAGACGCTCTCGTAGTTACGTTCCACGCTCCATTCAAATTCATATGCAAATCGTACAAAATTCTAATTAATATTCATGTTTGTTCTCTTTCAATATAAAAAAAAAATAGTGCATAAGGTCAGGTATTCTCCTTTTTCTCAAATAAATTAGTATAAAAAATATAATAAAATTCGATTGATACTAAAATTTAAAATATTTTCCGCCACCGTGGGAAAAATTTAAAGCGTGTTTTATGGGAAATAAAACTAAATAAGTCTTATCTATCACTGAAAGTAAACCAAAATCAACATAAAAAATATATTTTATGGCTACTTTAAAAGGTTTCTATGCTGCCGGTGCGTTCATATTTCTTTTAGAATTAATTAAAAGAGTTTGAAAAATGGGCGAAAAACTTTCGATGAGCAGTCGTATGAATAAATTAATTATTTTAGTCTACGAAACAAAGACCAGTTGGCTCATATAAAAACAGGATTTTTCGAAAGTTAGGTTTGTAGGTTGATGCTTGCTAAACATTTCTGGGCCAGATAACAACACATTACCTGCCTACTTTGTTATCGCATGACATGAGCGTTAACTCGTTCGATGCCGGATGGAAATTTAAATAAAATTTTATTCACTTAGCTTACATAAAAACAAAATTTTTATTAACTTTCATCAAATGATAAAATGATCATCAAATAATAAAATGATTACAACTGTTTTAATTGATGTCTTAAATGTATTTTTTTTTATGAAGACCTAGTCAATGTGATTATCAAAACTGCAAAAAAAAACCCTTGACGTAGAAAAATCGAAACAATAAATAGTTTAACAAAAATAAATTTTACATTTATAATTTAATACTTGGATGTTCATGGTTGAAAATACTCGGTTCTACTTACGTGCATTATTGTTTTTCAAACGTCTTAATGAACAACTAACTATTTTTTTTAAATTATTGAATACTAAACGTATAAAAAAAAAATTTAAAGCATAATAAAAGAGACTAGCACCTGACATTAGTAAAAATATTTTAACCGAAAATAACAAATATTTATTATTTCAATATTTGAAAAATATTATGATTCTAATGTGTTAGGAAATAAAATCATTCATGTGATATTTATTTTTCAAAGTAAAACTTTACAAATTATTTTAATATATACCTAAGTGATAAACATTCTCGCTTAGTAAATAACCTAGATTCACTTTCGTTGTTTATTGTAATTTATGAACACCTCATAATAAATTTGCTTTCTCTGCGTCGTTTGATGCATTATCGCAACAAGTATGTTATTTAAGCTATTAACATAAAATTATAATTGTAAAAAAATGTTTAAGCATGATAAGCAGTGAAGAATGAATTATAAATTATATCAAATATCATATTATCAGCGTAAAATTATTTCTCATCAGTACCGACGCTACATTAAAAAATACTGCAAACTGAATATCATTAAAGTGTCGCTTTTTTTTCTTGCTTCGCTATTTAATCTTAATATAAAGCGTGGTTATTTAAGAAAATTATAATTTATAATAAAATATTGTGAAATCGTTGAAACAGGAACTAGGTAAACTGATTATTCAGACAATATCCTTATGTTGTACAATTTAGAAAATTATGACGTCAAATGTCCATGAGTAAAACCTTTAATAAATATTTTTTATTGGTTCCCTTGATTTCAATGATTGAATTTTCCAGTAAGCAACTAAAATTTCCTCATGGATAACATTGCTACAAAGGTGAGTTGAGTATTCTTTTTAAATTGTTAAAAATCTAAAATATTCAATAGATTTTTGTTAATCAAATGTATTTGTATCCCTAAAAAAAGTTTTTAATATTTAAAAACAATCTTATTAATTTAAAGAATTTGTGATATTTTACGTTTATAATTTTGATTCAATGAAATGTTATAACGTTTCAAATATTAAATAATATAATTTATTATACTTTGAAGGAACTTACAAAAAAATAACTGGTTAAGTTTATTTAAATAAAAAAATCTCACTTACATTTTTTATAGAATTCTTTTTTGAAAACTGGTTTATTTTCAAGTGTATCTTTAAAAATCCGTTCGTGGGTAGAGTAATTTGCAGCACTACAGATTACCACTGTTATTGAGTCGAATGTCGAATGTTACTCACAAGTTTTAAAAAATAAAAATCATTGAAAATATAAGTAGTGACTTTAAGAAAAATAAGAAAAATAGATAATTAAATCAAGATACGAATGAGAAAACTGACAAAAAATTTAAGGCATAATCTTCAATTTTCACAAAGATAAAATTAATAATATGTTATGTATAAAAGTAAATATTTTAAGCATTTTTTTAAAATATTAACACATAAAAAGTAATCACAAAAAGCTATGAACAAGAATGTTATAAATAAACATTCTTTTGTATTGCAACTTTAAATTTGATAAGGTTGCTTGAAATAATTTTATTTGAGAGTTTAGGTATTATGTTTCAAAAAACTTCTATTGGATGGTAGATAAAAAATAAAGTGTAATGTTTTATGTCAGCCTTAAATTTTCCTTTGATTTCAGAAAACGTTTAGAAGATCAAGTTTTTTGATGACGGAAGAATATCACTGATTTTTTGAGCCAGCAAAAAATAATACACTTAAATACAACGATGAATAAAATCGTAAAAAAAGCACACATACACATTTGTAACATATACGTATCGCACATTGACCTTACAAGTCGTTCATTAAATATAAGTACAATTTATTTTTACTTCACTACAGTCACAAGTTTTGAAAAGTTGAATTGAGCTTTATCACTGTACGACCGTGGAGCTTCGGAGCAGTTCATTCACGACTGATTAACAATTCTCATATATTGTCATTTAACTGTGACAATGTGGCTTGTGTAGGTAGGTATTCATTTATGAGGTATCACGACTTTTAACGAGTTGCATCGAACGTATATTCGACGGAACGTCCGCGCGGAACGACGTCGACCTTCACAATGGTCGCGTCGGCAGGCCGTAGTTTTTGTCTCGCTTCACGGCAGTGTTACCACGTCCACAAAAATACCTGTATCAATATTAAATACGGTTTTTTGAAACTCAAACTATGAACTAAAGAATACGGATATGTCAGGATATCAAATAAACTAATTAATTGTCATGTTTCAAAATAGTTCCAATTTTTAAAAAATGTATGAACAATACTCAAAAACAAATAATAAAAACAGCGCTTAATTTCAAATATTCAAAAAGACAGGTATTCACGTAGTAAAAACAGTGCGATTAATTGATTATCTTAATGACAACTCTAGTATTTTATAATTTTATCGAAATAAATGATATTTTTTTCATTCGCTTCGAAATTGAACGTGCTGATGACAAGAGTAGAAATCATTTGCATGTTGAAATAAAACATAAATTTATGTAGATACTAATAAAACCGTGATTTCAAAGTGTTAAATAAGATGTTTTTTGTAAATTACATATTGTAAACAATCAAATATTTTTTTGAGTAGCCCAAAAAGTTAACGTCTTTTCCACACATCCAGATAACAATTTTTAAATACATTACTTTTATCTATAATTCGCATGTTAAGTACCAGAAATATAAGATTTAAAGTTAATATTCGTTTCGTTGGATTAATTTCCATTTTATTATCTTGAAAGTTGTAAATAACTTTAATAAAAAAAATTATATGAAAAAATGTTTAAAATTTGTTACTTTTAATATTTAAAAATTGCATAGTATTAAGATAGTAAGAGTATTTTATGACGACCTGGAAACATTGCTTTGCGGGTTATACAGGAGGCGTTTGAGCAATGGTGGGGAAACCGTCTAGCTCGGCGGCTGCGATTCGAACTCGAAACATTTTGTGGTGCGATCGCAGCCTGCTTAGCGTCAACCCACCTCGTACATTTTTTTCCAAAAGCGCATTGCACTTTGCAAACACAATATCAACAAATAATTGAAACACCAAAGAGCCAACAGATGTGATATACGATCAATAAAAACTATTTTACTTGAATAAAATTGAAGTCTTTAATTAATGAAAAAGTATACAATATAAAGTCACATGATTTAGTTTCATGTAATCAATCATCAATATTATGAACACTATCTTTTTTTACAGAACGGGAAAAATGATCGTGAGGAAGAAAATTTCATTTCTTTGTAAAACTTTGCGTTAGAATTTAAATTTTCTAATCTAATACGTTAATAAATCCAAGTCTTTTTTTATATATTGCAAAGGAGCTTATTTTTTCTTCATTTTGCTAACAGTACATTATCTTGTGTGTTTTGAAACTTATGCAAACTCAACGGAGAATATTTCAAAAGTTCTGATAGTTCTGACGATGGCGTGAGCTGAAATCGCTATCAACAATATCTTTAAAAGAAATGTAGAACTAAAATACTTTGCCATTTTTTCACCGTGTTGTTTCAAAAGTTTTTTTACGAATGCTTTCGTTTCACATATAGAATTAGTAGAATGATGTGACAAGGAAATGAGAAGTGATTGAACTATTGCTCCCGCTACACTCCGTTTTCAAATCGGATATCAAAAAGAGATTTTTATGCATCATGGACTAGAGACGTCATTTAGATAAAAGTGATAAGGTACCTATCCCGTGCAGAAGTTCATGCCTTCGAAACTACCCAAAATGTTGATTCAAAATTCAACTTCTGAAGCTGTATGTAGTATGGTTTTTACCTGTAAGTATAAATCACGAAATTGGAGACTTGAGGACTGTTTTACAGACCTGTTTCATCTTCAAGATTTAATTTGAACAAATAGAAAAAATTATATTTGCAAAAAACTTATTTCAAAACTTTAACTAAAATTAAGTCAAACTTCCACGATAAATTACGATCTGATTCGATTGAATACTAAACATACCAAATGTGGTATTTATTTTTGATTAGAACTTATTTATTTCAATTAGTTATGTTATGTTAAATATAATATAATTTTTTTTAATTTATGGTAGCAAATTAATGATGGCAAATCATTCATTTTCCCGTTAGCTATTAAATCATCCGAAGACGTAGAGCAATTATTTAATTCGAATTTTATTTCAATAATTGGGAGGTGAATGGTCTGTTATTATGATATTATTCTACAAGTACAGGGCTATCGTAAACTAACTTAACATAACAAAAATATTTTGTCATGAAACAGAATAACAAAAAATAATTACTTTAGAATGCTAAAATTACAATTAATTTATTAACAATAAACAAAAATAGTTTTAAGAGAAATGCCTTTATCAGTTGAGAACCATAATACAATTTTAAATGCCTAATAGTAAAGTGAACTTGCTCTGATCGTATTGAATGAACTAACTTTAAGTTTATCTCAATATTATTACAGAATACATGTACAAATTGTATGAAACATGAAAAAGTACGCGTATAAGCAAATAATTTTTCAAAAACTGTAAATTCAAAAACGACAAGGAATAAAGATTTTGTGTCCAAGACAAAAGAACTCTCTTTCTCAAATTCAATGGTTTCGATTCCATCAGTAAGAATACTGACTAAAATACTATAAACAATATTCCTTGATAATCAATATAGAACCAGTAAAATGGCGTATGGTAAAATAATCAACTCGTAATACAGAGATTACATGAAAAAACAATTTTCTTTTACTCGATTTATAAAATTTTGGACGACTATTATCGAAATCATTAAAACTTGATGAGTCTAAGGTTAAAAGTGCCCGTGTCACATTTTATACATTTAGATCAAGGGAATTCAACCCGATCTTTACAACCCACTAGTGAGCGTTCCAGCTTGTATGGCGTGCGGAAGAGTTTAAAAAAATTATTAAGTTTTTATAAAGCTCTCCGTGATATTTTTAATAAATAAAAAAAAACACTTTTTATACCGCCCGCAAATAATTATTTTTCACGTTCTACAATTAAAACTAATTGGTAAACATAAATTTAACATGGAAAAGCAATTTGAATATGTTTATGACATCGAATGTGTATCTATGACTTGATAAATGATGTTTTTCGCAAACGTTGGAGACGTTCATACAGCTCCCCAAGAATAAATGCTAGAAATCAGACAAGATAAAGAAAATTAAATTATATTCGCTAATGTTAGATACGGAAATGCATGGAAAAAATACCTTATATATAAATATGGGGAACATGATATTGAGCTGATGAATGCGTTCACCTATTTCATATCATATCGAATAAGCCTTTAGTACTGTTAATCATTTATCTTACACCTAGCGTTACCCCTTTTCCTGATATAATAACTATAGAAAATGGTTGTTTTATTTATAAAATAATTTATAAATAGATATACTAACCACCCAGTATTGATAGCTTTGTATGTTGTATTACTGGACCCATTTGTATTCATTTATGTAAATGAGTAGGTCAAACACTCTTGTAACTTGAAAATTATAATCATATCTCAATAAACGGCTTCAATTTGAATAAATTGGTAAAAGATCAGAGCATAAAATATGTGAATCATGATTTATAAATAATAATATTGTAACACGTGTATTTTCTGGAAACGGTTTATATGTTGCATAGAGGGAAAATGATTAATCAGATTATGAGACGTGGACTTATTTCATACATAGAAAAACCCCGTTACACATTTAATTTTATCGGCGTGGTTAGGAAATGTATGAAAATCATGACGTTATATGTTGGTTAGGGTTTCTTGCTATTTCGTAAGCTAATAAATTAAGTGTTTTCTCGAACATTTAACAAATTATAATTGGGTCAAATAAACAGTCCATTCTTGATAATAAGAATATATTTGTGACAATAGAATACATATTTTCTAATGATTTCAAAATGGTTTCAAAAGTCAATCCTGTTATATCCTGAAATGTATTGGATTTTAAATATCATTCATTTCAATAAAACCAGTCATATCAGGTGTGTCTTTCTCATTCGTGTTATCTTATAAATTCCTGAATATTTGTAGTATCGGCGTATCAAATTTGCAATAATTTACGTTATACATTAAACACCAAAATCTTTTTCAATGTTTTTGATGTTCAAACTAAGAACTAATTTTAATATTAATTATCATAGTGATCGAATTCTATTGAGATGGACTTCCACGCCAAATATATTTTAGAGTTCTTCAAAATTTCAAGTAAAATAATATCATTTCGTTTATTTCGTTATCTGTTTAGAGAGCATTATAAATATAAAAATACTCACATATTTTTTCCAGTATTTAAAATTTATTATAATTCATAATTATTAAGATATTAAGCATTATCAATCATCATATAATCTAATTATTAATAACATCATAATAATAACATCATATAATTGAGTTGTATTTAATTATTATTGCTTTTTTTAAATTTGCAAAGACTCTCATCAATTCAAACGTCAAATGTATTCGATAATTGTATTAAATAAATAAGAAAATGGAGATTTTCATCAAACAAGCCAAATCAATTCGTCACTGATGGCTGGAATCATTACTATTTACAATTGATCAAAATTTTCTTCGAGATTGACCGCTTGGTAACTTTTGCTCGCCTTTTTAAGACTGAATTCAAGAGATGAGTCAAAAATGATTTATGCTAAATGAAGTAAATTCCGCTGTATAAATTTATTTTCAACATATTAAAACAATTTCATTTTTGGATTGCAATAGTAAAATTTTCCAATTTATAAAATCTAATTTGAATTGTTACAACTGACAGTTCTGTTGCATCCGTGTGATAGAATGCCTGAAGATTCCGAAAGGCGAAACCCGGTTCATTAGTGACAAAACATGTTGAAGCGTACAAAGTTGTAACAGTTCAAATTAGATACTGTAATTTCGTCAAGCACCTTCATCACCAGTCGATATCATAAATTATATAAAATCTAATAGAATTTTTAATCATATTGAAATAAATAGTAAAATATCTTATTTTTGTGGGGCAAAATGTATTTTCAAATTCAATGGAGTACTAATCCGTAAAAAGGTATAATAATCTAGATATAAACAAAATTCTTGACAGCATTTTATTTAATAAAATATAATTGAAAAAAAAAATCTTTTTACGTATTCCTCAATTTATCAAGTAATCAGGTTTGTTTTAATATTTTCGTTTGAACCATAAGCAATCCTGTTTTTAAAACTTTATTTGTATTAAATAATTGGTTTCCTATTTAACATAACAGCATAACTTAAATATATCTAATTGATATTGTCGTCGGCGTCCACTGAAAGATTTTAATGATTACAAATATATTAAGATCTGTCGAGCCATTTACAATTTATTCAATAGCTTTGATGTATACGTGTTTATTTTGATTATAACAAGTTTTTAATTGTTATTATAAATGTTTGCCCATTTAGACCTATATTATAAACATCCAGCGTTAATTAAAAGCGAGCATCTAATCACGTATTTAAAAAAAGTCCCATAGGTATTTTTTTTATGTAATATCCACAGTTTTTTAGATGTTCTTTAATATTGGTTAATTTGAATTCTGAATTGATCGATCCATTATCGATAAAAGTTTTTGGCATCGTAACTTTTAAACTTCTTCATAGTGGACATTGAACTATTAGAACGTATTATTTTATGACTTAATTTACGACCGCGATAAAGTTGTCAAATATATTTTTTTATTTAAAAGAATTAGTTTTATGTAAAAACCAAGCCCACCGTGTTTGACAGTTGATGACCATGTGTTTTCAACAAATAGTGGAACATTTTTTCAAACTAATTTTGTAAGTGGCTATACAAAGCTTAAGTTTATATGTATGGAATTTTAAAAGAAAGATTTTTTAAGCTCAACCAACTTCTCTTTTCAAAATCAATAATCATAGTGAAGCTGTGGGTATAGCATATTAAAAAATCGTAAAAAACCGTGTTCATAAAAATCCCGATACCGAATACTTCAAAAAATAATTCAAAATTGTTGGTATTTTTTTATTTATGTTTATTGATTGAATTGGCATTCACTTGGTAGAACTCCATTATAACACGGTGAATAAATAGCAATGTATTTTAGTTCTACAAAATTATTTTTAACAAATATAGTTGATAGCTATTTCGACTCACGCCATCGTCATAACTATGCTTAAACTAACATTCGCTTATCTATATATAGCTGTGCAGAAAAGGCACACAACACATCCTCTTTCCTGTTCCAACGGCCTAGCTTGTTATTTTAACACAATGACACTAAATTTTCAAAATTCTAAATGAAACAATAGGTGTCTATGATAATAAGATTATATGTGGGACGGAAGTGGTCCTTCTGGAAGCAAATCAGACCACCCCTTTGTACAACGGATGGACAAGTGGCGATACTATTATGTTAGTTTTTTCGTTAAGAATCCTTTGTGATAATTGGTGTCTATTGATTTCCAGCTGTTCCAAAGCCGTCATTCTCCGACCCTTACTACAAAGATGCAAACATTTAGGGGCTGAGTTTGAATTTATATTATGTGATTCATTAATAAAGTGATTAGCCAATTGTGAATCTGATTTTTTACTGTTGAATGATCTTACATGTTCCTTAGCTCGAGTAGATATACTTAATATTATATAATTTTGTAGAACTAAAATACATTGCTATTTTTTCACCGTGTTATGTTTATATAGATTATTATCATGGTAAATCCGGCTTTATTTTATCACACAAATGTACTTGTATACCTAATTTTTGGAACCGTTAAATGCTTTATATTTTTAAGTGTGATGTTAACTATAATCAGCCGTTTAATCAGTCATAACTATAGCAGTCTGTAGGTTAAGTGAATCGAGGTTGAATAGACGAAATAAAACATCGCGTTACAAAACAAAATGATAGAATATAAATATTTCTTTTTAAAACTATTAATTAATAAGGAGTTTTATAGTTTTTTTGAAAGTTTTGGAGTGACGGAGTCATTAAAAATTCATTACTATCATAGTTTTCAAATACAGTTTTTGTTACTTTAATAGAGTTACCCAAGTTTATAAGCCCTGTTTTCTAAATATACTACTTAATTACATGATTGGCATTATTAATAACGTTGATATTGAATAAAGGTTCACATTTTTTGTCAATTAGAGAAAACTATTTCAATATAACAGTTATTCTGGTCCAATAAAAAGGCCATCAATTTCTTCAAGTTAATGACATCGCGCGACTACCGGTGGAGATATTTTTTATGTACGTTTTAAAAATATCGTATTATGATACGTATGATATAAACGTACATTCCTCCGCCATAACGCTTTTGTTTGGCAAAGGTTCTTGAACTTTTAGTTTTCCGGAAAAATCTGCCTTAAAATTAGATTGAAATATTTTTCATGAATTCTACTAAAACTTTATAGAAACAAATGAACTAAAATTTAAATAGTCAATTAATTTTTGTATATAAAATCTTACTTTGTCAATTAATTTGTATGCAATAATTAATGCCGTTTAATCAGATTAAAAAAGATCCAAGACCATAAGTCTTGATTGATTAATAATCTTTCGAAATAAAAAAAAAGTTTTAGACTATTTTAATTTAATATTTTTTCATCAACAATCAACAATTATTTCCATAACACTAGTCATCTGTTGAATTAAAACTTTTTGAATAAAAAAAAACCATAATATTCTCTTTTCTTATATAATATTGCTACAAACTTTTTAAATAAAAGCTTCTGCCATATTTAAAAAAAACCGTTACCCTAGACAACGTTTGTACCATATCTATGGTTTTGTTTCTTTGAGGAGCATATTTAGATTAACTGAACCGTAAAATAATTCATTACGCAGGTAATTAGTAAATTAATTTATTTAATAAGAAAATAATAGTGAGTGAGGGTTTTGTTTTTCACGGGGAAAAGCTATGATAAACCATAAGAATACTAATTATAATAGCACTCCTAAATTAAAACCGCCATAACGTTAACAAACGCAAAAAAAATAATTATCATCGAATTAATTATATAGGCAATAAAACGATTAGTTTATAATTCTCAAAAATAAATAACACTTAAAATTTAAACTTAACGTACAAGCTAAATTTAATTAACGACAGCAATTATTGTTTTACTTCGTTATATACGGTAAACCACTTGTTATTGATAGTTTTATGACTCTTGTAACACAAATAAAAATCGACGATGACCGGTTTTTCTGATTGCGAATATTATCAACTGATAAGTAGTTTTATAATAATATTAAAATAACTCTTTTTTAATTCTGGTCAGTAGTAGATTTAGCAGCTGATTTAAATACATTTTAGATCTTTTTTGTCAAGAATAGATTTTTAGTTTTTTAATTAAAAATGTTGATAACTAAATGCTGATTTATATATACAGTTCATTTTTTAATCAATCAAATAATATCGTCAAAGATTGAGCATCCAAAAAATGTTTTTTTATAATAATTGATTAAAATTGACTCGCTATATCTGACCACACGTCATGTTTTTTTAAGACTAACATTAAAAAAATGATCAAAGATGACAAACCTGTTAATAGTGATGCCACGTGACGTGTATCAAATCATGACACACAATCTCCGTTCAATGACTTTCTGTAAGGATTAAGTAGGGACGGGAGATGTTATCACATTACCGATTGCGGTTAGCCGATAACTTGATGATTCCAATTATTATTGATGACGTTTACAATAAATAATTCGTTGATCGTACTTTCCGGTTAGATGAAACATAAAACTACATCATTACATCAGAAGGAAAATTGTTGTATCGAGATATTACTTATTTATAATCAGTTTCGCATTCAATTTATAAATTTATATTTCCAAACTCCGCTTAGAAAAACTTATATTGAATGTTGAATACACTACCGTGGACTTTATACATAACATATAACATCTATCAAAAATAATTTAACAAATTAAGAGTAGTTAAAAGCAATGTTGACTCTAATATAGCAGTCAGAATAACACAATTAAATTTTATTTAACTACTGTTTACCATTAGTAGGGAGTTCTTGTAACTGACAGACAGATTAACACATCGTTGTCTGTTGTATATAATAGTAAAGATGTACTCTTTATGAACAGTACTTTTATTTCTAGTAAAAATTGCAATAAATATTTTCTTCTGTGTATTAAAACTATTTCATATTTGTGTATTTGAAAGAGTATAGAGCAATAAAAATATCATAAGTTAATTATTTCCAAATTCGTTTATTCAAAATAAATGGATGGAAGGGAAAAAATATATACAGCCGTAATTAAAAAAAAAACTATTGAATAATTAATGTATCACAGTGTTTGATTAGGATTAGAACGTGTGACAAATATAACGTCTAAAACTTTGACAGAACAAGTGTATGAATGTATAGGTGGAAAATGCAAAAATCATATTATTTTAAATATTGTTTAATGTCGAAAGTGATATGATTTTCGTTTAATGCGTGTCGATAATAGAAATATATGCAAAGTTTCTTTGTATAGAAAATTTAAATTAAGCCGTACAATTAATCTTGCATTTCAATGGGCTATGAGAGAAGTTGCATTTAGTTACAGCTCAAATAAAAAAAAATATTTTTAATTGAATTCAAATCTGTAAGCCTTCAGTGTGGGCTAAATGAATTCTTAGTGAACTATATTTCAACGAAAGTTGTATTTATAAAAAGACATTTTGTAGTTCAGTTGATCAATCTCTCTTTTCTGAATGTGCATAGAAGAATAGAATAGGACGAGACATTAGATAATCTTCCTTGTTAGATCCTATTTTATAATCGGATGATTATGAAGGAATTAAAAGGAAAACTTTTATCCTTGTTATCAAATCCAACGTCATTAACATCTGAGGAAACCCTACACAAATTATTCCCAGACTGTCTTGGTTTTTGAATTGCGTAATAAAATTATTTTTTTTTCTTAAAAATTAACGTTGCTCAATTCTTAGGAATGTTAAATTATTTTTCATCATTCAAATATATTTACAGATCTTAAATTCAATAAAATATTTAATTTAAATTAAATTGATTATAAATTTAATTAAAATGTTCTTAGTTTAGTTCGAAGATACTTCGTTTTATGATTAGTAAACCATTAAATACGCATTTAAGATGGAAAATTATTGTTTAAAGCTATCGGCTTACTTCAAAATAAATCATTCACCTTAAATAATTAAACATTACATACTTTATTGTTTTAGATTATCGTATAATTTATAGATCCTTCCCCACATTAACTACTAATCGAATAATCATTTTGATATCCTGAAATGTTTCAATCATAGATTCCACTTAACGCTTAAGAAAATAGTATTATTCTAGAAGATATTTTATAATTTTGTTTCATGACCAACACACTTTTTTGCATTTGTGTCACCATTTTTTATGAATGTATTTCATAAAATCAAATAATCAGTTCATTAATGTGCTTTGCCAATGTGTTAGATATGTCTTTTAATAATAAAAGGCAAAATTAAATAAATGTCATATAACGCTACGAAATTACCAACAGTTGAATAAATTGAACCTAGAACTTTCTGGTGGCCGAACAAAGACTAGGTTGTTGATGCAAAAAAAACGGATGTTAAATAAATTTGATTTTTTTAAATATCAAGTATTATAGAGTTTATCAAATTTTGAAGGTTTATGTGTATTTATATTGACGATAAAATTTCAATTATATAATAATAGAACCCTTCTCAAACAAGAAAATTATAAAACTTTCATGTGTTATTTCCGTTTTTGTTTTCAACAAAATCGTTATTAATATAATTACTCAACTCGCAAAGAATAACGAAAATGTATGTGAGATATAGAAATTATTCATTTTTCGGTCCAGTTAGCACATCGACATTGATTCGTGGGAACTGATGACCTTCACTCGACCTTATTTTTCAGAGACCTTGTCTTCGCTGATGATGATAGTTTCGATTCATATAAGCATCCTGTACTTAAAAAACCATTCCCACAGTAAATTAAACAAATTTCAACACTAAATTTGCTGGCGATATAGCTCTTATCTGGTATATGAAATCAAAGTTCGTTGAATATTAAAAACAATTATATTTCATTTTTTGCAATTCAATTTACGGCAGTCCTGTAGTCGAACGGTCAATGCTCTTGTTTTTAAATATTCGTTTGAAAATTATCACGTTTGTTTTATAAACCAATTAAAAATATATTGTTCAAACGTATATATGTATTTGATTAAATTCATCTTAAAATGACGGGTAGAGTGAGGAATCATCTAACAACCAACTCTCCCTCTCTCTTCGCTTTAAGTCTATATTTTATCTTTCAAAAAAAAAATGTAAGCGAACAAAAGAAAACTGTTTTGTTTCGACGCTTTTAAGTATATCAAGATAGATTTTCTATGTAATATTCTGCAAATTAGGTTTCATTTTTTGTTTTAAAATTTCATTTATCAAGCTTCCGAATCAAAATTAATATTATCATAAATCTTGTTCGACAAATTTGTTTCTATACAGCTATTAAAAATAAATTAAATCCTGGAAACAAAACTCACCGCATAAAAATGATAGCAGTGCTTTTCAGATTTTTAAATATCTATAGACTTTTTAAAAGAGCTTTTTGGGAAAATAATATCATCATGACACGGTGATAATATAGAAATGTGCTTTAGTTCTACAAATTTTTTATAAGATATAGTTGATAGCTATTTCGGCTCACGCCATTGTCAGAAGTACAACTCATCATAATGATAATTTTTATACCTTTTTTTATTTTAATTTCTAAAAAAATATGGTTCAAATGCAAAGATGTAATATGTTAGAGTACTGAGACTTATTCAATATTTTAATATTTAGTATTTTTGAATACGTTTTTTATTTTTTCTCGTCAACATTACACAAAACAAACTTTAACATTTTCCATTTAATAAATCAATCAAATAATTGCTGTGCACTTCACTTTGTCGTTTGATTTACACAAACGTGAAGAAAATATTAATGTTACCATATAATTCGACGGAAGCATCTTTTCCCATCACATATTTTATTATAAGCGGATATAAATTTACTTGCAAATGCGCGATTCATATGATGGATTGAATTTTAAGAGGGAACTACTAACCATTTCATTTCTACTCTCGAAATTACCTCAAGTTTACTTTTTATTATGACGTATCCTCCCTTTAAATGTAATTTTTATTACGCTATACAATGTTTCGGTCGGTTAAGCGGATACTAGAGAAAACTGTTACTTACATTATGTGAAAATTAAATATATATAAATCACATGGTATACATTTTCTTTCGCTTTTAGAGAGTTATAGTATCACAAAATAAACAGACATTAGATTTTTCCTCTCATTTTTACCACACAAACAAAGTCATTGATAAAAATTACCATTTCTATGCGAAACTATTTTCTCAATATCACTTTTAACCTCACAATTGGGATTTATAAACACTATATTGATTGAAATAAAATTTAATAAAATCATTATGGCAATACCTTATACAAGAATTCAAGTCAATAATTTAAGTCACCCTTAAATATCACATGTTCAACAGTGTGCTACAAGAATCAGAAAAAATCCTTAACAGCTTTATGAAAATTATAGCGAAACCTTGAAAGATAACTACATAACAGCACTGAATATTTAAAGCAAGAATAAGCTTTTCTTGAAAGCTTTTGCAACTGTCTTAAACTAGACGATTGTTCAAAAAAATATCTAGGATTTTTTTAAAAAGCCGAATAAATTTCCGAGTTTATTTTAATTAAATAAAATAACAAATAATCATGAGAATTTCATAGCGAAGTTTTAGTTTTAATATTGTTTTGATGCACACATATACTTTATATTATGTTCCATTAACACTGCAATCTTATAGATAAAAGTGTGATAAATGCATATGCTTTTACTTGATTTATGCAATGTCGGTTTATGTAGCAAAACCAGCTCAGAAAGGTCTCACATATACATAATAAGACGGGAAAACACGCGATTTGAGTAAATTGCACATTGAATATTATACAGCACTTCATGTAAGTAAAATCGTATTAAACAGTGTTTTAAATAGTGTGTTTTACGTAATTATATACAGTTTTAATATGACTTACTCAATGCACTTACCCAAATAGCAATGTATTTTAGTTCTACAAAATTATTTTTAACAAATATAGTTGATAGCTATTTCGGCTCACGCCATCGTCAGAACTATTCTGTTCTGACGATGTTTCTGTAGTTCTGACGATGGCGTGAGCCAAAATAGCTATCAACTATATTTGTTAAAAATAATTTTGTAGAACTAAAATACATTGCTATTTTTTCACCGTGTTATAATGGAGTTCTACCAAGTGAATGCCAATTCAATCAATACACTTACCCAAACTTTCAAGAAAACGTCTAAGTGTAAACGATGAAAATTACACACAATATTTAGGAAGACAGCTATATCCCAATACTAAATTCATACATTTTTTTTAATCAATTGTTTAGGGAGATTTTATCTTTGTCTGTCAAGGATGACATAAAATATATAAAAATAAACTTCTTTATTACCTTTACCAATTTCTCTCCATAATATTTACCGATCGCAGTGACCAAAGTCTATCAGACATTAACAAAAATGATTATTTGCTACTTTCAACTTTCCAACTTTTTTCCCCACCTGTGACATAATTTGAAGTGTTTTTCCTTTTAGATACGATGTTCGATCGCACTCCTAAGCTTTCTTTCTTTAAATCTTAGCTCCCAAAATAAACTAATTGAATTGGCATTTACTGAGCAGAACTCCATTAAAACACGGTGAAAAATAAACTTAAAAATTATTTGTAATTTATGTTATTGCTTAATAACTGATATTTATTTAATTCTAATCCTTATTCCGTTACAAGTTTAGTCTTTTTTTATCCATTCTCTGAAAAATGATGTAAAATACATTAAAATACAGTATTTAATCTACGTTTTACAACAAGCTGAAATAAATATTAAATTTAAAAATAATAGTGCTATAAACTGAGCAATTTAAGTGCAGCTTAGGAATTAATATATTTATGGTACAGTAAACAAGTTCATATTCAACTAACAAAGTAAATTTTAAAAAATATTTAATATTGAAATATTTTATAAAATGAGAATTATAAGAAACAAATCGCAATTGTTTACACATAATAACATCAGCAAATTTGCAGTTTCAGTGAGTTAATACCAATTATTCTGTTTTTTTCCAACATCAGAATAAAAAACGGCTTATGAATGATTCGTTTGTTACCGTAAACATTATTTGTGTTTGGAAAAAAAATATTGAAAAATATTACACGTTGAACGGAGTTCACGCAGGTTCGACGAACTTTTCAAAATGATTATATCCGAATCGCTTAAAATACAAAAATGCAGAGTGCATTGAGGGGAACTTTGATAACTAAAAATAAACGGCGATGGCCTCTCTTGATTGGCACAACCTGCTCTTTTAGAACCAACAAATAACAACTATGCACAAAATTTTTACCTAAAATCTTGTAACTTTTCAATCAAAACAAAAATCTTTGTTAATATGCTTAGTTAGATTCTGCCAAGCCTTTTTTTGCCGAATTCTTTCATTTTCTCTAAAATATTTCTTGATGACAGTGTTTATCCAAAAAAATCTTAAGATATTTGTGCCTAGAGGCATCGATAACTTTTTATGTTTTATATATAAGAAATAATATATAAATCCAAAAATATCTGAGGCCCAGAAACGACTTATTTTGATTAAAACTCTGTAGATGAAATGCTGTCTGGAGGAATATAAAATTTTAATTGTTTAAGCACGGTAAAAGTGTAATACAACTTGATGCAACTGGCTGAAATTGTGCATCTGTGTACAAGAATGCATAGAGATGATGTAAGACAAAGCGGTTGTGACTGACAAAACATGTGGAAGTTCACAGAGCTTAAACGATCCCAAACTCAATATAAGATGTCACACAATGAGGCTAAAAAAATTAGCACATAATATGAAAAAGACGAACGTTAATGAGAGCTTTAAGCATAACACCCTCATCTTGACACAAGTTTATCTTCGAAAATTCATTTTTACCGCAAGGATAAGGCTATGAAAGGATGAGAGGTTAGTAAATTGCTCTCAGTTTACATCGTTTTAATAATTTGATGAGTAAGAAGCAATTTCAGAGAAAATGACTTGATTAAGTCCTGATTTTCAAATAAGTTCCATTAATAATCTAATGATAAAATGTAAACGCAACGTGCCAAATAAAACTCTGAATTTAAAATTTTATCATACCTTTTAATTCACGTAACTGAAAGAGTTAACGCAGTTTTTATTGTATTTGGCAATATTATTGACGGCTACGGGTAAAAAAGAAAACGAAACCTTGAGCCAAATTTCACCGCATGTAATTGTCAAACACAATTGGCCGTGAATGATCGATTTGACCGTTAAATTTCTTGTGTATTTGAAAGGAATTCTTTTTACGGTCGAGTCAAATGAATCCTTTCATCAGAAGAGCTTTTGTAAGCTCTGCTTTCATTTTTCAGTAGTTTTATCGAAAAAGATTCGTGCAAAATTACTAATTCCATGCATTATATTTTATAGCTTATTTATATTTTAAGATTTTAAACATAATAAAATACCCGTGATAGATACTGTCAGCTTGACCTTTAGAATCTCTACGTATCAACGGTAGTGTTTGAAATAATGTGTCTTACCAAATCTTAATATAAATGCGAAATCTTTAATTGAGCTCCAAAAACTATCGAGTTATATTAAATTCTTGCCTTGACACTAATAGAGTCCGATCAGTAAAACTTGAGACTTTTGCGCCGAACGTAATAATTTTAAAACTGATGAACTAATTTCAATTGTGTAAAATATATAATGTGGATTATTTTGTTACTTTTGTGACCATTTACCTCCCTCATTTAATATTTTTTTTATATTTAATAATAAATGTGAAAGTTTACAAAGCTTAAATGATTCAGCTATGATATTAGTCTTTTTGCACTTTTGTTTTTGTTCCAGATCATTAAATTTAATATTACAGCATCTAACAAAATATATAAAAAATTACTCTAGCTCGAAAACTATTAATAAAAAAAACAAATAAAAATCTTGATGTTGAAATAATATTCTGTTAAAAATGATGAAATGCATGCTAAAATCCATTGATTTTTTTGCCTTTATTTTGATACTACTCATTTTCGTTAATATATTAGTATTCTGCTAAAAAATTGTAAGAAGGTATTTCCAGAAGGCGTGACGCTTAGCATATATACGTTAATAGATGAGTAACAATGATACAATAATTTCTACGAAGGTCAACCGACACTTTCTATTCACTATACAAATAGCTTCATATTGATCAATTTGTCATAAAATACTGACATTATCATTTGTCATTGCGTTGATTAAATGCACAAACAAGAAGAAAGTAAAATTTCAAATTAAATTAATAGTTTTTAACAGTTAACAATGACGACATAAAAAACATTTGACGTAATTTTCACTCTTTTGGAAGGCAGTAAAAAACTTTTTTTGTATGAAACATTAAAATTCAACCAATGCAGTCCAGCTCTCTTGTTTATTAGTAGGCAGACACTAATTGAAGACATGCAGATACTGCAGGATGTCTTTAGACTGAACGGTGTAATTTTGTATTTTTCTGTCATAAATATTTTTTATATTTGTTTGCATTATTTAAATGCAGTTATCATAGAAGTAATAGTCACTAGTCGGTGTCATCACGTTAAATTTTATGTGTATGTACGTGGACAAAAATAATATTGACCAATTTTTTATAAAATCATTTCATCATACATTTAAGCATTTAAATAAAGCACTACCAACTTTAAAAAGAGGAATAGACAATCACAAAATTCTTAAAAAATCCTGGGACGGCTGATTTAATTTAAAATAAACATCAAGATTGTAGTGACAATCAACTTAATTGCTTACCGAAAATAATGAATATCAGCTGCAGAATCACTTTCTGAAAAATAAAAACAGAATGATTGATTATGAAATATTTTTTAAGTATTTTATTCTGCCGTTTTTTAAAGTTATCGCACTTAGCGTTAATTCCATCAAATGCAATAATAACTATCGAAAATTGTCTTACACTTTTTGGATTAGCGTACGAAAAAAAATGTGTAGCACAGACAAGTGGCAAAAACATTTATCCTGCTTGATTTAACGGTCAATGATTTGAATCCGTTATGGGATGTTTTCATACATTAATTTTGTCAATAAACTTTGGGCTAAAGGGGCTAGTAAAATAAACGTTTTTATTTAACAGCTTTTGCTATATCCTATATTTATTTAAAAATCGAATCATTACGCATCTACGTCATCTATGATACATGTGTTTATTAAAAAATCTCTTTGAGGTTTACCACTGCACTACAAAACTGAATTATATGGCAAGCCATTACATTTGCGAAATAAACTTTATCTGATCTTAAAACTGAGGCGTAAAGAGAAGCAATACATCAAGAAATAATCGTATCCTTATCATATATTATATAACGTTTTAATGTAACCCCATCTGAACTAAAAACCCCAAACTTCTTTTCTACTCAAATCTAAGGTCATTGAATACTTTATAAGTATATCACCAACAAATAGAGTGTTGCCTTTCAGACATTGAAGTGAACAGATAAAAGGAAGTGAAATGTTCAATCAATTTTCCTTTAAATGCATCTCAAAATTGTATGTACTCGCATTAAATAAGAAATTTATCGTTGCGAATTCCGATTAGTTGCAGATAAAGAAAATACCACAATAAACCGCCAACACATAGAAAAATAAACAATGAGGTGTATAAAAATTATTCACAAAGAATTTAAACTACTTTTTTGCTTTTAAAAAAGCTTGTGTCTTATTCTGAAAGATTGCATTTTGGCAGGTATACTTTGTATCTAACAATTGAGGTATTTTTTAGAAGTGCAACAATCTTTTCTGCCTTGAGATTTAAAAATGTTCTGATGCATTTCTCGGCGAAGATTAATCGCTCGAAGATTGCAAAGTGGGTGTATGAAAGAAACCTAATGATGGGATGAAGCTTGGAATTCATGCATGATAAATGAAAGGATGGTGCACTCGAATCAAAACGAAAAATTACACTGCCGAAATTGCAGGACAATGAATTCACTTTTTCAAAGCATATTATTCGCATAAATTAAAGCTTTAGTATTTTATTGATCTTTTCTTGGAATTGATTATACCAACTGTTATTTCATTTTGCACAACGAGCTTTTAAAAAATTACTCATGAACAAAAAATATATTTTAATATTTTTCCATTTTTCCTGTATCATCAAAGCTGAATAGTATAGCGTTACCAGTTGGCTATAAGCTCATCAAAAATTTATATTTGTATTACCATAAGGCGAAAGAACAAGCCACCATTAGTAAGCCAAGAGCTCACGTGGTTGAGCGTAAAACACGGCTTTGAGATAAAATAAAATATATTATGAAGCAAGTTTGATAAATTGACGCAATTACGCCACATTGACTCAATGAGTAGGCATTTAATAATGCATTTTGTAACACGAAACTAAATGCATTTACAGGGCTATTAAACGACCCATGTAAGCTGATATTCTCCTACGTGCATCATAGTTTACTGTGATTTTCAGGAAGTCTTTAGCTGTGTACGATGTAGTTTTAATGAAAAAGTCACCCAAAATATATTTATTGTAATCATACTTTGTCTGAGATTGGCAAATGCGGTTGATATAAAAACGCGTGTGCTAGAAAAAAAGAATATTTAAAAGAATACAATCAAAAGATCTAATTTAATTTCACATGGCTGAAAAAATTTAATTTATTGTCCAACTAATTTTAAAATTTAACTATTTATTAATCGATCGAGCTGGAATAATTTGGCAGCGAATTAATCGCTGTCAAGGCTAGAATGTTCATATTTTCAAAAGCTACTGTAATCAGTGAACTCGTATACTATCATTTAAATGCGACACGAAAGTAAAATTTGCTTACTTAATACATGTTACAATTGGCCTGTTCCATAACAGTGGTTTTAAGTGACGTCAAATGATTGCCAAGAGAATATTAGGAACTAATTGCTCTCCACTAAAGTGAACGTTAAAAAGCAATATTTACACAAATATTATTTTCAAACAAGAACGTGGATTTCAATTCGAAAAATCAAGTTATACAGAATTTATATACTTGGCCATTTTTTTTTGTTGTGTACATTTTAATATTTTGCTGTCTGTTTTCTTCGCATAAAAAATCTTGATCATACATAATTGTAAAGAAGAGTGTTTAATAAAAATAGTTTATCAAGTAACTTTATTTGTATAATTTATGATATCGACTAAGGGTGCTTGATGGAATTTCAATATCAAATTTTAATTGTAACTTTTTACAATTCCACATGTTTTGTCTCTAATGACCCGGGTTTCACCGGAAGATGCTGAAAGGCGAAACCCGGGTCGTTGTTGTTGTTGTTGTTACAATTCAAACTTTATTTATATTATAGATCAGTTTAATCCTAATTACTCAAGCGTTAATGAAATACTCAATTTGAATTACAATATTTTAAAAAAAATCTATTCCAAGACCACTGTGCGCTTTTCGATATAATCTCAACACTCTCGTTATAAAATATCTCCTGACAGATAAATTTATAAGGAAAAATAAAGATTCTGTTGCTCTTTTAAAAATCACAAATGCAAACTCTCTCTGTGCGTGCACAATATACGTGTGCTTTGTATATGAGTTTATTCATAAATCAAAGATTTCATTATATAACTGTGTGTAATGCTGCAATTAAGCCCTGACTCTTTTTTGTTAAGCATATGATACATAAAACTGTTAATGTCACTATAAAAACTGTTATTTATGTAAATTTATAACATTAGGCTAAGCGTAAGGAATACACATAATTGGACGGATTAAGAAGAAATCTGTTACACTTGAGACGTCTACTTTGCAATTATAATATTATCGACCGTTATAATAAATGTCACTTGCAAACACAGTTTCCCTTGTCGATACCAGTAAAGTGACTTTGACGATGACGAAGTACACATACCAATCATGTCGAAGTAGCTGCATTTTTTAAATCGATAATAGGTGATCGCTAAGCGCTTGCTTGACTTTAAAATTACTCACATTTATACAGTAATACGAAATGAAATGTTTTTAAGCTACGCTCCAATAAAATGTGTGACAAGTAACGCTCTTAGTGTGAATAACTTGAAATCATCGATGTTGTTTTTACACTCGATCCAAATTTTGACTATTATTCTATTATTTAATATCTTAAGAATTTAGCTGAAGGTAGTTAAACGAATTTCAATGTCAATTTTGACTCATTTTCAGTCATTTACGACATGAGTTTTGCCGCTTGGCATTTTTATCGATTGTAGTACATGAATTCAATCAAAATGAGAGTGTTTCAATAATTTACATCGCTTAAACATAGGAAACAAAATAAAAATATATACATTATGGCCAAATTAATTTTCTGATTATTTAAAAATTATAACGTTCATAATTAATTAGAAATTATCTCATGAACAATTGTTATTAAATGTTTGAATATAAACTGATTTAGTTGAGAAAAATTATTACTTCACAACCTAAAAAAATATCACATTATTTAAAAAAAAATGTTAAGATTGTTTGCAGATGGAAGTTATATCAGGCAAAAGATGGAATAAGGTAGAATAAGGCATTGAAATTCGAACTATTTAACTATAGATCCAATATTTAAATAGCAAATTAAAATTTATAAGCTACTTGCTTTTGCATCTTCAAAAACATTCAAGTGAAAGAAAAGAATATCATTGAATGCAAGCAGACAGCAAAGATCTGCGTGAGTCGGTTCAATCTTCCATCGGCACGATTGGTCACTCATAGCAAATAAGAAAAATTACCAGGTTTTTCAAAAATTTGGATTCATACAATAAGCGAGTAGAATTTTACTTAAGGAAGCTTTCTGAGTATTCAGTGGGGACCAGTGATAAAGTCTACCGCTTTTTTGCTTAAGAGCGTTTTACCTTTTTTTTACAACCAACCGAAAACAATCAAATTGATATAAAATTGATACAGAAAACGGTCAATAACTAAAGACAATATCTATATCTACATAGAGTATGGAAAACGTCGTAATAAAATAAAGAAAAAAAATAATTTCTAATGAGAGCTAGATTTAATTATATATTTTTGATTATTTTAAAACGTTATTTTATATTTTTATTGTATTTACTCTTCTTTTTTTCACAACAGGCTGAGCTATTTTCACGATTTTGCTTTATACTATAATCTGACGGGACAGATATGTCGTATTATGCAAAGGATGGGTTGTATTATGTTTTGTTGTTATAAAAGTTTTCCTTGTGCCAAAAGCTAACCGTATGTTAATCATCTTTTATTATACGCATTTTAATCATTGAGATCTTTGCATGAGATACATCTTATAATAAAATTTACTGTCAACGGAATATATTTATTCTCCATAAAAAATAAATCATCGTATAAATTTGTTTTGTTAAAATAAAAATCAAAGGTATAGGAAACACGTTCCTATACCGGTTTTCCCATTCAAATAGCTCGTTTGGCCCACCGAAACGATGGAAATAAATACTTTAAGTCTTTTGCGCAGCTTTGGATCGTTTATAAAGTCCAGTGAACTCTCATTTTGCATAAATATCACATATTCTTTTTGTTAACCCTTATTTTTATTAATAAAATATTTGAATACGGAAAGTTGTTCATAATATTATCCCGTTACAACTTAAAAGTTATGTAATAAAAGTTCTGCTTATTTTTAAACAAAAACATAGTTGTGATTGTTTCGGGAAAATATATATTAACCGAGATTATTACGGTCTTTTTTAAAAATATCTGAGCTTATATAAAAGCAGTTGTTAAAGTCGTTGCTTTCCGTAAAAAAAATTACGAACTTGAATCTCAATATAAGCCATTCTATCAATTGACTTTTTACACAATTTATACATATCTACGATGTTTTAAGTCTCCCAAAACATGTATTACAATATTCATACTTACAAGTGGTCAAAGCAAGAACGATTAGTTAACTACTGTTTCTCACAAAAATGCGATAATTCTGTATTTTCTAACATATATCATTCTGATTAAGAGGTTCACCAATTGAGGAACGAGCTGTTTTCGTGGAACGAACTGCTTGAAAAAATGATTTTCGTGTCAAAGTTCTCTATGTTGCAAACAAACATTGATCTAAAAAGTTTTATAAATGTATGTGTGAGATTTAATAGTGTTTTATTACGAAAAATATCATATTTGTTCAATATTTAATGCGCGAATATAATAAAAAATAAGTAGATGTAAAATGATAGAAGAAAAAAATATCTTTTTTAATGGCATATCTCTTTTTTGAGTTTCAACGAACTTTTTTATATGAATTTATTGTGACTCTTTGACTATTTTACATAACAATAAGTTGTATCCAAATCTGCTGACTGAAGAAAGCAGTCAAAAATTTCCCGTTAGAAATTCAACAATATCAATTTATTAAATCTCTCAACAATTATTCATTATATGTAAAATGCGTCAGATTTATCATTACAGAGATTTCAGAAAAAATAAAAACGTTTTAAGCTTAAAACAGCTTAATAGCTATTATATACATATTTTAAATGTAGCGTACAAAAAAAAAGTTTATATATTGAAACATTTGTAATAAACATAAATCTAATAATCATGAAGTATGGGTGTGGTCGGATTGAAAGCTTTGCACATATAATACGAGTTGGACCTTGTTAGCCTTGCATTTTTATTTGCGCGAGTTGCATCACTGCAAACGCACTGCAACTCGCCACACAAAACTAAACTATAATACAATAAGGGATTGCAGCACCGGTATTATGCATTTTGAAATTCCGTTACAGAATAATCTTATCGTCATTAATTACCAAAGAACGTTAGTGACAGATGGCTAATATTCAAGAGTAACACTTTTTTATGTTCATTCAAATACACAAAAAATTTGATAAGAAACGAAGTTGTTCTCATTGAAACCATATATAATATGTCTACTCTTGTTGCTGTAAGCAATTTTTTGCTAAATGACGATATATCATAGTACAATAACTTAATGAATATTCGTTCAACAAACATTGAATAAAAGAAGGAAATTTGTACGAAAATTATACTACATGTAATAATTATATAACATGAAAAAGTTTAAAATATTTTACTATTACATGTTTGTATTGATAAAAAGATCTATACATTTTTTTAACTACCAAAAAAACTCTATCTATTTTTATGGAAATTATTTCTTCATCTAATAACCAACTGTTTGTGAGTAGAGTTTACTACTTATTTACAATGAACTTGAGATTATTTTTGACACATTCTCAATATTTTTTGTAATAATGGTATAAAAACAACACTTATCCATATATAATGCCGGTAGTGATATATTCTTTTAGTACTGGTTTCCCTAACAAAAACATTGTAAAATATTCTTTATCTATGTCACATGATATGACTGCAGGCGTTTTAGATTCGGTTGTTTTAAGTATTACAATCCTGTCATAGTAAGTTTGTCAATTCCTAGCATTTTTTTCATTCAATTAAATTTTGTAACAAAAAAAAATAATTACAGTCTCGATCATTTTTATTTTTGATGTTATAAATATTTAAATGTCTCACTTTTACAAAAAAGATCATGTCTAAAAATAATATTTAGTTTTCTATCCTGTAAAAGACCTCAATTATTTCACGCACCAAGTGCCAATAATACAATGAATTAAATAATCCACGATCTTTGTTTTGATTGAAAAACAGTACAGCGCAAAACATCTTTTCACTAGTGACGGGTAAAATTTCAAATATATAATTTTTCCCAGTAAAATTCCTGCTCGTCAACGGCGCGAAGTAAGTCATTCTCGCTGAGCAGTGTACCATATCAAATATTGCCCTATGACTCACAAAGCATGATATTGCTGATGAACGTAATAGTTTGTAACACAATTCAGCTACGACTTCTTTCTTTTTCACAATTGATCTTGATTTTGTACGAGTGTTTTGATTTTTTACTTTATATAATATAATTACAGGTTATAATTTGGGTGACTTTGACAACTTTTTGCCAGTTAAAATGATTTTTGTTTTCATAGATTTTGAGAATTAAAGATCATTGTCATTCATATTGTAGATATACACCACGTTTATAAAAGATTTTAAAAAAAGTAATATTTTCATTATATGCCACACGATCTTATGCATTTTCAATTTAATGAGATGAACACGCATCTGATGAATGAAGCAGGTCTTTATAATTTGATCAAAATGTTAATTTGATGAAAATAAAGTGACAGTAAAAACCATTGAAGTGATTTAAAAGCCAATAATTGTCTGCAATGCCATCATAATATGGTAACACACAAAAATGTAAAATAATATATTCTGCTACTATTATATATACTGTATATTAACGCGTATTACACGTTCCATAATCCAGTGCTCACAAAACAACTCATATATACCACATTTGACGTGTTAACACGTCACAATACTCGATATATAGCATATTTTGACTGTTTTGAATGATGTAAAATTTTGCATTCGCGGTGAAATTTCTTATTATTACCACAAAATTCTCAGACCATTTTGTGAGCTATTGTTGATTTATAGAAACGGCTTTGTTATCAGGTTTCGATTTTTCGGAGAAATTCCCAGCTCGTCAGGTAGCTTATACCTCCCGGGAGCGAAATAGTTACGCATAACATATTCAATGATATAATCAACATAAATCGAAACAGATAGCCAGAAACATTGTTTACTGATGAAAACAATACTTCTTAATGTGACAGATAGTTTTTTTAGAGATACATTTATAATTGTATGAATTCGGCGTGAAATGTTGGCTACGAATTGTAAGCATACAACTGTATATGATATCCGAAATGTTTATGGATGATGTTGTATATTTAAAAATAGACTTAATTGTATGATAGACTGTGAACATTTTTTTCAATTATTATTGTTCCATATTTAATATGAAATATTGCTCTCATATTACAAATAAATTAATTAAGAAATTTCATATATTGCATTACTATTATGAGATTATACCATATAAATTTAAGATATAATTATTTCAATGTGTAATTTATGTGTTATAACAATTTTATAAATTTGAAAAAAAAATCTACATCAAAGAGAAAAACTTATTTCCATTATCCAGAGCTGTGCAATCTGAGTATTTAATTTATTGCATTTTTGACGATTTTTTAGAAACCCACAATTAAACGACTTATGATAGACTATGTCTTACTTTGGCGCTTACCTCATTTTTTATAATACCATAAATTATTGTTCGGTTTGATTTACGCTACTCCAATATTTTTCAATCAAAAAAATGTTAACCATTATTGAAATCTCTATTAAATTAATTATATTAACAATAAAAAATCTTATGACACTTAAAGCTTCTCTTTGTCGAATCGTTTGTAGCTATAAGTTGTGGATATTACAATCAAAATGAATAATATATTTTATGGAAACAACGCAAAATGCAGTGGCATGCATTTGACATTGATATTGGCGATCACAATATCCGGTGTGTCACAGTGGAATTTTAAGTGTTTACAGCAGCTAGAAGCTTTGAAAAATATACGAGGCATTTCCTGCGCAAAGCTTACTGTTCTTCTACATACTGGATGGTTTAAATTTTTGCAATATTGCATGAAATAATATTTGCAATAAATCAATTTGATAGTTGAAAGTATTTAATATTATAACACGTTGAAAAAATTCTTTGAACATTTGTATTATTGAAAAATTCTCCAACACAATCCTTGAGAATCCGAAAACTTATTTGTTTTTATTCGCATATATCTTATTGAGAAAAACGACTTTAATCTTGTCATCAAACAGTGTATTAACGATTCTTTATATATATAATCTCTGTTTTATTATCAATTATAATCGATAAAAAAATGGCGATACAATTTCGTTTGATTGATAATTATATTTTTAACCAAAAGATTAGTCATGAACTAACTAATCAATGCGTAATAACTTGTAAAGAAGTCAATTAAATTATTATTTTTTCAGAAAATTTTATATGTAATTGAATTGGCTTTAAACACTAAGGGGCGGATGAAATCGATTATTTAATATTTAAAATAATTCACCTATACAGAAAATATACAGAAATTCATCATCCGATTAATAATTTAATATTTGTTAAATGCAAATTCTTAGTCGCGAAAATAAATTTTATTTTCACATTCGGAATAGTTTTGCGTTACTCGAATACAATATTTTTACCATTGAGACAACACTCAAGCCAACCTGTTATTTGTTTAAACGCGTTTCAAGAAATATAAATATTCAATAGCGGTGTCCACTTAGTAGAAAACAGCTTATTTTAACGTTAATGACATGTGTAACCTACTCATCTATTTTCTTCTATTATTTGCATTTTACTATATACTTACTATCCAAGACACAGAGGTATTGAAAATATGTATATACTAAGAGGGAATACTTCGAGCCAACTTTAATCAAATATCGTCGACCGACATCAATTAATAATCAAGAATCTTCCATTTTTGCCGTATGATGCTTTCTCACTCTATTATTGGATATTTACATTCTAGAAAATATTGTATTTTTACAAGAATTTTTCTTATTAAAATTCATATCGATAATAACTTTATCTTTTTTCATAATCTATATTATTATTCCGACTTCTCCTAATATCCCGATATGATTTATCCTTAACTCTTTTTTATTGACAAATTTTACCTTACTGTTGATCTGAACCTATTTTTTGACACGTGTATTTTCCATATTCTATCAATTAAATTTAAGATAGAATTTTCAATTTTTGTTTTGAAAATATAAACAAACGACCTTTACATTTATTTAATGGTAATTCACATCGTTATTTAATCTTAATTTTATTATTATATATTATATAACATCCATAAAACCTCGAATATTGTATTTTAAAGTTTTTTTTTTTGATAAAATATAAAATTATAAATTTTGTATTTTCTTTGCTTAAATTAAGAAAAATTATGATGCCAATCGATTATAATAATTTTAAAAAATACCTTATAAGTACGCGTAATGAATTGAAACCAGATTTTTTTTAATACCGTAAAATCGTGTTTAAATAAGTGCCCTGTTATGTCAATTAATAACACGAAATTATTGTGAGCTGTCGTAAAAATCAGCACGAAGCGATTCCACACTGATATATTATAACTCTTAAAAAGTTTATCGTTTTTGTATGCTGAAGAAAAAAACTGTAAAACATCTGAACATAGATACATATTTTAAAAAACATGTTTGCATCATTAAAACTAGTCTCATTCCTACAAGTAATAAATGTCTATATATTTTACAACAAAATATAATAGAAAAAATCATAAAATGTCTAAGAATCACTTTTTATTGTGGTTCATTACGTAAATAATTATCAAATTTGTATATACAACAGCTAGCTCCTGTTTTGCCATTTGTTTTAACTGCAGTGTTTTAGGGTAACTTACCTTGAATGATCTGTTTATTTTTCACACTTATTACAAACCAAAAGTGTAACGTGTCAGCGATCACCAGATATAAATTATTTGACCGATTCACAGACATATGGATATATAAAAAGGTGTGTGCTAGTACTTTTAAAGTAGTTAAATTAAACTTATTAAAATTTCAAATTCGTCGACAGAATGTCAGTATATAAAACGTTAAATCATTTTTTTAATAAAGTGGCACAATGCAGCGTTATTTTTATGTAGAATAAGGTTGGTGAAAAATATGATCATTTATATTTGTTTGTTTGAACAAACAAAATATAAATGAAAATATTTAAAAGCGCTTTTATTGTTCATCCATAATTAACATTGAATAACGTAGAATTTTAATTACAAGTACACAGATAAGAACAATCATACTTAAACTATTTTCCTTCAGGGCCGCATTCCGATTTTTGCTTTTCTACATGGGCCACAACATATTAATAGTAAACTGTAAATGTAACACATACTTTACTGAATACATATGTATGTATTATGATGACAAAATAAAACTATTTTATTTTTTGTGAATATTTATTTATTTATTAAAGAAGACTTACCAGCATAAGAACAAAATATAAAATATTTTAGCAATAAACAGTACCAGTGCAGCACCGGTGAGTATCACTTGCTAAACGACTGATTACAACCCAATATTGAAAACATGTTAAAAACAACACCAAAAAAATATTTGGTGACCATAATTATGTTGGGCCAAACGTAAGCGCTATTTGGGCCGCAGCTTGAGTATCGTTGGATTAGAATGAAGAAAAATCGGGATACAAATATGCAAGGAAATCAACAAATTTTAAGAAATATGACACTTCCAGTAAAGGTTATTGTTGATATTTGTTAATTAATTTAATAAATACAACAGAAAAATTTTAGAACGTTTCTTTTATAAAGTACTTGTTATACAATCATATTTATTTTATCAGGACCGGCTAAGGACAGTGAAATAGTATTTTCATGATATTTGACGACTGTTACCACACATTTGAAGAAAATAATATTTAATATCCATATTGTATCCATACTCATTACTTGAGTATACTTTTAACATAACGTGTACACTTACGTCATAGTTTATATTAAAAGTAATGATTTCATTTTAAAACAATCTCAAATTAATATATTATCTTTCATTGCATAATTATGGTCACACGTTATTTATATTATTGTTATGAGAAATAGGAGAGTCATTGAACAAAAACGAAGATCCCAAGGTCACCTTGTTGCAGCGGCGCGGGCGTTCGACTGCATCAGATGATGTCTGCCGTGAGAAAATGCACCCAGCCGCGCAATATTGCGACGAGATATGAAAACATTTCATGGCTCATTGAGACATAAAATTCTATGTCAAACGTGGCCTGAGTATGTGATGCATGTCGGACGTCTTAACCGTGCTCGCCGAGATATAAACCAAGTTATTGTGCTATTTGAATAGAAGCTATTCATAACTCTCAATAAGTTTCCTTCTTTGGTCATTTTATTAATTTAATGATAAAATGTTGCAAATGTTGAAATGAGTAAATTGGAATGAGTGTCGCTCCTTCAACTGCATATTGAATAGTATAACTACAGTTTGTCTGAAAATGCTACTTGAAGAAGCGAAACATGTATCACATTTAATAACACTTCTTGAGAAGTAGAAAAACTGTCAATTTGCATTTTACATATATTTAAAAATAAGTTGTACACTCAGTTGAAGTATACCTAATTTACTTTTTTTCATATCAATTAATTACTTTCTAGTGTTGTAACCGTAATTAACATATTAATTGGAACTTAATGAAAATTAATTTTCACATCTTCTCTTACGACTTAATATCGGTAAAAATGAGATTTTTTTTAAGCTAAGCGAAAAGAAAATCATTCAAGCCTAATCAATTATGAAATAAATTTTCTTGTATTAATTGAATTGACATTCACTTGGTAGAACTCCATGATAACACGGTGAAAAAAATAGCAATGTATTTTAGTTTTACAAAATATTTTTTTTAAATATAGTTGATAGCTATTTCGGCTCACACCATCGTCAGAACTATGCTTAAACTAACATTTTCTTATCTATATATAGCTGTGTAGAAAAGGTACACAATAAATCTTCCCTCCTGTTTTAACGACCTAGCTTGTTTCTTGTTCGCAATTAAAATAAAAATTGTAAATGAAACTAAAAAGGCGGCTATATCAATAAGTTGGCTATAGTCTATTACAAAAACAAAGAAGCACCCTGCAGAGGGTTAAGCAATGGCGCTAGAAATATCTTAGTTTGTTCGTTAAGAATCCTATGTAGATAGTTGATGTCTATTGATTTCCAGCTGTTCCAAGGCCGTCAATTTTGTAGAACTAAAATACATTACTATTTTTTCACCGTGTTAAATATGCTTGCTTTGAAACATTATCCAAGAAGACGATAGGCACAGACATACTGATTTTCGTAAGTATATGGAAATTTAAATTCTAAAAATCTTCTTAGAACAAGGTAAAATTCACAATCTCTACGGTTGAGACAGGTACTTGATAAATATACCTTCTCCCGATTGCTTTTTAATTAGATAATGTAATCAGATTTTAATTCATTCAAATAGATGATTTACCGTGAATTTTACTTCTTAATGTTTCATATTTATTTTATAGAGCGTTGTATCGTAGAAGCAAAAATATTTTGCTTCAAAACGCAATCGTGCAAAACGCCCGAACTGATCCACACACGGGAATTGGAACAACTGATTCATGTGTGCCCTCAAGTGATTATGCGTCTTCGTTGTTATTGGTGTCTTCTACGGCAAAAAATATTTAACGAGAAAAATAATCAAAACCGTATATTTAAAAGACTTAATTTAACTAAATGAAACATGAAACATAAGTGTATTTACATCATATTAACAAACTCAATATCACAAAAAAAAATGATTGTCTTTATAGTTTGTATTTGAATTCGCGCTTATTATATCAAAATTATGGGTATACTATAAGATATATGTGAGCGTTACTTTTTTAATATCTTCTCTCATAAATAAAGTAGTGTCTTTGAACTACCTTTCAAAAATTACTTCATAGAAAAATTGTAATAATGTGAAATAATAGAAAAAAAATTCAAACACTTTTTTGTCAATATAAAGACCACTCTCATTGGATTAAAATTAAGTTTTTCAACGTTTCTATGATTCCCTGTCATATTTTTGACACTCATTATAAACAGCTATTTTTTTATCCCAAATCGATTTATTTATTTTTTCTCTATATGATAAAATTTCCGATGATGATATCTCTTCCCATTTTATACGTAAAAAATATTTCGTCTTAGAAACAGTTTTATTTTATTGCTAGAGTTTACTTCAGTTCCATCCTACACAAAAACTTCATTTCGTTCGTGCCGAAATCATTCAGCAATATAGCTTGTTTAAGACGTTCTTCAATGCATATAAAATAAGTTCCTAAGCTGATTGTTAGTAAACAAAGTATATCTTTATGTGTTTATCTATAAACTTTTAATGCCCTTGACGAGTTAAGAATACTTCGTAACGATAGTTATGTCTTTGAACTCATTCACTATTTAATGTTTCTTGTTATAGTTTGAAAAAAACTTCGTGCTTATATGCGAAACAATACATTTAAGTAAACGTTTTTATCTTTGTATATAACGAATAAAGTTTAAATAAAATATTTTTTACGTCGTTCAAAAGACCAAGATCAGGAAAAATGATAATATTATTTTATTCTATGAATATTTTGACATCATTCAAAGATAAATTCCTAAATACAGTAATGCTGTCTTTATATTGATTTCATGTAATTTTTTTAACTTTATAAAATGACGATTTTTTTTAGTAAAAGATGAGCGAATTATTGTCAAAAGGGTGGTTTTTATACACCATTGTTAAAATATTAAATAAAATATAGATTAAACATTAGAGATTCTCATTTTTAAAAAGAAAAATCATGATGAGACTTAACTGATAATTCAATTTACATTCGAAAACTTTAAGCTCGCTAACTGCTTTTGAACAACAGATAAAATCATAACATGCACTGATATATTTTATTCTTTTTCATAATACGCATATGAATATGATTTTATACAAATCACAACAATTAAATTAATTGTCAAATTAATATTTAAGATCTTGAATAAAATATTAATGAAGTTATCGAAACCGGTCTGCCAAACAATTTAATCAAATTTTTACATTCAAATATTTACTATTAAGTTAAACGTCTTTTATAATTACTTATAAAACAATACCCTTTAATGTGGATATTTTAAAAATACATTTAAATATGATAAAATGTGTATGGATTTATATGTATATATAATACATAATATTTATGTGTAAAACATTGCAGACACATAATATTACTTAAGTAATGAAAAAAATCGTGGTATAAGATACGGTGTTCATGAAGTCAAAAGCATATTCGACATACTCCATAAACAGTGACATTCATTAAAAATTTTAAGTGATGCGAATGTCGGTTTAAAAATAAAAATTGAATACAAAGTTTATATTCCTAATATATTTTATTTGATTTTTCCATTTTCGTTTAAATTTACTGCAACCCTTTATTGAAATAATTTGTTTTTATTAATGTATTTTCATTTGATTTGTCATAACTGTCTGATCTAACAAAAAAAAAACACAATACACATTTTTTCACTCAGATTGAATGTACAATGTAGAAACTTGAAAATTTTGTCACAAGAAATAAAATTTTATCGAAATCATAACACGAATACCAAGCTATATATAGAGCTGGAAAATTTATTGATAGAATTTTCATTAGATTATTAGAAATCCATTATAAGTTTGTAAAAAATAGTAAAATTCAGGAAAATTAGTTCATAAAAGAGTCGATAGTTATTTGACCATTTTTTTAAATAATAAAAACACAGAACGCCAAAAATGTTTTAAAGTTGTTGAGAATAAGGCAGTTATTTTATTAAGATATATAATTAGACTTATAGATATAGATAGATATAGATTAGACTTATAGACTTATAGATATAGATAGATATAGATTAGATTATAGATAGATATAGATTAGACTTGACATATTGTAATATCAATCATTTCGTGATTGATATTAAAATATGTCAAGATCGTTTAAGATAAAATTAGTAAATGAATTTAAAAATTTGTTAAATAGCGTTTTAAGCGTTTAAGTTCATTTAAATGGACACATATTTTTGGAAAATATTGTTGGTTCAAACAGTGCGTTCTTGTCTGTATAGACAGCACGCCACTGCGTATGTAAATATTGTACTTCATACGATTTATTGTCTACGTAACGTTAGCAGCACGACAAAGCTCATGTGTGACATGAGAAACTCATATTACGCACGTTGATAAAAGGCCCCTCCTACGACTGGCTTAACTATGCACGTGACATTTCACGCTAGATTTGGCAAAAATGTGACCTGAATTATGTAAATTTTATGTTCTAACACCACCGAAAACCGGTTTAATGAAATTTTAATTTACCCAGTGTGTCATAAAATTTACCAGCTAACGTCTGATATTACTTCAAAAAAATATAACTACAATATCATTTTAAAAATTGGTTTATTGCTGTTATATATGAAAAATTCGACAATTTTTCAACATCCGTTAAACACAGCTATAGTAAAACATTTCAATCACATTTTTGATTTTACGGAAATCCAATTAGATTAACTCCATCGTTATACAACGAACAATTTTTTATAAGATACAGTTGATAGTTATTTCGGTTCTCGCCATTTTCAGAACTAATAACTAGTAAAGCTAAAATACATTTCTATTTTTTCACCGTTTTATAATGGAATTCTAACAAGTAAATGCCAATCAATCAATAAATTCATATTTTATCTTATTTCAATAAGAACTATTAGAGTAACTCTCACTCATTAAGTATAAAACTGTATTGTGATATATAATAGCTTGAAAGTTATTAATTATTTCAATTCTTTGTCAAAGCACGATATATTTTATTGATGATTCAATATCTTTTTTAAATTAGTGTTTTTCCCAGCTGATGGACATTTTTTATTGAAACAATATGATTAGGAATAAAACATATTACATCGTGCTTATGAAATGATTACCATCAATATTATTTCGTCATTGTACTGAAAATTTATTAATTAACTTTGATTTGGGTAGAGTTTTCAATTCTTAGATGTTGGTTAATGAAAATTATATTAAGAATATATAACATATAACATTATTAAACGGTTGAGCCGATAAATTAAATTAAATTTGGCAATTATAATCACATATTTTAATTTGTATATATATTGAAAATGGTTTGATGTGTTGATTTTGAAAACTGTTATAATATCAATTTGCATAAAATAGACAATAAATAATAATTACAGCGTTTTAAAGTTAAAAGTTTATTGGGTAGGTTATTTAAACAATTTAGTACCAAGCTGTACCTTACTATTCAATTTCGATCAAGGCTACGAAGGCATTAGTATACTCAATTGATAGCGAATTTAATTTATAATTTTGAAATAATATGAACAAAACACGGAAACTAAATCTAGTTGATTAATATTAAAACAGAAAACAAATGTTAATTATCACTTTATTCATAAATTAATTAAATCATAATTTCACTAAAACGACATTGAGGTAATTAAAATCATCGAAAATTGGAATATTATGGTTTATAATTTGACATGACACGAGATATTATAATTATAGTGATAACCTAAAATATAACTTTTGTTTTTATGAATTTTAGCTAAACAAACGCATTAAATTGTTAAAAACTGTAAAATAATAATGATTTTTTTTTACAAAAAAAATTATAATAACGTTTTTTACATCCTTCTCACTGAATAAAAAATTAACCCGATGATAAATAACTGTCATTATTTCATTATCGCTTTTAATTACATCATTAATTAAACTGGTGATGTTTATTAACTAAGTCGTCGGAAACAATGCACATTTTTCGATAAGGGAAAACATTACAAATATGCTATAATACTGATGATGTAATTTTTTCATTAAAATATTTACTTATTTTTTTTTCAGCAACAAAAATATGACAACAACATCGACAAATAAGCTTTTTAATAAAGCTTACATTTTGTTTGAATAATTGGTCATGGCTTTTTGAGTAGATATTAATTTATCAAATGAGAGAAAATATTTTGATAAAAATTCTTGTATGTTTTAACAATCATTTTGCATAATAATAAAAGTTGCAAAGTTATATTTAAAATTTTTAATGCCAATAATATCTAAAATATTTCAAGATTCTTCCGTAAAATTCATATTATAAAAAAACGTATTTAAAAAAAACACATTCAATGATGAAGAAATGTATACAATGATATATAGCATATTTTTTTATAAAAATCTTTAAATAAATTATTTGTTCTTTCTTTATTTATTATTTTAATATTTGTGTAAAATAATAAGTGTTTTCATTCTTTTTTTTCGTATCAAAAATAATTGAGTGAAAACATTGTATAGAAAATGCAGCTTTAAAGCCTTGAATCGCCATTGCGAAGTCTCCGTAGAGGCGCTATCGTAGCATTTGCCGTAGTCATTGTCAATAGAATATAAAAATGTCCGTAGATTTTCCATTAGGGCTAATATGGAGAAAGGTCGTTTTGACAGCTTTAAAAAGTGCGGGGACACGCGATCGGGATGTCACCTTTGCCAGTCTAGTCACGCAGCTTTGCGCATCGACCCATAACTGAAGCAATATTGTCTAAGGTCGAAGAAGCTCTATGAACAAACGTGCGCGATAGGTAAAAGTTTCGCTATGCGAAAAGTTGGATTGTGTTTTGACGCTACAAGAATATATTACAGAAATTCTTTTATTTCATTGGTAACATATATTGTTTGTATTCTCCGTTCAATTATAATTTAAGGTAAATCATATTTTTTGATTGTTTGTTTTGATCACGAGTTAAAAAGAATAGCAAGAAAATTACTAATTTTTTTCACAAAAACTTTGTTTTGAAGAAAAGACCAAATGAACAGAAAAAATATTTATTGATTGAATTGGCATATACTTGGTAGAACTCCATAATAACACTGTGAAAAAATAGCAATGTATTTTAGCTCTACAATTTTTTTATAAAATATAGTTGATAGCTATTTCGGCTCACGTCATCGTCAGTATTAGTTTTGAGATAAAATATTCTAGTATTTGCTTAAAAGCTCGTGCTAATAAGCGTAAAGCTAGGCGAGGACTCTGTAACTATATCTGCTATGTCGAGTTTTCTGACTCAGTAGACAATAGATGAATAAAATATTCAAATTACCCTGACACTCAAATCTTGTAGCATATTCTTAATTTATTTAAATATATCAAATAAATTTAAATGTGTGTGTGAGTGTTTTTCACGTATTAAGGGCGTAAACATTTGACATTGTAGTGAAAACTATTTTTGTTGAATGGAAAATTAGGGATTAAGGTTTACTAAACAGAATTTGTAAAATAAGATCACCATCAATTACAACAATAAAATATCCTTTAAGCGATAATAAGTGTCTTTTGATAAATAATAGATAACCACAATTCTATTACCGAATCGTTAATTTAAATACATTTTGTTTTTATATTACCTTAAGTCTTGAAAAAATATTAAAATACTACTGATTTAAAAACAAAGAAAGCCAGCGTGTACTAAGATAGAATATAAAAATCGTTATTAACGTGCGTTCTTAGGAAATATTTTAATAGGAAATTTTATTTTCAAATGTCTGTTGTTTTAATAAGAAACTTTTTTGATTTATTTACGACTACTGTACAAGTTATCTAGAATTACGATATAACTTAAACTGATTATTAAATTACCTTCTATTAGCTCAGCTTAATAGAACATTGATTGTAAATTAAAAGCCTGTCATTATAAAGTTTCGTGTTAAGCGGCATTGCATTTACATTTACATATTATCTTCTATAAAAAGCAGCGAGTTTGTTTGTAAATTTGAACGTGGATTGGAATAACTTATAACTTAAAAGGGTTGTGTCTGACAAGGGATGAAATATTGCTTTAGGATGAAAATATTTATTAATTAAAAGCATTTCTATGTAGATATTATCAATTACTTGTTCATATACAGCAAACAGTTCTGTGGAAAACAGAAATTACAATATTTTATATATACAGCCGAAAAGATTTCAATGTTAGAGATGAAATTAATGAATGAACACAACGATATATCAAAAAATTCGAATCATTTCTATATTTTTAAAATTACCCGTGATTAATTGAGAAACATCTCATAGTATTTCCGATAAAAAAAAACAATGACAAAATATTTATTAATTAAATTATCTTTACAGTTTTTCCGTTGATCATCAGATGTTTAAAGAATTCATATACATTGACATCAAAAATTTTTAAAACTTGAAACATTTTTCAGTTGGAATGAATGTTATTCATTAAACGATGTATAATAAAAAATCTATTTTTAACAATAAAATCACATTTATTTATACTTATTTCCACAATATATTTTATGATCAAGACCGGTTTCGCTCATTACGAGCAGTTGATAATGCTCAAAATAAGCGAAACCAGTCCTGGAATATATTGCGGAAATGATAACTTATAAAGTGTTTTTATTATTTGAAATACCATGCTTTTCCATCAAGAAGTGATAGTTAACACATTTAAAGGTATATCAAATCTGTTGGCTTCCTTACACTATTATTTATACTTAAATGAATTAAAAGCATTACCAGTTTTATGTTAATGAAGAAGATCATACGCATACTTTTAATATCGTTTTACAATGAATGAACGTATATCGTTTATGAAGACAATAGCGAATAAATTGCAGAAAATCTGAAAATATCTAACTAACCCATGATGACAACAAAGCAAAAAGTGTTATTCACGATAAATCTCTTTTTCATTCACTTTCATAAGAAGCAAAGATATCATTTTCATGACAATGTAATCTCGCAATTAGTTTGTGGGACAGTAATTTATACCAACCGTATAATTTAGTTCATTCGCAACATGATATAAAACTACTTCCAGCTACTGTCAGCAAATGCGAGCGACATTTTTAATTATACACCGAGACTAATAAGTACGCTTTCACTGAGGTCGGGAACACGGAAGGCCGTTTAGACTATCATTGCGTCGGTTAACCCTTCAAACCTTAAAGAACGGATACACATTAATTTTTAATTTGAAACTTTCACGGGTAAATGAATATATAATATTACTATAAATGTTTGCAAAAGCTGTCTTATATTCATTGATATTTATTTCAGATATTTGCTTGCTTACACAAGATAAAAATTGGCACGTTATACCACAAATATTATAAAGAATTACGTTCTGAGTTATGCACAACCATTCAAAATTTTCTTTACGGTAACATTCAAGTGATGAAAATATGTATGCAGAACAGCAATCAAAAGAATAAGAAACAGATAATTAAAATATATTCTATAAAAATTAATACTGCCTAAAGCTGGTACTCTTTGTAATATTTTTTTATAATAAATTTCAAATTTCAGAAAAAGGTGTTTATGAAAAAAATGTGTAATCTCTAAACAGAATAACTGAATTATGACTATACTAAATTATTTCAATTTTTATCAGTAGTGCTTGGATAGTATAAACTCTAAATCTATAAATGATTTCGAAAATATCATATTTATTTAAGCTATCAATTTTCACAAAAGCCTTGAAAAAACAGTAGAGCACCTGTGACGTATATTATAAGTCCGTTTCAAGTGTTCTCATTTTCAGAATGTTATTTAAAATTTGAAGTAACGCTAACGCTAAGGGTTAACAAATATTTTGTTGTGTAACGATGACCTACTTTAAAAATAAAATAATAAAATGATACGCAATGTTAATTATGAATTTGTCGAAGTTTTAATTTAATTTACTTAAATATTTAAGTTTTTTTTAATGAAAGCTTGAGTGACTGAATAAAGAGACAATTTTTGGAATTACTATTTAGATCCCGGAAAATGTTAATTTAGAGTGAACATGGTGATGATATATATATATATATATATACAATGTACAGTAGAGAATTCACGTATACATCGCAATGTCTAAGGGGAAAAAATCTAACAGCATTACAGCACGTTTATGCATTTTTAAATATTGTTCTACCCATTTCCAAGGTTTCCAAGTTTTATAAAGATCCGAATTTTGTAAGATATTCATATTAAAATTAAATTTTTTAAATTCTTTATTTTTGATACATCACTTCGATATTAAAATAACATCTGAAAAAAATAAGATTACACCTTCCATAGCTTATTAAAATATTCATTGAACGACAATCAATAATAATTTTAGCTTATTTAATCAAACAGGCAATTATAATTTTTTTAATTACACTACAAATATCATTTTGATTGGGTCTGTTTTCAGCATCAAACAACAATTCCCATTGCATGGTTATTATAATTAAATTTAAAAACAGATTGAAATTTAACAAAAAGAACCTTACAGAAAACTTATTCATTCACATTCTTCTTTTAATTTTTTATATGTTTATAAGATTATCATTTAGGAACTGCTTCGAAAGCTGTTGACTAAAATAAAATGTTCAATTTTATCTTAAAATTTTACCATTAGCCGGTTTACTTACTTCTTCTGTTTTCTTTTCTAACAAACGTAATTGACCTTAAACTCCTACCTATTGTTCTAGCGAAAGTGGGATGCTTCACATCTGGAAAACAAAACCAACCGGAAATTCATTACAAAGCTCCTAAAAGCTCTCACCAGTAACCGAAGGTATAATGGCTTTTAGAACGAGGTTTTATCTTTTGCGATAGCTTCAAAAGCTTATTAGTCACACGCCACAACAAGGCGAGGCTTTATACTACGGCGAAAAACAAAAACAAAAAACTCAACACATTCATTTAGTACACACTACCTGGAATTTTTTAATTAAGTAAAATTATTTTTAAAAGCTCTCTTTTGTTTTTTTACAACCATAATACCCACTTATTAAATATTAAATGCGTTTTTAAAACATTAGCTTCTTAATAACCAGCAATTAAAGTTAGTGTGTATATTCATTTTATTTTACAATGATTTCTTTCTTTACGATATTTACTTTAAGTAGAATGCCCTTACTAGAATATTGTCAATAAATTTTAAGTTTCTTCGTTATGAGGAATGCAAATAGAGCGTAATTTGTTGGGTTAAGTTAATTTAAAGTAAGATTTTCATTTTAATTGTCAAAATAATCACAAATTTATACATATTTTTACAAATAATATCTTGCTACAATTAGTCATAAGCTTAGTGATTTTTTTTTTTTTTTTGCTTCTATAGATTTTTATTTTAAATTAAATATTACACTTTTTTTCACATTCTCAAACATGAAAAAATCTCCAATATCTTTATGTATACCAAATCAAAGATAATGATTCGATTTGCAGTTTACTTCAAATTAATTTTGTACGTTCACTAATGCTATAGATAGAGTTTTAATATTATACTTGAATCGATCAAAATCTGTCCACTTTCTTCTTTGCACATTTCAAATCCACTCAAATTTACCTGTGTAGCTTGAAGATGCAGAAAGATAGAACTCGGTTTATGTGTGAAAAAACATGTGGATATTAATAAAGTTTGAATATCTATGCAATCAAAAAAAAAACAAAGTAAAAATTTGAAATTAAATTTGTATGAAAAAAATTATATTTTGACGTGATCCAAATTATCTTAAATAAAAAAATCAAAAGTATTTTTAATGTAATATCTTAGCTAAAAGATATTTGAAAATCAAACTTAGATAAAAGATAAAACAGTGCATCGATCAACTCTTTTTATCTGAAACAAAATTAGTTTATAACACGAAATCAGTTCAAAATAAGCTTTAATTAGCTACGCCAAAAAACTATTTTTAAATAATCTTGTCTACTTTTTAAGACGTTAAGAGTTATAAATAACTCTTTATATTTTTTTGTTTAAGGTAACGTTTTAGTTACAACAAATAAGTACATTATTTTTTTGTATTTTCGATAAAACATAACATTCATAAAGTATTGGTTTCAAAGAGCTTTATCAAGATTCTCTACGCCCGCGTTTACCAGCAATATATATAAATTAAATTCCGCAGTTGTCTATTAAGTTGTTTTATTATATTTTCTACCACAAAAGGCAAATCCATTGTTTTAGTAGCATAAGCACATATGCCACCATTTTTTTTAAATTAAAATGATTGTAAAAATATCAAATAGTATCTAACCTAATTCTATTATATTTTTCCCGAGAATACGGTTTTTCATTCTATATATCAACCCCTTCCAATGTATATTCTATAACAAATATATTAAGAAGTCTAGTTGAATGATCTCCTCAGCCTATAACAAAAATAAAAATAAAGTTGATTGTAACATTTTACATAATGCGCGAGCTTTAATTATAATCGTCTGAATTCAAAAGGTTGCGGGTCTTAACAAGCTTTTCCTTTATTTAAGTCAGATACTGCACGCCACCTGTCCATTTGTTAAATGAAATAATTACCTGCTGTTGTTATAACAAGAGTGAAGAAAAATTGCTGGGATACCTATGTGATAATTTCATTCAAACTCGCCTAACTTGCGCAAATAATTTATATTTAATTCTGTAATGGCAGAGTTATAAAATATTATTGCAATTATAAATACTTTTTTATAATGCATGCAACGTTATTTTTGTGTAACAAGATAGTTTTTTTATATTTTTATTAATTTACTCAAATTTAAAATGTCGACAGCTGTATGGGCGCTTCTCGCGAAATCCGTAAATGTTTTCATGTAAAATATTTCTTCACGAATTCTCGATGACGACTATTAAATACCATATACTTAAACACAGGCTTTCAACGGATAGAAACATTCCCATATTTTTATTTAATGAAAGCTACCATACACTTTTTACATAGACATTAGTAGATTTTGTTAATTTCTGATCTCGCAGAGTGATGAAATAGGTAATTTTTTTTTTATTTAGAATATAGCTTTGAATATTTTTTGTATTACTTAAGTGGTAAGTGAAATTCAAAAAACGAAACAAACTTGATTCTATTTAATTTTGAATTCCACATGATTTTTCACTAACGACCCGGGCTTCGGCCATCGGCATCTTCAGGCATTCCATCACACGGATGCAACAGAACTGAACGAAACTTGTAGAATCGTACAAAATTGTAACAATTCAAATTTGATATTAAAATTCCATCAAGCACCTTCAGTCGATATCATAAATTGATTCTATTTGTATCTCACAAACACAATTACGATTTATTTAACCGAATGGCTGCCTGAGTCAGATATCTCGTTAATATATTTAAACGTATTTTCCTCCAAAAGTATTCCTTCAATTAAAATGATTCTTTGACAGGACACACTGATATCTACAAAAAATGTTACAACACATTTTACCAAAGCTGTTAAGGATTTCTAGATTGATTTTTCGCGATTTCTCCGAGTGTCAGGGTTACTTAAATCAATTTTCTTCAAAATTCTTCAAGAAAGCCTGTTTTTTTGTGATATAACATTAAAAAATTGGTGAGGTTATTAATTATTACTGTATATGAAATTTAAAAGAAACATCATCGGAAATTCAGTTTATGGCAGCCAAAGGATTAAAACAGTTTAACTTCAATTACATAAATAAATTCTTTTTTGTGACTGATGATGAAAACAAACCTACGTCTTCCTGATAATTATTTTTACTTTATCAGTAAATCATACAGTGGAACAAATAAAAACTTAATGTTTAAATTGAGGATAACAAGTAAACACGTGATCGTTTCGTATGAATTTAGTAGCGTGCTTACAATTATTATTTTCTTTATAGAAAATAGCGCAACCTCTAAAGTTATTTAAAGCTTTCAAAAGGTTTTTATAGACTCACGCATACATTCAATCACTTAGATTTTTTCCACTAGGATCAGTATTTTCATTGACCTAAGTGTCGGTATTACTTTTTAACGTTTACTCTATACTCAATACCAATACATATGATACATTTTGCAATGTTTTACAGATAATGAAAAACAAAACTATTTATTAAAATTATAGTTGTTCGTTCTTTTACACTTCTGAATATCTATTCTATAAGTTATACAAACTTACCTTTACCTGAGTTAATGGAGTTAACTTGAACGTATATAAATACTAAAAATATGTACATCGAAAGTAGAATATTATAATCACGGACAATGGTAACAGTATGTTATGTTAAAAACAATGGGTCGGTCTCAATAGACCTTTAAAAACATTCTTTAAATAATTCATCAACAAGTCGTCAAATTACGTTTATCGCAATCAATGATGACTAAAAAATCGAAGTAAAAAATGTTTCTGTTTTTAATTTAAGGCTACATTTGAAGACTGCTAGCAAATATCACTGTATGTATCTCACACTTGAGTTATTTTTATCATGTCGATTTATAAAAACTTTTGCTTTAAATATTCAATGAATTTAACTTTTATATACATATTTTAAATAATAAAAACACATTTTTTTTAGTACTTATTTCCACAATATATTTTTTGATCAGGACCGGTTTCGCTCATCGCGAGCATTATCAACTGATGATCAGTTGATAATGCTCGCGATGAGCGAAACCGGTCCTGATCAAAAAATATATTGTGGAAATAAGTACTAAAAAATGTGTTTTTATTATTTAAAATATAATGCCTTTCCATCAAGAAGTGACAGTTAACACCTTAAAAGTGGTTTATATACATATATTATAAAATTCAATGTTAATAAAAATATAAATTCATATTTGAAATTAAAAATTAGAAAATTTTATAGAAAGAAAGGCATTTTTGAAAAGCATTCCTGGCTTAAGAAATGTGATTGTATTTTAACGCTTTCAGTACCTAGAAATCACTTTAATTGAGTTATGATATAGAAATAAATTTAATTTACGATATCAACTGAGAGTGGGTGCTTGATGAGACTTCAACATAAAATTTGAGCTATTGATTTGTTAGTTAGTTCTATTGCGTCCGTGTGAAAAAATGTCTGAAGATGTCCAAAGATATAACTCCAGTTGTAAGTAACAAAACATGTAGAAGGATAGATTAACAAGTACAATACAACAACTCAAATTTGAAAATTTACTGTTCATATTTCAGTAGGAACTCTTTTCAAACGGTTGCGATTGTTTCTACGTAGTTTTCATGAACACAAAATGATTTACCCTGACCAACATTATCAAAAATTACTTCTCTGCATTCTTTAACTTCTATAACAGTTTATTTCACATAAAACATGACTTCAGATTTTATCTACTCGAGCCTTTATGTAGGTCATAAAAACTAATTCTAAAAATAGATAAAGATTTTATAAAATATTATAAAAAGCTTTTTCAAATATTGTCCAGAAGTAATATGCGCTACGACTTTTTCCTCATATCTAATATCAATAAATAATACTGTCTTTACTTGGTCATAATTTTATATATAATAGATACAATATGAATTCCCAAGGACGCCTAAAATTTTAACCTTAATCTTAAGTAATTAAATATATGAATTCTTACAAAATTTAAACGAATCAAATATGATATTGAAACTTTATCAAATACAATCAGCAAAAATCTTAAGCTGTACAGTTTGCTTATAATTTGTACAAATAAATTTAAAAGCTTTCACGTGTAAAGAAATACTTGTTTTATTGGAAAACAATAATTACAGCAAAGGGCTTGATCTAATACTCTACGAACACGCTCACATCAAAATGTTCCGTGTCATTAACTGATATTTACGTTTTTATTGTATATATATAAAAGTATACATTTTTATTGGAATTTGAATTACTTTATAGCATATGCAATCTGAATAAATAATCTTTCCTTTATATAGGCATATTAAATGTTAATCGAAAAGCCATTAAAAGCTTCAGTACATAGGCTTTAAACGACTTACCTTTTTACTATCTAAAGTCTAGAGCTTTTATCTTTAATTATTCTTTAATGAAGACTTCTTTAGTGGTTTCTGGATGGAATTTGTTAATATTGATGAATTAATTAGGAATTGCAATATTACGCGAATATAACCATACAGACGGAACAAAAACAAAATTTTATACAGAGAACATCTGGTGAAATCATCTAGTCCTCGAAAAAATTGTCAATTTTGTGATTAATTTAGATCACATTCCGCTAGATGAAGTTTAGATAATTAAGGTATATTAGTCAATACATGCATTTTACTACATATTCCCAGATGTTTCCTTATCAAATAAGAAATCAATGTTTTTTAGCGTAATAGGTACAATTGAAATCGTAATAATATATTAACACGAAATGAAGAAACAAAATTTATTTTTCTATAAAATTTTGGGGTGAATCATGATATTAAAGTTTGTAAAACATAATTGAATCACGAAAAGATTTCACTATTGCAATTAAAGGTTTAAAAAAACAAGCATAAAAAGAAAACAATAATGAATGGTTTAATTTTTCAATTACATACAAGTCTTTGAATGTATTATGTTACAGCAGTAAAGTAATTTCATGAATAACTTTTTCTGTTTTGGTTTTCACAACCACGGGGCTAATATTCTTAGCTTTCAATCACAATACGCAATACAGAGCTTTTTTTAATCTTTCAAAGGGCGGACAATGGACATGCGGTCCCCGTGCACTATTTACGGTCGATAAATATGAATTTACGACTCGCGGTAACATTGTTTGCCTCACCTAACTTTCGCAATGGTGATTCGTATGGTCAGCTAGTGGCTTTCGTATTTATAAACATCGATGAGCTGTGATATAAATTACAAAAAAATATGATTTCTTCTCTTCATTCGGAGCAAATTTCCATCACATTGAGTCTTCTAGATTATCTGTCAATTGCAGTCTCTTCATCTACCATCTATGATTATTACAGTGGCTTGTAGTCTGCCAACTGACAAGCAAGGTCCTCAGAGGTATCTACACCACAATTATATCTAAGCCAAGGCCGTCGCCACTTATTTTCGCAACAGGGCTTAGTTATTGAATACTTTAACATCCGTGTTCTAGACCTGAAGCCTGAAGAAGAAGTGACCTGAAGCGCAGACAGAGAGAGAATGTGTATGTGTGAATTTTAATCTGTGTTGAAGCGTGTGCTATAAACAGACAGATAAATGAATTTCAAAGTAATTTATATAAAGGAGTTTTTTTTTTACCATTGCTACAAAAAATTATTATGTGTAGTAATCTCAAATTGAAAATTTTTATGCAAATTTTTACATGTATCGCACAATAAATATACAGGAATTTTCTCGCACTTGTATAATATATCGTGTGTATCAGATAATCTGTTAGAACTCTAACAGTATTTTTTTATAAAATTTGAATTGTTGCAACTTTGTACGATTCCATATGTCTCGTCACAAACGACCCAGGTTTCGCCCTTCGAATACCTTAAGATGCCGATGGAATCGTACAAAGTTGCAACAATTCAAATTTAATATTGAAGTTCCATCAAACGCCTTCAGTCAAAATCATAAATTGTATTTTTTATATTTTGTTTGTCGACCAGAAACATATATTAGTGTGTGTTCGTTTTGTGAAACAAATTTTTGATACATATTATGTAGATAAATGTTTTATGAGGTAAACTTTCTTGTCTATTAATTTTAATATTGGCCAAAGTTATAAGTCGTTCATGATAAACAGTCGTCTGTGACATAAAAAAACAATAAATAGGTTTTTAAAATCATTACTTGTGAACATTTCTTTTTAGATGTTACCAGCAACAGCAAATACCTAGATTCTAGCACACTATTTGCTGTATTTGTGATTAACACTGATTCTAACACCTTTTGTCACTTTAGTCTCTTTATGTATCTGAGCGATGACTTCAAGAAGTATTTTCTTCATTTTTTTTGTTATATTAGTCACTTTGATGTAATATTTTATAAAAAAAGAAAGCTCATACTTTAAAATTTTAAAAATGCGCGTTCTAAAAAACTATTAAACTTGCGCTGACCTATCAAACCAACCCACACCTTTAACTAATCGATCACTGTATCTATCACACCATGTAATTGTTCTGTTTCATACGCAATAATATTTAATATTTATTGTTTTCTCTTTAAACTATAAATCTGTAAGAGTTTAGTGTCATATTTCACGGTTTGTAAATAATTTACCGCCCTATATTTCTGTCGGACAAACTGCTGCTTCAAAACTGGTATGTAACAAACAAAACAATACGAACTCCACAAAAGTTGACTTTTTGACATGATATACTACTAAATATTCCCTGACATTATCATCCAAGTATTCCACAACATCTCAAGCAACATGTGTCACAGTGAATCATAAAAGTCATGACAAAAATATTTATAGTATTCGAAATTTGAATCAAGATTTTCAGGATTACTTCAAAGTAACGTTTGTGTTACAAAGTTATAATCCCATACGATGAAACAGCTATGACATATATATAAACAAAATTTACATTATCGATCATTTTTATAAAAAGATACTATCGTAATAAAACCTATTATCAATGAATTTAAAAATGGCGTCGTTTCGCTTTGTTGAGAACACAATAAGTGTATGTCATCAATTGGAAATAATATACAGGTAAACTGTGTTTGAAATAAATATTTTTTATCATATCTTCTATTATATTTCCATTAATTATCTTCTATTGTCTTCCAGTAAAGTCAAATCAATTTGTGATAAAAATTCAATTCAAAATTTCTAGTGGTGGAGAAACAGAAGTTTTTTAATCATTTACTATTCACGTAAGAATTCAAATTTTTAAGGATTTAAAAAAAAATATTTATTCATTGTTCTTTAGTTTTGCTCATCAAAACTAGTCTAAATTATATATTTTTTGATAGAGAGAATAAATTGATATGTATACACACGTTTTTTTTAACAACGTAGTTTTAAGAACATGAGTAGATTTTTGTATTTAACATTCGGGGACACATCTGAAATCTGACTGAATGATTTTATTATCTGATTGATATTATACATTGCAATAATACTATCAGATATGTCTGCCAATACGTGCAAGAGGGGTAGCGTCTTTTCTTCACATATTTAAATTTTAATTGAGTAATTCAATTGCAGAAATCGAAGATAGATTTTCTTCTATCAAGTGCAGAGCTTTTTGATACACGAATCCAGGTGAATCACATTGATTGTTCTTACATGATGTTTTTCACATAAATATTTTATTGAAATGAATGATTATATAATAAATTAATTCCACTTCAGTAAACATTTATTTACAAGAATAAATACTTATAACGGAATGCATAAAAACCGAGAAGTGTTCATATTTATTCAAATATTTACTGGAAAATTTGTAAAGTCGACATATTGTTTGTTCAATTTATAATTCCATATACAGAATGATAGTTTTCAACAAATATTTGATGATTATTTAATAGAGATACTATATTGTTTTTTTTTTTGTTATGTTTTGTTCGACAATGTGAGAATATAATGCTTAATAAATGCTTCCGTTGCACAATATTGACTTTTTATTATATTGTTACCGGACACGATTTGTTGGCGATCACTCGCTATGAACAAGTTCAAACAATACAATAATAATTGTTTCTCAATCACTTTCAGTAGAATCCGGTTTTAAACAGCATTTAAAATAATCACAGTGGTGTGTTTTAAACGACAAACTGAACTCAGATCAATTTGAATGACTGTGTCAATAATTGATAATTAATTTTATTGTACCATTGTAAATTTTATTATTCAAATCGTAGCACGTATTTCATAATAAGACGTGCCAGTTTTATTTTTTGTTTTGTCTTACAAAGGCATTTTATTTAAATAATCATATTGGAATATTCAATATTATTTCCTCACGACAAAATAAACTATCTTATTTATATTTTTGTATGAATAATTTATTTTTATCCAATCAGTTGATAATGCGCGCGATAAGCTGAACCATTTCTATAGAATATATCGTGGAAACACTACTAAAAAAATGTGTTGTTTTTATTTAAAATGGCATGCATTTCCATCAAGAAGTGATGATGATAGCAATATTTTTGTTATATTACCTTAACAAAAATAAACGTGTGGGTATTTGGTAGTCTTTTTACTCATTTAATATAAGAGTAAATTATATGTTTCATTATTCTTAACACATGTTCAACAAGATGGTTTTTATCATCGTAGCAGAGCTAATGTTACAATGGAGTATTATGGAAATCTAAATGACTTTCGTTTAAGATTAACATAGGCTCGCATTCCTAATCTATGAATTGTTGTTCATGATGATGTGTTGAATATCTTACATCACATTACAATAAGCACAGGGGTGATTAAGTCACTCCCAATAACGCATTCCTTGGTTTCACTTTCGTCAAATAACTTTAAGTCAGGAAGAATGAACGATTTGATAAAAAAAGAAATCTATGCTAGGTATTTATTATATAACAAGGGCTTCTTAAATTTTCTTCACATAGCAAATGCCTGACAGAGAAATACGTAAACATTATTTTGAAATTAACAAAAAATATTAAATAACGTAACATAATTATTGTATATAAAATTCATTAAAATTTTAAACAGAATAGTAAAAGTATAGAAAGTAGATAATTGTGTGGCACGTTTTTATTATATCAATTATCTCTATTTAATTAACACATGCTACTTTTCATTTATTTCTCGTTTGTGATGATTATTGAAAATGTTTATGGAAAAAATAATTTTAACTGCTAGAAGTACGGCTTTTTGTCAAAATGACAAATTTAACAATTTCAAAAATAAAAAAAAAACAAAATCTTTTTTATTACACTCTTCAATTAGTTCCAATAATAAATAATTATTTTTTAAATAGTGGATAGTCATAATTCACCAAATTTGAGTTAATATTTATACTTGATATACTACCTCTCTATATTTAGATAATGAACTAATTGATACATAATCATTTCAAGAAATCACGAAAAGATTTTTGATTGAGTAGGGTGACAACAGAGCTATATTTATTTTGACTAAGGATCTGAACCAAGCTTCTCGTGAAGCATCATTAAAAATGATTGATTATTTCCAATGATTTTTCTGTATAAAGAATAATCAGTAGTTTTGGTGATAAAAAATACTTATTTTGAAAAAAAATATTTTAATTCGATGATCACCTTTGGTGGGGTGTTCTATACCTTCAAGCATTTTGTCAACTCATATAAATGGCGGTCAAACAGGCGTCTTGTCTATCGATTCAAATTACTATGAATAATTTATTCATTCTAGGCGACAGTGATCTTCATTATTCTATTAAGTAATTTGTCAATTAAATAATATTTTTTTTCATTCATGAGCTCAGGCTCATTATTATCAGAAACAATTGTTTTTTTTATTTGTAAAATTGTACGCGACAACGTTGAATATTAGAACCATCTTATAAAATTTGTTTTTCGAATATAAACCTTTTGAACGCAAATATCTTTTTGAATTATACATATATAATTGAGGTATTCTGTGATACCAATAAATTTTTGCAGAGGTTGTTTAACGATTGGTTTTTTTTTCATTCGTTGAAGTTCTCTTTTTCGTTGAGTTTATGAATGGAAGGATTGGAAAATAATAAGCAATTTATAAATCCTTATTTCTGATTTTTATTTAGGATCTTGTTTAACCTTACATGACACTTTTAAATATGAAATTCATTAATAAATAAAAAAAACGTTTCATGAACTTATTATTACTGGAATTTCGACATCGCAGTACGGCGTATTTTAATTTAAACAAAAATGAATTTCCACAAAGTTATCGCCGACTCCATGAAAAATACAGTAAATTCTCATAGGTGTCAATCTCTTGTGACATACTTAATATTTTTCATGTCTTCATTTGCTGTTAATAGTAAAAGAAATGCATTTCACGAAATTCAATTTTACTATCAAAAGTTAAGACTGTGAAGTGTTAAAACACTCAAGCAACCGCACATTTCGCGCAGAAAAAACGCTTATCACCGCACATTTTTTGATACCTTGCTATTTCTCGCGACATCAATTATTATGCTTATAACTTTTTACTCAGTTGAGTGAATTTAATAAAACAATAAGTATTTCATAGAGTATTGTATAATATATGTAATTTAAAAACAATTGGCTTAAAAATAAAATTATCAAGCTACAAATGCATGATTCAATTTTTTTTTTCATAAAAATCAAAAAAACATCTTTTAACACTCATATAAACCCACAAAGGAATGTCAAATTCTTTAGAAATCCTACACCATGTTACACATTATTGTGTGTTTACTATATGTGGAGTTTCTCAAACTGTGGATATGTTTATTTGTTTCCGTTATATTCTCATATCACTCGGTTGTCGGGAGTCTCGAAAAATAGACTAGCCGAAAGCGGGCGTTTTTCGGCATAACTTGAGAGCCAAACAATATAATTTTGGATATTTTCAAAGAAATTATGTGTGATATTTGGTCATCATCGACTAAATAAAAAAAACGATTTGATTATGTCATAATTTCAGCATATTTCTAAGCCGAATATAAACATCTGCTTTTTAATTTTGTCAATTAGGTAAATGGCACTAAACATATTTTCAATTTGAAATATTTAAGATATTGCGAGTTCATGGTATAGTTTAGTTTTAATTATATAATAAATAACAATACATATTCGATATTCCTACAATTTCACAATCACCGGATCTCAAGTTGTAAATATTCGAGAAACATGTTTCACATTTTTTTTACGTAATGAATGAAACCATTTTGTCTAATAACTCAAGAGTTTTATTGCTTTAGGTCAAAAATGGTCTTCATCGGGTTGCATCAACTAAACCATTCAAAATAAGTCACTCAAAACGGAATGGTTATTGGCTATCAATATGTTGATAATCAATCATATACTTAGGTCCCTGTACCTTTACTATCATGATTTTGTGAAGATATTTTTAGGGATTACGTCTTATGCAATAGTAATACATTCAAATAATAATACGAAACATTCATCGACAAAAAATATTTATGGAGAGTTGTTACACTTCCGAGAATTAGGGTCAGGGCAGGCGCTTACTATTCATCCATCAGTGATTTACGATAGGAACAGGAGGCACAATGAGATACAAAATATTTCTTTTACTAGCCAATACATGTTGAAACATTTATTATTTTTAATTTTTATAAACATTTAAATATTATTATTTAAATGTTCTGACTGCCTAATAATTAAAAGTAAGAATTAATATAATATTATTACTAATGCCTAGTCATAAGTAATCATATTCTATTACTAATTATAATCACTTAAATTTTATCAATAATGCTTTTTGTATGATAATTAAACAATGAAAGTGTATTGCTGAGCTGTGATAAACAAAAAAACTTCATTTCTTACAGTCCAAGAGTAATTATATGAAACTTTTGGAACTGGCAAATATTGTTTACTTCAAGGACGATTTGGATCTATAAATTTCGGAGAAATAGAATGAAAGACACGTAGAACAATAAACAAACCAGTTCTAAGCCGTAAATTAAAAAAAAATATCCACATGTATCATGCATTTGAGCAGCAGACGTCAAGATGCAGCGTGAGACGAAATCCGCGCGAACGCGGGACCGGTCGTTAACCGATTGCGACAATTTCCGCGCGAACGCGGGACCGGTTGCTTGAGTATAAAATATCAAATTTTTCAATGTACCACTTACGAATTTGTTGAAAAGTAGCAAAAGTTATGAAAATAATTGATGAAATCATTTAATAAAAAAACAAATAAAAGTTTTTAAAAAATATGAAATATTTTGTACATACGTAAAATAAATACTTTTGCTTAGAGAAAAGTTTATGCAGAAAAACACGAATTTTTGTAAAGAATAATAAAAAAAATAAGCAACATTGTACTCACATATATTGAAATTATTTACACTTCAAGTATAAGTGTAATAAATGATATGGAGCAAAATTACCTATCGTTGTGAAAATTAATATTTATGGACTATAAACATTCGGTTCTTAAATTTCTTTCATCAAGTAAACGAATAAGTTGTTCTTTTTACTATACAGAACTAAAATACCCTAACGTTATAATAAATTATATATGTTAAAAATAGAAATAACTTGATTTTTCCTTTGCAGGATGAAAGCTACTAATCCTGGTAAACAATGAAAGAGTAATGAGTCACTGGGGAAGCGTAGGCGGATAGGCAATCGCGTGCCGACCCAATAACCGGCGTAGCACACTTGCCCACAACGCCTAAGCTTGGAGCAGGATATGTCAACTTAATGCAACAAAATAATTCTCCTCGCAACAATATGCCATGCTTATCAACCTACTTTGCTACTATGATATTATAAATACAATGCTAATATGTGTAACCATGTTAATAAAACATAAAATTGAATATTGATACAAAATATTTAATAATATTTATGATCATCGTAATTATTTCACTATACCGCAGATCTAAAGAATTTTCTAAAAGAAAGTTAAAATTTCACGAAGGTTAAATATTTTATGAAAACTTGGCCATTTACGATAAGCGTTCTATTTTCTAAAGGAAATACAGTAGTAGTGTTTATATCTCTACAATCGCAAACTTATGCTTATATTTTTTTTTTATATATCAAATCGATGGAGTTTCCTTCGTCTCTTTTGAATTCATTAATTTTCTTTATTCTTCTGTCGTTACCGACATAAGCTAATCGCTGCGGAGCTGAGTAATATATAGTAAATCTGGTTCATGTGGACACTATACGCATTATATTTATACCCATACCCCATATAGCATTCTTAGGCCCACTCATGCAAATGCATACAAACGTACACATAAATACAAATATGCACATAAAATGTATGAGAAAGTCATTGTCAAGATGCCAAGGTCGTGGGTTGTTTTTTTCCGAAGGACTACAACATTTTCAATTGTCTTCTATATTTGCTTTTATTATTTATAAATTTTTGCCTGTTAAATTTTATACCCCTGCAATACTTCAATATCTGCTTTGATCTTACATATGTTAAATTCTCAATAAACTTACAATCAATGTGCGAATGATTTCAAAACACAAAAATTTGTAGAATTCAATTGTTCAACTAGACATTTGTTGTAAACGCATTGACTGTATTTAAATACTTGAAGTTGTTGTAAGCAAATAATATATTTTATAATAAAACAGAACAATTATTTATGAAAAAATCACAAAGAACTAAAATTATTAGAAAGATTTTCTAACAGGTTCAAAATATATAATTTAGTCCATCGTCGTTTCTATTGCTGTATTGTTTTAAACATTTTGAAATATTTATCGATGATATTCTTTTTAAATATTATATTTTTCACTTACTTTCACTTACATACATTTAGAATAATTATCTGGATTATTGTATTAAATAAGACATAAAGCTGTTGGTGTTGCTTGGAAAAAACAGTTAATATTAATAATTCGTTGACTTAATGTTTCAATATTTTATTTTATATTCTTCCCTCTTTTCCTTGAAAAGTGTTCATCATATTTGAATTGATTCATTGTCATTGACAGTTTTTTTAAACCAGTGTGACAAAACATGTGGATATAAACAATTTTTCCAAAACCTTCAATCAATATTCTATAAAAAATCACTATTTTTTTTGATTGATTTGAAATTTTTCGTGCGGTATTACTTACCAAGAAACATTCAAATTTTATCATCATATGCCAAAACTGTTAAGGTTAAATAGATAAATAAATGTCTTTTTATATATTTTATTTTCCGAACATAAATCTTATGAAAAAAAATATGTCATTTAAAATTTAAATATATCAAAAAACGCTCAAGAAGGTCATGCAAAGAAATATTCTATTTTTGTTGTAAAGCGTTGATAGTTATTATATATATATAATATTTATAAGACTGTATCATCTATGCATTGTAGTTTTGATATATATATATTGATAACTTAATGATTTTTGATCCAGTGTGGCAGACTGGGTCTAAAAATATTGGTTGCCAGGAGTCAAAGAGAGTGAAAACATTTCTCTTATTTAATTTGACTGAGTACCTATAATTTTTCAACATATAGCGGGGCACATTTGCCATCAAGCAAACATGGCATATATGGCCAGTCTGCAACTGGCTTTAACGTATTTTTTTTTCAACCAAATACATAAAAATATTTTCACACAGTGTTTTTATGATTCAACAACTAATTAAACATAATTAACTAACTAACATTTAAATGTCATGAAAGTGGGAAATACAGAAATTCAGGGATCAGAATTATAGCCTTGAATTGCAACACCCAGTCATAACAAAGTGAGCACGTTTACATTCTGAGACATTGGATTTAATATGCCAAGCGGACATGATCAAAGGGAACGATGAAATTATCGCAGATAAAAAAACAATCGTTCAATTAGAGACACTATTAGATCTAATCGACCATTTTTTTTATGATGCAAGGCCATCTTAATATTAAATATTTGATTGATACTTTTGTCTAGATAAAGCAGTGATGTACAACTCAATTAGGAGCTAGAAATATGTATACATTTATCAATTGCTTTGCAGGACACGGACAGAGAACATTCTAGCTCTCATACTTTAAACACCATATCGGAAATATTTATTAATGTAACAGTTTTTATTCATGAATTTGGACAGAAACAATTTCAAAACAAGTGCGAGGTGGGAAGCATAAGGTAACAACTTATCTTTTTTCAGACCTATTCTCATATGTTGTACATACTTACTCTATTTAATTAGAAATCGAACAACTGTGTAATCCATTTCCGTAGAACTAGTCTTACCTTTGTTGTGATAAATAAAGTCTACTATGAACGTGTGCATTGAGAGTTGGCAAATCTAAAAAAAAAATATATACATATTAGTATATCGCTTTCTGATACTCCAGTGTATTTTTTTAAATGTTAGTTAGTATCACAAAGTAATCTTAGTGAAGAATCTGTAGGAATACTTTTTTATTTACTGTTATTTAATTTATGATATTGCCTGAAGGTGCTTGATGGAACTTTGTACGATTCCACATGTTTAATGCCTAAAGATGCCGAAAGGCGAAACCCGAGTCGTTAGTGACAAAACATGTAGAATAATAAAAAGTTGTTAGAACTGAAATTTTATTATTATTTATTTATAGAGTATTAATAGTTTTCAAAAAAAATCGTATGCAGACCCACTTAACGCATTATGGATAATTTTTTGTTCCGCTGACAAATTCACAAATGAAATATATTACGCTTTTCATTAAAAATGATTGCCACCCGCCAATATCGTTTTCAAGTCTTACAAACAAACCCTTTGAGTTTAAGCAGTGTTTTAATCTACGCCTTTTCAAGCAGTATGTGACGCATGAACCGAGTGTTGCGGATCACTTACGGTTAAGGTATGCCAGCTTTAATATGTGATGCATGAACGTTTAATGAATTCAATACTTTACCTTGAGGATAGAAAATTAATAATTATTGTTAAATGTTTTACAACCAATCAAATGTATACTATTGTAATATAAACATTGTAAATATTGTAATGTAAAGCCATAAATCAAATAATGTAAATAATTAAATTTAAAATCGTTAATTAAAGTGCTATTTTTATTTAAGTGGTCTTTATTTATGGATACCATTTAGTGGTTCCTTAAGTATCTAAAATCAATCTAATTATGGATATTTGATGTTTATCAAGCATTAACCGTCGTAATTTAAAACGTATTGATTGTACCATAAAAAACCTTAGACGTAGATAATTTACACGTTATTATGTTTACTTTATTTTTATTGAAAAACTCCATCAATATTTTTTTTGTTTAGGTTTAAACAAAATTCATGTAATATACTTTTGAAGTACTGTAATTCTGCATTAAAAAAACAGAATTTGTGGATTGAGACGGTTTAATAACAACATATGTTAATTTAATTTTACTTAAGTTTTCAGTTTACACTTATGTTAACGATGTCTTTCAAACTGAAAAAGAAAAAAGGGAAAAACAGTTTTGACAGCTTACCAAATCAATGAATTATAAAACTTCTTTCAACGAGACATACATATTATAATATACAATCGTCCATAATAATTACAATATATCATCTCTTCAATTTACATATGTAATTCAAAAATCAATACTTAAACATGCAAATAATTTTAACGAAGATAATATTAATCACTGATCTTTGTATGTGGGAAATATGTGCGAGGTGCACGTGCGTGATATATTTATACAGCACATTGTCAAGTCGAATATTCAATCAGGTTTTCCGCAAGCGATTTGGCGACCCAAATATCTTTGTAGTTTATCATGCAGATATTTCACAAGCGACTACAATATATTGGTTTTTTCAGTATCCAATCATTCACAGTCATAGCTATTCATAGGTTAAAAAATATTTCACTGTAAGGCTATGATTCAATAAACATTTACATATTTCATTAGTGCCAGTCTTTCATTACTTTTATTAAACTTAATATATTAAAAGGCATCTTTACTACTGATTTATTATAAAAATAAGAGGTCTGTTTTACTTCCGTAATAGACCATTTCCGTGCCAAATGTAAACTTATTGTCATAGCCGCATTTTTTAGTTTCATTTACAATTTTTGAAAAATTTAGTTTTATTGCAAGATTTTTTGAAAATTTAGTGTCATTGTGTTAAAGTAACAAGCTAGGCCATTAAAACAGGCGAGAATATGTATTGTGTACCTTTTCTACACAGCTATATATAGATAGGCAAATGTTAGTTTAAGCATAGTTCTGACGATGGCGTGAGCTGAAATAGCTATCAACCATATTTTTTTAAAAATAATTTTGTAGAACTAAAATACATTGCTATTTTTTTCACCGTGTTATAATGGAGTTCTACCAAGTGAATGCCAATTCAATCAATATATACTGACATTTTTTTCCGATTCATTGGTAAAACTATGAATAAAATTGAAATTATTGATAATTTGTGCGATTCTACATGTTTTGTCACTAAAGACCCGGTTTTCGCCTTTTTGTATCTTCAGATGATATATAACAATTCAAAATTGAAAATGAAACTCCGGTCAGCACCTTTAGTTGATATCATAAAAAAACTTATACTTGTATGTTTTACTCAAACTGTTTGCTATACGCATGTTCATTGATATATATTAACATAACCATTATCGATATACAACCGGAGATAAGTAATCACATAACTTTGCATCTCAAAATTTCAATTTGTCGCAGAATGTAATGTGAATAATGATTTTATACATTTATAATCATTAAATAAAAATCATCACAATTCACATGAGCGTTGCGGAATAGGCGCTATTAGTGTTCGGACACTTATCAAAAGAAAAATAAGATCGCAATTTTACGTGAGACCGTGTGTTTTTAGTTTGATCACTAGACAACTTTTAAATGTTGCTCATATTTAATGCATATAGATACAATACAAAAACCGTTGGCGAAAATATTTCCACTTTTAGTGACCAATAACTGTTAGCCTTCAGACCCTTATAAATCGGATAATATGACTGCATGGATTTTTAAATGGATATTTCAATAGACGTTTTTATACTAGAAATAGGCTTAATTCAACCACTTAGCCGCGTTTTTCTGAGAAGTTCACGAATGGAAAAAAAGTCTTCCAAACTAATCGCCTTCTAAACTATCAAACGTTTTAGAATTGGATAAAATTAAGAAGGGAAGAAATCTAATACTTTTGGACATAACCCTCAATCGATATATTACTGTTTGGATATATCGAACACATTATCCAACAAACAATAATAAGTTTCTAGGATATATGATTTTAAAAAATAATATTTAAATATTTTATTTCATTGATATTATTTAACATTTCATTATCTTTTTACTTATACTGCGATTCTTTAGAATTCTAACTTTATATTTTTGATAATTAAAAAATGTATGAATTATTTTTTTTAAGTATATAAATTTTTTTCCAATACCACCACAAAGATCTGTAACAGTTTTCAGCTATATTGCTTCTGCTTATAAGAGTGAGTCCAGACAATAATGATTGTATTAGTTTGTAAAAGTTCTGTAGAAATTAACAATTAGAATTGTTATTCTTTCAAAAAGTTTTAATGTTTGTATCGTGTTAAAGATACGCTTATTTTTATTTTACAAAAGTCTACAGTAATTCAAAAGTGTCGAGGCTTTAGACGAAATTTTACATTACGCTTATATCAATATTGAATATACGAATTATTATTTTTTTTGTAAGCTGTTGTTAATTTGAAATTTGATAGATAATCGGCTACTCAGGCGACAGGCTTTGCAACAACTTTTGACCGTGAATGTTAATACAAAGCAATTGTTGGTAGAGTCAAAGCGTATTTTGATAATCTTAATTAATATAGTGAAATATTAAAGAAATATTTATTAAAATTCTGCATATATTGACTATAAAATACGGAATATTGTTTTAATTTTAGAACCACCACGGTTTTTAAGGAGTTTAAGTTAATTAACAAATACAACTGTAACCCGACCATGCATATAGAATTTAAAAAAAAACTTTGCCAACTTTACATAGTTTCACTTAATACAATGGAAAAATGCGGATCCTTACTGTTTACTATAAGAATAAGAAAATAATATGGACCGCTGTAATAACTACATTCAAATATTGTCTACAAGCTGATAATAATACCGGTATATTTTTTTGTAAAACTAGTATGCAAATACCGTCCCACTATGTAATTGAAATATGCAACATACATTGTATTAATCATGTCACGTTGACATTGATTTTCAGGTCCACTGAATCTATCATTCTCCAGCCAAATACGACAAAAGCCTGTTATGTGAGTGAGTATTTATCGTTTGGAATGATTTGACGCCCCGGGCCAACGACATTATGTTACCTAAATAACTAATGAATAAATTGTTGTTCTGTCGACGTAAATTATAGGTATTTTAAGCAGATTTATATGCGGCCAATGTATGATGGGAAACTGTAATATATTTAAGGCGGCAAGGTTTAAAATTTACAAATTTATCGAGAGCAAGATGAATAAAATTAAATAAAAACTCAAGCCATATTATAAATGAAGTTTCTTTGGGCAAATCTTTGGTTAGCTGGATGGACATGTTATCACATTAGAAAAATCAAAACTACAGAACACTACAGTGAAGCGATAAATCAATTTTCACTCTTCTTAATTGTCATATCATTATGGGTGATCAAACCGTCACTATAACCGTTGTCATACATAATGCATAATGTCTAAAACACCAAAAATTACGTTATATCGTATTTACCGTTCTGTTTATGGATGCATCCCTTTATAAAATTGCAATTCAGTATGATACAGTTTCTTGACGCAATAGTTTGATACGGTCCATACGAAAAGAAATTTGTCAAGAATATTTTAAATTAATACATATTTTACGTATGTCAATATAACGAGTCAAATGGAAAACATAATTAATTGATAAGATCGTTCGATTTCAAAAACTGTATTACTTTTTTACGATTTTTCATACTTCTTGGACCGGATATATGATACTATTGGATAATACATACATATTGTACCAGTAGATGATAAATGTATCGTGTAATGTAGTAAATGATATTTTTGATTTTCAAGTTCAGATGAATTCAGTTTTTAAAGCAAATGACCGTTGTTAAAAAAATCACTCACCTTAAAAAACTAACCAATTTTTATTGTTTGCAATAGAGCATTTATTTATTATAATGACATTTGCTTGATGTACAATAGAATAATCAAAAAACGTCGTTATTGCTCAATCATTGCAACAACAAAACAGATGTTTATTGAGAAGATAATGGATTTTATTACCAATCGCTTAAGTGATACATCAATTCGATTATATTAAATCACAATTAAGTGTCATTAATATTCAAAAATTGATACAACTATGAAAGTGTAATAAATAATTAAAACTCTTCGGGTTGATGATTTTTTATTTAATGAGAAATGATAACTTCAGTATCCAGTAATGTATTGATAAATATGATTATATCATATCAAATGACTTCTTAATTTGCGGGACTCATTCACAAGCTCTTTCACGCGTGATTGGGAGGATTTTGTGCTTGATGAAAAGAATATTGTCCGTAATATTTCCACTTTTGAGAACATAAACTTATCATGCGTGGAAACGCCAAAGTGTAAAGTTTACTATTGATTCCTGTTGCCAGTGGTCCCGTTTAGAGATTGTAATGAACATATCAAAATCCATATTCTAAAATCAATATGAATACACCCAGTCCTTTTTTTACGCGATACATTGGTTCCAGAAAAAGGCGCGTAAAAAAATTTTTTTTTTTCAGTAATAATAATTGTACTTTCTACATGGCTATCATTTGTCCTATACTTAGCCACATTGCTTTTTTTCTATAAGATTACCTATTTTAATGTCTTATAGACAGTTTATTTAATGAATAAATCACTTTAAAAGACTCACTTACAAGCGATATCTTTTTTTGTAGCCGCGAACGTATAATATTAATCCAATTAAAGTGTTGGCATTTTTAAGTGTAGCGTAAAATAACTAGACATACAGTTACATTCTTAAGTTTTTCCATAATAGATACAGTCATATAATAACTGTTTTTTTTAATAAATTCCTTGTTTTTGTTCTATGTTTCTGATTCTAAAGAATGCATTTTAATACCGATAAGTTACTAGGTATTTCACAACTTTTACTTGAGATACTATAATAATAAAATTTTGCTCGAACAATACCACTTTTTCATTTATCATAAGTGAAATGACCCTGGTCAAATAATATAATCTTCATTTTATTTTATTTCACTGTCGCAACGTTTTAATGATACAATATTGGACATATTTGATAACAAATGACCACTTTTTTTGATCTAATAATTAATGCTTATTTATATGTGCAGTGACATGCACTATCTCTGTCAGCGCATACTAATACAGAGATTCTTTTTTATATGTATATGTTGATTGAATCTTTTCAGATGAATCATTATTTTTTACCTACACCAAACACATACTCTCTCTCTCTCACTCTGCACATCGTTGGCATTGCGCCTGTTGAAAGAATACTGAATTCCGCTTATGTATATGTATGAATACAAAATTTGAATACAGTTTTAGTATAATTTTTTTCACTATTGAAAATATAGTTTAGCAATTTAGACAGTGAAAATATACTAATCCTTATAACTATAGTAAATCACTTTTAATGTGTTAACTGTCACTTCTTGATGGAAAGGCATTATATTTTAAATAATAAAAACACATTTTTTTAGTACTTATTTCCACAATATATTTTTTTGATCAGGACCGGTTTCGCTCATCGCGAGCATTATCAACTGATTATTATTTTATATATTGACATTATCGACTGATCAGTTGATAATGCTCGCGATCAAAACTGGCTCAGACCGGTCCTGATCAAAAAATATATTGTGGAAATAAGTACTATCAATCTGCAATATCACTGAAAAGTTTCTTAATTTATGATATCGACTGAAGGTGCTTGATAGAATTTCAATATCAAATTTGAATTGTTACAACTTTGTACGATTCCACATGTTTTTTCAAAACGTTTGTACGTCTGGTCTGTTGTATCCGTGTGATAGAGGGCCTGAAGATGCCGAAAGGCGAAACCCTTGTCGTTAGTGACAAAAAAATGTGGAATCGTAATCGTATTAAGTTGTAACAATTCAAATTTGAAAAGTTTTTTTGAAAACATTTTTTACCTTTATTGATTGACTTGGCATTCACTTGGTAGAACTCCATTATAACACGGTGAAAAAATAGCAATGTATTTTAGTTCTACAAAATTATTTTTAACAAATATAGTTGATAGCTTTTTCGGCTCACGCCATCGTCAGAACTATGCTTAAACTAACATTTGCTTATCTATATATAGCTGTGTAGAATAGGTACACAGTACATCTTCTCTCCTGTTTTAACGACCTAGCTCTAAATTTTTAAATGAAACTAAAAAGGCGGCTATGACAATAAGTTTACATGTGGCACGGAAGTGTTCTATTACGGAAGCAAATCAGACCACCCCTTTGTGCAACGGCTGGACAAGTGGCGATGCTATTATGTTAGTTTGGTCGTTAAGAATCCTTTGTGATAATTGGTGTCTATTGATTTCTATCTGTTCTAAAGCCGTCATTCTCCGACCCTTACTACAAAGATGCAAACATTTCGGGGCTGAGTTTGAATTTATAGTATGTGATTCATTAATAACGTGACTAGCGAATTTTACCGTTAATTTTTAGATAACTTGGTTAACTGTTAGTTCTTGATGGAAAGGCATGCTATTTTAAATAAAATAAGCACTTACTTCTACAATGTATTTTTTGATCAGGACCGTTTTCACTCATCGCAAGAGTTGTCCATTGAAATATTACCTGAAATTTTACCGTGTAAAAGTAACACATATTTCAACTTACGGTGCTATGATTAGACATGATGAGAATACGCTGGGATGTGATTTCAATGAAGCGCTAGTAAAATTGTATTTTACTAACGCTTTTGAAATACACTGCAGGTGGAAGAAATATGCCTTCCGTAACTTTATACACAAAAACTAGGACTTCTAGTCAATATATGGTTCATGCAGAGCTGCATGATATTGATTTTGAGCTATTCACTAATTTTCTAAAACAAAAAAAAAATATTTTCAAAAAATTACGAGCTTCACTAAAAGAAGTTTAGTTGATAGTATTTTATGTGTAATCGGTTTACAAAATCCGTCGCTTTAGACGAGCTGGTAACATTAGTAAAGGGATTGAGAAAATTGTCATGAAATTATCGATGGCTGTAGTCACGTCAGTTGAAACTATAGAGCCCACAGAAGGTTGTTCTCGATAAATTGTTTTCATAAATATTGATAAATGATTTTATTGAATATTGTAAATTGAAGTATCACAGAATCAATACACGCCATATATTACAAACCAGCCATGTTTGATCGGATTCATCAAACAATTATTACAAAACCGGTCCAACCGGAAAACAAGAACAAAAAATTATCATTGTCAACCCTTTCACTAAAGTGCTTGTTGTATTTGTGCATAAGTAATTGTGAACAATGTGTTCGTGCTTCTTATTTACATTGTCTTACACGACAATAAACACTTATTATAAATTTTACATTTTTTTGTTTGTTCACAAAACTTAAGCAAAAAACAGTATTTCAAAATCAAATAAAACATAAACAATTTGTAGTTTTTGTTAAAATAATTTTCAAATTATTTGATGCCGTCTTCCTTGTAATTTAACACATATCTGTTATTGAAAAAGTATTATTATTTAACTATAAAAGTTTGGTCAATGGTAGCAATCCAATTGCAAAACATGTTTTAAGTGTTTAAAAAAAATCTTTAAGACGAAAAAAATATCCTTATACACATCACACTATCAAGTTAAGGATCACTTCTATATAATTCTAATTATTCTCCGCCACTGTAAACTAAGGTTGTATTTTTATTAGCTGTAAACAATTACAGAAATTATGAATATTTTGTCTTATTATTATTTCTTTGTCAAATCGTTCTAGACCATTTGCTTTCAAAAAAGTAATATTTTTGTTTTCAGTTTTCCTTATATATTGTATGATACTCAACCACAAAGCTTATATAATTTATGCTATTCAGAGATGTGCGAAAACCTTTTAACTACAAATATAACTTCGACTTTAATTTAATACCAACATTAATGCTTTATTGTCATGATTTATTGTCTTCAGAAAATATCACATGCGATTCATAATTAATTTATATCATGTTATAATGAATTTTTCCATTAAATCATTTCTGTAATACCTCATTAAAATCATTGATTTCAAATGAAATAATAACAAATTATACATATTACAATCATAAAAGATATTTTGTAATACATTTGACATCAAGAATGTTTTTAGCTGGATCTTTGTAAGGCTTTGACGCATATATTTATCTTATTACACAAAGCCGACAAAATTAACGATTTAAGTATTAAATTAAATTTAAATAGCATTAAAAACTGTTGCAAAAATATAGTTAATATTTCTATGACACCTGCTTGTTACTTAATCGCTTGACTTTCTTATGAAACCAGGAGAGATGTAAGGGTAGGCTTAAGACTGAAAATGTTACACATTTTAAGTGCCGATTGGTTTTGAGTACATATTGGACATCATACATATCCATATATTCTAACAGAAATTCCTCCATCTATAGAAAAGTCAATTTATGAAACTTTATTAGAATTCATTGATTGTTACAACTTTGTACGATTCCACATATTTTGTCACTGACGACCCCACGTTTTGTCACCACGACGTGTGATAGAATGCCTGAAGTTGCCGAAAGGCGAAAATCGAGTCGTTAGTGACAAAACATGTGGAATTGTACAAAGTTGTCACAATTCAAATTTGATATTGAAATTTCATCAAGCACCTTCAGTCGATATCATAAACTATACATACAAATACCTGACAAACAAAAAAATCTAGATACTTACCAGTTTTTATATGAATTTATGAAACTAATCTAATGCTTTAATATATTATGTACGTTTGTTAATGATTTCTCACGGGTATACATTTTGTTGTACGGTGAAAATAATTATTCTGACTATCGTAGAGTTTCTTAGTGTGAGGGATACATACCGATGGCATAAAAAATGACCAATATAAATATCCCGGGTGATAAAAGTGACTTACGTCGCGTGGCCATTGGTCATGATGTCGTGACCCGTTTGATTGGCCCATGGCGGCAACAATACTAGTGGCTCCATTTGTCCTAGACTATTAATCAATACCTGAGAACACAATATTGTACATACCATTCTTTATAAACATGAACTGTACAAACGTACACAATATGTTATAGATACCTGAAAAAACTTCAAAAGAGTCGACATGTGTTTTGCATTATCTTCTTGATATTGCATAATTATTTTTCTATGTTCGTGTATTTTTCTTAAATTGAACTTATTAAATATATCAACTAATCAATCTTTGAACCCATTTTCTCCATTTAAACAGTTTTTTTCAGTTTAAAAATAATGTCTAGATTAAGCATATTTCAATAAAGGTACCCGACGAGAAATTATCAATATGCAGATTGCGTAATTTGTCTTGGTTGTATCGAGTTTCATAAATAAAGTCAAGAAATAAATAAATGTATAAAGTCAAGAAATTTTCTAAAACAAAGAGTTTTCTTGTCTATGGCTACATGTAACAAAGCAAAAAACGTAAATTCCTCTTGCTGCTTTCATACACCAAAGTTTATCTGATTTATTTTATTACGCCAAAATTTTTGTATTTCGGATGTGTTAAAAATCTTTTTTAAACTACATTCATCAAAAACATTTTTATTGAGATCAGAAGTGTAAATCTTACAAATCAAAACAATTCTTTTTATAAATAAAAGATTTGATATAACGCCAATGATATGAAGCAAGTGCAAACAGTCAAAGTGAAAATTGTATACTCCAATAATATATACTTTTTCTATTTATCTATGAAACGACATATAAATTATAAAAATCACTGAAAATTATTTCTTAGCGTTAAAATTTTATATTTCAATCCATTTATTTATATGAAAATGTACTTCACCAGCGATCGCTAAGTATCAATACAGTGACAAAAATCAATATTTTAACAAATAACAGCACGCAATAATAATTTGATCATTTCAATATTGTTTATATATGGAGAGTTCGTTATGTCTATATTGCTTAAGAAATTTCGTAGCTTTTTAAAACAATACCGATATAATAAATGAAAGTGGACATACGTGAAATATGCGAGGTCCTTCCGTTGTTTGTAATACGGAAATATTTAATAGTTAATTTAATTTGAGGCGGCTTTGTCGTGTGGCTAATGCTGTTGTAGAATTATTAAGTCTTTTGGCGTTGCACAAAATAATGACAAGTAAAGTTTGATCGTTTCAATTATATCTTATTATTTATTCTTTGTCATACTAGCTGGTACCTGACGCGATACTGCCATATAAGAATGATATAGTAATGCATAATGGAAAAAGAGATACACGTACATTGATTGATATAAAAATATCAGCATATCGGATAATTTCAACTCGTTATAATCATATACATTGATATTTATTCTTACGAAAACAGCCAAAAATACTCCACGTATCATAATTAATGCGATTATTCAGAAATAATTTAAATTCTTTTTATAAAAGATATAATTTTATTTTCAAATTAAAATACGATATCATTGGCCAATATTTTGTTATTTTAACCAACACAAAAAAAAAGAAGATTTATCAATAACCTATTCATTTCTTGTCTCTGTTTTCAAGCCAAGTAATACGTTACAAAAAAATCTTAAATTACTTAAACAACATTTCATCTAAAATTCATCAATAAATCCTGATATTGTGTATTTAATACGATGTACAATTTATATATTTTTTCACAACTATAACTATATAAAACATATTCGCAATACGCAAAAAACAATGATGAAATCTTCCATTTATAGATCTTTTGGTTCATTCTGCAGAGCTTTTTTTGCATCACGCAAAACGCTTTTGGTATAGTGACAGACGTCGAGATTAAAAAAAAAAGTTAGTACAGTTAACCGCGATCAAAAGAAAGTGATTTTCTGATCGAAATTCTTCACTGTATTGCCAGCAATAGAATGCGGAGCATTGATCGTTACGAGCTCAATTATTTCGCGAGGGTCAAGACCCTTGGTTTCTAAAGAGTCCAATCGAGATGAAAGAGAAAAACTACCATTTTTGAGAATGCAATTTAGTCAGTCATCCCAAATGAGTGCATCGCACCGCATATCGGATGATGCATCCTTATGAAATGCAACATAATGAAATACTTCGCTTTGAATGTGTGATTCACAATTTACACCTTTGCTCTGTCAATGACCAGGGAAGCAAAAACCTTCACACATTAATTGTATGCTTTTGGAACAATACATAACACCTCTACAGACTGTATTAGATTAATATATTATTTAAAGCTTTGTCATCGTATTATCAGGGGTGCAAATCTGATTTTAGGTGATCAATTAAAAAAAAGAATGAAGATAAAAAAAAATCTAATTTATTATTTGGTTTTCAAAACAAAATTTTAAATCCAACTGAAAAGAGTTTTTTGAGACTATCGTCGCCTTATTTAATATTTATATTGTACTAACGCTGACATTTCTTGAACGCATTTTAAAATTCTTATATGTGATCAATTATGAATTATTAATGACTTTTTATTAATTTTAAAAAGAGCTTCATTATTACGTTTTAATTTTCCCGAGACATTTCCGGCCTACCAGAACCGTTCGACTAAAGTCTTCCAGCCATTAAAATATTGATATACTGTTACTAAAAGCTTATAAATCATTAATTCTTGTAAAAAACCCTAACTCTTTCAATCAGTGTCAATGTTGAGCGACACTGCATATATTAAAACAGGAGTGATAATCAAGAAAATTACTGTTAAAACTTATATAAAATATAAATCAAATACCAAGAAAAGAGTGAGTGGTTCCATGAATTAAATATTTCATTTGATCGCCTTTAAAATTATAGTAAACAAGTATGTTCCGAAGCACACCATTCGTATTTATTTTATTACAAAAAATACAAGTATGAATTTGATTCAGAGCTTAAAAATGATTGTACTCCATAAATCTTTGCCTAAATAAAAATTTGAATCAGAAAACTTTGTATGGTATTTTTACATAACAGATAAAATCGTTTTATACTGTTTGCAGTGTATTTTCCAAGATTTTAAATAATTCAAAAGTTGTATTCATTTTGTAAAAATGCAAGCGTTGTAAAAACGTATTCGTTTTGGAATCAGATTTTAGTAGAAAGTAATACCAACACTATAATTAAGCAATTACTAGTAAAAATTAAGAGAATAACAATAACCACTACATTGCTATTGTTGTGTGAACATTGTTGAACAAAGGACAGTTAAAATACCACAATCTGAACGTTGTGTTGCGCCAGACGATCATATCGAAAGTGATTCATTATTATGAAGGGTGTCAACGAATAATAATTTGATTGCAATGCAAATAAATCAATAAAGACAATCGTAATTATTGGCTTATCGTATTATGCCTTCGACTGACTGTTTTGTATGATAACTTCAACCACACAATATGCTAAGTAACCAATTTTAACAAAAACATTAAGAGAGAAAGTCTATATGACTAATACAAACAATATTTATGTACTTACACATTTCTTGCCAGAGAAAGATGCTTTAAGTTTCTGGCAATTGATACGAATCATATGTTTAAAGTCACAACTATTTTCCGTTATAAGCTTTTTTCAGAAAAGAAAAATCACATATATTTTTAAAGTTAAAATATATGCATTTATACAATAAATTTACACGCTCAAATTTTGTGTCTTAAACAATACAAATTGTTTACATGATAATATTAATCTAATGTAATACATGTCTTCTTAACTTTCTCAGTTATTTCTGATGTGATATTCAATCACTAAACTTGACTTTTCTGATGTGTATGAAGCAGGAAAATAGGGCGAAAAATAAAATAATCGTTCTTCTAGACTACCAAAAAATATTTTATGACATATTTGGTGTAGCTATTATTTTATTATTATGTTAGAATTATTTGATATAACATGGTAAAAGCATTGTTATATCGAAAAATCAAAAAACTTTTATCTATTTTCATGTTTGTTTTTTTATTATATAAGTTAGAAAGAAATGTTATAATCAGTTTTTTCCATGATTACTAAAATTTCATAATTCATGCGTGATACCACATCATAAAAATTTCAATGTCATTTTTAGCATACACTAAAATACACAATGTGTTTCTGGCTGGCAATTAAGTTTATATCGTCAAATTGTATTCCATGATTCAAGAATATAAAAATATTTCAATAATATATCTTACATAAAAAATTCTCAAAGCTATCTCTTTTTTATTGTCTTTTCAGCATGAAAAAATATCCGAATTACGTTCAATTATTTGTATTAAAATATATTTTTAGTTATCAAAGTTTTTACTCAAATAGTAATATTTTTGATTTAAAAAACATGAAATTTTACAAATTTCGTAAATAAGTCACAACATGTATATGATTACTAAAAAAATATTGTAAAAATTTTGTCAATGACACTCGTATTTAATGCGGCCTTGTTAACAAATAATAAATAATATTAATTTAAGCGCTGATATTGGAGTGGTGCTGAAATTACTATAAAATACAGTTCTAATTGAACTAATTACGTTACTATTAAGCAAATAAATTCCTAAAAATCGATTTATACAATACATTTCATATTATTTATAAAATACATAACTTTTTGGGCTTCAAATCTATTCAAGGGTTTTTACGAACTTTTTAAGAAAAATACAACAATGATTCTAAAATACATTGGATCTCCATGCTTTTCCTTTTGCACGTTTATATTATTATATATGTTATTATCGCTATGACAAGAATATTGTCCATGACACTACCAAAATATAATTCTATTTATGGTCACGTATAATCGCAACAACTAACGAAAAAATAGCATTAAAAATTATGTTGAACAGGTACCGTTAAAATATCTTTGTCGTATCTTAAAATTTTTCTTTGAATTCAATTATAATACTTGTTAATCTATTCAATGAGCTGTCAATCATAATTTTATCTTCTACCAAATAAGGTTGACTGTAGATTTTTTCTATCAACTTTAATAATTGTCGTTTAATAAATTTCCCGTTTTATATTATATAACTTCAACACACGTATATCTTAAAAGTTAGTTTTATATTTAAAAGTATTTAAAACTACGGTTTCTTTTACAACGGAAAAGTATAGTCAAACCTACAACTTTGATTTTTAAAATAAACTAAGAAATGAGGCAGTAGTAATAGTAATAATTGATTATATCAAAGATCGATTCCTCTCATTGATACAATTACAGTATTAAAATAATGACTTTTAATGATGATAAAATATTTGATCTATTAACGATCAGAAGTCTCAACAATAAAGAAAAATTGTTAACGCATATCATAATTTTCTATAAACAATACACAAGCCTCCGTTGCTTCATGAAACACGTATGATTCACACATTCCGCCAATGTCTTTGTACCAAATGTCATGTAGTGCATGTAAAACGATTAAACATAGAATTCACGTGACATTTATTATGAGGTGAACGATTATAGACAAGTACGTCTTGTGTAAACAATTTTATGAATGTATTGAAAATAAAAAAAACTATTTAACTATTAATTAAATCATATCGGTTGTATTTATTGTAAGAAGTCATACAGTATATGTATTTTAGGTTGATATGAGAGATTTTTTGTTTCAGTTGTGTCTAATTGTCAGATTTATATTTCCGATATAAAAATATTAGTGAATCATATTTGATAAAAAAAAAACATTTTACGACTTTTAATTACTTTTAAAGTGTTAACTATCACTTCTTGGTGGAAAGCGGCATCTTCCATAAAAAAAAACAAAATCAAATATAACATAAACATACCTTTAAAATACACTGACTTAAAATTTTCACCGGGTGACGTGAAAACGCGTGCTTAATTTGAAAACATAATAATTTCCCTATAACTATCTAAATCCAATAAATTTTTGCATGTTAATTTTGGAAATGTATGAAAAAATATATTTTTTTAATGCAGGTAAAATTATATACGCCACCGCAGATTATAAAACATTTGACAAATGACAAAATACTAATACATATGATATTTTAACTAAAAAAACACACCTTTTTACACTCGCTTATTGCGAGCATTATCGTTTGATGATAAGCGTCACCGGTCGTTATCATAAAATATATTGTGGAAATAAGTAGTAAAAAATGACTTTCTCTATAGGTTCAACGCGGACACATTAAACTCTTCCGCCAAGGCGAATTTTTAGTAAACAGGTACACAAGATATCTAATATCACGTTCGCTAAGTGGCCGAGCAAGTCACATTTTATTTTTCTTTCTATCTTCTCTTTTAAGCAATTGTGCATGGTTTATCGATCGTTCCGTGCATCTCTGTATCGGCCCCAAAGAATATTAGGAGTAAAATCGATTCTTTTTTATCAGTATTGCGTTATGGAAGGCGGTCGTGTAACAACTGCTGTATACACATAACTGGTGAAGGTGTGACAACCAACTTGCTTTAATAAAATAGAAGTGAAGATTGGTAATCTGCAAATCACTTTATAAAATAATCGCATAATATAAATTTAAGCTCAGCGCCTACGTGTTTACATCTTTGTATTAAAGGTCGCAAGTTATCAGCTTTGGAGCAGCCGGAAATCAATAGATTTCAATTTTCACACGAAATTTTAAGTGATCAAACAAATATAAGTCGGTTACCGCTTGCATCCATTGCGAGGGGCTAATGCCTCCCGTAATAAACCATATCCGTCCAATATTTTAGCTTATTGAAATTGCCTCCTGTTGAGCTTCATTTTCATTTACCTTTAATTTATTTTGTAGTTTTATTGCTAACAGGAAATAAGCTTGGTCGTTAAAACAGGATAGAAGATGTATTGTGTACCTTTTCTACTCAGCTATATATAGATAAGCAAAGGTACGTTTAACGTACCTACCTACGTTTAAACATGACGTTAGCCAAAATGGCTATTACCTATATCATATAATAATTTTGCAGAACTAAAATACATTGCTATTTTTAAGCGTGTTATAATCGAGTTCTACCAAGTAAATGCCAATTTAATCAAAATTAGTGAAGATTTTTCAATTGTCAACTACGCTGTCAGCATCTTTCTATATAGAATGGATTAAGTAGCGTAAAGTGAGGGTTTATCATCTAACCATGGAAATGGAAATATATGGATAGTAGATCAACTTTATGTAAAACCTTCATATGTTAAAGTATTAGAATATCTAGATCATTATTTTTTTTAACAAAACAATGCTAGTTGCAGTGTTACTTATACAAGTATTAAATTAACATTACTCAACATATCATCAGTCATTAACGATTTGTTTGAATTTTCAAACATGCCTTTTAACAGAAAAATGCCTCAGGCTGTGTCATTGTACACAAGAGAATTATTTTTCCATTAACACTCAAGCAACCGAACATTTCGCGCAGAAAAAAAGCTTATCACCGCACATTTTTCGATACTTTGCTATTTCTCGCGACATCAATTATTATGCTTATAACTTTTGACTCAGTTGAGTGAATTTAATAACACAATAAGTATTTCATAGAGTATTGTATAATATATGTAATTTAAAAACAATTGGCTTAAAAGTAAAATTATCAAGCTACAAATGCATGATTAAATGTTTTTTTTTCATAAAAATCAAAAAAAATATCTTTTAACACTCATATAAACCCACAAAGGAATGTCAAATTCTTTAGAAATTCTACACCATGTTACACATTATTGTGTGTTTACTATATGTGGAGTTTCTCAAACTGTGGATATGTTTATTTGTTTCCGTTATATTCTCATATCACTCGGTTGTCGGGAGTCTCGAAAAATAGACTAGCCGAAAGCGGGCGTTTTTCGGCATAACTTGAGAGCCAAACAATATAATTTTGGATATTTTCAAAGAAATTATGTGTGATATTTGGTCATCATCGACTAAATAAAAAAAACGATTTGATTATGTCATAATTTCAGCATATTTCTAAGCCGAATATAAACATCTGCTTTTTAATTTTGTCAATTAGGTAAATGGCACTAAACATATTTTCAATTTGAAATATTTAAGATATTGCGGGTTCATGATATAGTTTAGTTTTAATTATATAATAAATAACAATATATATTCGATATTCCTACAATTTCACAATCACCGGATCTCGAGTTGTAAATATTCGAGAAACATGTTTCACATCTTTTTTTACGTAATGAATGAAACCATTCTGTCTAATAACTCAAGGGTTTTATTGCTTTAGGTCAAAAATGGTCTTCGTCGGGTTGCATCAACTAAACCATTCAAAATAAGTCACTCAAAACGGAATGGTTATTGGCTATCAATATGTTGATAATCAATCATATACTTAGGTCCCTGTACCTTTACTATCATGATTTTGTGAAGATATTTTTAGGGATTACGTCTTATGCAATAGTAATACATTCAAATGATAATACGAAACATTCATCGACAAAAAATATTTATGGAGAGTTGTTACACTTCCGAGAATTATGGTCAGGGTAGGCGCTTTCTATTCATCCGTCAGTGATTTACGACAGGAACAGGAGGCACAATGAGATACAAAATATTTCTTTTACTAGCCAATACATGTTGAAACATTTATTATTTTTAATTTTTATAAACATTTTAATATTATTATTTAAATGTTCTGACTGCCTAATAATAAAAAGTAAGTAGTAATATAATATTATTACTAATGCCTAATCATAAGTAATCATATTCTATTACTAATTATAATCACTTAAATTTTATCAATAATGCTTTTTGTATGATAATTAAACAATGAAAGTGTATTGCTGAGCTGTGATAAACAAAAAATCTTAATTTGTTACAGTCCAAGAGTAATTATATGAAACTTTTGGAACTGGCAAATATTGTTTACTTCAAGGACGATTTGGAGCTATAAATTTCGGAGAAATAGAATGAAAGACACGTAGAACAATAAACAAACCAGTTCTTAGCCGTAAATTTAAAAAAAAATATCCACATGTATCATGCATTCGAGCAGCAGACGTAAAGAAGCAGCGCGAGACGAAATCCGCGCGAACGCGGGACCGGTCGTTAACCGATTGCGACAATTTCCGCGCGAACGCGGGACCGGTTGCTTGAGTGTTAACTAGCTTAGTATCACATAATATCTACGCTATGCTTTAACGCCGTCATAATATCAATTACGTTATCCGTTAATTAGTTCAATGAAGTAATATTAACGGTTTCACAAGTATAAATTGAACTTTCGAAGAGGTTAATATCGATGTAGAACTGCGTAAGTTAGTGCTTTTGATTTTACATTTTGACATTTAATGAAAATGTAATAAACCGATAAAACAGCTGACGATCTTTCAGACTGACATTTGGGCGATAAATGTCAAGGAACCCGGAGAAAGGGGACGTCGGGAAAACGCAAAATATCGTTTCGCTGAAAATATATTCATGAATTAAGTAGGGGAAACTATTTCATTCAAACAATATTTATACATTAAAGATAGATTTCTAATGATCACTTAATATTTGTGGTGTATTCAGTAGTCTACTCTTAAACATAGTCTACTTTTGATACATAGCATTATGCTTGATACAACACAATTTGTTCGTTTTGTTTCCACATTTATAGCACTGTAATCTATACCAGATTCACTAATCACGATTATTAACAAAAAATATTTTCTGTAAAGATTTTTCAAATAAAATTAATTGTTCATTTTAATCATACATAAAAAAAACAGATGGTCCAAGTAGATCTTACAGTAGATATACAAAAATTTAGAAATAAGCATCTTAAATATAACAAATATATGTATACGAATACGTTATCATAAATAATCATTTAAATTGTGTAAATATTGTACTATTGGTACTAGATAACACGAAGGTTTGATTGATATAATTATTAAATCATCTTTAGACAATACCTTTAAAAAAGAAAAAAAAACATTACGACAAATTTCACAAATCATGTCACTCGCAGTGCATATCACAGGATTGGGTGGTGGAGATGTATGTACATTTAACTATCAAAACTGTGCAATTATTTAAAGAAAATTCCGAGCTGATCGATATTCGTATGGATAAATTAAAGTTTCCGTATTGGGATTCGAACCACAAACAATGAGCATGACAGTGCCCATCTTGTGACAGTGCAATTTTTTAAAATGTTTTTAAATATTATCAATGAGTACTCCACGAATAGCAAAGAATGTGTTCAATTAATAACTTAAATAGACAAATTCAATAATTAAAAATACAGTTTTCTTACAGATCATCCCTTATTTTTACTTCCCAAATTTAAATTGATGACGTTTAAATGGTTGTTATTTATTTTTGAAAATTTTAAATCTAAACTAATGACTAGATCGCATAAAAACTTAATGTTTAATCCTAATAAACCATTAGATGTGAATGATTGGGCAATACATTTTCCACAATAATTAAGTTTTAATAATTCATCGTAAAGGTTCTAAAATAATGTTGTTACTTCTTTCTCGGAAAGAAATTTTTCCTCATAATAAATCATAACATCGCTCTTTGTAATATCGTGTACATTGCCTTTAACTATAAAGATTGTTTATACCACCCCGTATTGTTTGAAAGTCATAAATCTGATGGGTGAATATTTTTAGTTGGCAATGGAATCTTGCTGTGATATAAATCTCGCACGACAATCTTTCTTTGGAAGTTTCCGAGTTTATAATTTGATTATTTTCACGGAACTCATCATTCTTTATTGAAACACGCCTCTGCTTTGTTTAAATAAGCGTAAAAACAATAGGAGCGTAATTTCGTTCCGAGAAATAAAAACAATACTCGACTCTATGTTGAAAAAATCTATACAGAAATGCTAATTACTAAAAATATTTGCCAGTCAAAATAAAGTAATGGTTAAAAAATCCTCAACAAAGAATATGCGATTTTTCTGTTAGATAAAATGTACTCTTTTAAATATTGAAAAAAAAAATATTATCCCTTACAACAGTTCTACTAAAAATGACTTATAAATATATTTGATGGATTTTTCTGGCTCGATACGTCGTCACAACTATACATATCCATTAATTGATCGAAGATTTTTTTTATATTATTCAGACTTGTTACGGACTGCAAAAATCAAGCAAAGACCCCGATTACGAAGAAAAATTTATTTAACGAAATTTTATAACCAAAAATCTTTGATATGAAGGTGGGGTAATTCACGTATCGAACAGGTCGTTCGTTTGAATTAAACATTTAAAAAATCAGGATATGAAGTTATCCAGATTTTAACCATATTCGCTCGGATTGAGATGAATGTAAATTCATAATAAAGATTGACTAGCAAGAAGTTTTTTTACGAAAAAATACTTGTTACTGGATCTCTTATTTTCAAATACATTATGTATACACGAATTAGACTGTGACTGATGTTGATGAATTCAAACAGCAATGCATAAATCAATTAAAAACATATCGTTAAGCTGTCCGTACTGGGATTAGTATCTTCGAACTCCGTAACCCTAAAACAACGACGTTGACTACTTGAACACGGGCAACAGTTAACATTACGAAATAAAAATTCTCGACTGATTACACAAATATACCAAAAAACGTTCGATAGGAAAATCAATATCGCTTGATACAACTATGTATAATTTTATAAAATTTTATATCGATTACTCGCATTTTTTTCAATTCACATAAAGTATTATTATTGAAAACACGAGATCAAAGCGGTGGCACTTTAATATATGATGAAATCATACAGGTAAAATTTGATGGTTATTATTCGAAGCGGTGTTTTTGATTGAATTAGATTAACCAGGTCGATCGCCTTTATTCGCAGCCAAATTTTGGCGTGAGAACTCCATACAAAAGAGTTGAAATGCAAATTTTTCGATCTGGCTCTGAGATAAACAAATCATTTGATGTTTTAAAACAATGGAAGGCTCACTACAGGGTATTTGTAAACTCTCTTATTCAAGATAAGATAAATTCTAAGCATGTTTAATTGTGTTGTTGAACTTTGAAAATATTTGATGGCTTAGATTTTCATTCAATGTTTACTCAAAATAAAGTAAATACGGAGTAATAAATTCTACAAACATAATGTACACTCCGTCATCAGAATATCAAAATAATATTGAGCGATATTGCAAATCTGCCAATGGGGATGCAAATGGTAAGAGCATTAACATTTTTCAACAGTATTGCTTCGGATTTTGACATATTTCATGTGGACGAATGCTATTTTTTCAGTTAAAGTAGAAATTTCATGAGCTTACTCGATTGACTTTTTTTTAACAATCCTTGTTGATTGTTTTGCTGTGTATTTGTTGAATTTCTAATAATTTATGTTTAAATTTGTTAACGTTGCAAAAGCAATGAATTTATAATTTGTAAGTTTTGTACCATTTACAATAAATAAATAAATAAATAAATCTTCATAATCATATTATGTCTTTTAAATATACACAATTTACAAGGCCTACTATTGATTACTAGATATATTCTATTCCAGGCATAATTTAAAACTTGAATTTATTGCATTTATAGAATTAAATTTCGTATTTATTTAAAATTTTTCTACATTGCTTAATTAATTAAATCACTAAAATACGTAATAAAATGGCGTATATACATAGTAATATCCAAACGAAAAATGTTATTTATGGGCCTGCGTCATTTTTTGTGACCCAAACTTAATTCATGCTAATTACGTAACTACAAGAAAAATATTTACTGCAGGTATTTATTCGCACAATTAAATTCAAGCTCGTTAAAAAAACCAATTTTATCAAATCATCCTCGTGGAACGGATACGCATTTAAAATAGTCAATAAGTATATTATATTTTACAACCTATTCTGTGATAACATGAAATGAAAAATTGTTTACATTAATCTTTTACGGCAAGTGATTGAAGATAGCGTGGATATTAAACTTTTGTTAAATTACATTAAATTAAATTGTTAACGTTTAAATTTACGAAGCACTTGATTTTCTACGTAAAAGCCTCATTTTCATAAAGTCAAACTTTAATTCAATAAATGTTTTGGCCATTTTAAAAGTTATTTTAATCTCTTTATTATCAATAAGTGAGATATAGAATAAAAAAGATCATCAGTAGAATTTTTGAAATGGTTATCATAAATACATTCTGATTATAAGTAATATATTACATATTATCTCAAACCAACTGACAAATTGCTGTCTCAATTAGCTTTAAGTTTTTTTTATATAAATACAATATACCTCAACATTGTTGTACATAAATAACAGGGTTGTGATGAGTCGGAGTTGTGAAAAACAGTAGACTTCGACCACTTTTTCGATTAGACGATTTCGAAATACATCTCGATGAACAATTTGTTGATTGACCCTTAATTTAATGGTACTACATGGTAATGGACAGGTAGGATAAACCAAAAAATAAACATTTTTAGTCTGAGTCATATTGTTGGTAAATTTCAAAGTCGGAGTGGGTTTTTTAACGTCACCAAAACCCTGATAAATACAAAATTGAATTTGAATTAATGGATTAAAAAAATGCATATTTTAAATAATTTTTTGAAAAAATAAAGTCGGATCGTTGCGATTGTATTGTGACATTATTTAAATGGATAAAATTTCAAAAAAAACCAAACGAATCAGGACTTCATATCCGTATAAAATACTCTTACAAAAACTTACTATGGATTATGAGCCTCGTTTAGTTTGAGAACTTCATGACAATCGTGATGTAATCCAGTTGTTGGTACGTAAAATATATAAATCATAAACTAATGCTTCGAAAATGGATCAATCGTTTTACTGCACTTAAAAAGAAATTCAAAGTCGATCATTTATCATCGCAAAGAAATACTTAATACCCGCGCGTGATGCAATATGAAAAATTTAGGTTGTTGTAACAAAAATTATGATAGATTTTGAGTAGCTAAGCTATCAATAACTCTTCAAATATTTGGACCGCTCACTAATAAGACTTATTTATCGCTTAACTCTTTGCAGGTCAAGAGATATTTAAAAAATATTTAAAAGTAAATTTTTCATTATCGATTAATTTTCTATCAATCAAAATCGTGATAGTATAGATACAAAGGATAAAAATCGAAATGTCATTTCGAAAAACAACAAATTACATATGGCTAGAGAGAACAATCAATCTTTGTAATATATATACATATAAATATCACCAAATACAAACATTTTATAAATATTATAGTCAAACATTCATTTAATTACAGAGAGAGAATTACTACAATATAATACATGCGTCAGATTTAAAACAAGACAATACATGTAATAATTTATGATATCGACTGAAGGTGCTTGATGGAATTTCATTATGAAATTCAAATTGTTACAATTTTGTACGATTCCATATGTTATGCCGTTAACGACCCGGGTTTCGCCTTTCGGCATCTTCAGGCATTCTATCACACGGATGCAACAGAACTGAAGTGATTCAAAGTGATTGAAAAGTTTCTTAAATTATGATACCGACTGTATGTGCTTGATAGAATTTCAATATCAAATTTGAATTGTTACAACATTGTAAGATTCCACATGTTTTGTCAAAACGTTTGCAAGTCAGAAAACGTACAAAACGTTTGTACGTCAGTTCTGTTGCATACGTGTGATAGAATGCCTGAAGATGCCGAAAGGCGAAACCCGGGTCGTTAGTGACAAAACATATGGAATCGTACGAAATTGTAACAATTCAAATTTAATAAATGTAATATTCCATATTTTTTTTCAATAGAGTTGGTAAGGTTTGAAAACGTTTAAAAATTTTACAGTGTATCAATTAAAAGTTTTTTCTCTTCCTTCTTGTTTCATTATCTTTGTATACATTCAATATTAAGCTACAATTAGTCAGTAGAAGATATTATTCAAAGGATAAAACATTGACTGTCACAAAAAGTAAAACAATCGATGGAATAAAAAAATTTCAATTGATTATCCACGAAATGAGCGAAAGCGAACTTGATCCTAAAAATATGTTTCTTTAGAAATAAAATATAACGTGTTTGTATAGTTAAAAATGTTTTTAATAAATTATCTCAGAGCATTCAAAGGGTTCAAAACGATTTCATAATACTTTGAAACCAGCGGATGCTCTCAAAATAGATATAAACGTCTGTGCCACATTTCATATCTACGGTTACCAAAAAACATTTATTTATAATATTATATATTATTACTTGTTCAATTATCGTTTTTATATCGATACTCTTATCAATATAAAAAAGATTTAATATTCCTAGAGAGAAAATTTAATATTTCTAACAAAGATGGCTAACTTTAATGATTAATTTAATAAATGTAACAGTAAAATCAACTCATTCGTGAAAGTATACCCTAAAAAATTCAGATTCAAAATTCGCTAACCACGTTATAAAGGAATCATATAATATTAATTCAAACTCAGCGCCTAAGTGTTTGCATCTTTGTAGTAAGGGTAGCAGGATGACGGCTTTGGAACAGCTGGAAATCAATAGACATCAACTATCACAAAGAATTCTTAACGAACAAACCAATATATTGTCTTCTCCATTAATTAACCCTCTCCGCTTCTGATTTGATTCCGTAATAGACCATTTCCGTGCCACATGTAAACTTATTGTCATAGCCGCCTTTTTAGTTTCATTTACAATTTTTGAAAATTTTTGTTTTATTGCGAGTAAGAAACAAGCTAGGTCGCTAAAACAGGAGAGAAGATGTACTGTATACCTCTTCTGCCCAGCTATATATATAGATAAACAAATGTTATATTAAGCGTAGTTCTAACGATGGGTGAGCCGAAATAGCTATCAACTTTATTTAAAAAAAAAAAAATGTAGAACTAAAATACATTGCTATTTTTTTACCGTGCCAAAAATTCATCTTATACCTAACGACTTTTTGCCTAAAATTTATCTGAAAAAATGATATCGTATTGATTGATCTAGATTTTCAGGTGAACATTTCTGTATAGATTTTCGGTTGATGTTTACAAGTATAAAAAAAAACAAATACAATTTTATTTTAAATCAAATATACAACTACCAAAATGTAATCAAAAAGACTTCTCTCTTTTATATGAACATTTGTTATAAATAGACATTGTCTTTCGGGAACGTGGCCGTGAAATTAATAGCTATTTTTAAATGACTAAAGGTAAAGGGCACAACTTTTTAATGGTTTCGATAAAATATAATTAGAAATATAAAAGTTTTCAGTTATCAGATTCAGCGCAAGCATTTAGATCTATTTAATGATAATGACATCCGTCAAATCAAATCATATTTTCCCTGATGCCCTACATTATAATCATTTCTTCTTCATTGAAAATAACAATTCTTCCGAAATAGCTGCTATTTCCTCGAAATAAATATCCAAAAATAGAAAAACCAAATTTACGAGTGTATAAATAAAATAAAATGAATCGCTTAGGCTGTTTCGCAGTGCGAAAATAGTATAAACTTTTGGAGCAGCGACGAGTGAGTGTATGGAGGTAACACATTCCGGCCGGGCCCCTGGCTTCCGTGACAACTCGCCGAGTCTAATAAACGACCCGGTAGCGTGTAAAAAGCTAACTTGGCAAGCTTCGCGGGCGCAAAAAGTTTGAGCTGAGCTTTTTTTAAAAGGTAGTCACGATTTTTTACAAAAGTTTTCCGTGTCATTTCATGATGATGTATTCATTCATATGCAGTGTTCATGTTATGATTATATTCTTCTACGTTATTTATATAGTCGTTTATTTTTTTAATTTATTACTTTGGGGGCAGATTCCATGTCAGAGGTTAGGTTTTTTAGTGTTTTAGTTATTTATAAATGTGACACATTAGAAATGGTAGGCTATATGAGCATTTATAATATTAAACATTCATATACTAATAAAAAGTTGTTCAAGTTGTAGTAAACATGCCGTAAAACGATTATTCATTCATCATTTTTAAGGTCTAATCTGTCATATTTTGCCGGAATGGCATTATATTTAAATTAATAAAACTTCACTGGCAACGTATTTCTCATACGCTAAAAAAATATAATTATCAAGACGAGCTTCACTCGCGACGAGCATTATTCACAATTCAGATTTAAATCTTAACAGTACTATTCAAGTAAAATTTTATGGTAATAAAACAATTGGTTCACTAACTATGGCAAAAATTTACCGAAGCTTATAAAAATAATACAAAAATGAAATTGAATAATCCAAAATTAACTGTTAAAGACGTGTTAATCTTTAAATAATATAAAGTCTCAATAAAATATTGAATAAATACTGGCAGAAGAGTTTACAATAAAATTCAGAGCCCCGTTGTCGTTTACAATAAAAAAGCAAAACTACCATATTTAATATGAAAAACTTTTTCTGTAACTTGTATGTATGTGAGAAGTACTATAATGAGAAATATCGGGTTTTCCTTTTAAACTCTTCAAATCACCTATCCAACAGGTTAATTTTATAAATAATATATTAAGATATACAAATTTGATATACTAATTCAAACATTTAATACTTTTTTTTACTCAAGTTGACAGTTGACAGTACAAAGCAATAAATCAAAATTAAACAACACTAAACTTACTTGTCAGTCAGTAACAACCGTTTCTGAAAGTTTATTAGCGAAATTATATAACTCGTAAATCGTTTTAATTTCGCAATACAGTAAGCTTAATTTATAATTCTAGTGAATTTGGTTACCTATCCTAATTTAATGAAGATAGCCCTGACGTCTGTATATAAACAAAGGAAATTATGATTGTCAAACGTTTCTGTCACGACTGACCTCGACATTTCAGCTTTGTGAACTTTCATAAAGCAAAAACGGTTAACTGCACTGATGGGCAACAATTGGCATCTTTGCATTACACCAGGTATGTTATTTTTTTTCAAATAAAATAAATTGTGCATGTTTACCAATTTTCTCAAATGATAATATATACAGTTCTTAGTGTCGATATAAAACATATTAATGTTATGATTTTTGATGGATACGCTGTGATTTTTTTATTTTTTTACAACTCATAATATAAATAATAATAGTTTACTAATATTTGTTTGAAAACGCTTCTCAGAGAGTCGAAACACGTTTAATAAATAGTCAAAAAACCAATTGGATCAGTTGTATGCGAATGATTTTATCAAAATCATTTTTTCAACTGATATTTGAAACGTTCTAAGCGAAACTGACGAGGTTTGCCATTTGACAGTTATAGATGAATCATTTTATAAATTATACACCTTTACTGCTATATTTTTTTTTTGTATATAAACTGGATAACTATTTAAAATTCTTTATACGTTGCGGCTTAAAGATTTTCTTGTTTTAAATCCAATCTCTCAAACTAGGGGTACATGGAACTTATTAATTTGGTGATATTCAAATATGGTTGGTAACGCCATTTTTTAGGTAATGCTATGCAATTCACCTCAAACACGAAACGCTAATCAGAACTAATAGATTTTAAAGTTTTATGTTTCCAACATTGCCGTTTATCACTGAGTTTTCCAAATAACTATAACAGTAACAAATTAATGAAATCGACCGAAACTTTTTGTGACGTCACTCTGAATTAAATATTACGGTGTAACTTCTAAATGTGGAACACCTGGTACACACTTTTACAATTTCACATTTTAATTGAAAAATTGCGAAAAAATAATGAAATATTATCATGTTTTTTTATTTTCTTCGGACAATTTTGTGATATAAACGGAACGAAAAACTAAGTTAACAAACGTCATTTTTGTCGTGCTAATTAAAATCAAAATCCTCAAGTATATACTTCTTTAAAAATGAATAAAAAAAATGCCATAAATAGTTTTAATTTTCGCTTTATTCGATATTTGTATGCTTTAATTTAATTTTTTTATACACATCAAGCAAACGTATGCTTAAAACCGAAAAAACCTCGGAAAGAGTATGCTGTAATGCATCTCTCTGCGATGTCATAAATCCTTTATTCACACTAAAACTATATCTTATAATGCGTTTAAACATATTTATGTAATGTATTTCACAGTGCAGTGGATGAGAAATGAAAAATGAATTTATACTAAAATTAACAGTGAGTTTACACAAATAATTTATATATTAACTAAAAGAGTATTTTTTATGGTGAAACAGATTTAACAAATGGTTTCTGATGTTTATATTATACAAGTAAAGAATAAATCAGACGCCACATATTCACTATTTCAGGTCTATCTTTAAAAGATCGTTTTATATCCGAATATGTTATGTATGCCATTGGGTATTTGAATTTTTACCTTTGAAAGTTCAAGACAGTGTACAATTTAAATACCAGCCACTGAATATCTTAATATAAACGTATAATTAAAAATATATAGATTGCTAATTGTTTTGTTTTCTCGGATAGATCTTGAAATTTAAACTACTTCTTGAGATTTTCTACATTCATTTTAATTTCTAAATATTTTTAAGAAACATTAAATTTAGTTTTTCCACATTAAAAATCGTAGCCTGTGATTAATGCATAAACTAACCTCATTTGAGGTTATGTTATTAAGGCATTTATAAAGAATTATGTTTACGTGCTTTAAAAGTTCTCCAAAAGCTTTTGCTTTTCCAAGCGTCATTAAGCAATGTTTATTTTATATGATAATAAACTGACGTGATGCAAAAATTAACGGCTACTTTGCACGAGAAGCTAATTTCTCAGTCAAAGCTGCATAATAATATATTCTACAGCAATCGCTTTCCAATACCAATAACTATATTTGGGTGATGGCTTCAATTTACAAAACAATATAATGAATATTTATTTTCATCAATATTTCAAAGACATCTTAGACTTTGATTATTATTGTATTAACAATTGTTAGCTGTAAATTAATAAAATAAAAAAACCTTTTAAGGTGTTAACTGTCACTTCTTGATGGAAAGGCATTATATTTTAAATAATAAAAACACATTTTTTAGTACTTATTTCCACAATATATTTTTTGATCAGCGATGATTCATTTTGAGCGAAACCGGTCCTGATCAAAAAATATATTGTGGAAATAAGTACTAAAAAAATGTGTTTTTATTATTTAAAAATAAAAAAAAATAGTTTTATCATAATATTATACGTATATTAAATATTAATTTCCTAAAAAACATTTCAATAAATCTTATAACACTTCTTATCTCTTATCAACATCACATAATGTTGTTCAGGTCTTTTTTTAAATTCATTAAATGGGACTAGTAAAGAAAATCAATTTAATCCACCGAGGTAGTGTGTTTGTGGCATACCAATTTCTTCCCATAAATTATCCAATGTTACAAAGTGTTCATCGTTTTAGATATATTATATTGTATATCACCCTACACACGCCATTATTCACTATCGGTACTAACAGTCTAGCTTTTAACGTTCACGCTAATTATGTAACGTCTTTTCGCTAAGAAAGAAGCTTTTTGCATTGTAGCTTTAGCGTTTAGTGTTTTTCGATGAAAAATGCTTTTAAGTCGAAGATAGAATAAAATACTTTAGTTATAACAGGCCCATATACTCCAATATTCATAAATCGTCGATAGCTTGTTGGTCATCTAGCTAAGTGGTCGATGCTTTTAGACATTTTTTTTTCTATCCGGATTTGGGTCACAAGCTTGACATTTTCATGCGTAGATTGTTCGATAAATAAATAAATTCATTTAAAAATGTAGGTGTTCTTTTCTTTATTTATTTTTATGTTATAAATATATTTTAGTCTTTAATATAATTTCTAAAGAGCCTGTTTAAGTAAAAACTTCACACGATGAAAAAATAGCAATGTATTATAGTTCTACAAATTCTTTTTATAAGATATACAATATTTGATAGCTATTTCGGCTCAAGCCATCGTCAGAACTATATATAAACGTACATTTGCTTATCTATATATCGCTGTGTAGAAAAGGTACACAATATAACATATCTTCTCTTCTGTTTTAACGACCTACCTTATTTCCTGCTAGCAATAAATCTTAAAATGTAAATGAAACTAAACAGGCGGCCATCAATAAGTTTAAATATTGGAAGGGGTTGGTCTATTGTGGCTTATTACGGGAAGGCAATAGCCCCTCGCAATGGTCTGAGGAGCGGGACCGACTTATATTTGTTAACAAATCCAAAAAAAAAAACAACCAAAAACCTACATTTAATAATAAAAAAAAATTAACTAAAATACAATGCTATTTTTCACCGTGTTATAATGGAGTCCTGCCAAGTAAATGCGAATTCAATTAATAAAAGCTTCACAATAAAAGCTAAAACATAAATCAAATATTTATCCATTTAGCTCGAGGTAAGTCTTGGCAGGTATCATTTCTTTTTAATTTGTAACTAAAATGTGGTTTGAATACAGCAGTATATGGGAGACAATATTTGATCACATAAATTGTACTTACAGTAGACATAAAATTATGGATTTATTACACACCCTTCGAAAATAAACAGTGATTTCCTGTGATACTCTGCCCTCCTTAAACCAGATAAAGTAATCAAGTACGTGAACCTCTCGTAAGGAAGATATCGATTTCGAATCCTGGCACAAGATTTATTGTTCCTTCTCATTTATGGCACTCCCAAACGACCGACAGACACCTCCACAGCATCGGCACTGATGTATAATGCAAAATGAATCAGCTCGGAGAGAAACAATCGGAGTTCAATAACTCCAGAGCAAAAAGTCATAACGCTTAAATTATCACTTTTCTACAATAAACTATTTACACCAAATACCTTGAGAGCTACTTATTTATTTTAATATTTTTTCCTCTGAGAACATAGTCATTGTATTATTTTTAGTATTTTTTTTCCCGCAGAGTAAATCAGAATATATAATATATTCTAATGTTACCGAAGAAAGTATAAACTTAGGGCAAGAGTATTGATAAGCTTACCGCTCTCGATACATCTTTTTTATAATCTAATACTGTTGAAAAAATCAGTACATCACTGATATTTTTCCATATAAAAATATTTATTAAATAAGTGTAAGTGTAAATCAATGAATCAGAATTCGATTATAAAAGCTCTTTCTATAAAATAAAGTTTATGGAATGGTAATCGTTTTGCGTCATTTTCTTCGTCAATCATTTTAGATGATTTCTATTTAAAAAATATTTTAAAAAGCACTACTTTCCATTTTCTATAATAACTGAGACCATTTTCGCTTATTGCGAGCATTATCAACTGTAAAATATAAATCTTAACAAGGCTATTTATTGAAAGTGAAGTCAAATGTAGATAATTATTTAGTATTTATATAAATAACTATTGGGCTACAAAAATTAGGACTGATAAAGATAAAAAATAAATCAAATAACTCAATTGATATGGTAATATTTTTTTACACGTATTACTTAGTGATAATGAAACTTTACCACATTAATTATTGAAAGATGTTAAAAAAGAACTTAAAAATAATTATAGTTTAATTGGTGAAAATTTGTAGAATTCGACATATTTTGTCACTAATGATCCAGGATTCGCTTTTTAGCATCTTCGGTCATTCTACCACATGGATTCAACGTAATAATACAAATTCCATCAAATATCAACAGTTGATATCATAAATTATTCATAATTAATTATTAGTTTACAGTGCTTTTTTTTTAAAATTTCCACATACATTTCAAAAATGATATTATATGCAATGCAATTTTAAAAGCTCTTTTTTAATCAAGAAATCGATTATCTATTTTCCTCTTCTTGGTCGTATCAATTCAGGGCAACAGTCTGCGGTCAGTCACTTCATGCTTAACTAAAGTAAAACTTGCATTTGTCACTTTTATGGGACAAACGTTAGAGTTACGATGAGAAGAGATATTGCGTGTGCGCAACTTCAGAAAAAACACAGTGACTGCTAACTGAATTCGAAAATCATTGTTATCTATCTTTTAAAAATCTAAGACTTCCTTACATCAATATTCGGAAAATAATTACAATATTTATAATTTTTATCTGTAAAAAGTCATATTCTTATTTATATTTTTGTAAAACTTCTTTTTGAATGTCTTTCATTGTTAAATTGTTGCAGACATTAAAATGTTTTCTAGATCAAAATTTAATTTCGACCGTAGTTTTTATCAGGGAAAAAACCTTACAATCGACATATCTTCATTTCATTTTTTTTTATGAAAAATAATTATCTTGTACTAGCCTCGCAGGATATATATCCTGAAACTAATTATTTGGCAAATAATCTCTAAAATTTTACAAATATTTTTCACTGAGATCCTCTCCATTGGATAAATTCTAGGTGTAAAAAATGCATTCGCTTAACTTTTTCTTTTCTTCATTTTCAGAAATATATAATATTATAAAATAGTTAATTGATGCCACGTTTGGTAGGACATCTTTTTCTCAATTAAAGCTTTATAATGTAATTTCTATCAATATCTATTGGCTGAAATATCTATTAACCAATTACTATAATTCTTATGAAACCAAATACTTATTTTTTTTTTAATTAGCTTCACGAAAAGAAAAATCACTCGTTGTTTGTTAGTATAACTTAGATGACTAATTTAGTCACCACGCAGTCGATATAACTAAACTTCGTACTTCTAACAAAGGTTTTCAACTAAAATCGCTTTCATATTTTAATTGATGTCACTTTTAAGAAGTGCAATATGACTTCTTGGTGGAAATGCATGATATTTTAATGAATTAAGACACATTTTAAGTACTTATTTCCACAATATATTTTCTGATCAGGGCCGGTTTCGTTCGTCGCGAACATTATTAATTGAAATGATTATATTAAAGTTCTTCAAAAAAAAAACTCAACTTTAGTCAATAAGTACATGAAATACAGTTTGTTTTAATATATATGTATATGTTGCTGAAAAGTACTATTCATTATTCAAAAGAGTTCATATATGGTATTATTTGTTTCTATAACTTTCAAGCGCTGCCATGAAAATTTAATCAATTTACTGGAAAAGATTTCGCATACAGCTATTGAAATGAATACTGAAGACTGCTTTTCAGTCAATGGCCAAATAAAATGTCGTAGGTGAGCAGTAAAAATGAATAATGAACAGTTTGTGATTTAGAAAAACCACGTGCTTGTGTCGTTGTTGTTTCTTTGCATAATGAACCATTTGATCATGAAAATAACATGAAAGTGATAAAATGAGATACTTCGTCTTCGCATTGTGAAGGTCTTTTTTAATATATTGTATTATAAAATAATTGAGTTTAAGTAATTTTTTCTTGTATCATTTTTTAATCAAATCGCTAATTATTTGTTGAAAAATTATAATATCTAACAGTTATGTTTCATGCACGGTCGAAATCATTTTCATTCATTTTAATGTGTTGATATGTATGTGTATGATTTTTGCTTTATATAATATTAAAAGCGGATATCCATACTAAATATTACGATAACTCTGTTAATTATACCAACACAACGTGGGGTCCTAACCACTAGACGATCACGGGAAAAAATAATTATACCAACAGATAAAACAAATATATCCTGACGGAACTTTGCTGGATAGACGGGTTCGGTCAGTCCCTACGAAAGCTTTTGGTCAGTTACCAACGCAAGACGGAGTAACCAACGAGGACTCAGAAGAATAGAAAAAATATATTGCTGAGAACTGAATAAGCCCATAACCATACTACGCACGTGATCAAAGCACCAAGTAAAGGAAAAACCAGAGAGAAACATTTCCTATATAGATACAATGCACAATGGAATATCTGCAAGTAGTGCAACCAAAGACGATAAAAAATACTTAGAACATCTTAAAACAAATCACTTACTCGCCGCAATAAATCTCACAAGCATTAACAAAACATGGTGATATTGTAATGACGAACTACTTATGTTTTACAACTCGGTGAAAAAAATAGCAATGTATTTTAGTTGTACAATTTTTTTTAAGATATAGTTGATAACTGTTTCAGCTCACGCCAACGTCAGAACTATGCTTAAACGAACATTTGCTTAATATATATCGATCACCATTGCTTAATCCTCTACGGGGTGCCGTTTTGTTACTGTAATATACCATTTCCGTGCCATATGTAAACTTATTGATATAGCCGCCTTTTTAGTTTCATTTACAATTTTTAGATTTATTGCGAGCAAGAAACAAGTTAAGTCGTTAAAACAGGAGAGAAAATTTATTGTGTACCTTTTCTACACAGCTATATATAGATAAGCAAATGTTTGTTTAAGCATAGTTCTGATGATGGCGTGAGCTGAAACAGCTATCAACTAAATCTTAAAATAAATGTTTGTAGAACTAAAATACATTGCTATTTTGTGCATCGTGTTATAATGGAGTTCTACCAAGTGAATGCCAATTCAATCAATACATTTATGTTTAACGATTTAATTTCAATATCACACATGCAAATTTTTTGTTACAAGCGATCCAGGTTACGCCTTTCGGTAACTTTGGGCGTTTTGTCAGTCGGTTGCGATATAACTGACAAAGAACAGTTTGAAATTCCATCAAGCACCTTCAGTCGATATCATAAATGTACGACAACGTTGTTATTTTTCTAAAATATTGACAAAACATAAAAACTTCTTTCTAAAAAATTCATAACAATTTTCCTCCAACGTCTTTAAACTACTGTGTATCTACAAATTCACAATCGTGCTATACAGCCCAGGTTTATCCTGGACTGCCATGCCAAGAAATAATTAGGTATCAAGCTATGTATTATCGGACGGAAAAGTTGTTAATTTTTATTACAAAAAAAAAACATAGTGATTTTATTTTCTGTAGAAGCGTTAAAATACAATTAGCTTCGAAAGTGCGATCATAATTCTATCAATAGATATCTAATCTTTTCGTATAATATTTTATTTTTCTCAAAAGTAAAGAACATACGTACTGATCCGTAGATTATAGCCAGTATAAATGCTTGAACGCTAGACTGTTATTGAATGCTTGATACAGAATTATACACGCGTTATGCAATAAGCATTACAAAATTAATAAATTATATTTCTAGCGTGTTGTAACGTTTAACGAATCCGTCCACATATCGATCGAAACGATACGATGGATAGAATCAGTGTGCCATGAATTTACTGCTAACCTCTTGCTGATCTGCACCATAAAAACACTGAAGCGAATTATGCGATTTCCAATAGTGGCCAAAACAAATAATAAAACTAATATAAAGACATAGAAATTTTCTTTCGCTCACTTAAAAAGGTAATGATAAAAAAGTATTTAGTTCCACAAGAATTTAATAAATATTTTTTTAAGAATAATTTTAACGATGGTTTTATGCTGAAATTCATAATACTTTGCTGTTTTTGTTTGTGTGATTAAAAACGTTTAATTTGAGACTGTAATTTTAAAAATACTTTTTTGAAATCAAAACTTTTTCGTTGAGCTTAACAGCAGTCTCTATGTCAGTGGTTCTCATGTGTACCAGAGGATTTTGCTGCGACCATCAACAGTTTTAAAGTTATTGAAAAAAAAATTACAAATGAATTAATAAATTTATTATTACTTTAAAATTGATTGAATAAATCTTACTTATCCAGCATTTAGTCAAGTTTAAGTAAAGGACCGCTTTAATAATAAAACTGTTCAAAAATGTTGGTCGAAGTTATTCGTTAAGTTATATTCAAGTCAATATAAAGAATTAACAACAATCGCTTTATTGATTTTGTCGATTTTACCTACAACAGTATATTGTGAAAGATAATTCAGTGTAATGCTCTATATAAAAAATAAATATCTAAACTATTTTTATCATATTTGGTGCGGCCACAAGACATTTCCATAGGATAGCTGTTGTTAATAATGCGGCCACAGTGAAATTCGACGTGAGAATCACTGCCCTATGTGCTTCAAATTTCGGAGCTTTATTATAAACTCTTGCGAGTAATAATTCAACACAAAAAAATGGAAGAAATAGAATCTAGCACTTCCAATTTTTTTATCGTAAATTTATTTAAATTAACGATTGGCTGGCTACTAACAATAAACATATTTACCTTAAACTGTAAGCCTACCGGTTTCATGTTTTAATGCCAGCGGGTTACATTTACCACCAATTTTAATCATTTGAATCAGGTGGTTAAGGACTTCTTGATTCGATTCTTAGTATGCAGATTCATTCTTCGCATTATTTAACATGCATACTGTACGCACCGAGCCACGAGTTTCAATCACGCAACTCTCTATATACGAGTCACGCAGCCCTATACCACTCACACGCAATGCGAGAAATTCACGCACACACTCGCCGACACGATTTCATTTCCTCTCTTTAAATATTTACGGTGTAAAATTGTATCGAGATCAGCGTGATTTGTAGAAAATCGAGTTACGCAATAATCGATTCGTTCGTAAATATTTCATTTCACCACTCTGTAATTTCGTTGAACTTTTAAAGCTCATAAAACAGACGAAGATTGCAATGCGGCAGTCATGTATAACTAGAGATTTAATACGAGTATTACTGAAATTGACAGCTTGTTTTATCTTTTATAAAAAACAAAAATAATGTAGTATAAATATTTTTTCAATTTAAGATATTAAATAAGAATTCGTGGTGTTTTTTTAACCTCAAATTTTAATAGTTATTTGAAATTGACATTTCAAATAAGAATGAATTCATGAATGCGTAACCCGGTTCATATGTGGCAAAATATGTGAAAGTAAGCAGTTTTTCAAAAAAAATAATTTAACGAAAACATTGGTGTCCTATATTGAATATCATCTATATTAAAGTACGTGATGACAGCCTATTAAAGCGGTTCTACAATATCAAGTTAAACTTATTTTCACGAAGACTTGATCAAAATTAGCAGATTCCAGCATTGATAAATACTTTTTCAATGCATATTTGAATGAACGAAACATAATATTTTTTATAAATATTAATTCAATTTTCATGATGATACAATATATTTTTACTTACATACATATATCATAACTGTCCTTCCGAATTGCTTTTATAGTTTAACCATATTCATCATTTACTTTTCTATAACTAGTATTGATTTTTCAATACCGATATTCATATGAAATATCAATATCAAAATTACATTCTTGCTTTGAGACTGGTTTTAAAACTCTGGTTAACTTTTAATCTCGAAATTAAGAAATATTTGGCTTACAACGTAAAAATATTAATTTCAATCATTTTTTTATCACAATCAGATCTCCAACGATGACCAGTAATCAATGACATAATATAAGAAAAACAAAATTCTTTGAACAATATGTGATACTAAAAATTTTAATGGTATTGATGTTTTATTTATTTGGTACGACTTCATTTTACTAAAATAAACATATTTTGAAGCTTTCAGTCATGGAAATTATTATTATGATTTCTGATGGTATCGTGACCTAAAGAAAACCGTGGAAATAAAATAGTTTTAAAGTGCATTTATTTATACTCATTATAATTAATAATAGTTCCACTCTTTACAAAATTAATAAATATTCTAATATGATATAAAACGAATCAAAAATGTCTTCAAACAAAAATTTGGTCAAAAAATTAGTTTCATAAATCGTAGCAAAAGAGTATTTTCCAGAAAATTCGTTAAATTTAAATTCATTTCAATAAAAATTTCAATTAAATAAACTAGTCTGTGACCTTAAAATATTTGGTCATGTAAATTATATCCACCATTGTTAAACTTACCAAAAGCACGTGGGTGTCAGCTATTGTCCCCCACTCATGAAGGTTTGAGTCTAAAACAAAGAAATCACTCTATTGGAAACCAGTGTCAAGCAGGAAACGAAGGGAAGTCGGCTGCATATTAAAAGAATTAATTTGTCTATAGATATGTAATACTTTATAAATTTTGGAAGTACAAAAAATGATACCATTTGTTGAAATAATGTTTTTTACGTTAGATTATTTATAAGAATGTCTCATATATTTTTAATATTAGAGATTACGTGGTATATATCCCTATGTAACGTTGAGTATTTTTTGATAATTTATTTGATATCTTGACCATTATAATTAAAAATAGCCCCATCTATTTTTACAAAAAACACCCTAAATATAACCAAAATACATTACTTTTAAATCAAACGATTTATTGGTAAATACATATGAATATTTAAAACGATGAAAAAAATAGCAATGTATTTTAGTTGTACAAAATTATTATTTTTTAATCACGCCATCGTCAGAACTTCTCAGATAGTTCTGACGATGGCGTGAGCCGAAATAGCTATCAACAATATCTTAAAAAATAATAATTTTGTAGAATTGAAATACATTGCTATTTTTTTCACCGTGTTATAATGGAGTGAATGCCAATTCAATCAATGAATATTTAAGTTAAATCATGAAAATGACTTTAATAACCATTCCCGGATTTAAAAAAAATCAAGGATTGGAAGCCTAATTTATGACTTCAAAATGTTTGGCGTTGCTATGATAATTATTAACGAGGCATATGTCAAGAAATTGAAAAAATGAGTTAATTATTTATTTCTGTTAATATAATATGTTCTGTTACCTTAAATGTAACAAAAATATACTGAAACTATGGCATTAGTGCAGAATGTTATCATTTTCGATAGTACGCCAGTTTTGTTTATTTTTACAAGTCTAAGTTAGTCTGTTGCAAATGTTTCGCGCGTCTTGTTACATTATTATTTTTTACGCAGTGTTATTTGCAATTATGAATTTAATTTCATTAGTAATATGACGTGTGTATTAGAATGCCAATACAGATTATACAAGTGATATCCTTCATTAACCGTCTTCTAAATCTATTGGTACAGTCTCGAATGTGGTAAAGAAATAAACTTTTGTGAGCTGTTTGATTTTATGTCCCGGAACGTCACAAAAAGAGCAGTATCATAGCTCATAGAAAAAACGCTTTTTTTATTTGTTATTATCAAACAGTTAATAAAGCAACATCAATTCACAAAGACGTTTCTTTGTGTACAGATCGAAACTTTTTTTTTTTTTAATCTTATTTAGACAAACAATTGCTCTTTTTGGTAGTACAGATAGACGGGTAATTCTTCGTTATTGTTGTATCACTTTTGTTACCCATAACTTATACGATTGGATCACATAACACACTTTCAATTAACCGAAGTGATTTTATGAAATTATGAAACTAAATACAAATAATTTTTTTTTTAAATAATGCTTGAATGTAATATAATTTTGTTGAGATTGAATTCTTGAAACATTTTACATTCTCACCTGTTCTGTTACTAGTTACCCGAAAATTTCACCTTTCGAAATCTTTACGCATTCTATCACGCAAATGCGACAGTTCGTCGGGAAAGTCAGAACTGTTACATCCATGTAATGAATTACTTGACCATGTTGAAAAGTGAAATCCAGATCGTTAGTGACAAATCATAGAGAACCGTAAAAATGTTCAACAATTCAAATTTTATAAATAGCTATGTTTAAATTTGTATTGTTTCAGGTGATAATACTCGCGATGAATGAAACCCAACCGGATTTTAATAATATACAATTGTGAAAAAAATTCAAAACATTGTAATGTTATTAAATTTATTCTATTCACTGACAAAATTTATGTTCCTAAGCCGTGTTGTGAGTGACAATATATGCGGAATTTACAAGGTTCCAACAAATTAAATTTGATATTGAAACTTCATCAAGTACCCTCGGTTGATATTGTAAATTATTTCTCTTTATATTCTGCATTAAAAATTCAGTTACTTTTCGAAATCAATGGATACATTTTCAATGAATGGATCATCTCTTTGCAGTACATTTGGTCAAGAAAGACCATATACAAATCTAAATATGTTGAAAGATGCTATATGAGTATAATTGTTTTCTAATCAGACTAACTTATTATGAGTACGTTTTGACATAAGTAAATTTAAAAATTAATTACAAGATTGAAACAAAAATTCCTTGAATTTGTCAATTCAATATATTAGTGATGACTAAATAATGGCCAATGTTACTTGAAACTCATAATTAAAAATATATTAAATACACATTACATTAAATTCAACTACTATCAAAAATTGTAGAAACATAGCTAATAAATAGATTAATGACACATAAAATTATCAGTCCTCCATCGCTTATAACCTTCACAGTTGAAATCGTAAATAATTATTACTAACGGATATAAAAAAAAAAGAAACAATTTGTTTAATAATATACCCATGGCAATTATTATTGTCTAAGGTTTTTTTGTTTTACATATGTGTATGTATTAAGCGATTACTGCCTTTTTATGGTGGTATTATTTCGTTTCAGTGTTGTGATAATCATTTTTTATGACTAGCCTTATCATTTTTAAAACTAGATATTTTCTAACGAACAAAAAAGTCATCATTGATTTCTTTTCAAATAATTTATAAAAATCGTAAGAGGTATTTTTTGATACACATAAACTCACGATATTAGTTAAATTTTTTATGCTGCCATCACTAATGTCGAATAAATTTAATATTTATCTACAGTATTTAAAATATCAGCTGTCAACTAAGGCATAAAAAAATTTCATCTCGTAAAAGCACATGCGATCAATTTGAACGGTTTTTATTTTAACTGTCATACGAGGTCAACTTGAGGAGAAAAGATACCACAAAGACCTAGACCTCAAATTTTAATTTAAAAACAAAAACAGATTTAGTTATGACAATATTTATAATTTAATATTCCTGTGATAAAATCCAAAATAATTATACGATTTCAAAACAGTTTCCATTTTTTTATCCTTTTAAAAACAATTATGATTTTATGAAGAGTATTGTTTTTTTATTAACACGAGGAGCAAGCTATTGGCGCGACATTTGGGATAATATTTTGTCATAAAACTTAAGCAGACAAGTTTCACTGCGAAATTAAGAGTAAAAGTGCCTTTAGTTTGCTAATTTATTGTTGTACCTCTAAAGCAGGCCCGTGGTTATAAAATATTTTATATTACAAAGCAAGCTCAAAACATAAATTACGGCAATATTAAATCTATATAAATTGTACTATATTATTATACCTTGTAGCTTGAAATGAAGCGAATATATTGAGGAAAACAAACCGTTCCCAATATGCTGTATACCATTAAAATAGCTAAAAAGTATCATATGCCTGCTCCACTTTTTCAAAATTATCACTCAGCTACTACTGAAAATCATTTTTTCCTATTTCTAGTAAGCAATCTTAAACTAACTACAAGTCAAATTTGAGTTCATCTGCGAACTAAAATATTATATTATAATGTGCCAAGTGGCTCGGTTTTTCTTGTATTTTTTTTTTGGATCTAATCTGTCACTGAACTGGCTAAATATTGATATTCAATCAAAAAGGGAGTTATCCCTTGACTCAAAATAAGATTTCATTTCATTGAGTCCTTGTTATTTTGGGGAATCTAAATACACATTTACCCATAATCTGTAATGTTAAAAGAAATAATATGATTGATCAATGTATGTTGACCTTATCAAGGGATTAATTCGATATTAATCGGAAGTGAATTCTGACATATATTGTTTATCAATATATACAATTTTTTTTTTTTAAGAATTTACTGGGTTCAGTGATTTTTCATTACTAAATTAGATTACTATTGGTGCTTTTTTAACCGTATTCTTCATTTTTTTCACTCATTTAGAAAATGATATTGATAGGTTAAATTATCAAAGATATCTGTTTCGCAGTAAGAGATTAGTGAGAATATACGTGCCAAATTTAAAAACTTTCATGCTTGACAGATTACGAAAAAATCCAGTACGAAATCGATTGGAAATGATACGATCAGAATAGCGTTTCCTAAAGATAAATAATATATAATCAGATCTAGAAACACCTTTATAATACACGTATATTTTTGAAAGTTTCAAAACTATTTTCAGCTTGCACTAGCTTGAATAGTTTCAAGTAAGATACGCAAGATTTATATCTTGGCTAGAGTAAAATAAACACTTGCAAAGTTGCAACTTACATGCACCAATAAAACTAATGAAAATTTCCATTGTACTTTCATTTGAAATTGTATGCAATGCGCAAAAAGTATACTTCTTTCTTGATTAATATGGCTATATCATGCTAAAATAGGACCAACAATAAATTTAATTTTACTTATACGCGTATTTTATAATGATCAACCCAGCTTCGCTTATCATGAACAATCTATAGTGATAAATCATTAATCTCAAACAAAATATTTATATGGAATAACTGGTTAAATATTAATAACAGTCGATGAAAGATAACCAAACGAATCGTAAATTTACCATAAAAACTAAACTGCATTGCATACTTTATAAATACATATTTTTTATATAATGATACTCTACCGCAAAATTACAGTAAACGCGTTTTAATGATTTTACGCACACCCTTATCATACGAATTATATATCATAAAATTGATAAATTACGCAATTATGTACTTTTTAGTAAAATATCTTATGAAGCTTTTCCACTTGAAATTGACAGCTAAAAGTTGATCATCGTTTGAATTGGAATTTGCACAAAGCATTAAGTGTACAAATATACATATATATATATATAAATGAATGTCTGTCTGTCTGTCTCTCCTTTATGCATTCCTACGCCATTAATCCAATTGCGATAAAACTTTGTCGAATTATTTCTTAGACTACCGGGCAAAATATAGGATACACAGAATTTGATTTGATTACAAAAATTAATTGAATATTTACGAAAAACAGGTTTTCATACAAGACTATTCTAATACAGAATGACCATTTATGAAATATTGTATCCATAGCAACGCCGAAAATAAATCTGTCACATGCACTCACCTGTAGGTACGTACGTAAGGTACTGAATATTTTGAAACAAAATTCGATTTTCGAATAAAGTATTTCAATGTTTGAATTTTTACAGACTTTGTTGTTTTAGTTTTATGTCGAATGACAGAACGAATTGAAATTAATATTATGTAAAAATCGTGTGTGATATAGAAAGAGTAAATTTTAGAATTCCAATTGTTATTCGACTTCGAATAGTATTATATCAATCAATTTTTTTTATTTTTCAAAAGAGAGATATATCGGAAACTTTGACATTTTCTCTCATGAAATTGCCTCTTCTGTATTCTGACCCCGTATAAAATTTAAATTGCAATTAACTGAAGCTCCACGTATAAATATTTATTACATATTATGATCTATCTTTGGTATCGATACTGCATATAACGGTGAATAGTCGCATTAAACGATTGCGGACTTGTACGGTAAATACGCAATAATATTTCAGCGCGAAACCTGTCGGAAACTTACGGGATTGCAATTAAACAAGGTTTGTTTCCGTTTAGAAAATAATGGTTAACTATATTTCACTCACAAAGTGTTTAATGCTATTATCTTGTCGCATATGCATAAGCTTTTGAAGGAAATAATTTACATAAAACATATTATGTATGTATTATAATATATAAAATATATTGTAGTAAGTTTATACTCTGCGTAGAGCTGTTCTCAGCCACTGCCTTACAGTTGGTGTCTCTTTGGCTAGATTCTTGCTTAGGATCTATATATCTATACAATCAACGACCATCATATATTTTTTTAAATATTATGTGTGAATAGATCAGTTCAAATTTATTTGTGAATCATACATAATGTGTCTGTCCACGGTACAGTAAAGCTCTTTTTGAAAGCATATTAATAATGCAAAGATACCAAATCTTTTTGAGCTTAAAAGCTACTTTTTCTCATATATAATATATATTTCTAATAAAAATCTTCTACGTTCCCATTATATCACGCATAGCAACGATATATTTTTGTATTTTTAATTATTCAATGTCAAAAGCATTAATTCAACAATGCGGAAGGAAGGAATTATAAAAAGCTTCACGCTCATTTCCATCGTTAAAAAGTATTTGAATATTGTAGATTCTTTTTTAAATATTGTCCCTTTTGGCATTGTGTAGCATTTTCAATCGTCAAATAAATCGGCTTATAATTATTACTTAGTTGCGCACTACTAACAAGGTGATTGAAGTCAAACGTGGTGTAGACCACGTAGGTATTGTTTAAATATATTCAATATGAGAATACATAGATTCACATTAACGTATTTTTTTCGTAGTGTTATTTAAAATTCTTAAAATACTATGTTATTACTGTATCGAAGAACTAGTTATTTTACTTATGGATTTTGTTTTGGTTTATTTTGACATATCGTTAGTCATTATACAATACTATGATTAATACCATCTTAATCAATGGATGCGGTCCAATGACAGTAATTCACATGTCAACTGTCACTCATAATTCATCTATTATATAAACTATAATAAAAAACGTTTTTGAGTGACTATGTGATTTGTAATATATTAAGACTATTGCAAATTAGGTGAAGAAATTTTACGCATTATTCGTAAAATAAAATATTCTTTTTTTATATTTTCATCATTTTTAAATTACACAAAATAAAGTTCGAAACAATAAACAAAAAGATTCATCAAATTTTTGACTGCCCCAGGCAAAAAAAACGCAAGTATATGTGCTTTTAAAATGTTTACAAGCTTTTTTCTGAGTTTTATATTTGTTTTTTAAAAAACAAAACTTGAAGGCTAAGTTTGTATATTTACTTATTCGGTTTTTAAAACCATTGAACTATACCTAATCTTTTGAGATACGTAAATAATAAAATAGTTATTTATTTATTTGAACGAGTAATGAATGCTTGAGAGATACAGTAAATTTTCTCTAACTAATTTGAATATCCTAAATATTTAGGAAAGTATCTTGTTTCATGAAAACTTATGATATTTCATTGAAAATATAAAAATAAAATTAAAAAAAAAAAAAAAATACCAAATCATACCTTCATCAACACATATTAATATTTTTTTATGACAAATATTTATTTATTTATTAGTTCTAGTTTGTTAATTAACATGATACTTCCAAATACGTTTTGTGTAAAAGAAAAATGAAGTAAATTTTTATATCGAACACGATATCGAAGGGAACACATTTAACGCTATTGAATGATAATGTTGTATATATTGACGTTTTCCGCGTAGATTTTAATAATTAGTTAGTTAGTTAGTCGTTTATTATTTCAATATTTTTTTCCTATAATTATTAAATTTGAAAAACAAATGAACTGACAATTTGTGTTATTAAATCCATTATGAATTTTTATCTGAGGAAAAAGATTGTGGTTGTAAAACTTCAATCACAAACATCTATTCTCTCATCAGCCTTATGCCAAGTCATTATGCATTTCGACATTCTTTATTCTATCAATTTGACAATTGACATAAGACTTTCACGTATATTTATGTCAACATGTTCAAATTTAAATTTATAACAGCAAAAAAAAATAAAAACTACAAACTTGAACAAAAAATTGCTTTTAACAAAAAATATTAATAATAACATGAACAACTTGTAAACGTTTCTATCCACATTAACATTGCATGACATAACTGTTTTCTTTTTTATTAAATAAACAAAAATACTATTACAATTGAAACACGTGTAAAATAAAACGTTTTAGTTCTATAATGACGTGAGATACGTGTAAAAAGTTGAAACGTAAATCCATTGTAACAAACCTTATCACACGTTTTTATAAAGCTTGTTTACTACCGCAAGAACATCGATGTACAACCATAATATTACGCATTTTTTGTGAAATAATTTCCTATAAATGATATTTTTGATATTTATATAAATTAATAGTAAATACCAATCGGTAATTTATCTTCGCACTGGTCGTATGAGATGCTCATTGTAATTACTGTCCAACTGTTGGGCCCAACACCGTAAACAATATACGTCTTCAGCGAAAGGGATTGCTTCTGTTTACTTTTTCCATAATTAAATACATAATTTATTCTTCGAATTGTGTTTGATTCTTTTTGAACAATCTTCTGAAATCGGTCATGGCGACTTGGTGTAACATTAAATTGAAAGCGAAATCGTAGATTAAACTTTTATTAGTGCAACACACGTTCTTCAACCTCAACTCTGTTGAACAGTAATAACCTCAAATATGTTTCTGGGAATCACTTAGAAACACTTACTATTAGCATATTAAAAAAGGTTTCCAGCATGTGATAAAGGTTCTGTAAAAATAGAGATTTCGTTATTTTCAACAACTTATTTCGTACAAAATTCGGTACGTGTCAAATAATCTGTAATAGTATACAATAGAATACTGTGAATTGACGATTTGCAATAAATGTTAATTAAATCCTTGTAAATTTGAATATTTTATTTTTATTCTCAAATTATGTTTTTCTAATATATCTATCTATAACTGTAGATGATTGTTTTTTTTTTATTATTACTGTATTTTGAATCACGTCAAACAAGTCTACAGAATGACGTTGTGCGATAAAGTAAGATGTTTCCCATCGCTGTAATACAAAACATAAACCGAGCGATCATTTCACAATTGCAATTGTTCATTTACGTGATTGACAAGGTTTTGTTATTTCTTAACCTTAGCACGTTCTCTATTTACGCAAATAAAATAAAATGATCTACTTAACAATTATTCTTCCAATACATATCTATGCAACATTGTAAATTGAGTCCTTAACTAAATGTAAGCAACTTAGAAACTGGTAAAGTAAGGTTTGAATTGGCTTTTTTATTTTATTCGTTAATATTAAATTATAATATCACACTGTAACGTTTTCATGGCTATTAAAAAACCTTTACATATTTTTACGACACCACATTTATGTATGGATTTCTGAAGCAATTATTTCCAGTAGTGTTATATTAAACCGTCATTAAACTGAAACCAACTTATCAATAAGGTATTTTATGATACGTCTTGTAGCGTAAACATATATAATATTGTTATGTCTTAACTTTGCAATGTAAGTAGTGACAGGCGCTTTTACATTTTGCGATCGTATTACAAAATAGTATCATAGATGCTGTATTTATTTTTTTACTTATACGTGATTAATTTAACTGCTGGACATTCTTTAATTTCCAATAACGAATTTTTGAATTCTGATAGGTTCTTTTAACTAACTTTAAATTATTTTTTTTCTATACAAGATTTCAGTTAATGATTAATTTTTACACGCTGAAAAAATAGCAATGTATTTTATTCTACAAAATTATTTTTAACAAATATAGTTGATAGCTATTTCGGCTCACGCCATCGTCAGAACTATTCTGACGATGTCGTGACGATTCAGAGTTCTGACGATGGCGTGAGCCGAAATAGCTATCAACTATATTTGTTAAAAATAATTTTGTAGAACTAAAATACATTGCTATTTTTTCACCGTGTTATAATGGAGTTCTACCAAGTGAATGCCAATTCAATCAATAAACTAATTTTTACCTTTGATAAGCGTAAATAATACCGTATAAAATTAAACAGGCTTTATATAGTCGACGCAAGTACCCAATCGGATTCGTGTTTTTCAAGTTATATATTGCGTGATGTATATTATGACATATGTATGTATGCTCTTGTTTTTGACATAGATTAAATATTGATAAGTAGGGAAATTTTTTCATAGAGCTTTAAATATTATACTTCATGATAAAAACGGTAAAGTTTATACATATGTGTAATTTTGTATGCTCCGAAATGCAACACGCATGAGGAAGTGATATTTAGTAATATTTTAAGGATACTCTATAACATCACGCCGTCGACCATATAACTCGAAAGATGATCAAAAACTATTAAATTAACAATTTTACCTAATTCACCAAATTGTAGATATTCAAAATTATAAACTTTGTTTTGAAACTTTCTAACATTGATTTCGTTTGACATTCAATATTATAGACAAAATTTACTGTATTTTTAAATCTCTTTACAGCACACGTTATTTATTTATATATATATATATATAAGTATTTTCTTATATTCCAAAGTTCACTTTTAAGGAATCAACTGTCACTTCTTGAAGGAAAGGCATATTTTTTTCTTATTTCTAAAATATCAGTTAATAATGCTCGCGATGAGCGTAACCGGTTTTGATCATAAAACTATATTGTGGAAATACGTACCACAATATGTCAGTACCCACTATTACAATGGTCTTAAAATTAGCGATTAAAATAAAAATTTCATTGTTTAAATATTTTTTAAAGCTAAATTCGACTTCTCACGATAATTTTATATTGAAAACTTTGTATTTAGATTAGTTCAAAAGTGTTTTCAAACATTTTATAGTTGTTTTAGATTTTATTTGCCAATTTTATTTTTTTCACTGCTGATATTTTATAGTACATGCCAATATTGATAAAATATTTGTTCGGTATAGCAATCCTTATGACTATACTGGTTTTTAACAACCGTTCGTTCTTTGTGCTTTAAGCATTATCATGATTCTTCTTAACATTTACCGTTGAAGTTTTCCACATCTCGAATAATGACAATAGGCAAAGCGACAGTCCAAAATCCACGTTAAAAAGTTATCTCAGAAACATACACACGCTAAAACACGCGTTTTAAACTTTCCAGATAAAAATTTGATTGACGATGCATTTGTTGCAGCTTACGTTGCGTCCAATAAGAATAAGTTCGACGAAATATTGTGGTATCATTAATAATTATTACAGCATTCTGGCATTTATTGGTAATTAAATTTAGTCGGTTGTTATAACAATGACAATAGAGTAATAGATTACTATATATCAAAGAAGATAACTAATCATTCTTTAATAAAAGTTTTAATATAGTGGTCTTATGAAAAGTGATACAATATGTATAATTATTTAATGCATTATTTATGTAAATCTCCTACATATGGCCCATGAAAGCCTGCTTCCTGCTTATCCCTTTAACGCTTAAATAAATTCCGTCTTCCTAGAACCCGCTAATGGCCGTTCATATGATGAACTTGGTAAAACTGCAGGACTCTGGGATGACCTGAAGGGATAATAAAGGTATCTTGTGATAGGCATATGTTCCAGAAGGAGAACAGTGCTACAAAAAATGAGTATATAACCTCTCAATGATATCTTGACAAAATTTAAATTTTACGATACTAAAAATACTAATAATTTAGCATTTTCATAACAATTTTGTTCAAAATATATATTTATAATATATCTCAAAACTTTTTACATTTTTCGTTCAAAAATCCTGCTTGAATATTAAATAATATTTTTGGATACAAAAAAAAGGGTCTGGAGATTTAAATAAATAATGTTTATTAAGTGAAATATTTGATGTGATCAATGAAAATGTTCTTTTTCAGCTAAAGTTTACAACAAATATGTGCATGCATTTTTATAATTGTGATACTGGTTTAATTTAATACTCACAAATTTAAAGAAAAGGTAAGGTCATTTGGATAGTTCACTCAAAAAAGTAACAATCATTGCCATTATATAATATTTTATTGTGCTATTAAATACTGTTTTACTTTTAGACCACCTTTTACCGTATAGACGCAACATTTTGAAAAATAAACCTACTGACACGTGTCGTGGGTCTATGCTTACGATATACAAAACAAGTATCCATAAACAATACAAACCAAATACAAGCTTTTCGTGATCATATCGTGATGGAGCCAACTTCAAAGCTTTTGATGCTGCATATTATATAAACCTGATCGTAAGCTCTGCATGCTAGTGGAATATTATCAAATCATACAGAGAGAAACGTGATTAAGTCTCATTGAAAAAAAAAACATCCACATATTACTCGCCCTATTCTTTTAAGTAATGATCATTTGTCATGCTTTATATGAAGATATAAAATTTTATATGAATATCAATAATAAGCCTGATAAATAATATTTTTTGTCATGTAAGCTCCAGTTGTATCATATTAGGCAAGACTTCGCGGCTTTATTTATTGTATACGTACCGTAATCTGAGTAAGCTACCTTTGTCATACCGGAAAATTTTTCTCTAAATTTTATTACGTATTTGAATGAATTTTATATTAATAAAATACAAGTATAATAAAGTATTGACTGAGTTACTTCATAAATGACTAATTGATAAAATATAAGAATGTATGAAAAATTTCTCAATAAAAAAAATCTATTTGTCCAATAACAATGTTTTTGGAAGAAATTATTTTACTGATACATGAGAAATATTTTTCTTATCACCTCCTTAAAGAGCAAAAGAGCGTCTCGTAGACGAATAGTCAACGCTTATAAGCGTTTGTTATATTTGTTTCTTTTTGTCAGTGCCAATCCATACGAATTCTCGAAGTGACACTGCCATGAATATATTAATCAATTTTTATTCAAAGCCTAAATGTTTGATCTTTAAATTTCCTCTCATCAATCTTTTTTTTTAACTAATTAATTCCTCAGTTCTATTCTGTAACGACTCAAAAAATACAAACATAATCGTCTACTGTAAATTATTAAAAAAGTTTGTCTATTAGAAACTCTTTTGAAAGAAAAAAAATTTGGTTTTTTAAAACATTTGTAGCATATAAAGAAGTGATATTTATTTCTAATAAATTATAATTCTAAGGATTAAACAGTATTTTTTTAGTATAATATTTACAGAATACTGATGATTATTTTTTGGAATTGATAGACATCGGTATTCTAATCATTTCCTCTTACTTTACACAAGTCTAAATGTTCTTGACTTGTTGCATTTTTGATCTGAAATATTCTAGTGTTTCTTTCCTAACTCTTACCATCTGCCCTTATCAAATCCTAAAAATTAAAGTTACGTTACTTAATGAAAATATATTCTTTTCAATTTTCCTTATTGAAATTTCGTGCAATAAAAGCTCCATGTTTTATCACTGCTTAAAGATGCAGAACGGTCGTAAAGTCGCTAGTAACAAAACATGAGAAATTGTATTGTATAAAGTTTTAACAATTCAACCCCAATATGAAAATTCCATAACACACCCTCATAAATACAGTACAATAAATATTTTCAGATGATCAATTTGGAGCCCACTTGATACACATTTTGAATACGAATTTTTTTTTTAAAAGCTGTCAAACATACATCATTAATTGTTGTATTAATTTGTTTATGATAAAGCTGATACTTTCTTATAAAACTGCAATAAAAAAACATTTGATGACATAACAAATATTTTATTTCGTTAGTATTAGTATTTTGTTCAGATGTATTTGACTGCACCTCAGGGGTGGAGTATTGAGAAATACATTATCGACTTTTGTTACAAGAATGATTTATTCAGAGACAATGATTGCCGGTGAAAAGAGCTTCTCGGAAAAGGTGAAACTTTTGGAACCACGCAACTTCTCCGTCGTTGCAGCTAAGCCCACGCCTTCTTGGATATTATATGTTAATTTTATTTCACTTGACTATTCCCAATTGTGCATTTATTATGTATCTAAGCTTTTTTCAATAAAACCACATATTTTTCGGATTCTACCAATTATATTTCTAGAAAAAATGTAATGGTGAAAGCTCACCAGCTTTCTACTGCATTATTATTTTTAAAACTTGATAAATTGATATGTTTAAGTATGACATTGATGCTTTGACGAGAACTCAATCCTTTGTTTCATTTTCTCTTATTTTAAACTTTAATGCAGTTATTAAACTTTAAACAATATTTATAAACTAAATGTTCAAAGAAAAAGAAATGTTTTTTCTTCTTATTAACAAGGTAATAAATTTTAACATAGCCTCGTAAAAAATGTTAAATTTAATGTGGTAAATATTATTGTATAAAAACAATATTATTTAATTCGAAATTTGTTTGAGAAACATCACTAAATAGCTGGGTACCATCTTGTTACGTTATAAGACATTATTGTATTGAATAACAACAGACTCAAACTCTCGGTTGGTTTACTAATTATGAGCAACAAAATATCGTACGCATAATTTAACTTGCTAGTACTTGCATACAAATTAAATGCAATTCATCTTTCCAACTAATTAATTTCAGGTATCTCGTTAGTCAGCCGCATTTCACGTCTGCGGCTTCAATTCAATTATTAAATACTTTTTGTATTCTATATCTTGTCTCGTATACGCTGTAAAGTCATCACTTTCCATTTAAGACAATGCATCCCTTATTTTTGTACCGCTACGGGGAGGCAATGAAGTTTAAAGTATATGCAATAATTTCTGCGAGGAAAACTATTTTAGTTATAATTTTGAAAATTTAGTGTCATTGTATTAAAGTAACAAGCTTGGCCGTTGGAACAGGAGAGAGGATGTGTTGTGAGCCTTTTCTGCACAGCTATATATAGATAAGCGAATGTTAGTTTAAGCATAGTTCTGACAATGGCGTGAGTCGAAATAGCTATCAACTATATTTGTTAAAAATAATTTTGTAGAACTAAAATACATTGCTATTTTTCACCGTGATATAATGGAGTTCTACCAAGTGAATGCCAATTCAATAAATAAAATAAAATTGGTATTTACTTTTCATTAAATATTTCAAATAAATGCATTATATTTTAATGATTATGTACATATATTTCGTGAGTTTCTTGGAATGGCTCAAGTAAAATATTGAATAAATATAACGGTGTTTTTGTATTATGATCTATGTTTATCTTCGTGGAATAACTCATGGCACGATTATAATAAAAGTGTGACGTTAGTTTGATCCTTTTTCTGAATCAGAATATATTATTTAACTTATTTTAAGTTAAATTGAAAAAAGAGCGAAAATAACATTTAACAAAAAGTCTAGGAAACAAAATGTGTGAGTTGTTTTCAACCATTGTTTGCAGGTATTTTTTATTCATTTTCCACCTAAATAAAGCAATTTTAAAATGTTAAGTTTGACAGTGAAAATGAAAAAAAATCCATTATTATGAAGTGGCTATTTAAACAAATACACACTTTTAGATTATATCGAGCAGTTTTTGAAAACCTATAGCCTGAAGAAATTTTATATGTTATTAAGTTAGGAATTAAAACTATCGACATTATTAATGGAACAAAATATTTTAGGAATCATTAAGCTCGATAGTTTTTAAATGATCTGTATAGCTAATATCAAAACCTTTCCTGACGATTTAATCTAGGTACGTTATAACGTGTTTTGCTACTTTCTTGAATCCAAATGTTTCTAGTGCACTGACTACCGGATTGTTTTTCCATTTTTAAATGACTCTAGTCGAAAAAATATGTACGGGCCCCTTGCTAACTGACTGCCGCCTTACGTTTCCTTTTATTCATAGGCTTAAAGTAACATTAGTGGTTAATGTGTAATGAAATTTATTATTCGTGTACATTCGGCATAGAATAAAGATAGAGTGGGCGTGCGTGTAGAAACACAATTAATTTTATGACATACGGCCGTCATGTCATGTCTCATGTCATCTACTTGGCTGTGACTTGCGACATCTATGTACGTACCATGCATACATATTTGCCTTCCCACAGCTCAGGGATTTAATATACATTACGTTTTTCATCTCTCCTATTAAATGTTTACTAATAATAATTACACAGTTTGATACCTTGTGAGATATTAGTTAAATAGTCAGTAACATTAACGAAATATAAATATTATATTACATTGTTATATATAAAACCACTGTTTTCAAACAAGTGGCATTAAAATGTTGCAGTTGAACTACAAGTATTATTATTCGTATTTTTTACAATTACGTGTGCGTTATTTAAGATAAAAATCAATTATTCGTAATTTTATTAAATTATTATCAACAAGGCGATTTTGTTAATATGTAATGTTAAATAAAACATTTTCAACTGAACGAATAAGTTTAGAGGCACAAGGCCCTTAACTTTTTTCCATACAACAAAATTAAGACAACGTAAAATAATAGATAATTTTACTTTTGAATATTTATTTAAAACTATTCCTGTTTCGCTTTTAAGGTGTTAACTGTCACTTCTTGATGGAAAGGCATGATAATTTAAATAATAAAAACACATTTTTTTAGTACTTATTTCCACAATATATTTTTTGATCAGGACCGGTTTCGCTCATCGCGAGCATTATCAACTGATGAACTTTTGATCAGTTGATAATGCTCGCGATGAGCGAAACCGGTCCTGATCAAAAAATATATTGTGGAAATAAGTACTAAAAAAATGTGTTTTTATTATTTAAACTATTCCTGTTTGTAATGTAAGGCAAATGGATTACTGATGGAGATAATTTTAACAGTTAAGTTGTTAAACAAAATTTTGTTTATTATTTGGTCAAATTGATTTCCCAATCGATTTATGGATATAAACGTACAGGCAAGGATATCTGTGATGTCTTGATTCGTTTGTGCCTATCAAATCCTTAAAATGAGACGTAGTAGGACTATTCAACGACTTTTTTCATTACTATGTTCTATAACAATAGGGAGTAAAATAATATGTTTCAAACAGGAGTGAACTTGGGTTAAACATGAACATTTTAATCGTAAAGCATCATTCTCGAGTTCTGTCATTATAAACTTTTATTATTTAACCAACAAGACGCACAATTAGTGTTCTGTTATAGTTTGTTATAAAATAAAATGTCTTTATTATGGAAGCAATAACGTTTTTACACTCTGTTATAAAAGGGTAGTTTATAAAGTGAAAATTTTTGCATTCTAAGCTGATGGTTTGCCATGGGTATATTATTTTTGCCAATCAATAAAATGCTCATAATACTGCAGCCATAAAGTAAAAGGAATATATTTTAGATAAAGAAGGACGAAACAGTTTATTTTAAGTTTTCGTAACGATGCCATTTTTTTGTACATGTTTGCTGTGAAATAATTAATACATATTACATGTTGTAAAACGTAGCATTTATCTACTTCAGTTTTATAGCAAAAGAAATTAATACTCAAGAGTTATACGACAAAGTAAGCAAAGTCCTCAATCTTGAGATCACAACTCTCTTTGCCAGCAACAATATTACCACTGGATCTAAATTGCTAAAATAATTAAAATTCATAATTAAAAGCTACATTAAGAGCTTAAAATAAGCGGCAAACCTTAAATAAAACTACAATATTTATCTAGTTTATTTTCATAATATCAACTATTTAGTTTTATAATGCATGTATAATATTTGGAATCAATCATTCAGTTCTTTAAAATTACAAACTGATAAATGTAAGTCTTATCCAATAATTTATGTAAAAATATTAATATGATAAAAAATCAGGTAAATAAACAAACGGTTGATGAAGTATGACAAAAATATAAGTAAATGGTCCTGATCGTAATTGAAAAATGGATACAAAACAATTTATGTGTGATTTAATTTTTTAAATGTAACGGCTTTCCATCTAATTTGAAAATTAATACATCATATTATTACGTTTGATCGGTCAATAGCCGCGAGGGTGCACAAAAACGCTCTCTTAGTCATAGGTTGCCCTTCTCAATTCTGTTACGGGACATTACCGTGCAGTAGTAATATTTTAATTAAACAAAATAAAAAAATAAAAGTTTTAAGATCTTTACACAAATAAACAAAAAAAATATCAGCAATTAAAAAAAAATATATGAATACAACAGTTTCTAAATTTGAAACACTAAAAGAACCTAATCTAAATTGAAAACATATCTTTTATATAATATAATAAATCAAATGAAAATAATTATTATGAATATAAAATTCACACTTACACTGGTCATATTAGTTAAGTTAAGTTGTTAGGTGAGCTTGTAATTTTTTTCCTATCGATAGAATTTACTTATATAATATATATTTGTACAAGAATCAATATATTTTCAATAAGAAATTATTTGAATAGAAAACTTATCTTAGGTAAGTAAGTTTCTTTAGGTGAGTAGTGAACAATATAAAAAACGTCGTATATTACACAATAGCGTCGGGTGTCCTGATTTTTATAAAATAGACAAAAACGTTTTAGTTATAAAAAAAAATGCATGAATTTATACTAAATATTTGATAATATTATATTTTCGTGATGTATGTATTATATTTTCACTAAGCGCAAACGCTCTTGTGAATACATTTGTTTATTTTTGATTACACTACCTTTCACTGTATTTCAATTTCACATATTATTTAAAGATATTCCAATACGTTGATATAGTCTGTATAATGTTGATTGTAAGTTTATAGACACGCGACTGCGCGGATTTACATTTTGAGCCACAATCTGTCATGTTAAGCTTTTCTCAAACAATTAATAATTAATATTTAATAAATGTCTTCCGGACATGCAGTTCAACGAAACATTCGTGTACGTTCATAAACTACTATTGTGGTTTTACTTGGGTTCATTCCACACCCAATTTAAGAACACACACTATACAGCTGCAACGAGAATAATTAATTAATAATGTATGCGCGAAGCTAACCTTGGATTCATAATGTGAGTTGTAATTCAATTCCATCAACATAAATTTAAAAACCTAAACAATGTCTCTGGTAAAATGCACTGTTATTTTGAAACCATATACCATAGGTATATCATATAACTATGTATACCTTTTTTATATATAAAACAGAAATAATACTGTTACAATGTTAATTTTAAGCGACAGGATCTATCGCCGATATTACCGGCGTAATAGTTTATACATGTAAAAATACTACAAATTAAGTTCGTTCTCTTCAAGAACTGATAGTGAAAGCCTTAAAAATATTATAAATAAATGTTTTTTTGTGCTTTTTATAACATTTTCAGCTGTTAAGCGAAACTGGTTTTGATATTTTTAGTATGTTTACAAAAAAGGGACTTAAATGTTGAACGTACTTCAATTCCAACGAGAATTCGAGCTATGCGTTAATTAATACTAAAATGATATTCAAACAACTGTTATTCAAAAAAATAATATTATGGCATTTATTCTTTCAATTGTTCTCAAAAGTGATTCGCTTTTTCATTAACTTTATAAATAAAAAGCTCGCCTAGCATTATTTTGAAAACAAAAAAAGCAGCAATGTATTTTAGTTTTCAAAATACATTGCTATTTTTGCACCGTGTTATAATGGAGTTCTACTAAGTAAATTCCAATTCAATCAATACATTATTTTAAATCTGGTGGAATTGATCATATACGTTAACCAATGGATGGGTATATGTATAAATGGTGTCTGCTTGTCGAATTCAAGCCAAGGTAACAACTCACTATCTTATCTAAAAACAAATACTATAAAATAATTAAAAGGATCACATATTTCATGGTCAACATTGATATCATTAACATCAATTGATGTCATACTTGCAAATACATGAATTTCCCGAAAACAACTAGCAAAAAATCTAATCATGTCATAGTCGCTGCATTTCAAAACACGGAAACGGCTGAGTAGTGCAAATAATGACAGTTACCAAATGTCAATAACATTGTTATGTTAACATTCCCAGAAAATTTTTATCGCTCGATAATACAATAACCATAGGTATTGACGTATCAAGGACAGTTGCGTACATTTTATTGCCTAAGATTGCTATTCAGATGGAAGACCGTAGGAGTATTTTGCATTCCAAATACTCAGTTTATTTAAATTGAAAATCATTTACAAATGAACGCTAAAGAAGCTTTAAGCTCTCCGCACAAAAGATGTTGGTTGAATTTTTCAACAGATATCGCTGCCATCTGTTGTCTATATTTAAAACGTTTTTTTTTTTAATAATTTTCGTCCGCACTACACACATAGCATATGAACTTTTTTTATACTTCTGTGCAGTAGTTCTTGAATAAAAATTATTTGTTACACAGCTGATCCAATATCTCTTTTTCGAGAGAATGAGTTCATAATGATATTACTCTATCAGTCCCGGCCCATTTTTGAACAAACGGCATTTTTCTTAAGTTTTTACTAAAAGTGTGATAACTGTGGTAATATTGAATAAAACCAAATCACTTCCCCATGTGTAGAGCCACACTTTAATACTTACACATGTACTGAGTCTCACTAATTTTTTTGGTTTGCACACACTTCGCAAGTTCTATAGGAGCTACTTTTTCTGTTGGCGGTATAGGGATCTTAATCTATTTTTTTTATATCCCCAAAACAATCTGTTTGATGAATCTTGCATATATTTTCCTCGGAGTGGACTCGGTGCCACTTCTATTTTGTCTCCAGGAGGGGGAATGTTGGTGTAGTGTATTGCACGCGAAACGATTGTGTTTTTAGATCGTGTAAACCAATACTTTCATGGGTGATAAAACTAATTGAATGATTGTTTTGAGTCTTGGCAATTAGAAAACATTAAAATTCTTTGTCAAATACTTAATTTAATGTATCTAATTTGCTTTTTTAGAAGGGCCAGTCTATCACGTCATAACACGTTTCCGGGATTCAGTGTGCTAAGAGAGGTCTTGTCTCTCTCGCTCTGCATTTTTTTATTCATTATTATCCATGTATAAAAGCATATGTACAAGTATTCAAGCTCGCGGACACTGTAAATAAAAACAGCGATGCTGACCATCTGCAGTTATATATATTATAGTAAGGAGATAATAAATAATACAGAATTAATCGTCTTAAAAATAACATTATGTGTATCAATAGCTTTTTGTTATATAAAACGTTTTTCTAAGCTTGAATATTTGGTAAGCTATAATATTACTTTGAAAAAAACTAATTGATATCAAACCTTTCCTTATACAATACTCACGCAGTTCTTTTTGTACTTTTGGGTGTGTGTGTGTTTTTTTTTATTCGTAAAATATTGTGAATATTTTAACATTATTTTGATGAATTATATTAAGCGTTTTATTTTTATAGCAAGATTATTGAAATAAGCAGGTCACGGTACAACATAGAGCAGCGCGTAACAAAAATGCTATACGAATTCTTAGGGAAAATAAGCAAAAACCATCTTTAAAACTGAAAGACTGCGTGTGATATTGCCCATAAATAGTTTTCAAAAATTTGGAAAAAAACGTTTATCGTCCGTCAATAGTACATCTAAGTAAAAAAAAATTCAACAAATAATATATATGCACTCTGTTTTATATGAATAACAAAATGCTTTTATTAAAATTGACTCCGTAATGAGCTTTCAAGTTGAATCGCTGCATTGCACAATAAATAGCGAATCAATCGATATTATGTAAATTTTAACCTGTTGTTGGATGAAAGTATTATCATCGTTCAGGTAAATGCATAATATGTACAAAATAATATTCTTTTGTGTGCTACAATTTCTTACAAGTAAGTTCAATGCTCTAAAGATGTTTCAGATAAAGGTTTCTGGACCTTGACAAAGAAAAATGATAAATAAATGGCTATGCAGGTGAAACACTCGGTCAAAGGTGAGTTTGTGAATGTATAATGTTTTCGTATGTATTGGTGAGTGTCAAACACAACATCTGTTGTCGATTGTCCGGACAACAGCACGGTATAATAATTTAAAGGCGTTTTAAACTTGTATGGAAATCGCAACAATTAATAACAGTTGTATATATATTTTTTTTTTAATCTAATTGTTCAAATTTGTCACGCCACGTTAGCTTTTTCTGTTATCGTCATTCAGCATCTTCAGGTAAAGGTACAGCAAAACTTGAATTAATATTTTTTTATACTTTTTTGAAGCAATTTAAATAAATTTCCTAATTTCTTTCTTAATTTCCAGATTGAAAGATAGTTTAAATAGTATATTTTTAAAATAAATACACAAATAAAAGAGTTTTATATTTTTAACTACACGGTAAAAAAAAATTTTAGATATAGTTGATAGCTATTCGGCTCACGCAATCGTCAGAACTATGGCATGAGCCGAAACAGCTAAAATTTTGTAGAACTGAAATACAATGCTATTTTTTCATAGTGTTATAATGAAGTTCTACCAATAAAATGCCAATTCAATCAATAAATTTTTAATTATTTGAACATCCAAAAATGTAACAAAAATCGACTCTTATTTTTGGAGATAATATTATTGTGTTGTTAAATCAATCTATCTATAAACCATCAATAAAGGAACGTAATAATATATATTTGTATGTATCATCCATGTTCTCTACTAGTATGTATTATATGGACTTTTTTTTACGAGAACAGATTGTCTACGTTGCTCAACCTCTGAATCATAGAGTAGAAATATAATGAGAATTGAACCTTTGTAGTAACGATAAAAATAAATCATTGTTTTCTGGTACTTTTTCCACAATTTTATTTATTTATCAGTACCATTTATACTCAATTCAACATCGCTGAAAAAAAAACAGCTTTTTTTTATTTTATTTATTTCGCATCAGTAGAAATTCAAGTATTCAGCATAAGCAGCCTGAATCACAATATTAAATTATGATTTTTTTTTATATTATATATAGTTTAATGTTCATATTGTAAAATGTCAATCAAATCATAGCCTCATTCTTAATATTAAATACTGTATGGAATAATGATATTTTTTTCGGACCGAAAAAAATCACCTTCAAAGTTTTCTGGTTGGTAATCCATGCAACAGATCATGAGAGATAAAATAACGCAGTTGTCAGAGATATACATAAAGTATAAATCCAGCCAATAAGTTCGCAGGTTATGTCATCCTAACAAAAATAACGACAACCTCTTGAGAAAAATAATCTACGATTTTTTTCCTAAAATGAATACGGAAGATTTTTTAGATCCTCTAAAATGTTAACAGAACACAATAACACCACTGCCTCATAATGATTCATAGCAGGTTTCAAATGTGGTATTAGGCCTGCGTGAATAATTTATAAAAAATATACTGTTTTTCGATCCATTTTGATTGTTTTATTGTAAATAATTTTACAATATTATGTTGACCAAATGATGTATTTCATTAGTATTATTGCAATCAATCATTTTTTTCTGGTCTTGTAGCCAAGGGGTATTTTTTTCCATTCATTTTTTAGTTTTAATTAGAACACTTTTAAGGTGTTAACTGTCACTTCTTGATGGAAAGGCATGATATTTTAATTAGTAAAAATACATTTTTAGTACATATTTCCACAATATACTTTTTGATCTGGACCGGTTTCGCTCATCGCGAGCATTATCAACTGATCAAAGATTATAAACTGGAAATAAGCACTAAAAACGTGTTTTTACCATAAATCAGATTCAAAACAAAATGAGACTTTTGAGAACAATTTCTCTACATACAATCATTTCCAGGACTTATTTTTCTATGTGTACACTTTCAAAAAGTGTAGTAGTTAAGTAAAATACCTTTTTTATGTGTAATTATGTCAGTTGCAATGTGCACAATAAACTAAACCGGTCCCGATCATTCCTTTTAAAATAAAATGTGGCACAATTACCATGTCATAATTTCGTTTATTTTTTTAATATATTAATAACTTTTCACTAAAAATTGACAGTTAGAAATATTATTGACCAACCGATTTTATATAAAGGTAATAGGTTCGGAACTGTTTCTTATAATCTTACTGCAGCTCGGTAGAGAACATACTTTGAAACGAGGATATTATTTTTCAGAACACACTATATATTGCAACTTTGCCGTCATATGTAAGCAAACTACTAGTTCACTAGTTCACTAGCAATTAGTTATAATTAACAGTTTTATTCCTATAGCAAAATAAAGTTTTATTTTTACGCTTTGACCAGATCATAACTCAAGATATTATCTTGTGCTTGCTCTTTCTCAAAGGACTTTCGAGGTAATTTATTGTAAAAACCGTGAGAGAGCAAATATTAAAAGTATTCACAAATCGTATAAATCATTTGAGTTAGCAGCATGCGACGGCAGATATATTTTTATATTCGTTTGAATTTATGTCGTTGATCTCAAAGATAATCTTTAGTTTTATAATAACTCACGGTTGGTAGCAGGGATTGCAGTATAACCGACTTTTTGCGTGAAACGGTTTTCCGGTTATATAAAATAAACTGTCTGTTTCAGAAAATGTAGTAATGATATAATTAACAATCCTTAATACGCTGTAGTATTTCTTATTTAATAAATTATCACTTCAATTCTGAGACAGCTTATTAAATAATCATAATTTTTCTAGATATGTCTATCTTCTTACACAATGTTATACTAATAAAAAATGAATTAATCTTTTTTTACATTTCAATAAATGTAATCATTTCGGGTAGTTTCTATTTTTTAATTGAAACTTAACCACTCAATGTGTCCTAAATCTGACGTTGACAGTATGTTTTTTCCAGACTATATTCTTCTTCAGACATAATATAAGAAAGACGTAAAATATACGAAAGCATTGTTTTACGAAACAGAGTAACTTTAATCTATCCTATAAGTAGGTTACTCTGTTTATACCAGACAAAACGTTTTCGCGTAATACCCGGTAAATTTGTCATTTGATTCTTTCTCGGTAGCAGATTTACCGGTATGGCTAACCCTAGTTAAGATAAAAAGATACAAGCCACTAAATTATTTGTTTAATTGAGCACGTCAAAACGAGTTTAGTTACGCGTCATTTTTTAAATTTATCAGATTTTGAGAAAAAGATAATAAATTAGTTTGTTGGAATATTTTTACGCCGGAAAAATGATTGCGAAACACACTTTTATAAAGTAATTTAAAGAATTATTTTTTAGGCATTATTTTCTTTGATAGCTTGTCCGGAAATTCCGCCTTCAGACAGGTTTAAGTTATCGTGCAATCAATCTAATCAAGCTATAGGTCAATATAAAATTAACCAACGAGGCCCACTCGCTAATGAAAACCAATCCGTAAATTAAAGGATCAAATGAATACTTATATATATAGTTTTATAACGCAGCTGTTATTTAATCAAAAAAAATATATATGAATTGCACACTTAAGAATAAAAAAAACAGTTGGATCGATTTTTTCATATTTACCAATCTTTAGCTCTATGCTAAGAACATTTTTCGATACTTACAAATAATTAAAAATAAGAGTTGATAAATTCAGTAAGGTTAAAAGAAATGATATACTTTACATAAAAAGCTCTTTTCTTTAAATACTTGACATACATTGTTGAGAAAACAATAATTTTCAAATAACTCAAGAAATATTTAAATTAGTTTTTTTCATTTTATTTTATTAAATATATTATTAAATTTCTACATGTTACACCTTTCAGACAAATTTATTACAAGCGACAAACAGAAAACAATTTGTAAAGGTATATCTGAAACAATTTTAAAATCTATTTGATTATAATGTCATTCAATTTATACATGATAATTTTATGAACAATTCGTATAGTTAATGACTTTTTAATGAAAGTAAATGTAAGTGGGATATAACATGTAGAAATTTTTAAAAAATCAATAAATCAAATTTAATAAAAATTTCCTTCGTGACCTCTAATTAAATGTCGTAAATTGTATGATGTTAAGTTAATAACTACTTCGAAATTATACTATCGTCAGAACTATCATAGTAACATTATAAAACATTCATAATATATCATAAAGAAAAGCATAATTTCACTTGTAAAAAATTGATTTTCTTTAAAAAAATGATTGTACGTCATTACATTTAAAAACAACGAATTAAATGAATGAACATGCAGTTTTATAAAAAAAGTCTCCCCGCTCAATATGTTTGATTTTAGTGATGACGGTCATGCATTTTCGCGCTTAAAAATCACTTACGACATCGGCTTTAAAACCATAAACAATAACACAAATTGTTTCTCTACACATGCAGTAATAGAGAGACTGTTTCTGTGTTACATTTATTCACCTCTAACGAAATTACCTGCCGCGTTTCTGTTTGTGAAGTCACAATTTTGCACTCGAACTTTTGAAATACGTTCATTTTATTAAATATTAATAATTTATTTCCTTGGTCTGTCAACGTAGCCGATTGGTTTTGCAGTACTTGGATTATCGAAAACGGATATTTTATCTAAAATAAAACAATTCGTTTACTCCATCTACTTTATATCCTGAACGGTTGTTTGTGTCGATAATAATTTTAATAGACCTTATACTACAATAAATACATTGCAGAATGAAAAAATCAATTATTTATAACCCCGCGTACGTAACGACATGACAGTTTTAAAAACCGCTGCATCAACTTTATAATGTCTGCGGTTTTTCTACGACAGTCACCGTGAACTCATCTAGGAGGATATAATAAAAAAAAAAGCAATCGATAAAATTTATATATGATCTCATATGCTACATATTTTAATATTATTCTCAGACCAGTGCTTCAGAACTATGGATCAGTCTATCGACAATACTTTTCTAGTAAACTAAAAAACGTTTCTCTTTTTTTTCATATAAAATATTATAAATTCACTCGAGTCACCTTGAGAAACAAATAATTCACAAGCATTCCATATTTTTTATCGCCTGCAATTTACCGTCTACGATTGTTCGCTAATTGTTTACGACGCCGTCAATTTATCTTTAAATACTTTTTTTGACTTCTTCAAGTTAAAAATCTATAAGATTTATCTGCACCGTAGCGATCAAATGGTTTTTTGTATATATAAATTTCTAGCAAGTACGATATACAATTGAAAGTTTTCGATCAAATATTTGATATTTTAGGCTTTTGTGTGATGTTTTTAGAGCTCTGGCTGCTTTATAATATTTAAAAACATATGAGATTCAAATATGCATAATTCTTTCACTAAGTTCTCTAAAAATCTCTCGATCCAGTTTCGAACCTCTGCAAGTGTATCCTTATTTTTTTTTCATGAAGATCGTTATTATGTGGTCAAGTAATAATCAATTTTAATTCAGATATTATAAAAAATATTGCGGTCGTTATTCTTCTGGGCATAAGAGCAAAGTTACTTTTTTATTACACCCTGTATCACTATTACATTACCGAATGAACAATATTTTAGGTGCTAACAATACGAAGCTATTTTGCAAATATATTTTAACATATTTATTTATCATAACATAGCTGAACTTGCATCAAACCTTTTCTTTGACAAATGAACTCCATTAATTCACACGTGAGCAGAATTCAAATACTATTGTATTATTTTGGTAGTTATCTATTATTTTTAGTCACCTTAGTGAATTGATATATAAAACTTGTGTGTTACACGGTTACAATGTCATAAGTATAATCCATATTAAGACACTTTATTGAATTGATTTAACCTACTAAATTTAAATGATTTCTATGATTTTTACAGTCACACTTTCTCAAAAAAAATACGACGCCTAAGCTAGGCCTGATGTATAATATATCATACTTTAAGATGAGAGAAAAACCTCACACGACTGACATTTTCTATTCCTGCCTAAAAATGTTACAATATAAGACCGCGATTTTTCTTTATATATATATAGAAATTCACGAGGTCAACGACTAGCATAGACAGGCAAAATACCGAGTCAAATGGAGTAAAGTAATTGATATGATTAAGGTTCATTCTGTCCCAATTTAATCCAAGTAAATACCTTAAAAGCAATCAATCATTTTAAAACACTTTTTTTTGCTATCAAAAGCTCAGTAAAATAACTTTCATACTCATATATTTATAACACATGCACACCCTCTTAGAAATGAATAATTAAATGATATAAAAACAAGCAGTCCATTTTAAGGCAATTCTGTTTGCCAGCTTGTGCGTTTGTAGCATATATCAGATGTCATATAGACATACGAATATTCAAAAAAGACCATTATTTTGCAAAGCAATCTATTGTTATATTGCCATCAAAGATCAAGCAAAGGTTAGTTGACAAGTTCGTTTGTAAAAAAGTATGATAAAAATATTTATTTGGCAAAAAAGTGCAATTTTATTAAGTTATGACTAGTTCTTTACGCGACACTTTGGTTCCTAATAAATTATATGCCCATTTTTTTATACCAATACTCACATACCAATAACGATAATTATTATTCAGTTTATTGAATCTTTTTATACATATTAATTATGTAATATCACAATGGTTTTGATGCAGTGTGTAGTGGTAACAACTTCATCCTATCTACGATATTGACACGGGTTTTGGTCCGGTAAGGTCAATATCAAACATAGACTTTAAATCAATGACAAGGAATTTTATAATATTTTTTTTAGTTCTTTTAAGTGCCTGATTTGTATGTTTCATATGATTTGAGTGTTTTTTTATTCATTAGCAAATTAAAAAATAAACGGAAATGGAAAATATATTATTTAATTTAGATTATGTAAGTTGTTTTAATTTTTACAATAATTAATATAATACATTCAGATAATAAAGATCCCATACTTTATCTTATTTAAATTATCTATACACAATTTCATCGCGAACCATTCTAAGCTAGGTACAATTCCTCCTTTACCATAGACATAGGCTGTCGGTTCACCGTACATAGTAGTAGTAGTACAAAACAAATGTATTATACATGCATCTTTCTCTTTGACTCGACCTTGCAATTAAAAGTGCATTCATAATGCAGTGGCATTTAATTTATGGCGCTGTTTGAGGAACTCGTCATAAAATCCAGATGCATTAAAAGAATGTAATATTATTCCGCCAACTTACTTTTTGCTTATTTTCAGGGATTGCAATCCCTTTTTCTTGTTAAGAATCCCGGAACAAAAAAGGCGAAATTGCGAAACAATTTAACGTGAAAATCGTTACAGTGAAGAAGTGATTTTTTTAATTTTAGCGTTGTTATTGTTTGATAAATAGATTTAATAGTTAACAAATAAAGTATGGTACGATGACATTTTCAACACTAAACATTAATTTGTATTTGAACAAATGTTTGCACTTTGGCGCCCTCTGTCCCAAGTAAGACTAGCTCATAAATATTAGTGGTATTAATTTAAAACTAGATAACGATTTTCTTCATTAATTCTACAATTTTATGGAATCCGTACCGGTTTCGCTCATCTAGAGTTTTATCAATTGCAAAAAAATATAAACATATTCACGTTTGAGAAAAGTCAATCTTCAATATATATTTCACGTTTTTTAGTTAAATAGGAAACATTTACAGAGCTTCATTAAAACATCAGTCCAAACTTTCTACAATAGACAGTAGTATAGAGTAAAAGAATATTGTATTCTTATAGAAATCTTAATAAAATATTTCCACGTTTTCGCATTCAATTTAGAAAATCTTTAAGTATCTAAAATATAAAATACATACCGGGACTATAATCTATTTTCATATCCTTACTTTTGTCCTGTTTGCTGTTTGCAATAAAATATCCTATTTTTTGCTAATTATTTCAGTAAACTGCAACAAGCAATAAACGCAGCATAGTGTTTTAATGAATATATCATATTCTGAAAAAAACTAGTATGATTTATTTTATGGTTCAAAAATACAGGATATTTTTACTGCAATGCAAATTACTTCATAAATTAATTAGAAAGGATATAATGGGGAATATACAAGGTTGCATAGTAAACTTTATATTTTTTTTTACAAATAGTTTTGGTTAGTTAATTTTACCTGGAAACCACATAGGGTAATAGTTACAGTCGTCGGCCACCCTTTAGATATGGGCCACTCAGCAGTGAAAAACCAATAAATAAGTATTTAATATCGTTGCGGCTATTTCTACTTACATACACTTCAGTTCTCCAATAGTTCATTGATTATTACGTGACATCACTCTAGTCTCCTTATTTATATCAATGGCCGAAAAGTAAATGTCTTGAATGTATAAGTTAATTGTCCCACCGCCATCCGTTATGTGTATGCAGCATCTGTTACACGGTTGTCTTCTAAAACTCAATTACTCCTTATTTTATTGGCCCGATACAGAGCTGCAAGGACCGATGCACTATTGTACCACAGTATGTTTCGTTAATTATTTAATTAAAAAATAGCGTATATTGTATAATTAATATAATATATATATTTATATGAGTGGCTAACCGCCATGTGGAAAGTGACCAATAACTTTCATGAGCAGCAGATCACTGTCCTTCTGAACATTTTTTTTTCTTTTTTCAATCATAGCAATTAAGTGAAATACGCATTGTACATTAAAACATTCACTTGTTTGCTAAATATTTAAAAATGCGTTTAAATAACACTTTATTAATAAGCCTGCCAATTCAATCGCTATCCTTAACTGACCGATCATTGTATTCGTCACTCTATTCAAATTAAATTGGCATATGAGCATTTAAAATTGCCATTGGTATATGGCCTAAACTTTTGATAAAAAAATGTGTTTATATTTGTTTGACAACGCGTTACATTACGCTAAAGTTAAATAGGCTTTTAATTACTTTGAATTCAGTAATGCAAAGAATTAAGTTCTCTGACAATTCAAAGATTTATTTGATATACTAATTCTAGTTCTGGCGAAGGCGTGGAGTGCCAAAAACTACTAAATATTATATAATACATATCACATCTTGTAGAATGACATATAATAAATACAATTATCTGTACTATTTAAATTTATATTGAATACGTTTCGATCGTAAATAATATATAATATAACGTAGCATAAGATTTTATGAAGTCTTCGTATATTGAGGAATTATATTTAATTATTTTTCACCTAATATTAAGCATCATTTTAATCGCTTCATAGTTTTAATCAGAGTAAAATATTTATTGCTAAGAGCTGTCAGACTTTACTATGACATACTGAACAACGTTGCATAAAATACAATCATTTCTTTTCTGAAAATATCATATACTTGATTAAATTAATAATAATTAATTTATTATTTGTTCATATATGCGCGTTACAAAAATGACAAATAGCCAGTTCATTGGTTTTGCAACGTCAAAATATTTCAACATTTAATGTTGTAAATTAAGAAAATAAAAACAAAAAATAAGGATAGCAAAAAAGTCAACCAAGCAAGCTCATGAATATGACCGTTATTACAACAAATAGTTACTATCAGTAAGGAAGACCGATATCAATATAATATATTTTTGACAACGATGTTTTCCTTTCAGTTGCGCAGTTGCTTTGTAAAACTAATGAAATCTTGATTTTCATCATCGTATTAAATTAATGCCATTTTTACTACAAATTAAACGAACATGACAGATTTCTTTTTAGTTTAGATCATATACATATCTTATAAATGTGGTTTGACTATAAATCTTATGAAAATATAATTCAAATTACCTTTTTATTAGATGTATATTTACGACCAACGGTTGAGTTCTAAACAGTTTTATGTAATAAAAAAAAATGTGTTTTAATAATTGTCAATTTACAAATTAAAAAAAAAGTCTAATATAGAATACTCTAAGCGCTCAAAATATAAATATTGAAAAAAAGTTTCCTTACATTAAATAATAATATAATTTCTATCGAAATTTAAATCATGCGTTAGGATAATAATTTTAATTATCAACTCAGTATGTATAATGCTTGACAAGTAGAATAATAAAATAAAAAACGTTCATTAACTTACTTGATAAATAGTCCATTACTTTGCTTATAACAAGCGAGTTAAAAAGTATTTTGTCAGAATTTCTGCCTTTTTATTCATTGGCGAATAAAAGTTGAATCAATTATATTATATACTGACAACTTTTTTACAAAACAACTGAAATTGAAACGTAATAAACATAAGTGTCAAAGTTTTCCTATAGAATATTTCTGTGTAATAGATAACCCGTGAAAGGCTAATTTAAAAACATGTTTCTTTTTAAAGTAAGCTGTAATAAGTCGTTTTTTAACATTACTTTCCTCTTAAGCATTGCCATTAAAAAGCTTGAGTAAATTATTACGTACTAGATAATTGAATTAGTATCATTACTGTCCCTGTTGAGCGAATGCATTCTTGTAGAATGCGTGGGACTGCAAGAGGCTATCTTCCCTGCCGGAGCTTGCATTCTCAACTAAATGTTATTGAAAATCCCCCGATATGTCGCATTGCAAACGAGTTTCGCTCACTCAAAGTCTCAGATTCCTCGCAAGACGGAAGGAGATAGAACAATGTCATATTAAAACGCAATTCACCAAGTATGACAATCATAGATTATGATATAATATTGACAAATACGGCTACCGACGAGCACTTGACGTTGATTAGAATAACAACTTACAACACCGCTGAATTATTTGCATTCATTATACTCGCTACCTTTATTGTAATGATGACATGGATTGATTACGTCTAGTTTATCATTCGTTTATATTGAATATTATTTGAGCTATGTATAATAATTTTACTAAGGTAATGTGTTGACAATTTAATGCTTTTTTTCTATATTTTTAGAACCTTCTGTACCATCAAAAAAAAGCTAGAACTATCAACCCAATAACATTCATTCCTTTCTTTTCAAATTTAAAAAATAAAATTCACACGTGACCTGCGTTATCAAAGAACGGAACATTGATAAGTCAGCCACACGCGCAGAAAAATTTTGTGCCTTGATAAATATTATCATTATTTAATATGAACAATAGAAATTAAAACCAGATGCGAATGCCACCTGTTTTATTTTCTCAATATGCTTTATACAAACGATGCGCAGACATAGAGAGAGTGAGACAGAAAGACAAAGTATGTTTGTAATATATGCAATAAATATACACCCACCTGTAAAATTCTCTCAACACATAAATATTCTGATACAAACTATCTCGTAGCATAAAATCTGACAAAGAAAGAATAAGCTTGTTTGTGTGTGTCCAGATTTACGAAAAAAGCACATATCGACAGCTTAAAGCAATATCGAGATAAAATGCAACAAATTACTTTTGAGTCAATTGATCAATACAAGGTTAGGTTACGCAATAAAATACTGACATATTTTTAAAAATATTTCTTATTTAAGAGAGAAATCTCATTGTCACATTTATTGATATTTTTTGACAGCGACAACAAAGATAATTGGAAATCATAACATCTATTTTTTTACGATGCTTAATGAAAACATAATTACTGTTTATGCGTCTGCAATGGATTATTTAAGTGTTACAACGTTAATCAGAAAAAAAATATTTTAATTAAATATCAAATAAAATAAGCATTTTTGTCTTCATTGATAAATTTGACAGCCCTGCGTCGATAGAATAATGATCGATAGCAATCGGTGGGGCGATGCCTAATCATGGGAAACCGAATTATTATGATAATAAACGTTGCGAAAAAGATTACTACAATGTTAAAGTAAAAGACTGTGTTTGGGAGGGGGTAATGATAGGAGTGGGGGTAGGGAAGACATGATCTTCTTGAACATAATGAGATGATTTCGTCCGCGAGATAAACATCAACGTAATGACTGTTATTGATTGAAAACGATAGGGTGGTTAGAAAACGTAACGTAAAAAATTAATAATTAATATACATTTAATAATTTTCAGATTTTAAGTTTATGTTTTCAAATAAGCTTTAGCTAAATGATAGATTAGGCTATATTGAAAACATAAGATTGATTGAGATTAAATATATTTTACTAACGCCAAGAACTAATGTCTTATAGCTTGTCTGCATTGTCTTTTAATATACAAAACTGTTAATTTATAATGCATTCTAAACACTATTTAAAAAAATTGGCAAAAAAAATCTTTACAATAATATAACAGTAAGACTAAACCGTGACATAGGTTGACTGATTCATAGTGAAAATTTCGATTTTGTATTTAGAGCGCAAGGTTACACTATAATTTTTTAAATTGTGTTTAATGAAAGAATATTTTATTATTTTAAGGGAATGATCGTTGGCGATATTTAAAACCAGAAACTGATTCTCATACACATACTTATTTTTTTTTTCTTCTAATATATGTAGAATAAAAGTCTGACGTTTACAATACAAAATCATCTAATATTTCGTCTTTTTTATGTCCTGTTATGTGCATCGGATTGTATGAAATAAATGGAATGAATAACCATTTCTCCTATTGATAAATATAAGCCCAAAAATTTCTTGTTTTTAAACATTTTTTGCACTTGTGTAATAATAAAACTTTGACAGTGGAATTGATTAATTGGCATTTACATGATAAAAGTCCATTATAACACGGTCAAAAAATAGCAATGTATTTTAGTTCTACAAAATTTATAAGATATATAATTGATAGCTATTTCGGCTCACGCCTTCATCAGAACGATAGCTATCAATTACCTTACTTATAAACTTAGTAGAACTAAAATACATTGCTATTTTGTAACCGTAACCAAGACAAAACCACTGTTGAATAAACAGTGGTTTTGTCTTGAGTTTACAAGAAAGAGGATGAAAGAATTCTATCACACGTCTACGAAACCGATCAATAAAATCTCAAAGATTGTTAATGTATAATAAATTATGCAATTTATTAGATAATATTATAATAGAAATTGGATTTGGTTTACTTATAAACTCTCTTCAGCAACAAATATTCATTCTATAGTAACGTGTATTAAAATTATTTCTATTATAATAAACACCCGAAGCATTACTTAAAGTATAATGCTATGTACTAAGGATTATTATTATGTTTGCAAAATTCCACAAAAGCTGAGGTCAGTATAGTAAAATTACATCTAGTAACCCATTGTAGAGTACTCGTGTATGTTTCTATAGTACTTGCACACTAAGAGCCAACTTGTATTGACCCGAATGCCCAAAGGGTCACTTACTATTACGGTATTCGTTGACCTTAGAACTAAGAATGCATTCTATGTATTTTTTATTGTATAACGAATGTGAAGTGATATGAGGACTTGTTTTGCTTGGATTGTAACATATTGTACGTGAGAGAATATATTGTTTGCCGTTTTAGACGCCTTAGTGTTGTTAAGGCATGTTTTATTCTGAATGAGCTTTTTCGAGTTGATAGGTCGTCTTGTGAGAATCAATTTACATTAAATATTTGGTCTAGAAAATATTTTATTCTCGTCAACGCTTCAAGCCAGTATTTTTCAAATGAAACTCCAGGACATGTCCGAAAGCTGTTTTTTTTAAGACATACATGTGATACTAAAATTCATATCGTTACAATTTGGGTATATTTGATGTAAAGAAATTTTAGAATAATAAATAAAAAAATTATAGAATATTTTCAAATAGTTTTATATAATTTTATCGTTTAAACGTTTTTGTTTATTAACGGTTTCGTTTTCGGGTTTCTAGTGGTATTTTTTAATATTTCTTTATTATTTAATAAACTTATACGTTCTTATAACACTGATGACGATATTTTCTCAATAATTTATTTAGGGTGTATGTTTGTTTCAAAATAAACAGGAATAATATACAATAATTTTAAAATAAATAATTAAACAATTTTAGTTATAAACAAATTCAGTTAACTTAATTTATGATATCGAATGAAGGTGCTTGATGAAATTTGAATTGTCAAAACTTTTTACGATTCGACACGCTTTGTCACTAACTACCCGGGTTTCGCCTTTCGGCATCCTCAGGCATTCTATCACACGGATACAACAGAACTGACAAATGAAAAAATCAGGTATCTTACTTATCCAAACTAACGACACAAAAAACATTTTCAATGATTTTATATTCAATGGCAGGGATTCTTTAAAGAGGTCGCAAATTGTTTGAATCGGTGAAAGTTTTATGGAGATTAAACTAGATCTGGGTGTCTGATAAGACCATCTTGACCTTTTCTATAAGATGTCTTTTTGAATAGGTATAATTCGGCAAACCGAAAGAGTATGCTCTCAATTCTGAATTTATTTGTAGTCATTATAAGTTGGCATTAAGCGTACGTCAAGTTGGCAGTGACCAATTGTGAAGAACGTCAATCTAACGAGAATCAGGATTGATTGTGTAATATAATAATCAGTGTTAAAAGATGTTTCTTAGTCGAAATAAATAAGCTTTAATACACAGAGACGTAGTTTCTGTATTGAATTAATACATTTTATAACCCTTGTGCTGATAATGGGAAGGAACGGTAAAGTTCATAACGATAATGCCTACGTAATCAATGCCATCACATTATGGGAAGTGCATTTATTATAATACTGACATTACGCCGCATGACATGACAAAACTTGTTTTCCGCCATTTTATTCAAAGCTTCGTAAATTATCCTTTGTGAGGAAGAGAAGGATCTGTTATCTCACCCAATAGAGGAATGTCTTTTACCGAGCAGACTTACTGACAACTTTTTAAATTTTTTTCATTTCACCGAAATATTTTTCAGGTCATTGTGGTTTAAGTATAATAATATATATGTGTATTTTTTTTTGTTTTATTTTATCTTAGTTATCATTGAATCTAATGGAGGTTCTAAATAATTAATTGTAATTAAATTAATACTTATAGTAAAACTTACGTAAATTAGTAAATAATAGTAACTCGCTTAATGATGGACGCTTTAATCAACCTTCATAAATAAAAAAAAAATGTTTTATTCAAAAAAATTCCCACCAAAAATTGACCGTAAGTACTGTTCAATGACCTATAGGAACATCATTTTTAAATCTCGACCTTTAAAAATGTACGAATTTCCATAAATTTCAACCTTAATAGGCTGGTTATCGCCTTTCGGAATCTTCAGACATTCGCGGACATGGGTGAGCGTAGGTAAGCGTTTAAAATTTTGACGATAAAAATTTAATTTTAGACATATTGATTCATATATAATAGAATAATATCATAATATTTCAACTGAAAAAAAATAGAGCCAACTTACTCAAACTCACTTTTTATGTAATTAATAAGAACACGGTTAAGGATTGAAAAATCGACGAAGGAAAATTGCTTTTCTGAAAATCAAAGCTTTGATCCTAATTCTAATTTTAATAATAATTTTCTGGTGCTTTTTTATCAATCTTTTTCATCGTTTATAAATCTTTGAAACATATTTCTATATAAATTTCTTTCGTTTAATTACTACCATTTATAATATAACGTACGTTTTTTATAAATAATTATGCACTGAAATACAGTTCTATAAATAAATGCGATAAAAGCTCTGAGCAATTTTGAAATTGAAAAAACACAAAAAAAATAAAATAAAAGGTTATTGTGTTTCGGTCTTTTGGATCGTTAAAGGTCAATTCACACTGCCGTCTATTTTTGTTAACATCAACCCCTTTCGTTCGCACATAACGTGTGCTACTTAATTTAATAATAAATGTGGCAACCTAACGAAATATTTTTTAAGCGTGCTATATCTATCATCTATACTGATATACAAATATAATAATAACTGGATTAGTTATATGACGAAATATTGTACTTTATGAAATCAACCTGGCATTCATTAGATAGTCTAACAGCAATCAAATCGGGTCGCACGCTTTTTTAAATGCAAATAATTCACGATAGCTTATATTGCATCAACAGAGATAATTCAACATCTTTTGTTTACAAACAATAAAAAATAACAATATAATGAATATGAGTCTTAAGTCGTGGGTCAAATCCAAAAACGGACCAAACGAGACACGAATGAAAACAGTTGTTTAATTTGCATAATCACTATTACAATAAATTTATAAGCAGGGGAGTTATAAGGTTTACTTTTTATATATTATATGCGTTTTATAAGGAAACTACCACTTATTTTTACAAATCAATTATTGAATAAAAAACGATTTTTCACTATTACTGCCTAAGCAATTCTCGGTGGAAAAGCAGTATCTTTGAACAATAAAAACACAATATATAGTATGTACTAGTAACACAAATTTATATTTTCAAGATCAGGGTCAGTTTCTCCCATCGTATACATTTTCAACTCATTGCTTGTAACTCTTTTAGGAGTTTATACATGAAAAAGTAGAAGCGGACATGGCATAGAAAGTTTTTCATGGATTTTTCGTATAATCTCTTAACTCGTGCTAGCGTTAATACAAAATTTATCTAATTATAAATTGTATGACGTATTTTTGGAAACGCACTTTATTTAAATAAATCAAGAACATTTTTTAGAAGAACACAAATTGTTGCATTGACCTAAGTGAAATAATTTCCGCTCTGTCATGAAGGTTCCGCCATCAATTACAAAAACAATTTTCAATCGAACTACAGAATATTTATTTAAAAAGAAAAAATGTGCACTATTTTATGTAAAAATAATTGAAATCGCAAATCAATATAAAACATAAACTTCAGCCGCTTAACCAATTCGAACATTAACCCTACGCTCCCTAAATCATAATCGATCAGTCTATCAACTGCTTTTAAAAATCAAATTAAAGTAATCGACCAAAGATCAAAAAATACACACATAATTCGTTTTTAAATAACGAAGATAACTTAAAAATGACCGTAAATTCGAAACACCTGGATTAATAAATTATGTTATAATCAAACGATCGAATGTCAACCGGTCGCTTCTTTCTCATGGATCGGGCCCATCTTCACAAGGTGAAGGCTAAATACGTCTTATAAACGATTTCCTTTGCAGATTAGTTGAACTTTTCACACGTTTTCAAGGGGATTTTATTTATTGCAGATAGCGCTCACTATTCATTTTTGTAAAATGCTCGGAAAGTTAATGGCTCAATCGCTTGCGAATCCAATATAAATTAATTCATTTCCTTCACAGAGGAATTTATACTTCCGCAAAAGGAGCAAATATACACACCATAATATTTATTATAATTATTTTGAAAATGTAAATATTTTTTACTATCAAAATAAAAATAGTACTTCATGAAAATTGATCATTTTCTCTAAATTCAAACTATTTTAATCGTCATCTAGTTACCTTGTAAATTTTCAAAACGGCATAATATTTTAAAAATCAATTTCAAACATTTGACTTGAATGAATTAAAAGAAAATTATATTTAGTTATTACTAACATTACATCATAGTTAACGTATATATTTTATTTGGCGATTAAATTGTCATAGAAATAAAATACAACTCAAAAATAGCATTATTTAAAGTCAGGCAGATTACGACAAAGAACTACAGACTATAAAATGCATAGCCCGTAATAATGGTTATGAGATAACGACGATAAATAATTTATTATTTAAATAACAATTAAATCTAGCTAGAAAACTCATTTACCCGAACCCAATACAAGATAACCGCTTTTATAAATCAATTAACTACCTAGGTAGCATTAGCGAAAAAAATCATCGGGAGATTAAAAACTCAATAAACGTAGCTTTCAAGGTCAACAATAACTTAGGCAGACATCTTAAAAATAGTAAAGATAAAATCAATAAACTGGACAGAAGCGGTATTTATAAAATGTCCTGTGGCTCATGTTTATCCGTTTATATCGGACAGACAGGTAGAAGTATATCTACTCGAGCTAAGGAACATGTAAAATCATTCAAAAGTAAAAAAACAGATCCACAATTCGCTAATTACGTTATTAATGAATTACATAATATAAATTCAAACTCAGCCCCTAAATGTTTGTATCTTTGTAGTAAGGGTCGGAGAATGACGGCTTTGGAACAGCTGGAAATCAATAGACGCCAATTATCACAAAGGATTCTCAACGAACAAACTAACATAATAGTATCGCCACTTGTCCAGCCATTGTACAAAGGGGTGGTCTGATTTGCTTCCATAAGGACCACTTCCGCCCCACATATAATCTTATTGGCATAGACACCTATTGTTTTATTTAGAATTTTGAAAATTTAGTGTCATTGTGTTAAAGTAACAAGCTAGGCCGTTGGAACAGGAAAGAGGATGTGTTGTGTGCCTTTTCTGCACAGCTATATATAGATAAGCGAATGTTAGTTTAAGGATAGTTCTGACGATGGCGTGAGCCGAAATAGTTATCAACTATATTTGTTAAAAATAATTGTGTAGAATTAAAATACATTGCTATTTTTTCACCGTGTTATAATGGAGTTCTACCAAGTGAATGCCAATTCAATCAATAAATCCCTTGATAAACATTATTTAACTCTTAATTTGTACTTGACGTATTTAAAAAAAAAAAACTTACATTAATGATTTTGGCTGTAGTAGTACATTCCATTTTTAAAATTTGAACATGCTTCGTTTTACAAAAATGAAATAATTTTTTCTATTAAGAATGAGTAAACAAAAATATTTGACCAACAACAAGGCTTTATAAGTTGTTTTGTATTTTTGTTATCGTTTCTATCGTGACCATCGTCTAAATGTCAACGTCGCTGGATTCATTTGTGATCCTCACGGGTTCAAATCAAATAATAATAAACTGTTTTCTCACGGTGAAAAAACAGCAATATATTTGAGTTCTACAAAGTTTGTAAGATATATATAGTTGATAGCGATTTCGGCTTAACCCTTCATCAGATATAGTCCTGCTATTAGATATTTTCACCATAATATTATTAAAATGGAGTTTTACCAAGTAAAGTAAATTAAATAGATAACTGATTTCTGGTCAAAAGTTTTAATAACTGTAGTGACTAATTTCACTCACACTTCTTTGGTCTTAAGGAAAAAGAAAGTGATTATCCATCTACTAGGCTTGCCTTAGCCTTTCGAATTAATCCTATTGGGGTACAATAAAGAGAATTAAGAATGGAGTTATAACCAATTTTCGCAACAAAAAAAACCTCCGAAAAGAAATGTTTTATTTAGTCAATTTGCTCCACTTTCGAAGAGGATATAACATGTTGTTAACAATAATATGGTTGTGCATACTTATGATCAAATTGAATCATGCTTTTATTAAACTATTTTATATAATGATGAAGAATAATTTATTGATTGAATTGGCATTCACTTGGTAGAACTCCATTATAACACGGTGAAAAAATAGCAATGTATTTTAGTTCTACAAAATTATTTTTAACAAATATAGTTGATAGCTATTTCGGCTCACGCCATCGTCAGAACTATCTACGAGATAGTTCTGACGATGGCGTGAGCCGAAATAGCTATCAACTATATTTGTTAAAAATAATTTTGTAGAACTAAAATGAAGAATAATGATTTGAACAATCTAAAACGGTTTCTAAAACCTTCCGCCTAATTGTCAATCATGCCAACTTTGGCTACAGTAAAGAAACGGCACTTTACTCTAGCCACCCACATACTGGCACGATCCAATTAATGTTAACCTTTGCAGTGCCAAATCAGAATCGCTGATTTACCATTCGCACTGTTAGGTACACTGATAACGGTCGCCTTTCGTATCGTGACTATCGTTAGCCGAAGAGAGTTCGCAATTTATTTGAGGAAAGCATATTTATTTAACCTAAATGTTAAACTATTATTCTCTCCTTTAGTCAAACATGGTAAAAACATTCATAGTTTTATTTGGAAACGCAAGAAAATAATGGAAATGAAATGATGAAAAGATTATCTTTTTCAACGATAGATTGACCTTCCAAAATTTTGATATCCTAGAGCGATGATTGTCACATACAATTTTGCCGTTGCCGCATTATAAGTATCGGCGTTTCTACGGAAATATCCCGTGGCCGCACCTAATTTTTATTTTCTGATAATAATTAAATTTTCTAAAAAAATGCAATAATATATGAGTTAATATTCAACAAAAGACATTATTTATTTAAAAACAATGCAAATAGATTTCTTCAACTGTGCTCTCTTCCAATGTAAGCTTTTGATGGCCGCACATAAAAACCACTGCTTGAAATCAATGTGGTATAATTAAGAGATTTGGTTTTGAAACTAGGTGCCAACCATGGAAAAATTCTGTTATAATTCCAGTAGAATCATTTTTTCGTGTTTAAATATATACTTATTTCATTTAAAATCCTAGTAAGTATTGCATTAATTTATCATACTCGAATAAGTTAAACTGTTTTAAAAGCTTTTCCAACTAATTATTTAAGCACAAATCAAAAGCTAAGCAAGTCTATACAAATTACTCTTCAGACAGATATATATTTTTAAGTGGTTATGTTATGATTGAAATCTTTCTTTTCTTTCAATGGAAAAACAGGAAAGGATAAAATTGCACGGGGAGAAAACCGTACACGGCAAAATAGCAAATATAATATTAACAATTTTATAAAAAAACTTCGTGACAGTTTGAATCGTCAAGAAAATTTTATCATATTACCAGCAAAATATGATTCAAATGAGAAAAATAGCTCCAATATTTTATATTTGGTATTTTCTTGTGCTACTTTTTTTCTGTTTTGTCTGGTTTTATATTTTAACCACCTTTTTATATCATATTTCTAGTAGTGGCACTCAACTAGAATATATTGCATAAGTTATTTTACTAATTAATTCACTAATATTTGAAAACTTCATAAAATTATATCAAATTCTTAATAATCCTCAGAAGTACTTATCAATCTAAGTAATATATTATGTCACTAAATAAACGAGTGTTTTTTTTATGATTGTGTTGATTTACTGTCAGAATTATAGTAGCTATAATCGAACAAATATTTTTTTCTCTTATAATTATAATATGTTTAACAATATATCCATTTTTATGTATAAAATATTTTTACCCATTTTAATAATTTGTAGCTGAAAGGAAAAAATGTGATCAAAATGAATGTTAATCGATTTTATCACTAAGAATTAGTGTGTGTGTTTTTTTATGATCTCGCGTATTTCTGGTTTTGATGCCCATTTAAAACTTGCGTTGAAATACGTTTTGAGTACACAAATATTTAACGGTTCATTAAATTGATTTCCAATAATAAAAAAAATGTCCTCACAACCCACTTTCTTTGCGCGTTTTTTGTTACCAGGCTCTTTATATCATTGTATTACGACCGCTGTGCTTGTACGTCAAAACCCATGTGATCCGTGAATAATTTCTTCGGCAGTAAATCTCAAAGGCGTATATTTGACACTTCAATAGTTTTCATTGTCCATATTATTCATTGATTTATTATTTTGAACTGTAAGAGGTCATTTTTTGTATGATTATTTTATGTGTATGTATATTTGATATACTAAAATAGAGCTATTGTCTTGGTAAGGAACTTGAAGATTAGCAATCAAAATCGAAGACGAAGGTCTGCTAAATGCAGTTTTTTAAGATTTGGCAGAGATTAATTTTGAACAATCAGTGTCCAAGCTTTGGGTGCCGCATGAGTTGTTACTTATATTTTTTCTCGTCACGCGGACGCAATTTGAGCGATAGAATAGCTCGTTGCCGCCTAAGAGAAAATATATTACACTCGGCGTAATATCACTAAGTTTGTTCTAAGCTTAGACAAGTAAGCTTGCAAGTGGCTTAACTACATCATGGTCTTCTCAATTTTAGGACAGATCTCTTAATTATGATACCATCAAATGTTAACCCATTTTGCTATTGAATAAGTTTGTGAAGTGGTATTGCTTTTGATTTAAATATTTATTTGTGTATGTATAATTATATTTGAAGCTTTGTGATTAGCATTTTTATAGTAAATTATAGTTTTTTTTTTTAAATTAGTAACGGTTTCACGACGAACACTGTCAATTTTTTTATTCTCAATTTTTCTCAGCTGAAAACATTTTCTCCATTTAGATACAAATTCATTTTTAAGCTTTATATTTATTCTTAATTATAACGTGGGTATTAAATTCGTTCGAATGAAGATGCATATATGCAGAGACACGCAATCAACATTTTACTTGCATAGCGGATGTCTTATAGCATTGGTAGCACATTCAATAATACTAAACAGAGGCAGACAAGATATAGTCTCTGACTCAAGAAGCTATGTACAAAGTATAGGTCCAAAATCTATTAGATGTCATCACCATTTTTTTTAAAAATCCCACTTGATTTCTTTTACATTTTGACTTTTTTGACTTCAAAATATAAAAATTTTTGTAGTATAATATTAAACCGTTGATGTTCAAGAGATGTTGCACGAGTGCTGTGCGGAAATTAATCTTAATACTAGAAAATGACAAATTAAAAATATATTCATTCTCTTCATCACAGAATTCATATTTATTGAAAAAAAAATACAATCCTTTTTGAATCTTAATTTTTTTTTTTAAAAATGCCTCATAGAGATAATTATGCGTCAGTTTGAATTTCACACTTTTTTAACCTCGATAAGGACTTTTAAAAGCAAACAATTCTACAACTCCGATGTGTCAATTATACAGCTGCATAAACGTTTCTTCAAAAGAGTGCGAGTGCCGTTAGGTGCATTGATAATAATATAACGAAGTATATTTTGAGTCTCTGAGAACACAATTATTATAGTAGTTTTTAACTGAAATAAAGCACGTTCAAGAAAAATAAATTATTTTATAAAAATAAATTGTTAAAGACATCAAGGGCGGCGTGTTAAGAAAGGCTGCGGTAAAAAACGATAAAAATATGTTTATCTTTATTTCTACAGTATATTTTATCATCAGGACCGGTTTTGCTCACCGCGAATATTATCAACTGATAATGATTGTCAGTTGATAATGTTCGCGATGACCGAAACCGGTCCTGGTCATAAAGTATATTGTGAAAATAAGTACTAAAAAGTATTTTTTTAATTTAAAATTTCATGATTTTCCATCGACAAATGACAGTTAACACATTAAAAGTGAAATACCTTAATCCAAAAGTGTCATTACATAGCTTACACACATTTAAAAAAATGATAAATTAATGTAGTCTTAAATTTGAATTATTTCAGCAATTCAGGTTCGCTCTTCGCGAGCATTTTCAACTGATGAATATACTTTGAAAATAAATACTAAAGAAAATGCTTTTATTATTTAAAATATCAGACTTGTCCATCAAGAAGTAACAGTTAACTCCTTAAAATTGACATAACAGTTTCTAACCCGTACGCTTAATCAAATGACGTTTTTCATAAAAATCACTCTCTTAAATTAACACGAGCTTCTGCACTTCTCTTTTACTCTACTACCATTCTACGGCTATTAATTTGTCTACATAATAATACAATTTAAACAAGATTTATAAACATATATACCAATGATTCTCATGTGCGGCCATCAAAGGATTTCGCTGCGGCCACAAACAGTTTTATAGTAAATATTGACATTTAAAAAATATGTGTTTTTGCAATGAATTGATTAAATAAACCTGACTTATCCAGCATTTAGTCGAGTTTAAGTAAAGGACCGTTTTTATAATAAAACCGTTCAAAAATTTTGGTCAAAGCTATACGTTGACCATAAATCAAGTCAAAAGTCAATACAAAGAATTAACAACAATTGCTTTATTAATTTTTTCGGCTTTACCTGCAACTGTATATTCTGAAAACTCATTCATTGTAATGCACTATATAAAAAATAAAAATCGAAACTATTTTTATCACATTTCCATATGATAGCTGATGTTTATAATGCGGCAAAAGTGAAATGTCACGTGAGAAATACTGATATATAGACATATACTTTATTATATTACAACGGTTAGTGATAATATGTTATTCTTGTTTCAATTGCCTACTTTAAAATCAATAGTATCCATCGTGAATACGCACTCTGTCGTAGCTTTCATCAAATCCGCCCCTGACTTGGGAAACTGCGTGCGAATCGTGACGCAGACAATTACGAATAGTTTAATGTATCCGATGAACGCATTGAATCAAAGACTGGCCGCATTAGGCATTTAAAGTGCATTAATGAATTTGTATTATTAGTGCCGACTGTAAGTTGTGTGCCAACCAAGGCATTTATAGACATTCTACTCCACGAGGAATCTTTAATAGACTGTTTGACATTTTAATTTGTATTGATTTGATTAAGCATATAGAGTCTCTGTTACATATTTATAATCTTTGATCAATATCGTATTAGATAACACTTTCACTAGCGAATAATATTTTTTTTTTAAATTCTTCGTTTAATGGTGATTTAGACGATTCTTTAGAGTTGTAAATCTGATAATATTTTCTTCTAGAAGCTTTCGAAAGAGTCATTTGATAGATCAGCACATAACTAATAGTGTAAAAATTCCAATGAAAAGTAACTCGGGTTATTCCAATAATATTTCAGAATTCGATTTTCATTTTTTTTTTATAATTATGCGGTACAAAATCTACAAGTTATAAATTTATTGTTTTTGCAACGTTAACAAATCTGAACATAAAGTGTTGGAAATTTAACAAATACACAGCAAAAAAATCAACAAAAGTTACAAAATAGTCAACCAAGTAAGCTCATGAAACATATATTTTAACTGAAAAATAGTATTCGCCTGAACTCATTTACGTCCATATGGAATATGTCAACATCAGAAGCAATACTGTTGAACATTGTTAATGCTCTTACCGTTGGCATCCCCATTGGCAGACTGGTTCTACACTTTGGAAGAACAAACAAATTATTTCCACGATTTCTTAAAAAAAAATCTGGAACATACAAATTGATGTTATTAATGATGGTAGAATTCTCATTTTTGCCTCGAATTAGTCGAAAGAAATATGTGGCTAGATACACTTCTCTTCGATTTTTCAAACTATTAAAAATGAGCATACCTAAAAGAAAGTCTGTTGGATAAAGCCGATGTCTAAATATTATATAATATTTAGCATCAGAAGAATATTTTTATGTTTAAGGATATAATTTATGATATCGACTGAAGGTGCTTGATGAAATTTCAATATCAAATTTGAATTGTTACAACTTTGTACGATTCCACATGTTTTGTCACTAACGACCCGGGTTTTGCCTTTCGGCATCTTCAGACATTCTATCACACGAATGCAACAGAACTGACATAGGATATGTTGAAGCGAGCTTTCATAAAGTGTCAGTGTTTCAGTTGTTCTCAACTAAAGATGTGCGTTTATCTATATAGAAGATGAAAAATCCAACGCCGGATCATGGACAGCCACTTTTTCAGTGTGACACCAAAACTGCATAATGCTTGTGGGTATCACGATGACTGCTGGCCTGACTGACTCAAGGGTTATTGCAGATACCACTCCGCCACCATGGTATATGAAAAACGTATACAACATTGCTTGACAACAAAACCACATACACTGTGATGATCTACCATAGTATCAATATGGAAACTCTATATCTCGCCTACGCCCACCTGACGGATAAACCCTGCCAACCAAAGGGTAAGACACCGTGCTCATTGCTCTCAAGCTCGATTTATGAATCCTGTTTTTTAACACATTTATGTATTTTAAGTTTAAAATTTCCACCTGCTTAAAACATGCTATAGAGATAGTAATTAACTAATAACGTTTTTTACTTTAGCCCTATTTTTCAACCCTTCCTCTAAAAGAAACGTTGGTCAAATGTTGACACGTTGCTTTTTAAAACCGATTTCTGTCGATATGTTCTAAATTAAAAGAAATGCAATTGTTTAAATAAAGCATGTTTTAAGTTTTAATCTTTTGTTTAACATATCATTTAATACCTTTCTGTTGTAATTCAATCTATGCAAGTCTTCGCGGTAATAGGGCATGTCGTTCTGGTTGATAAGCGAGATAATTGCAATTATATGGTTACATCAAACCGCCATTGTCTTGTGTCCCATCGGGGTCAAACAAACGTAACTTTCACAACAGATTCATTTGAAATCAATTTCCTAGATTGCTGTCAATCGGCTATGTGAAAGAGAGTTCCCATAGAACTTGATTTTTAATTATTTCCTTAATTTAGTGCTGATTTTTTTACTGCATCCGCTTCTGAAGTAGAACAAATGCATTCCATTTTTTGTTTCAAATTTTTACGGACCATATTGAGAAAACAACTCGATGAAAAAAGAGACGGTAAGCGTGGAAAATAAAATTATCCTTTAAGTAACTTAGTTATGATTAGTGATAAAAAACAAAACAAAAGAATATTTTCGAAACGTGCATATAAATTGTGTCGGTAGTTTACATAGGCATCTATTCAATTAAAATTTATAATAGTATATAATATATATATATAACTTATTGAAAGTCGATATTCTTTGACATAATCAAGATATGATAATGAAAAATGTTAGATTAATATGATATTAAAATTAAATGATAGCATTAATATTCCGCTAGTTGTTTTTATTATATGTGAGACGTCCTTACCCTTTTGACAAACATCCCCAGCCTTTATAGATATAAGATAAAAAAAAAAATGATCTATGCAAAAGAAATGCAATTGCATTTTTTTTTTTTAACTTCTTGGGTTTTGTTTTTTAAATATTGTACAAAAATGAAATTTCTTTCAATTCAATGCCGTTTTTAATGTAAAGCATGTGGCTTCTTGACAGAGGTATAGAATACGAGAATACTGATTGTTTTTCGGTCGTTTCAAATCCATTTCCAAATAAAAATAAAACCGGGCTAATTTTTAGATAACTGCTCTCCCTACGCCCTGTTTATTAGAATAGAATTGTTAAAAGGAAATTTTTAAGCATCACAAATTCATCATCATAAATTGGTTGAAAAAACCTCGTTCATAATTGGTATCCACTGAGCCACTATATCATGGACCCGAAATCAAAATACATCATATTTAAAATAAAATTTGTTATTTTCGTCAGTACAAGAAATTTATTAACGCTGACTACTATTTTTTGTAAGAATGCATAATAATTATTTTATTTTATTAAAAAAAAAACGAAACGATATGTTTACTATATAATACTAAATTGGTCAATAAAATGTTCCGTATGTATTAAAAATCAATTTAGTAGTTATATACGAAGTCTAATACCATCTTTGAGTCTGTCTTTATCTTATACACAAAATACACTGAAAACTCGGTATTGTATTTACGTATAACGTTTCTCGAAAGTATTCAATACAACATTTAAATCTATCGAAGTTAGACTCCGTTAAAAAGAATCATTCCTTCACGGACTATTGATTCAAAATAACTGCTGATGCCTCAGGTCGACTCGTTTACTTATTTATGTTAAAACATTTTTATTTTTTGAGAGCCGAAGTCTTACCCGGAACAGTTATTTTTTATTCGATATATTAAATGATTCACTCCTGTCTTCGCGAAACATTTTAAGATTCCATCCATTATTCGCTTTTTCTGTTGTTATAGATTGTATGTTTTGTAATATATATATATATCATTTTATTGCAGGATATTGTTCCTCCAGTAATTTAACAGGACAGATAATTTGGTTTTTTTTTAATAGCCACGTAATAATTTATGACATAAATACATCGTAAAATTATATAAAAAATACTATGTATATTTATTTACAACATATACGCTATACAAAATTATTGATTATTAGTTCATTGCTTTTACAACTTAGAAAAGATTTATATATATATATAAAAACTAACATAAATTTAAAAATTAATAGGAAATTCAGCCGAGAAAGCTCAAATAAAATCTACTTTTTGAAATAGTATTCGTCTGAATACACACTTGTTCTACTGGAATATTTTGACATTCGTTTGTAAATGTTCTCACTAAGCAAGAAAATTCTATACTTGGAAGAATAACAAATTCATGGTCACGACTTCTCCAATAGTTATCAATAAGACACAATTTGACATTTCAAAAAACATCTCATATTTTTTTTTTTTGCCACAACGGTTACATGATAAAAACCAAAAACATTCACAATTAATATCAACTAACGAAATCTTAAGAAAAATAATAAAGGGAAATTTGTAGAAATACAATCATACGATATTATTATTTTATTTTCTATGCATAAGCCAAGAATGTTTCAAATAAAAAGTATTTTTTTTTGTTTACATCTAAAGATAACTTCCCTTTTACCACATATGCACAATGGCAAGCAGAAGGGTCTAAGAAGTTTTTTTAAACATGTTTTTTATGCCATTCTTCTTCCAATTGATCTTAGTGTGCAAATATTTTCTTCCGTTTTAATTTGACATTCAATGCATTCAGGTATGCGAAATTCTCTGTGACGCCAAAAATTTCATTTTACTTATATAGGAACATTTTGATTTTTTTATCAAATTAATTTTGCACATCCGCTGCGATAACATATTCATATATCACATTTTGTTCATTAAAAAAAATACGGTCGCCCAAAAATTATATGCAAGAATTTTTTATTCCGTCATACAATGATACAATAAAATTTAAAGAACTTTAATAGTGACACAACTCCGCAATAAAAGAATACCTTATTCATAATTACGACACTCGGTAATATGCAAAATGTGTTTGTTTATTTGATTTTTCGGTCGGCTTAAATAATACAAAACATTTGATTGAGCAAGCGTTTTAATTTTGCGTTTTTACGTATAAACAATGTGTCTGCGAGACCGCGTTTGCTTTTAATGGATTCATTATTTGATTACTGCGTGTGACAATTATGCTTGTATTACATTTTGTCGAGATGGAAAAACGACATAAGAAATATTTTATTAAATTACTAATCATAAACTGTAAATTTTAACTAGTGAGTAACATCACTTTTTTATAGATAAAACCGTTACATTTTTTTTTTTTTGAATGAAACAATATTTTATATTTACAAATTCGCGTTTATGACTTAATGCAATTAAACCTTGATGTACAAGGAAATTATGGTTTAAAAAATATAATGAAAATTGATGGATTTGTATATAAATGCTTGCATATCTGTGATGTCCTTTTCCGCTCATCAAGTTCACATTCTTTTTTAATTCGTAGACTATCAATTAAAAAATATTAGAAACAAAAAATTGAGAATAATTAACAGTCAATATTCTAAGTACTGTAAATGGTCTATTCAGAGATTTAAAAAATGTTTTTAATATGAATACAGTGAAACCTCGACTCAGCGTTTATCAAGGGATCCAAAAAACAAAACGAAAAATGTGGGAAACGAGAAATACGGGAAATCTTAAAATAATAATAGAAAATTAAAAATTAAAAAAAAAACGTTTATTTACGAATATTTTACGGACGTAAAAACATTTAAAGTCCCTCCCCCTTTTTGATTTCCAAAAATAGGGTTTTCCAAAAATTAATAAATATGAGAGGGCTTCGTAAAAGTTCTTTGTTTAATGCATAAAATTCGATATTCTTAAACTCAAAAAGTATATTGGATAGAAAGATTTATCTACCAAAACCGGTAAATCGGGATAATATTTGAGACGGGCCCATAATATTTAGACGATAGATCGAGGAAATCAATAAATCGGGGAACTTTTAGTGCGGGACTATTTAACATTGATCTTGGTTTTTTGATGGGACTGTAAAAAATAAACGATCCATCCGGGAAAACGTATTATGCAAGAACGGTTGTTTAATTATCTGGCGATTGAATCAATTTGAAAACAATATTTTACGTAGAATTAAAAAAAATGCTTGATGCTCACTTGGAAAGTATGTAGATGCGTTTTATATATTAACTCATTGAGAGCAGAAACGATAGAGAAGTAAGATCATAACTACCGCAGGTTGAATAGATGCTAAATTTAAAAAAATATTTGAAAACAACTGTGCATATAGCATTGCCGTACCAAACGTAAATATTATTATTGGGCAACAGAATATGAAAATGAGTCGAGAAAATATGTACCTACGCGTGTCAAAAAACAAAAAAAAAAGAAATTACTATTATTATTATTATTTTGTACCAAGAAGTGGCGTAGCGTGCAGCTGTTGAGGTGCCGATTTTGTAACAATAATTGTTTTCGATACAACTTCTCAAACTGTGAGACTTGTTGATATTGCCAGATTTAAAATTTTTTTTCAACAATTCAAATTTGAGTACTTTTTGCTTTTTCTGTTGTTCATTTAAGTACCACCGCTGCGCGAGGCGCGTTCGATTACGAATTATAGCGGTTTCCTGCCGCACGATGCGCGGTTTTCAAAAGTTCGCTACGTCTCACACGAGTAAGTTGCTCTATCTCTTTAGCGCTAAAGCTTTACTTATGCATAGCTTTCCTTTTTAATATTTTTTAATGGCTATTTTATTTCAACTAAAAAAAACTAAAACACATTGCTATTTTTCAGCGTTTTATTTTATTTCGTCTATTATCGCGAAAAATTATATTGAATGAATGAATGAAAATCCTAAATAATTTGCTTTTATCTCTTTGAGCTTACGTAAAATGATGTGAACATTGAAGACTTTGTTAAATCATATATATATTCGCATATTGTCGTACTTTCTTTAAAATTACGACAATATGCGACGAAATAAAGCATGAAACAAATTGAAAAATCTACTGATTGAATTGGCATTCACTTGGTAGAACTCCATTATAACACGGTGAAAAAATATCAATGTATTTTAGTTATTTAACTAAAATACATTGCTATTTTTTCACCGTGTGAAAAATCTACATCATCTGGTGCAAATTAAACGAAGCTATCCCTTTTGAAAGTAGTATGTTTATTTTGCAGCAACGCGCTGACGATCATATTGTCACAAATAGAACAATAATGCTGTTGGATAAAGTAATTTCAATTATTTTATATAGATAAAAGTCTTTTTTATGGATCATGTGTATAAATTTAGATTCCATCATCAAATTATTAAATGATAACAAAGCAAATTAGTGTTATCCAAACACGTTATATATAATAGTTTGCATGGCATTGAAGTTATTATCTCTATGGGCTCAACATTTATCATTTAGAAACAAAATAAGATTGCTTTTTTCTATTTCCCGCAAAATTTTATTGAATAGGCTTTGATCAAGAAAAATATAACCACAGTTTGAGGTATCCGGCTTTTAGTAAATGAAAACTCGTTTCACTTGTTTCGGTTGCTTTTGTTTTGCACACATAACGAAAAGTCTGTCAGTTGTGATGTGACATAACTTTATTTTTTATGCAATACCACAGCTCTACATTAAATTGCTTCAAATAAACAGTATTGCGTGCCCACGTTATGGAAAATACGACACTCGATTATTACTATTTTCTTCGTAACTTTGGATTTGTGAACAAGGTATCTCTCACAGTTGACAATTTAGATTGTAGTCAGAACAATAAATTAATATTGAAGAGCAACTATCTATCAAAGTCACTGCTTTATAAAGGGTGTTTTTTTTAGAGATATAGAACTTTGAAATGGAATAAAACAAAGATGAATTTTTTGAATAGACAAAGATGAAATTTACTTTATTTAAAAGAATATTTTCTGGCATATAACCGCCACGGCTAGCTTGGACGTAGACTAATCTGGAGGTCCAATTTTCGATGATTTTTTCCAACATTTGTTGCCGTATATCGGCAATAACAAGGCGAATGTTGTCCTCCAAGTGGTCAATCGTTTCGGGCTAATATTTGAAAAGAATGCGCATAGAGAGTTAGATTGTTTACTTTTCTAATGATTCACCAGTGTTTCAATGATAAGTTGAAATGTTTTTTGAACGTGTAAACCAATTCAAGTACACATTTCTTGGTTCTTTTTCAAAAACAATTATCTTGTAAAAAAATCGAGGCGTAATCCTTTTTTGTCCCATAATGATAAAAATTAATTTAAATTATAAATTACTCATTTACAAGCAGTTCACGTAAATTGCCTAATGTTGAGATAAGTTCCGTTTGTTATTTATAAGCTATATATAGGTAATGTATGTGAATGTAAAAATTTTAAATATTCTTTCGAGCAGAGATTTGTTCGGAAAGCAAAAATTCGCCTCGGTCCTCGCAAGAGTCGAACCGTTTTGTAAGAGATGCGATTCACCGCTAATCCAACACGCTGCTAGGTCATTTGCCTTTAAAAAAACTAAAAGAAATCAACACTACATCGACTTACGGAATCCGATCGATTCGTTAGCGCTGTCGACTAGTGCTTTCCCGGACTATTGCTATCCCGGGCGCAGATAGGCTCTACAGAGAATCTTGGATTTATCATTTCAACACGGTGAAAAAATAGCAATGTATTTTAGTTCTACAATTTTTTTTATAAGATATAGTTGATAGAACTACAATAGTTCTGACGATTGCATGAGCCGAAATAGCTATCATCTATATTTTACAAATATTTTTGTAGAACCAAAATACACTGCTTCACCGTGTTATAATGGAGTCTACCAAGTAAATGCCAATTCAATCAATAGATTTATCACTTTAGTATTTAAAAAAAAACCATAATACAGCAGTTTATGCGAACTTTTCTTTCAGTCGTCAAGAAATCGTCGAATATTGCTTTAAATGACATTTCACACTTTTGCATTATTATAAGCATTAATAGTATTGTATATCGTAATTAACCATGGATTTATATCACATCTAAAGTGAAAATGTACACTCAATGGAATGAATTTCAACATATATATATTTCTTTTATTCAGTCATGAAAATTATGGTTATATTTTATGTACTAAGATTTTTCATACGATTTTCAGAAAGAACGAAGCGGTGGTCCTGTCTGGTTCGTGTACTGCAAATTTTCCAGAGAAACTCGAATCCTTCATGTCTAATTTACCAACCGGATGGAACTCGTCGCCCTGATACATCGCTGACAATCATCGACTGATATTGAGTGGATATAGTTTAAAAAAGGATAACTATGTCACAATAAAAAAACAACGCAAAAAAATTATTTAATGAATATTTATTACATGACATTAATTACTGACTTCATTGGTAAGTCTAACCATTGTTTCATTTACTAAAATACGTAATGTTTTTTGCCAAGATATACAATTTTAATTTTAATAGTCTCTTTTACCGATCAAATAAATACGTTTTTAAGTTGTGTACTGTCACGTCTTGATGGAAAGGCGTGATATTTTATATAATACTATAAAAGCATTTACTCACGATGAGCGAAACAGGTCCTGATCAAAAATATACTGTGGAAATAAGTACTAATTTTTTTTTTAATATTTATAATAAAAACATCCAAAAATTGTCAATTGCCTTCACTTAAGATTGTCCATATCTAATGCATAATACGCATATATGGTGAAATTTTTCTTCACTATAGTATTATATATCATAACACGGTTAAAAATAGCAATATATTTTAGTTCTACAAAATTTGTTATAGGATATAGGTATATTTCGGCTCTCGCCATCGTCAGAACTAATTATATATATAGTAGTAAATCTTTACCGTTATTATAGTGTTCTTTAAAATATTTACGACTATCAAGTCTGTGACTTGGGACTTTAATAGTAATTATTTTATTCAAACACATCGGTTGGCTGTACATGCAATGGAGAATCACTGAATGGTTGTTACTGCAAACAATTTTATGTAATACTTTTTATCATATCGTTATTGGTAAAAAAATATAATCATTTCCCCCACAACCGGTCAGTGTACAATTCGGTCAGAGCGAGGCAGTCAGCGGGCGACGCTTTTTTTGGACACAAGCATCCCAGACACAGAACAAAAATTCGCAGTACCACGAATTGGACTCAACTCAGACTTCGAGGCATTTTTACTTTGATTTTATTTACACCAATCATTAAAGTATGATGAAAAAATACAAGCAATTATTTTTTCAGTAACTTTTTGCAACTACGGATCTAAAACTTTTTGATTCGGGGTATTTTTAATGGTTTTAATTTTAAAATTAACATGAAACAAATTTAAAAAAAATACATCATCTGATGCAAATTAACCGTAGCTATCATTTGAACACATTATTTTTATTTTGAATATATATTAACTCATTCCTTACTGAATCTTTTGAAGGATATTCCAACACCTAGAATTCAAACATTTATTAAGTAATATTGGTTTGAATCAATCTTATTGAGTTTGTCAGGACAAATCAAGCAATGCAACAATTCAAAATTTAGCGGATACAAGAAGGTTTTAACCAATGTTAATTCATATATTTTTGGGTGTCAACTATCAACACACATCTCAACAGTTGAGACGTTAACAGTTAGAGGGTTAAACAACCCGTAAACAACGAAGTGACAGGTATTTTTCAGTAGTCACACACGCATATAACTTTTACTTATCTACTTGTATGATTGTAACGCTCTGCACAACATATAGCACGCTTATTCACTCAGCATATATCCGAAATGAGTGCATTGATATTTTGCTGACAGGTGACACTTCGACCTTGGTCGAATTATAATATACTTACTACCATTCAACACCCAAGATTTAAAAAAATAAAACTCCATAAATTTCTCCATCACCCTTTTCTGAATGTGCACAAAAAAGCTTTCAAAAGCTCAAAAGCTATGTATACTCATTAGACATCACAGGGTGAAAAGGGTTAAAAGTGTCCATTCGTATATTTCAACCCTAGACAACGAAAGATAAATATTATGTAGTATTACCTGATCATCGACTAAAAACAATTACTTGCTTAACGAAACCAGACTAAATCTTAATCACTTTGATGCATTGAAGGTTTTTAGTGTGAAATTTTTTCTTATTGTATTTAAATTTATTTCAACAAACGTTTTTATACGTATATGTAATTCGTTATAACTCATTTAAATTTGGAATAGTTGACGAATTTATCAATCTCAAAGAATCCGGTATTTAACGATTTATTCTTTATGACGCGACAGATCAAACATCTCTCTACAACAGTGGTTCTCATGGGCGGTCACCAGAGGATTTTGCTGCGGCCACCAACAGATAACAACAATTGCTTTATAAATTTTGTCGATTTTACCTACAACTGTATATTGTGAAAGATCATTAAGTGTAATGGACTATATATAAAAATAAATATACAAACTAATTTTACCACATTTAGTGCGGCAACGAGACATTCCATACGACTGCTGACGTTTATAATACGGCTACAGTGAAATTTCACGTGAGAATCACTGCTCTACAAGAAATCTGTATATTAGTCATGAAGTATTTCAGAACAACCACCGGGCTTATGCAGTTGCCTTAGAGAGGATAGATAAACTACTGGTACAACTGCAGTATTTGACTGTTATGTATTGTTTTGCTAAATAACTTATCATAATAATTATCTATGTACATATGTCATTATACCATCTTGTGTTAGATAAAAATATATAATTTTCTTTTTGATCTCATAAAGTTATGCTTATTATATTGTATTATATGAAGAGATTTGTTCTTGGAATAGATTACCATTTTGGCTTTTTTTGTTTGTTGTCGTGATAATTATCAAAGCCATTTTCAATCGTCTCCATAAAAAACTAACTATATCTTTCATCATTCTATGATTTCTAACATCTTTCTATCATTCATCGACTAATTGTTTAATAAAAACAATATTATAAACATTATTGTTTCATTTATTACCTTTCCTCTTGTACACCCATGGATGCGCTATGTATATCAATATTTATGGTACCTTTAATGTATATCTTACCTTTGTATACAGCCACAAGAGTTGTGTGGTACTGGTACTTCCACTAACTTCAAGACTACCGATCACAGCACTTCATTTTACTACCAACTGTAAGCAACATCATCAAGCATTCTTCATTAATGACCAGAACATGAATACTTAACACTGCATAATTGATGCAATTCATTCGGAATAAAATATTAAGATAAAACTTTCCGAATAAACTGTTATTTCAAAATAAAACACGTTAAAGTATGGGATAAAAATGTTATTTATACCCCCCTTTAACAACCGTTCATCGCAGCAAACCGCGGAATACTGACTGAAATTTACATGGACTCGAGTCGCGATATAAAACCTGTCTTCAGTTGGAACAAACTCACCAATATACAACTCAAAATACAATATATTTAACGAAATAAAAATACTGCGTTCTCGTTTATTATTAATGGAATAGAAAGAGATATAACGGTTTTATTAATTTTATTTGATTGGTATTTTGTAGTGTGTAATTGGATGGTGTTGACTTTTTTAGAGGTACTCTGAACTCTTTATAGTGGAATAGTATTATATTATGGAAACTTCTCGCTTTCTTGGAGAGTAAGTTGATGAACGTCCATGTTTTTATTTTACTTCTTCGTGTGCTAACTTGGCAAGGTATTTTAGACTGGTCCTATATCAGCTGCAGGACGATTGCATAAGAAAGAAAGCATCAATATAGCCAACGTCTCTTCTTTTGAATGATCTTGAAAAAGGGACCATTTTGTGCTAACATGTCAATGTTATTATTGAAATCAATTAAACGTATCTCAAAAGCTTGCAGTAGTGATTTTTTTAAATATATTTTTGATAGAAGTTTACATAAAATATTATTCCCATTAATTAGCGGATAAATATAATTTGACATAACAATAAAATGAGTTTATCACATACTTGTTCGGAAATAAATATTCATACCAAGATAGTTTATAAAATTTATTTTAAAAGCAAACAAAACGTCGTATTCAATATTAACACTATTAAATATGAAAATCAGCATTTACAGTCGACTGGTGAGAGCTTTTACCTTAACATATTTTTCAAAACAAATTCGAGCTTTGGACTTGGTTGTTTGTGAAGTTTCTTATCATTGATTTGATTTGCAAACCACGGGAGCAAAATATTCTCGATTCACTCAGAATCATTTAAACTATTGGCTGAGAAAATCACACATTTTTTATTTCGCTGTATTATTTTTCTAAACACAATAATCCATATCTGATAGATATATCCCGTACATCTATGTATTGAGCAAAGAAAGTGAGGAAAAAAATGCTTTTTTTTCTCTCTGTATTATGTTATGGATGACTACCTACAAATAACAGATGGAGATAGAACAACCAGCTTGTCCCCAAAATTGTAACCAAGTAACATAAAAATAAACAAATCACATTTGATCATCTTGAGATCGGTATTTTCTGTTTTTATAATATATGTTGTAACATTAATTAATGTTAAAATATCAATAAATACGTTTCAATAATATTATTTTCAAATATATTATTATATATTGATATGGTATTGTGTAAAAGAAGAATTGTGGGCTTAAAGCAAAAAGTGTTCGCAGAAATTCGTAAAATAAAATTCATTGAAAATAAAAAGAAAAAAATGTGTCTGTCTGTTACCAAAACTCATTCCAAACCTTTCACAGTGCCGTCGTGACCTTTGCAATTATCATTATAGCCACATTTTCTACGTCACATGTGCTTTATAAAAATTCAACTCTTAATTTAATAATCTATTGGTGTAACATATTTTTAGATGTAAGACACGATAAACGATGATATTTTCAACATTCCATGTTAGCTTACACCATAGTAATTGCGTCTAAGTAACTTAGTTTTAATGTCATAACAGTGCAGACGCACATATTAATAGCCGATCACTTACTAGGGTATAGACATTTTTTTAATTTATAGTAAATATACTCTATTTCCAGATCAGATTTTTTTAGATACATTTTATTGGGAAAATAAATGAAAGGATTTGTAAGTATAACACATAAAGAGAATAAAATAAATTTAAGAAAAAACAATCAGGATATTTGTGGATGAGCTGGATCTCAATTAATGCGTATCAAATCATTATCTCTTGGAAAAATACCTATATTGTAATTGGTTTTTTGAGAATTAAATTTAATTAATTACAAGGTAAATCCAAAATATTTGGAAAAAATATGAAGATATTTAGTTGTCGTGTATGTAACATAGAAATTTATTGAGCATGGTAAAGAGTATTCTTGAATATATTTAAGTCTGCATCGCAATATTACGGGAATTCATATTACATCATAGTACCACGTGACTCCTATAATGCGGCCGATACTTCCTCGTGGCCATTTAGGGCAGAACTTTCTGTAGGTTTCAGGAAAAATTACAAAGGTTGCACATAGTTAACACGGTGAAAAATAGCAGAAGAAATAGTTGATAGCTATTGACTTCGGAACTATACGAAGAAGAGTGCGTAAGTCGAAATAACTATCAACAACATATATGCCTTATATATTTTGTGGAACTAAAACACATCGCTATTTTTCACCGTGTTAGCAATGGAGTTCTACCAAGTAAATACAAATTCAATCAATAAATTGCCCATTGCTCTCAATAAGAATATATGCAAATATGAACAAGAACTGATGTTCTGCAAGTATTTAGAAAAAACCACATTATTACACCATTAGAATATGGCTACACTTTTTACCGTTTTTACAAAAATCATATCTAAAAATTGTAAAACTTTTAAGGCTAGTAGTTTTGATTTGTTTGGCTTCTGGGGTACCGACGTTTGAGACAGTCTTGGTCAAAGGAAATTGACTATCTCTCCAGTTCTTCACACTGATACAATTTGGTTGTCCAACCTCCACGCGTTATATGTATGCAGGAGCCTTCCATAATGCAAAACTGATAAAGCAACTATCGATTCTTTTCCTCTTTCGACCCGATACAGAGCTGCACGGACCGATCTTTAAACCATGCATTATTTCGCTTAAAGAGAAGAAAGATGGAAAAATGGAATAATGGAAGAAGATAACGGAATATTAAAAATATACACTAAGGCTTGTGAAAGCTTGTCGAAATCTACTGAAGAAAAAGCGGATTCCCTTTACAACCACAAAGTCACATCAACTCCCTTATAAAAAAACCACAACACAGTTTATGATTGAAATAAACGTACGGAGATATATTACAGACGAACCTAAGATCTCCGTTGAGTATAAAATTCGATAGCTGACATGTGTTAGGCTTTTGTGGCAGCGGATAATCAATCATGCCCAATTACATCTCGCCATTTTGGTGATGATCTAGCTGAAGCACGGAAAAAAATTGACCTATACAAAAGAGAAACATTGAACTTCTCGCAACGTCGGCACTAAAAAAATACTCGGCAGTAAAAACCGCAACACCTTTTATTTCTTTCAGGATATCTGTATTAATTAGTTGTTCATTTTTTTTTAATACAATTCTGTTTTATTTTTAGTTACTTGAAGCAATTATTGTTTATATTTAAAATCTCTTTAAATGGGGTCACCATCAATTCTCAACGAAAAAATATTATATCTTTACAAAAATAAAGTACACATTTTTTAAATAATTAAGACTGATGATTATAATTGAATGAAAATTATAGTTTTTCAAATTCGCATAATGTAGCAATTAACAAATAATATTTTTTTGTTGAGCAAAATAATTATTGATACAAAAATCAAATTTATTATTTTGCTTTTTCATTGGTTGTTTGATTCGGTTTTTATAGTACAACTAAAAATATTACAAAAAACCATAATTGAAAAAAATAATATAATAGATTTGTAAACGACAGTCTATTATCTTATTATTTGTGATAATGTCCAAAAAGAGATGGCGAACCTTTTTATCCATGAAGGCAGTATTCATTGAATTATTATCAAAAATTTCGCGAAATAGAAATTCTGCTATATATTTCAGATTAAGGCAAAAGACAGCAAGTTCTTGCGAGACTATTATCAATAATAATTTCAATTAAAACAGTATAATTTCAATATCGAATTTGAATTTTTAAGACTTTATACACTTCCAAGCCTGGTTTCACCGTTTGTCATCATCAGACATTCTAACATAGCGATACTATGAAACTGATAAGCTCAAGTTATATAAATCAGTTCTATTGTATCCGTGCGATAGAATTTTTATAATTATTTCAACAATTTTATAATTTAATGAAAGAGACTTATTTCGCTTTTTCACTCTCATAATTTAGTTACAATAATTAGTTTTTTCATGTTTTTTAAATATAATACATATCTACAGTCGAACTCCTTAAGGGTGATTCTATTTTACAAATAATGGTTTGCAAAATATGTTCACTGCTTAAATTGGCTCTCATGCGTAAAAAGATTGAGAAATACCGACTGCCATACGTCCCCATACACACCCACGGCTAAAAAATATATTTTCATTAAAGCGATTCTATTATTCAATCCGTATTAGAAGTAATGCTGGTTCGTGTATCCATTTAATCCAATCCATAATAAAAATGTCACAGTAATGGCTTAATATCGCATTTACGCGTGCACGGTTTAATATGAAAGGGTATCAAGATGCAATACTTTTATAATATTTAATTTCAATTTTAAACTCCTCTCCCTCCTCTAAATTTAAAATGGAATTTATGCAATTCCGCTAAACCCCAGCGAGCGTTTGGAATCGCAAAGAAATCCTATCCCGCCATATAATATGCACCAGTAAAGTAAAGCAAACTATGTATATGCATGAGTCGACAACTCATTCCCCATGATTATTTTAAGGAAATCTTTTTAAAAAATATATAGATCATAAAGTTTTGAAGTTTCAGATAATGGTCTTAGCTGTTTTCGCATGCACTAGCTGATGATATACGTGTGTTTATATATTCCTTATCCACGTAATATGTAAATGTTGCCCTAGTAAAATATGTAAGTTTTTTTTTAACACGTTGAATCCCGGAAACATGTTTTGACATGATAAACCAGTCTTTCAAAAACAGACAAATTAATGACTTCAAGCACTGTATTTGACAGAATAATTGTTTGTTTTCTAATAATCAAGATTTAAGTCATTTCATAACAGTAATCTAATTGGTGTTATTGTCTATGAAGGTATTGATTTACATGATCTAAAATCTCAATTGTTTCGCGCGCAATAATCGATACCAACATTTTCCCTCCCGGTGACGATATAAAAGTGGGCATGAGTCCACTTTAACAAGAGTTCTGAAAGATCCATGAAACAAATGGTTCAAAGATAAATTAAAACATAATTTCGACCCCTATAACGGCAACAGAAAAAAATAACCCCATTAAGACTAGCAAAGTGCGTGCACAGCAAAAAAATGAGTGAGTCTCGGTATATGCGTAAACATTGAAGTGTGGCTCTTAACATGCGGAAATTTTGTTAATTTTATCACTCTAGAGCTAATTCCAATAATTTTTTAAGCCATCTCAAAAAAAATATTTTACTTTATTCAACAATACCATAGTTATAACACGTTTAGTGAACACTTAATAATTATATTAACAATTATAAAATATACAATTTCTTTAAAAAATGGACCGGGCACTGCGTTTGGTTTGCTGGATTTTGGCCGGGGCTAATAGTGTTAATAGTATGATTTTGATTTGTATCGTAATTTTGTTTTTTTTTATTGTTGTTTCTTTTTTACAAAATAAACAATTTGTAGAGTGATTTAATCACCAGTCTACTTAAATTATTAAAATACAAAAAACGAAATATGAGACTATATTGATATTTTGTTGAATCGTTCGTTATTTGATTACATTCTACGACACGTTTTTATTATTAAAAGAAATCATCAGGTATTTTGATGGTAAGAAGATTTTCATTTGAAGCATCGTTGGTCATATTGTTGCCAAAATATTCCATTACATATTAGTATTAAAAAAATCAATCAGATTAAAAAACAATGTAACAGAATGTGTGTTCTGTTGTCGCTAAACGGTTGTTTATCACTGTCATAGGTATGGCAAACAGCAAACGTTTCTGCAAAAGATTTATGCGTCTGGCTTGGACTCACGGCGCGGATTTTCAGCGCAGCGCACAAGCTGCGCTGAAAATTACTCCCAGACCGGAGACCAAAACCTTAGACTCCCATCTCCGAATCGTTCCAGCTATGCTTTGCGACCAAAATAGTCCAAAAGCATACCTACACAAACACTCTCGATAATCTCGATAAAAATTTCAGTATTCTAAAAATGTTTGGAAACGAATTGTTTTATCTCTGATGCTTCACGAACTTTTTTTTTTGTTTTCATTTTCAAGAAGATTGAATTTCTATTTTTGAAACTCTTCCAGGAATTCTTACAATATATATATTCATACTCCTCATTGATCTTTCGTTGAAATAAATGAATCTTTTTATATTTTTTAATAAAGAATGCTAAAAATAAAGAAAGTCGTTTAAATTGAATTGAAAAACAGTAATACCATTAACAGCATAAAAACATTTATACTACACTGAAAGAAAATCGATTTTTCTCATCACTATGCATATCTTTTCAAAAACAAAACAAGAATGAAATTTTCATCTCACTTCTGTAATTGACGTCATATTTTGTTAAAAAAATAGTTGTTTTTGAGCATATGAAACCAAATTACCTCTGTCAGTATTTTCTAGTATTTTTAGAGAATAGCTAATATATAAGAACAGAGTATTGATATATAACCTTAATATAATCTAAATTATAATGATTTATATTACTGTACTATATACACTGAAGTAGTGATGCTAAATGTTTTCTTTGTTAATTATAATCTTATTTCGGAATATCATTAGCAATTTGTTATGCCGCAGAATTAATTTGGTGGATATCATCATTCTCTCACTAGCATTTTACGGGCATCTTTCTTCTGCGGCATGTTCCATCGAAAAACAAAAATAAATAAAACAGATATACCTTTTAAAATACCCTGACTTAAAACACTGGGCGACGTGAAAACGCGTGCTTAATTTCAAAACATAATAATTTACCTATAACTATCTAAAGCCGATAATTTATAGCATGTTTATTTTGAAAATGTATGAAAGAAATGTATAAATGTTCTTATATAGATAAATTATCTATGCCACCGCAGATTATAAAACATTTGACGAGTGACAAAATAGTATACAATAGCTTAGATGCAAACGATTTTAAATGATAAAAAAACATCCATTATACTGTTTCCAACATATATATTATATGATATACAATATATTATCGTCTCGAGCATTATCAGTTGACAACGCTCAGCTGATCATAAAATATAATGTGAAAATTGTACTTAAAAATGAATATTTACTATTTAAAAAGTTGGCATGTTTGGGTTTCCACAATTTTATAATTTAATTACCATGACCGGTTTCGTTTGCCGTGGGAATTATTGACTGATTATTATAATTTTGTAGAAAAGTAGTGAAAGTTTGTGACTTACTTATTTTAATGTAGTTCTTTCCCAACTAAAATTTAACACTTTATGCCTAAATTATTAATTTTTGAATAGTTAGTAACAATGTAATATTATCATCAACCAGTTGCTTGAATTTTAATGTAGTTATATGATAAGATAAACTGATTATTCAATTGTTTTGTTGATATATCTAGGAAGATCACTTACATTATCTCCTACGTATGCCATTCTTAAGTCCCACTAGTGTAGCGCTTATCATTATACTGTTACACTCACCAACAATAAAGGGAAGCTGAACGACCAAATATCAAACAAAGATTCCCTTCATAATATGTTTTTGTTATTAGGATATTTTTTGTCATGTTATAAAATGAGGGGTAGACATTTCACAAACTCCCGGTAGGCACGACCGCATGCCCAAAATCGACTTTCGCTTTCATCCAACAGAGGTGCGTCCACCCCTATCATTTTGGGGGCTAATTTATTCGTTTTTATGGACCTTAATCATATTTCGACGCACAATATAAAAATAACAAAACTCCAAACGCCCCAACGGACAAGTTGTGGTTATGTGTTCGTCGGCATGAAACAGCCTTGTACTCCGGGACATATATATCAGGAAGATTCTGTATGTTATGGATATCATGGTGATTCTCAACACAGGGAACCCGTCTTCTTGCTTTTTATTTTAGAAATATAATTATTATTGTATTAAGTTTCTTTTGACAATATTGCTTTCATTACCGCTTATCATAACTCATTCGCTTTTACACTCATTTTTGGTAACATCTTATTACTAATTTGCCCTATATAAATAAAATCTCTTCACTTATACCCAATGGGAATTTTGAGAGCAAATCGATGAGAAAAATAGCACATAAATAAAAAAATAACTGGAAAAATATAAATTGACTATTGACAGCAGCTATGTAATCGTTATTTTAGAAGACCTGCTAATGGGTCAAAAAACTTGACAATAAAAAAATTCAATTTGCTCGCTTAAATTACAAAGTAAACATTTTTTCGTCGAAAAGAAGTTGCATTATATGTGTTTTTTTATTATTATAAAATTGCTACTTACAATACTTAGAGCAGACTAATAAAATTCATATATTATTGCTCCAGACTTTCAGTGTAATATGTAGCTGCAACTGGGCTTTAACCTTAAATGTAACAGTTTCATGTGTATTTAATTTTATTCTTAAGTAAACGTGTAACCTGCTAACTTGGAAAAACTGGTAAAATTCAAATACAAAATAAAAAATCTTATTTTATTTCGACACTTTACCCTAACACGCCAGATAGGTCTTAATGTGAATATATGTAGTACTATTTTAAGTGAGTACACACAGCACAAACGTACATTTCAGTGCTGCATTGTTAGTACTATTTCACTACATATTATGTATACTATATTTATAATCCTTAAATTGATAAGAAATACAATTTTATTATATTATGATCTGACACATTTAAAGTTTGATATTCTTCTGCAACAAAGCAAGGCCAAATAAAAACAGCTGTTGTTTTATATTATTTACTTGTAATGCCGTCATTAGAAACCGAAAATATTATTTAAGGATATAAGTGTAGCGTTTTCCATCACATATTTTTTTCTCCGTTTCAGTATTACAACACCGCACCAATGAAAGTGAATTTTATTACCTTGTCTAAGGATATACGATGGTGTAATAAAACCGCAAATCTATACTTATTTGAAGATTTTTAACATCGTCAATTCAATACATTGTAAAATAAAATCATTTTATTTCTTTTTAAAAGCAACATTTAAAAATATTTACTTTTACTTTTTTATATAACAGAAATAACTTCTAGCTATAAAAAAAATTCCTCCAGTGTTTCCAGCATTAAATTTTATAATTCTAACCTATAATTCATAGCGTGCAAACATTACTGTTGAACATAAAATAATATTATAAGCTTTTTTGTTAGGGAAAAATAAAATAAATGTTGGCTAATCTTCTCCAAATCGATTAGACGTATTTACACTAGGCTATCCTAACAGTATATTTAGCTAATTAGACTTTTACAATAAATAAACTAGCGATAATCAACCATGATTCCGAAAATAGTAAACTTAAATTACTTCATATAATGAAATGATCAAAACTCTTTTTAGGGTCAGTTTTATTGCATTCGTGTGATAGATTGCCTGACGATGTCGAAAGGCGAAACCCGGGTCTTGAGTGACAAAACGTTAATTTTTATTATTAATATTCAATGATTTTGAGTTTCAATATAAAAATGTTAAGTTTTATTTGAAAAAAAAAATCAGGTATTCATGATTCAGGCATCTTATCGGTGATAAATTTTGATAACAAAAAAGTTTGCAAGTTTTCCATTTCAAAAATTCATCGCATAAGTAAACTAACATTGTATAAAAGGTATACCACTGATTTATAAATAGAATTGTGTTGAACGCCAATGCATAATGTTTTGAACTGTGTTTTATATGTTCATTTAGAACATAATATAATGTTAAATTTCATTAAATTATTATCATAACAATATTAACCAAAAAAAATCGTAGATATCTATCTTCATAATAAATCCCTTAGTAAAATACAATACCAAAATACATTAAAAATACATACATAGCTCAGTTTATCTTATGTACGTATATTGATAACTCGTATTGTGTATTCATATATTATTATATGAATGTGTCAGTGTTATTAAAATTGTATTGGGAATATTCAAATAAGGAACTTGTTCAAAAACTAGCCATATATTTTAAAATGAATTATTTTTACAATCGGTCATTTTTTTATGAAAGACATTTATTTTTAATTATATCTTGTTTGTATAAATGAGTTACATATTATTTTCGATTAATTGTGGGAATATTTTATGTTAACTCTTTTTTAATATAAATTTTACGGAAAGAAAAGAAATATTTTGTTAGTAGCTTTATATTTTATATATACCAGCGACTGTCTACCGGTGGTTCGTAAGAAAATTTTGTAGGTTGGCGGAATTGTTGTAGTAAGATTTTGAAGGCAAAATCTTAAATATTTAATTTGAAGCAGAAAATTTCAATTTAATTCATTTGCTTCTATTAAGTTTTGTTCCCAAATTTTCAATATTTTAAAAAAACTTTTAAAATATCCTGAAACGGCTACAGCCGATATAACGTAAACGACCAGTCACTGTTATAAAATGAAAACAATTCTTTTCGTAGAGATAATACAATTTAACTGAAAAATGATTAAAAAAAATTCGTCACAAAATATTAATAAATGAAGTTGTCAGTCTAAAAAATAAAACGAAAATTATGTTGTTTGAGAATTGCTTCAAAAAGGTTCCAAAAATCTTGACTACTAGACACTTTATTTCACGTAGTCTAGTAGTTAGAAATCTTTTGTACTAGTTTTTCATGAAATGGAATCGATTGACGGAACTTTTTTTAATAGTAAGGAATCTTATGATATTTTTATCCCACCCTTTGCTACTTCCAATTTAATTAAAGACAGACTTACTTTAAGTATTCATTCATAAAACTGCAGCAATTTTTATTTAACGTTTCACAAGAAAACCAACCAGCGACTGTATTACAACATAAACTATTAAAATAACACGGTGAAAAAATAGCAATGTATTTTAGTTCTATATTTTTTTATAATATATAATTGATAGCTATTTCGACTCATGCCATCGTCAGAAATGTCTGAGGAGATTTTCCATGTTAATATTGTGTAGCACATTGGAAGAAGATATTATTTTTCAAAAAATGTGTTTTTTATAAAACTGTCTTAATTTTATAAATATTTCCCATAACGTCCCAAATAGGATGCGATAAACATCATATTATTACCATCATTAAATTCATGTTTATATGTTTATTTATTTTTGATTTCTTTGTTCCCATGTTCCGTGCTAGTCAATAAATTATTAAAGCAAAACACAAAGTTCTTAAAAAACGAAAATGATCTAAAAATTCGGTTATATTTTTTTCAAACCGGTTCTTAATAATTTATTAGGCAATTCAAAAAAATTACATAATACATGTCAATCCTTTTTCAAATTTTTTAGTCGTATTTATTTTTTAATAAATTTAGCATGGTTGTCTAAAAAGTATCCTAGATGCTTGTCAAATATGCATCACTTAATAGAAGGGACGGGTGTAAAAACTAAGACTATTATTGAAATCAGAGGACTTCTGGATGTTAGTTATCCTGTTTCGTAAGAAAAAGGATAAAAAGCTGGATTAAAAATATGTATAGTTCAAGCCTGGCACAAAGCCGACATCAACGCCATCTGTAAACTGGTTTTTTATCCAGTGCCTCCCATTAATAATAAGCCGATGGGGAATTTTATGATTAATATGCCATATATAGCATTTGATCTTTTTTACGTTTTGTCTTATGTAAGTTTTCATATAAAAAGAATATATATTTCTCGCCACGAATGCGATCCATAAACCAAAGCGAAGAGAATACATCTAACAGGTACACCTACTTCCCAATTATCTTCCTTCATTACTTATCCTTTACGAAGAAAATTAAGCAAAACTAGACGAAAGACCGACATTGAAAGAGGCCATATTTTGGATAAATAACAATCAACAAAACTTGTTTAAGCCACTGATTGCTATTGTATCAAGAGTTGAGATGGCTTATTACAATGTGCTGATAGTTAACACAACAATATTTGAAAAAGCAATGCTTTTCTCGTGTGACTCAACTTGTACGTTAAAATATAGTCTCATCAATCCAGATTATCTTCATAGTTTTATTTTACAATTCTAAATCATTGATTGAATTGGCATTTACTTGGTAGAACCCTTTTATTACACGGTGAAAGAATAGCAATGTATTTTAGTTCTACAATTTTTTTTTATTAGATATAGTTGCTGAATCATTTTTTTGCAGTATTCAGTGTTGGCTTATCCTTTACAAAGCTCATCATAAATAATAATCAAGTGTACGAAATATGTATAACAATATGTAACATAAGTTCACAATTTTTTCAAATCTCAATCGGATCTGTGTCAATTAAATAATATTTGCACGCCACTGGAAGTAAAATTTGGCTGCCCAAAACAGGCCGTCCCTGGACTCTTGGCAGGATGAATAATAAGGGACTAAGCCCATTTTTTAGAAACCACAAACTGCCACCCACACTGATATTCCTTTTAACTCTAAAACACCGAGATGTTTGATAACCTTTCACATTACACTACAATAAAATTATCTCACTTATTAATTTATTTATTTCAAACAATGTGTTTGTTCGTTTTAACTCTTCATAGTCGTCTGTCTATTCGTTGTACGAAATATGTATATAGATTTTTAATCACGCGATATTTTTTGTTAGTGAAAACCATGGACCGTACAAAGAATTATATCATATGTAAAGAGAGTAGATTCTTTTTCGCTACCAATTTATTTTGAGAATATCTTCTTTGAATTCACCTATATCTAAATTAATATTTTACAAAGTCCATCGTCGATTTTGGTTACGGTGTCCAATAGCTCGTATCGAAAACGGACACATTGAAATATTGATTTATGAATCTTTGTTTGAAGATATGTGTGTTTGTCGTGTTAAAAAATACGATAGACAATAGTCCTACTCTATCTTGTTCTTTTTCGTTTAATATCGTCCAAAAAAAGAGTTGAATATTTAAAAAATCGCAGTTCTTGCGAAAAAAATAAAATATCGAGATAAACTTAGTTACGAATCTATGGGCTTATTGTAGCAGAAGTATTTAAAAAATAAAACTTTATTGACGCGTTCCTCAATGCTACATTTTTATATGGAAAAAAAATGTAATGTATTGTATTTTGGTTCTACAAAATTTATCAGAATTACCTTTTAAATTTTGTAGAACTAAAATACGTTGCTATTTTTTCATCGTATAATGGATTTCTATTAATTGAATACGAATTCTATAACAAACTATTTTTTACATTCAACGTTAAGTATAATATATAATACTATTTTTTTTCAATTTAATAAATATATTATACTAATTACTTTTTTATTTATTTTATCTGTCGCGTTATTTACGTCTATTTTTTTTTTATTAGAACTCTATTTGAACAACTCTATTACATTCATGTGATAAAAAGCATGAACTCGGGTTGTGAGTGACAAAACAGTTATAATTGTACAGATTCAACAAATCATGTTTAATATCTTTTTTTATTGAAATATTGTATCAACCCACTTTTCCTGTACTATTTTGTTCGTTTTATTTTGCATATACCGCTTTATTTTCATACAACGTTATCCGGTCTTTATCGTTGATACATTATCAATGCAGAATTTGACAAAAAATCGTTATACATTAAAGCGCGGAAAAATAAGACATAGGATTCATCAGAAATAAATTATTATTCACAACTCGTAGGGCACTAATCAGTTTTGAATAATCGCGTGTCTGTAGGCAGAAACGAATATTTTCGATAATTAAAAACGATCACGCAATAATTTGCAAAGCTTGCAGACGGCGTGAAAAAATCACATGCCTAACCCCCATCTGTTTCTTTGTTGGACTGTCACTGAAACGTTTGCCAGTTGCTGTTAATTAATCCAAAAAGATATTTTGAGAATGAATCGAATATTATAAGAATACGTTAAAGTAAGTATTTTCAAAAATTTTATATTCGACTATTGAAGATCCACGTAAGCTCAGAAGTACAAGTTTTGCAAAAAAAAACATCATGTATTTTTTTATCAATCATTATTGTCGAAATAATTTTTACTGTGATTTATAAAGTATCATGCAAATATTAACGATTCACCAATTTATATTTACTTTATTTTATTTAAGCTCCAAGCTTAAATTCTAAAAGAATTTTATCCCTCTCACTTATTTTTCAGATTTCTATTCGCTATTTGATATATTATATAAATTTCATAAGGAACACGGTGAAAAAAATAGCAGTGACGTGAGCCGAAATAGCTATCAACTATATTTAAAACAATGATTTTGTAGAACTAAAATACACTACTATGTTTTTCACCGTGTTATAATGGAGTTCTACCAAGTGAATGCCAATTCAATCAATTTCATAAGGAACTTTAATATCAATATTTTTCAGATGTTAGAAAATAGTGAAACAATATGTTATCAGGCGCTATTTTTTTCACATTTCATCACACAATCAATGAAACGATTCAGCTGTATAATTTTATTTTATTACGTCACAAGTAACAACCGAATTCTTCAATATCCGTTAAGTTATTTAAGGAGACTAAAATCTAAATGTAAGCGTTAAATTTGTGTTTATATTTTTTATCGGATTGCATGCAATAGTAATTTTTTTTAATAAGAGCTTTTTTCATCGTATACTGACGGAACACGGAATGACTCGTATACTTTAAGGTAAAGAAATAGACTGAGTTATTTCTTGATAGATATGACCGATAATAAAATCGTCTCCTTGATATAAAATGACTTACCTATAAGGCGTTTACGTTCTATTAGAAATCAATTAAATTAACTTTACAACACTTTAATACAACGGTTACTTGAAAAAAAATAATTTATTATTATAGATTCATATGTATTATTTTGTCGAGGTTTTAATGCCCTGTTTACTAAGGTGCAGCTTGCATATTAAATAATAATTATGACGGGAACAAAAGGCTTTCGTGGAAAATGCATCACATGGTAGAAGACAAACGCAATATGCAGGTAGTTAATTCGTACGTGGGCACACATCAAATGTCTTCAACCGACCAACTCTTTTTCCGGAGTATTTTTATGACGTGCCTTTGATTGTATTATTTGATACACCTTAAATTATTTAAGCCTTTATATTTATTTGAATGTTTCCTGGTGTATAATTTTATTTAACTTTTAATATCGGCATTAGTTATATTCTTAGTGATAAAAAATTAACAGTTTCACGATGTATACATATTTTATTTTCTAATACTAACATCTGGTAAACACATTATTTGATATAATTTTCTATATCGACTATCGGTGCTTGCTGTAATTTCAAAATTTAATTTTAATTGTTGTAACTTTATACCCACACATTTTGTCACTCACTGCCTGGGTTTCCCCTTTAGTCACCTTCAAGCATTCCATCAAACGGATGCAATAGAACTGACTATTGAATAAAAAAAGTATTCAAATGCAAATTATTCATTTAACCTAGTGTCCACGCTTTCGAATCACAGAGCAGACACTGTCAGATATCATACCAATTTTTCCTTTGATTAATGGATTTGATTTTGTAGACAAGGATCTCTGTGTAATTTTGATTTCCTACCTCTAATCAGATTCTTTAAATTGAGCGCTGGTACAGAAAAAAAATGTTTTTTTTTCTGTCAGATAAACGTTTGAAATTTATTCAATAATTTTAATAATGAAATTATTTTTCTTTTAATAAGTTTTTAAAATCTTGTTTTGCAGCGCCGACTGCATAATACGTTAATTTTGATTAAAATATTTCATAAACTATTATTCAATTAAATGGACACAATTTTTGGTCACGACTTATAGGCTCAAAAACACTGATTAAAATGTAATTTTTAATCAGTGTTTCAATTAATCCATAATGGTAACCTAATATATGTTTTCTTTAGTGCTTATTATTTTGGTTTATATTCTATAATGTGTTCTTTTACACGTTTTAATATCGATTCAGTGTTCGAGTAATTATATACAATGTAATCAAACGAAGGTTCTGTTTGCTGGGCTAATGGCTTTTCAATAAAATCTCATCTAACACAATAATTATTATTGAGTGTTTCGTGACGAGCTGATGATCGTCTTTAACTTGTTAATCATCAACGTATGTGTGTCAATGCCAAAAGAACCCTTTAAGCATGTTTTATATTACTAATTTTACATTGTAGAATCTTGTATTTTTTTTAACTGTCGAACTAATAGATTGCTGATACTAACAATATTCCGTACACATGGTCAATGAAAAAAATAAATCAACATAATGTTAGCTGTATTTTATGAATAGTATTTACATGTGTGTCAATTTTAAATGATATGTACTATATCAAATCATACCACTGTACAAAGTTAAAAACTTTTTAGTGATTTTTTTTATTTTTTAAGGATAGATATATAGTAACATATTGGTTAAAAATTAAGTACGACAACGAATTAAAACACTCAGGTTTTATGACAAGGAATTTAAAACACATGGTTTTTCATAATACGGTACTTCCACAACACTGCTTCGATATAACGCGGTTGAATTATTGCAATACATAATATATATATTTTATAACGCCATTTTAGAACAAAATCATCATCAATATCACACACGGATTTAGTTCTACAAAAATTTTGTAGAACTAAAATACATTGCTATTTTTTCACCGTGTAATATTCAAATTGTTCTAAGATTAAAATTCATTTAAATTCTCGAGAGAATTATAACGTATACATATTTGGTATTTTATATATTATTTTAAATAAAGAATTCTTACAATTAGCTTCAACACTTTTTTTTTTAACGGACACCTAAATTTATTATGAATTTCAATCTTCATTTAAAACAGCTTTTTGCTTTATACGACGGTATATTTATCGGAGAGTATCTTCATACCTCAACAAAAAATATATATACGGTAAAAATATTTATTTTTATCACCGCAGTTTCAGGGCATATTAAGATTTGAACATCCTCTTCCAGACAAGCATTGCAGCCTCACCAAATATGTCATAATGTAGATTGCCATCAAATACTTTCCAGGGCGCCTGAAATGTCCTAATGATAGAATAGATTGACAGGATTGGATTCCTATGGGAAATCTAATGTATTATATATATTTGATTACATTTATTTTCCATGTATGTTTGAGTGTCAGATTATGTTTGCATGGAATAATTAAATTGACATGGGTAAATAAATTTGCATACATATTGAACCAATGGAATTTATAATCGGGACCATATGAATTTTCATTGCGGAATGGACACGGGCTTGATCGAAACGATTTTTCAAATCCCTAATGCACAAAAAGTGACAGACGTTAGTTTCAAAGAGGTCTCTGGAAGTCGAAGCAGTGAAAGCTGCTTTTTCGATTAGACGATTTTTAAGAATATCTCGATTAACAATTTGCCGGATTAGTTGGTTGATGGTAACGCAAGAAAAACACTGACAAAAATTAACTTTTGTTTTTAATTGGTGTCGTGTTATTGGTCAATACCGAAATCGGAGTCGGATGTTTTTTTTCACGACTCCTGAGTCCTGGTTTCAGAAGTTGTCTCTCTAAGCTATGCATCTCCAAGTGAGATTGGCATAGTCACAGACGAGCTTTTTCATTTTTCTTTAATGAAACAAAAATTTTTTAATTTAAATATTTCTCCATAATTCAACTGATTTATTCTACAACAAATATCACTCGTATAACGAGTTAATAATTGGCTTATGATACTGCACATATTAGTTGTAATAATTATAATTTTTTGACAGTACTAATAAACATTATTACGACTCGTGAATTTTCTTAGTCATCATTTTCGACCTTTCCCGCAAAAACTCAAACTGTTGGATAATTGATGATTTTTTTCCGAATAAAAACAGTAGGCTTAACAATAAATTAATCACTTTCTCTGCTGCGCATTTTTATCAAAAGGTATAATATTTGTCAATCGATGAAAGTAATAAAATATCTTCACATTTAGATAAAAGCCACAAATCGATTGCTACATTAATGTACATTTTATTGTTGTACCAATATTATAGCTCATCACGTTACCAATCAATAAAATCAGTCTAAATTTTGAACATTGTTTAAGCTTTAAGCAGCCCGCGTTACATCGTTGTGGTGTACATAGAAGGATCCTTAAACGAAGTTTAATTGTACAAAATTATCCATAAAGTTATTTAATTCTTACATATAGTTGTTAAACTATTTTTTTAATACAATTCGTCCATTTTAATATCAATTTTATATTGTTTTGAATGATACCTGTTTTGTAAGTCATAAAGTCTTCATATAAAATTACATTCAAGCCCTTCCAATGAAACAACATAGTTAAAATAATCTGAATAGCTACGTAACTGATAAAGTTACTTATGATTCAATCAGTTTGAAAAGAGGCATTAGTTATAGAAATCACTTTTAGTTTACAGCACCATCTTGCGCGAAAATAATCAAATCAATACTTTACATACTGGTTTTAAAACACAGTGCAGTGCTAATTATTGGTATGATTTACATGCGCGGCTGAAATTTAATAAATGTAAAAAAAAAACATTGAATATCTTCAAACGATAATATTTGTACCATTATTGAAACAAGATGAATACAAGTGGAACAAATTTGTAAGTAATTAGTAAATTCGGGAGATAAAAAAATATTTTTTCCTCATAAATTGGTACACGTTTGGATCGTTTATAGATAACTTTTTGGATATTATAAATTGAATTTGAATTGTTAAAACTTTGTATGTTTCCATATGTTTTGTCACTAATGACCCAGGTTTCACATTTCGGCATCTTTAGGCATTCTATCACACGGATGCAACATAACTGACTCCACTGAAACCTGTTGCATCTGTGGTATTATATATGACTGAAGATGCCGAAAGGCGAAACCCGGCTTGTCAGTGACAAAACATGTTTAATCATACAAAGTTTTAACAAATTTAAATTTGATATTGAAATTCCATCAAGCACGATTGACGGTACGTTTTCTATGGCTTCAAACTATATTACTGAATAATTCATACACCGACTGCATGATGAAGCGTAAGTCAGAATTTAAAGTATTGAAATTAAACACGCGTAAGACATTGCTCGTAGATAGTAGTGAAACGTGATTATCATAATTCGGATTTTACTTTATGCACAAATAAATATATTTAAGCTCCGAAATGTAACCATGAATTACATCGCCTGAAAGCGTCAATCACTAAATATTTGTATTTACCTTATTGGTAACAAATCACTATACTTTTTATGCCCACCTTTAATATATTATATGGCCGATGCACTCCTTGGCTCTTGATAAGCCACTGATGATACATGGAAACATTAAACCGTCGGCGCCTCTGAGGATTGCCAACACCCAGACTTCCGCAACTACAATTCAAACTTGATACCATACATGGTGTATTAACTTGCATGCTGCTCTTGTATGAAGCTTCTCTGCCTTTAGTATCAACAGTGCATTAAAATGATCGTATTCTTATTGTATTAAAGAGTATGTAATGATTAATTATATTTACGGATTAAGCGATACCGTTAATAAATCAATTAATACAATATCTTGTGATGCGTTGTAGGAAATTTTCATGGAAAATATTTTTATTAAGAGCCCGGTTTCGTAAAGAGTTTTTTGCCAAATTGACAGTATCAAATATATACAATTTTTAACACGGTGAAAAAATAACAATTTATATGAATTATACAAAATTTGTAAGGTATATAGTTGATAGATATTTCGGCTAACCATCATCAGAACTGTTGTGTATTATTATACTACGAACTATTATAGGTAATTCTGATTAGAGCAATTCGGCAAAATCTTTTGAACATAAATTTTTTTTTTCTGTCTGTATATTTTTTTGTAATTTTTTAATATGGTATAACGTTAATATATATTTTAATTCTTTTTCTATGATAATTCTTAAAAAAAACAAATTAAATAGTAGAAAATATATTCACCGAAAAACTATAAATTGTAAGCAATTAATTTGTTACCCTTTAATCAAATATTTTCGGCGAAAAACGCTTGTTATCCAGTTGATCAACTTCTGTTTTACAACCAAAGTATGTATGAAAGAATTAGTACCGGAACAAAACTAGTGGTTAGCTAACTTATTTATAGTATTGGATTCGTAGAAAAGTAGTTGTTTGGCATAGCAAACGCAGATGCCTTTGAACATAATCGATAAACGGATTTGGAAAAAAGTCTAAATATATTCTATTGAATATCATTTTCATTTTATTATCAAATGATAATATCAACAGACGGTTGATATTTAATATTTTTTTGTTTTGAATTTATTTGAATTTGGATAATTGATAAGATGTAATTTGTTGTGATCAATTATTCAAACATAATGTAGTATAATATTTATTATTTTTTTTTACGAATTTTTGTGTATGAATACGTCGTCCACCAGCAGCAAACAGGTCAAAACTGCATATCTCCTTTAAAATTCCTAACGCGTTTTTCATTTATTACCTAGGCTTATCCTTATCACTGTAAAACAGGAAGACGCATGACTCCTTCTACTGCGAAAATTCTCGTATGTGCCAAGCGACTAGGCTTGCAAAACGACAGATAACATGTTTTTATTGAATATGTCAAACCATCATACTAACAATAAGACAATGATAATCTTACACAGTACAGAAATGACTCATAACTATGTTATTTTAAACAATTCCATACTTTTATATCAAATAATTTATTAATAATATTTTCTTTATTTTAAACTCGATTGGAACGAAGGAATGCAATATCGGTCGAGTATTATCTGCATACCGGTATTTTATTCTGCAAACCATTACTGTTAACACGATGAAAAAAATAGCAATGTATTTTAGTTCTACAAAAATATTTTTTTAAAAATATTTGATAGCTATTTCGGCTCACGCCATCGTCAGAACTATGCTTAAACTAACATTTGCTTACACCCAGCCCTTTTTTTTACGCGATTTTTTTGGACGGCACGGTTACATTTGTTTACCCACTTCACTCAGTTTTACGCGATTTTTTCTCCAAATTTGTTTTCCCAAATTTAAAGAAATTTATATATGATGCTAGGCATGTACTCTTCATTATTTTTTTTAATAAAAAAAATATGTTTATTTTCAAAACTTAATTTTGTTTACAAACTTAAACTTGATTTATTCAAAATTCAATACTTTCGTTCAAAAAATCGCAAACGATTACATTTCGCAACCGAGAGTGACAGCAGCGAATAATTCATATAAGTGAAAAAATTTATATTTTTATAAACAATAAAGACATGAAAATATATAATTTTTTTTTGCACAAATTTTTAAAAGCAATTTTGGTTTTACATACGTTTCTGATACTTTTTTACGCGATATTTTGATTTTTGGAACCAATTTATCAAATTATAAAAGATTTGTGATTTTTTACACGATTTTTTTTACGCGCCTTTTTATGGAACCAATGTATCGCGTAAAAAAAGAACTGGGTTTATATATATATAGCTGTGTAGAAAAGGTACACAATACATCTTCTCTTCTGTTTTAACGGCCTAGCTTGTTTCTTTCTAACAATAAAACTAAATTTTTCAAAACTTGTAAATGAAACTAAAAAGGCGGCTATGACAATAAGTTTACATGTGGCACGGAAATGGTCTATTACATAAACAATGAAGCACCCGGCAGAGGGTTAAGCAATGGTGATAGACATATATTAGTTTGTTCGTTAAGAATCCTTTGTGATAGTTGATTTCTATTGATTTCCAGCTATTCGAAAGCCGTCAACCTGCGACCCTTACTACAAAGATGCAAACACTTAGGCGGTGAGTTTGAATTTATATTATGTGATTCCTTTATAACATGATTAGCGAATTCTGAATCTGTTTTTTTACATGTTCCTCAGCTCGAGTGGATATACGCAATAAAACTAAATATTTCAAAAATTTTAAATGAAACTAAAAAGGCGGCTATGACAATAAGTTTACATGTGGCACGGAAATGGTCTATTACGGAAGCAAATCAGACATTGCTGCTAGCATTATAATCGGTATAAAAAAAATACGGCAAAATGAATTGTTATGCTGTAGAATAATCTCAGTTTTCGTATGGATATAGCTGGAATCGTAATGATACTGGACACATAAAAAAATCCGAATAGACCTCTAAGATATCCAGTCGTACCCCCTTAAAACCAAATATCCCATGCTGAGCATATTGCCTGACGATTCATGGGAAAAAATCGTTTTCTGATCTTTGAGAATAGATGCTTCAAATACTAGGAGTTATTTTGGTGTAATTTTTAGGAGTAGTCTGGGACCTGTAAGTATTATACAATAGGGATCATACTTTAACGTCAACAGTTTTAGAGAAATGTTGGACCTAGCTAATACATATGATCCAGTTTCTTCCAGGAAGCATTAATTCTGACAGGAAGAATTCATTCATTCTCAATGACCGTTGGATATTCATTTTATGATATACTCTGTACATCTGAAGAAATTGCGTGGGAAGAAACACAATGATTAACTTATGATAGTAAATTTTTGAGACTTTTTGGTGGCATATGCTCTACATCTAAATCGAATGTGGTCCAAGCAAAATAAGGCTTTTTTTAATACGAAATGCAACCAATGCCAAATAACCAATTACATTAACGCTGTTATAGCTTAAAGTAAATTAATCTTAACCTTCTCATTAAATCAATTAAAAATACCAAAGTATCGTCTAACGATCAATAGTTTTTAAAGTTATTACTGCATCCATACAAAATTTATTAGTATCTGTTAAAAATATCATTACATATCTATTTTCCAAGAAGGCATAACTTGTTTCATCTAAATGAATATAATCAGTTGATTTTAATTGCCACTTTAATGAAATATTCCAAAAATGGTGTGGACGAATCAAATAACAATTTTGTTAAACCTTTAACTAAACGGAAGTGAAATAGAATGATTATTTCAGTGAACCTTAAAAGTTATACATCTTTTTCATATCTATATAAAAAAAAATACATATAGAAATATATACTAGATCTCAACAAACAAAATAATATAACATTCGTGCTTTTTTCTTCGTGCGTTAATTCTATAAAAAGGAATCAGATCATTCTCAAAGTTTTTATAAATAAAAATTAAATTGAATTTCAAAAATCGAATATTACATCAATAGAACATACAAATACATATTAACTAATTGATTGCTCATTTTAAAAACGATTTAGCCTTAAAGTTAACGCATTATTACTTGATACGTTTCTTTTTTCACAAAATCACTACGCTTACCATTTTGCTTCAGAAAATAATAATCAAAAAAAAAAAAGAATACAAAGATATTTTCAAAAGGTATAAGATGTCGTCATTCGCCGTAGCAGAATAGCCTTTCCTCCCACACGATTGCAGAGTTTGTTTTAAATCAACTAATAATAATCAACTTTATTTAATCATTTCTTAATCTATTTATGCTTATCTATCTAAAGGCACAGATAATACATTCGTTTCAAGCCATCTTATTCGATATCGATATGTGTTAATTGACGACATCATTTTTCCTAATCAATTCAATTCGAGCGACTAACCACTCACCATTAAACAATATATGTTGAAATGCTTACAACTACATTACATCAAAGCAGAGTTTTTTTTTAATTTGAAGAGGAAACGTGCATATAAAAATAATATTTAATATAAATTCTGTTTTTTTACAATATCCATCACAGAATCTGCAGTCAGTAATAATCTAGCCTCATATAAACACCCCCTCAATAGATAATATTTTTTGTTCAATATTAAAAATTCAGCTAAAAAATAAAACGGTATAAAAAAGTAATTTTAAGTAAAACTGAAGGCTCTTAATTAAATCTTTTGATTCCATTTGATATTGTTCCGCCTTAGTCTCTTTTTAAATTGTCTTCAACAAAATACAATAAATTCATGTCGTGTGGAATACGTTCAAATATACTTTTGATTTTCATTCACTTAAAAAACAAAAACAAAAATAATTTTATACAATGTGTAATAAATAGTTTCTACGTGTAAACCTATTTATTTTCTATCAATGATTCACAACATTTTGAGAGCCGTTGATTTTCCTTCAAGCGTACATAATGTTGTGGTAGAAAAAAAATGATTTTCTATACTAAATAGTGCTCAAGGATACAATATAATTAGCTTCCATATAAACATCAGACTTCCAGACACACTCTTTTATGATGGTTCAACCGTGACCATCACTTATGCTTATATATCTCCTGACCGTTTATAAATAGAAATAACATTTACAATTAAAAACATTTTTATATATATTTCAGTTAAGCAAATAGCCATTAATATAGAATATAAAAAGGAGTATTAACATCCCATATGTATATCTTTGCATTGTGTAAAAATAAAGATTGTCAAATTTACACTTACTTAAATGAATGGAAGTGCTTAATTCAATATATTGATAAGTAAAAAAAAACAACTTACAATATTTGATAACGTTATTTTACCTTGACAAGAAAAAAATATAAAATGAATGTATTTATAATATCTTCTTAGGGTCGCTTTTTAACTCCTTGAACTTAATATACCACGTCAATCATAAATCCATGCATCACGACCCTCCAAAAAACCTCCATTTCTTAAATATATGTTAACTTTACTTTCGTGATAAAGCTGTGACAGGTTTAACACAAAACAAGTTACAGAAATGAGTGGTAAAAATTTCACACATCATTGAATAAGTTACTTTTGATTCGCAAAAAATAGCAGCCGTACACATAACTAAATCATTGACCGTTTGATTACGGGTAGTCGGATTTTGATCCTGTCACATCATGTCATTTTTAATTCTTTTTTCTCTTTTGTAGAGCATTACTGTGTTATATTTCATGCATTAAAATTGTGTCGAAATACCTTTAAAACGCCTCTACATCAAATGGCTAATATTGTATTAATCTCACAATAACACAAAAATTCGAGCCACTTTAACTCATTTCCAGAAGTTCTCATATATATAAATCCTAACTCTTCGAAGACTAACAATAAACTATTTACTAAGGTAAAGATTTTTCATGATTTTCATATTTTAAATCAACAACTATAAAAAGTATACTAAAATATTACAATTATATTTATATATAAATAATTAGTAGTGTTTTGAATATCGAATCATGTTTTTTTTAAATTAAAACGATATTTTTTTTATATGAATGCCTTTAATTTGACATGCTTTCTGTGAAAAGTATATAAGCAGCAAATGCCCAGCGATTATCTTAGTTAGTTTAGTTTAAATAAGAAGGCCTCATGACCAGGAGAAAACATTGTTACTCCTAATAAATGATATATATTTTTATTTTTTTATTATATCCATTTTTAAGCTATTGTATTTTTTTTTACCTATACGCTTTTTTGTTTATCTTCCAAAATTTATTTTGATTTGGTTTTGTTTTTCTCTCAGGAGTGTATTTATTAGTTTCTAATTTGTGTAATTTTTGTGTTTGTGTTGAATGAAAATGTGTTTTTAAATGAAATTTATAAGCAGAAAATATGTACATTCGACTCAGTTAAGAATCTTAAAAAATTATTGTTTGATAACTTTTTTGTCGTTTAGTCGACTTAACTTTACACAAACCCCAAGTTATATCAGTAATTAGTTTAAATTATCCCCTACACAATAAAAAATTTGGCTTAGGGAAATTTTATATAAAAAAAAATTGTTCATTAGTTAATATCTAGTATTGTAACGATCGTTTCTCTGACAACCGAAAAGATAATTAAATATTCATGCAGGCGTACATATACACACATCTGGCATACGTAGTTACGCATACAAACAACGTAACCTAGCAAGCGCATGGAAGTACCTTGACACTCGACTGACCATGCCGCTGGTATACAAGGTGAACATTTTCTTCACGTTATGTAATTTTTCGATGAATCGTCATTTTTATCCAATAATAAAATTTAAACACAAAAAAAACTGATTTGTTTATATGTTTATAGCGACATGATATGTAAAAAACATTTTTCCTTACACATAGAGCCTTTTGGTCGGACTTTCGGTTTCCTGGATAATTTGTAAGACTTGGCGTCTTCTTGCATTTTATTTCCGTACTATTGCACTAAAGGTTTATTCAGATACGAATTTCTGTGACGAGAAAATGATAAGCAACCAAAAAAAACTTATTGACAAAAATTTTCAAATTTGTTGCAAACATTAAATGTACTGGTCAATAATGTGATTTATTTTCAACATATGGACTACACCTATATATATTGATGCTTGGTCGTCTCCTTAATAATAAAGACTTATATCTGTACAAGAATAAGCGACGAAATACTCTGAAATACTTCGGGAACGTTGAAAAGGGCCTATATTAAAATTAGTTTGTTTCTACAGTGTGTGAGAGCGATTTGAACATTTTAGAAATGAGTTTTTTTCGTGTACATATATTAATCTATATTAAATGAAATTAAGTTATTTTTTTGATTAACATTAAATTATAATAAAGCGATTCCCAACATTTCATTTGTCAATCAATTTATTTTATTTAAGTATATTTTTTATGATTACCTATATTTTTTTTTTGTAGAGTTTGAGCCACTTGTTTTGTTTACTTGGTAATTGTTATTGTATTATTTGATAATACTCGTGATGAGTAGTTTATTTAAATACTCTACAGACTTTTGATATTTATTAAGGTACGTTTTCACTGATGACGTCAGGCTTAATAATCCCAGCAATTTCATCCAGAAAAGCAAAAGCTGATATATTGGATTTTGACAACCAAATGTGATCTGAACACTAGACACTATTCAACTTTCTGTAGAAAATAAAGATGACAAAATATAATCGATAAAGCTTGACAGTATATTGTGAAACTACGTTTTTTTCATCGTAAAAATGTACGTTTTATTTAACATTTTTGACAACTTAGTAAAATACAATAATATCATAATGCTACGATAACCTGCGTTGTCGTCTCCCTGACATTGAATCATTGACTTTGTGGCAATCACTTTCGTCTTCTAGCATTTGTTTATTCAGTAATAAATAAAACCTGTTTGTTGTAAGTACTACGACATAACAGTACTTTGTCATTTAAAATTAGGTAATCCTCACAATATTTTATATTCTAGTCTTACACTTCGAGTCAAACACAAACGATGCAATTGATGAATAGCACAGGCATTTTAATACTCGATAATAATCAAAATTTATATATGTTGATTAGTTTGTCGTCGAGCAATTATTTTTATATATTTCCGCTGAATGATAACTATAATAATAAAGGCTTACATACATGAGCTCTAATTTTTTTTTTTTGAACATATCTACACCTAATGAAAAATGGATTCAAAAGAGGCTTCTTCAAAAGTACTGTTTCTTACACAACTGCTGTTTTTCTAAGTGACAAGAGACTAAAGAATTGGACTAGAAAAGGACTATAAGTTGACTAATCGATCAGGTTACGTCTCATTTTAAATAAAACAAGCATCCATACCTTCGGACAGAAAACGAAAAAATCGAAAGTAGCGATATTGAACACTGCTCTACAAACTTAGTCTTGTCAACGGTGTGAAGGAAATCGGGTAAATCATGATTAATATACTATAGCTAGGTATATCTGCTAGCTTAGTAAAAAGACTTTCAATGTATTAACTATCTGTTCTTGGAAAAAAGGTATTATATTCAAACAAAAAAATACAACGTTTAGTAATATTTTAACAATTTTATATTATCGAGATCAATACTGGTTTCGGCCATCGTGAGCACTATTCACTGATCTTAATCAAATTTGAATTGTTACAATTTTGTACGACTCCACATGTTTTGTCACTAACGTCCCAGGTGTCGCCTTTCGGCGTCTTCAGGCATTCTATCACACGGATGCAACAGAACTGACGTAAGATAAACAGTTAGCATCGTATATATATATTAAAGTTATTAATCACAGGAAAATACTTACCCCTAGGCAAGCAGTAAATTATAGCTAAAACAAATTTAGCAATATCAATCTAATAATCATTAACTCAATTACTTGTGATAATTTTCATTAACGATCTTGCAAATGAGTCATTCTTGAAAGGGGTTTTTTTCAATAAATATCAATCAAGTAACATTGTGAAAAAACATGTGGAATCGTACAAAATTGTAACAATTCAAATTTAATATTGAAATTCCATCAAGCACCTTAAGTCGATATCATAAATGATCTTAATCCATTGAACTTCATTAGTTGATAATGCTTGTGGTGAAAGAAATCGGTCTACCCTCTCTCTCTCTTTCACTCTGTCTCTCTACGCCATTTCAGGGTTGGCTAGGTAAAGAAAAGATAATAAAATAGTATATAAAATATATATAAAAATAAGACATATAAAAAAAATTGATAGAACATAAAAAAAAAGAAAATAATTTCAAACATTCATTTTGATTCATTCTCAACAACCAGAAAACATTTTATTTATCGAATCATTTAATGCGTAGTGACAACATTTTTCATTTTGGAACCGGTGATGGCCAATTAATGACAATACTAAAAAGAAGCCTTAAAAAAATGTTCAAATTTTCCTTTGTCTCTTTTGTTTGCAGTATGACGACATATCGCTACATTTCTATGTATATAAAATTGCGAACCTAATTAAGGAAAAACGAGGAACCGCTTTGATGTGAGTAAGTACTCATATTATAAAATTGTAAATGGGCGTAACATTACACGATTTGATCCCATGCAAGGCTGGCGATGATGTCATTTGATGAAAACATTTCGTCTATTCTATACAACGGCCTTTGAGTGATTATTTAACTCGTGCAGCACCCCGCTGTCCCTATAAATATGTCATAAAATGCTCTTTACATCGAAGATTTTTTTACAACAACTCTATTTCTAGCATGACGCAGTTTATCGCAGTGTTTCTAAACTTTTTTTCTCGTGTAACCACTAAAATAAGAATTAATATTTTACAGAAAACATTATTTATTTTAAAGTAGTAACTGGATTGTCTGACATTAAAAGACATTCATTCAGTACATTTTCATGTTCCAAATTTGAAAAAATGATTTCATTTAGATTTTAAAACTTATTTGTTTATAGGTGGATAATCAAAAAATATCATAAATGCGTTTAAGTTCGTGAAATATATTGATTGAATTGGCATTCACTTGGTAGAACTCCATTATAACACGGTGAAAATATAGCAATGTATTTTAGTTCTACAAAATTATTTTTAACAAATATAGTTGATAGCTATTTCGGCTCACGCCATCGTCAGAAATATGCTTAAACTAACGGATGACGGCTTTGGAACAGCTAGAAATCAATAGACACCAATTATCACAAAGGATTCTAAACGACCAAACTAACATAATAGTATCGCCACTTGTCCAGCCGTTGCACAAAGGGGTGGTCTGATTTACTTCCAGAAGGATCACTTCCGTCCCACATATAATCTTATTGTCATAGACACCTATTTTTTCATTTAGAATTTTGAAAATTTCGTGTCATTGTGTTAAAGTAACAAGCTAGGCCGTTGTAACAGGAGAGAAGATGTGTTGTGTGCCTTTTCTGCACAGCTATATATAGATAAGCAAATGTTAAGTTAAGCTTAGTTCTGATGATTACGTGAGCCGAAATAGCTATCAACTATATTTGTTAAAAATAATTTTGTAGAACTAAAATACATTGCTATTTTTTCACCGTGTTCATGAAATATATTTTTTCAACATTGTAACATCCAGCGATTTTGAAGTAAAAATATAGACGTCGCTTTTTGCGGTCATATATATCAATCAAACATTGATTATAACGAATATTGATTCTTTTAGTAACTGAAACTAAGCGTTCAATAGTTTTCATTCATTAAAATGAATGTATTTAGACTATTATATATATTAAATGACTTATAATGTGAGTGAGAAAAATACCAACCAACAAGGAGCTTTGCTTTTTTTAAGCGTGAAAAATTAAACACTGTTAGTGATCTTTGTATCGCTTTATTGTGTTATGTTTTCAATAACAATTAGCTCGTGTAGGAATAGTTGACCTTAGATTTTGTTCGATCTGTGAATTATGGAAACTCGTATCTTTTGAATAATATGGCTTATGTTCGGTGTTGTCAAAAATCTAGATAACCCACTGGTTCAGCATGAGTGGAATTGATAAAATTTCCAGCTTTATTTATTCATTTTGTTATATTTCCATCAACGCTCAAGGGGTTAATTGACTTCTGAGTTGCTACTCTTTTGCTATGAACCGGACAGACGACTCGGCTGTCTGTTTTCGACCATCAAAATCCACTGTGCAGTATATCAACAAATCCAAATACATATTTAAATACATCACGATTTTAACGCATTTTATCTAAGGCATCTTTTCTGAAGCACATTACTTACCTCTTGTATCAGACAAATCCAACAATAGACGATTAATTATATGTATCTAGCTGTCTATCTGGGAATAGCAACAAGGCATACGATATTATTTGGTGTACCGCAAGGAACGCGTCTTGATCCATGTAATATAATAAACAAAATATTAATATTTTAAAAATAAATTTTTGGCAATGATGATTATTTGGTGGTTTTATAGCCAGGTGATCTAAGTTGGTGGCTTAAGATACGAATACCTTTTATGAACATGTCAATAAATTGAATTTTCAAACGATCTTTAGATTTGTATTCAAAAGCATTACTTTAAGATTTTTTATCTTAAAACCTTCCAGAAAACACCCGGGCTTAATTAAGCTTCATTAAAAGCCCATATGATGACGATTGTGAACAGACATGGTAAAATATAGATGATAAATGTGAATAAGAATTCCTATATATTTAATTTTGTAAATTTTTGTAATATTTGTTCTAAAACAACAGTTTGTTTTATTAAGCTCTCAAATTGCACGTTTGATTTGCAGCCCTGCATTTCTTAGTTACGTCTTCAAGTACACTAATGATGAACATAAGGAAAACACAGACAGATACAAGGCATTCAAATCCATCATAGTTGATTTACCATATCCAGGATTGGTCCAGCAATATATAAAAATGCTAGGAATTCAATATTCGTAATGACGACATCACGATATATTTCATTACACCATTTTAAATATAATATGTTAAAATTTTGGTAAGACATTTAATCATTTTAACCCTTCCACTTAACAACAGGTGATAAAGTTAGTGTTCTCGGAACTCTGCACGGTGTACACATACACACATAAACATACAAATTTTGTGAGCAATGAAAAATGTTGCCAGGTCAGTAATTTTATGCCACATATAGCTTTTTTGATACAACGTCCAGTTTGGAAACACTAAATGAAGCATACTATGTCTAACCGTTTTTTCTTATCTTTTCTTATCTTTCCTACCATTCACTTTTTTTTGTAAATATTGATGAATGGTAAATTTTTAATTACCTTCGAATAAAAAAAATCACTTCATATTTAAAACAGTCTACATTTGTATAAAAACACGCATTATGGTCGAGAAAATATTTATACTACATTTCATTTTCGTTCATTTGTTTTAATATAATATGTGCAAAATTTTTAATTAAAATTGCCATTACGATTTTCATAGCCAAAATTTAATTACATTTACCATTTTAAAAAAATGCAATTGACTATTTTTATGATATATTTAATATTCTGATGTTATTTTCTTTGTATGAAGATATTTTAGTGTAAAATCTTTTTATAACATTATATTTATACTTTTATATGACCAGTTTAATTCGGCTAATAACCGCTTTAATATGGAAAATTTTGAAGGTTTTAAATATTCACGTTTTTCATTGACGTTTTTTGAATATATGTTATATTTTATCAAGTAGTGTTGGCAACACTGGTGATGAACAAGTATAAGTAGAAACATCAGGTGATAACTCTTCCAGGAGAAAAAATGTAATGATTACATCACCTACCAGTTAGTTTTGTATCTAATCAAAGATGATGTAGTTGTTTTGTATTATATACTATCAATACAGAATGTGGTAGAAATAATACATGAAAACTCTACAAAATAATTTATCATTCAGAATCTTAACAAACCCACCTCTATGACACAGTTAATAGGACTAAGCTTATTCGAAAATGAAACATCAGGTTTTGATGTTTTTTCGAAGTTAATAAGGCCGAGTTCGATGATGCAACAAAAAGTATTCTGTTTTTAGAAATTTCCCGCCAACTTTATTTAGATCCATGTTAATGGAATGCTTCTAACTAGAAGTACCAAGACACTGGCGATATTCAATTTAGATTAATTCCAATTAACATTTGAGATACATAGGTATTTGTGATTTGTTTTACTCTAGTTGATCTCATATATATTCATGTATATAAAGAAAAGATCAACGAAATGGCATGATGTCAAAATAACTTTTTAAAAAATCTCGTAATGCTTGTTTCACTTAGTGCTTTGATATTTGTATCTTATTAAATTGGGGTTTCATTTAATAAACCCCAAAGCAAACAAAACCTTTTTATTGACCGGCAATTACTCAAAAGAATCCATTTAAAAGGGTAAATATTGAAATATTTGAAACTTGAAAAGTATTTGATTTTTATAAAAGCTTTACAAGACTTCACGTTTGTGCAAAACTGATTAATTAAACTATATATAGTTTTTTAAACAAGATAAACAATATATTATACCCTATTAGTAAAAATAATTAGTGTTTGCTTGGAATTAAAATGTTTTATGTGCGTGTGGTGATTTGATTTTATCTAGGAAAATGTAAATAGATGTCACCGTTCATAAATAGTTTTGCGTAATTCCGTGAGTTTTCTTGTAATAGCTTAAGTAAGTTTCATGAATTCATATATGTTCGTATCTGTTTCGATCAGAGTTTTACAATATTGAATGTGTTTTTCTATAAATGACTCTTGTATTTTTTAACCATTTGCAGTTTATTTTTTCGCAGCTTTGTCGAAGGCGTGTCAATGTCATTAGACTCAAATATTTACCCACTAAGCTACAATCCTGGCTTCCCGACGAATGTATCACTTTATCCCAATTTATATTTGTATGTAAATCAAAATACAAATCTACTCAATGGAAAGAATTACAACCTCAGATTATATTATCAACATAAAAACCTACGCTTTTATATTGAAATCGTTTTCAGCATCGCAAGTTAGTTGCGCGGCAACCACTCATGCGCAATTGTTATAGAGTTCCATCACATTGCTAAGATAATTTACTTGGGGCTTATTTCCTGTATTAATTTAAGTTTTTTATTTAGTTTACAATTTTATTAATTAGTATCTTTGAATCATATGTTCTAAAATGAATACACGTCTTGCTTTCCAATTAATATTTTGATGATTGAAAAAAGTACGATTGCCATTCTACTCCAAGTAAAGTTTGTTTCCGTGAAGAAAGTAAGTATGTAGGAACGACAGGACTATTGGTTAGATAATAGCTTTCGCTACACATTATTTTTGAGATGAGTGAGTGGGGTACATCCGTGAAATAAATATTGAATAAAAAAATGGAGTTCTTTTTTTAGAGATGTAGAACCATTCATATTTTTGATACCATGTGAGATGACATTTTATTATAAGAATAGGCATTATCGATTATTATTAAACGTATGATTTATAATTACAGAGTCCTGCCAACAAGAAGTGTGCAATTCTAGTAATGGATACTAAAGAAAATGTAATATCCCTGCTTTAAATGATATTTACTGTCATTTTATGCGAAAATATCAATGTTTATCGTAAAGGTATCAAACTGTACTGCCAATGCTCTATAGCCGACAATTATATTTAAAAATAGGGTCGTTTGTATATCTATACATTCAGCCGAAAAAATTGAAAATAGCATTTTGTATACGTCATTATTACTATTGTATATTGAACGCCGCAAAACAATATGTTATTTATGAATATTTATTAATATTTAAAATGAAGTCTAGCAAATTAACTGCCGTCTCCGTGCAATTTCTACGATATAAACAAACTGAATAACAATTAAAACTACGTCATCAAAAATGTTTATATAATAAATGGTATCGTGATTTACTAGACATTGAATGTAATCAACTACGGTTTAAAAAAATGTTACTATGGTAAATTAGTACTGGCATAATAGATTTGAATACTTAGGAAGTTAAATACTGCGGTCATCCTTCTGTATGATCAGTGTAGTGTCATTCGGCAACTTCCAATCAATAATAATTTATTGATTTTAAAGCACGATATTTATTTTCAATATTTTTTAATTCTAAACGTATTGCTAGCGATATCTACGGTATCGCCATAGTATGGTATAAAGCTTTTCGTTAATAATTAGTTGCTATATAATAAATAGTGAAAAAAAAGAGTTTGTAACGAAGTTACATTTTAAAGCAATATTTGTAGTACGGTGAAAAAAATAGCAATGTATTTTAGTTCTACAAAATTATTTTTTTAAATATAGTTGATAGCTATTTCGGCTCACACCATCGTCAGAACTATTCTTAAACTAACATTTGCTTATCTATACATAGCTGTGTAGAAAAGGTACACAATACATCTTCTCTTCTATTTTAACGACCTAGGTTGTTTCTTGCTCGCAATAAAACTAAAATCGTAAATGAAACTAAAAAGGCGGCTATATCAATAAGTTTACATATGTCACGGAAATGGTCTATTACAGAAACAAAGAAGCACCCCGCAGAGGGTTAAGCAATGGTGATATATATATCTTAGTTTGTTCGTTAAGAATCCTTTGTGATAGTTGATGTCTATTGATTTCCAGCTGTTCCAAAGCCGTCATCCTGCAACCCTTACTACAAAGATGTAAACACTAAGGTCTGACGATGGCTTGAGCCGAAATAGCTATCAACTATATTTTTAAAAATAATTTTGTAGAACCAAAATGTATTGCTATTTTTTTCACCGTGTTATAATGGAGTTCTACCAAGTGAATGCCAATTCAATCAATAAATATTTGTAGTATCCAAAAATTGTTGAAAGAAAGCCTTAATTGTTGTTAAATTTGAGACAGGATATAGTAATCAAGTTTTAGCTTAGTATTTTTAAAGTAATTTTAATATCAAGCCGATTTATAATGTAACAAATCTAAAGATACAGATGTTCTTCTACGAGATCTGCCGATTAATCAGAGTATGAACTTCTCTTTTGCGCAGAGAGTAATGAAGAGAGATAGAAGGATATGCCTAGGGCAATACTTGTGGTTAGCTAATCGCGAACATCACTTTCCATTTAAAAATTGGTTGGCCTCAAGAATCGAAATCAATAAATCGATTGATAATCCTATTTTTTTAATATGTGGGAGTGAAGCCTGTGGGCATCGTTACCGAAGCAAACGAGTTAACTATTCGACAAAAGATTACTAGAATTGCTTTTTTAATAAATAATTTCCGTTGATAAAGCCGTCAACTGGTAGAATCTTTTAGCAAATTTAAGTAGTGCTGTATTCTTTAATATCGCAGAATATATTACACCAGCTGTACTCAAACTTTCTCTTCGTTGACACAAAACATTGTTAACTACAACGTAATAAATAATAATACATTATATCTAGAAATTTTTATATAGAAAGAAGTGTGATATTTGATGATACAAATTTTTGTAGAAAAACTCGCTGCAAAACCACTATGCATATGCATAAACAATTTGCTGACCACAGGTTAAGTACGAGTGCTCTATAGCAGTGCTTTCTAAGCTTTTTTATGCCACGCCCCACCTGCATATAAAACATGTTAAAAATGAAACTTTTGGCGAAATCCAGTTAAAGAAGCATGGCCCTAAGGCACTATTTTTAGGTAATTCCAATACTACTAGCAAAATCACCTTTTTTCTTTTGTCACATGGTCATTTTTTTAACTAGAAGGGATACGCTATTTCTACAAATATTCAAAAGAATAAACTATGACTAGTGTATATTTTCACAGCAGTACTTGATGGAGCAGCAAATGTTAGTTTAAGCATAGTTCTGACGATGGCGTGAGCTGAAATAGCTACCAACTATATTTTTAAAAATAATTTTGTAGAACTAAAATACATTGCTATTTTTTTCACCGTGTTAAACAAAACTCCATTGCTGAATGATTTAGTTGTAGTAAAATAATGGTAAATTTAGAAAATCTGTCGGGATGTAAATGTGTATGTGTATTATGTTGTAATGATAAATAAAAAAATAAACGGCCATAAGACGAATGGCATTATGTCGTCATTGTACAAGTTTTCATTACAGCATGACCGTCTAGAATAGGCAGGAGCCTCTCGTTATGGTCTCGCTGACGATCACCAGCCATGACGGAAGAAGCCACTGGGGGCCAAGGTCTCCAAAGGGCTAATTAATCGAGTAGTTTCATCATAAAAAATCATATAATACACTGCAAGAATTACGAAGAAAAAAATTCACCAAGAAGCATTAGCATTACCATGACTTACGAAGCGCAACGCCTATTTCTATTGTAAAGGTAAAGCGTGATCAAAAAATAAATTCTCTTTTTATTTTTTTTCAAACTAAAAGATGTTTTTATTCATTTTTGTTATCATAATTTGTATTATACGTCAGTTTTATTTAATTTTTTTCTGTGTAAAAGTATTTATTTCTAAAAAAATAGTTTGTGCAAATTTATATTTTTTATAATAATCATCGTCAGTTTTGCTCATTACGAACATTTTTCTTTGATTTTGTTTTTCATTATTTCAAAATACTCGTGAAAAGCAAATCTTGTCCTTACAACATGCATACAATGTATACAATGATTTCTAACTAATAAAATACAGTTGACACTTTAAAAGTCAAAAATGAGATCATTCTAGAATTTTAGAGCTTTACAGATTGTTTTCGTTTGAAAATAAATACAATGAAAATTAACATCGTAGAGATCAACATTTGTTTTCTAAACTCCATCCACGACCCACAGTTTATTTATTTGATTTATAAAAAAAATGTTCTGCTGACTATTATAATATATTATTATTAATTATTATAATATATATTATTATAATAAATATTTATTTTATTGTTTCTTATTTTAAAAAAATATTTGTGCAACACAGTATGCTGATATAACAATATTTAAGTATATTAAAACAAACAGTACGATCTTAACATTTGATTTTTATCGAAATAATAAAAATCTTTTTATACCTTCAGTGTTATTTATAGATAATGTGAAATATCTGGGAATTATTATTAATATGCATATTCTAAAATATAAATGCATACACGATAAACTTTGAAAAAAAAATTTTTTTTCATTGTTTTGTATTTATAAAAACGCGTACCAATATTATTATTTTTAATTTTTACCATTATTCGCTCATTTTCTGAAAGCTGGACATTTTGGCGTCCCGAAACAATGCTTAGAGACAGTAGGACTCGTAAAATGAAACGGGACGGGGTACATTACCAAGATATCAAGTCTTAAGCAAATACTCCTGAGATACAGATAAAAATCTTAAAGTTATTTCTACCCCCTTGTCATTACTGTGTAGATTTATTGGATAGTAAAGCAGTACCAATGGACGAGGGCAAATAAGTTTTTTATCATACTTAAAAATTATGCGATTCTCTAGAAAGTATTACAAAAAACAAGAGCCTGTTATAATGTCCCATTAAAAATTTAAATATATTATACATCCGATCTAAAGTCGTAAATTTCTCGCATTTAATGTACTCAACAAGGCGATTATGTTGATTTACCTAATAAAAACAGGTTAACGTTTCTCGGACACACTGTACACTATGACGGTGTATAAAATAAGTTGAATCAACTCTTACGCCTCGTTAGTGTATGTTTTTCGTTATACATGTGTGAGAGTTTTGTATATACAGATACATGCAATCGTACATTGGTATGTATTTGAGTATGAATATCACTAAAGACATGCTACAATTATTGAATCTTTTTGTCGAGGTCAACTATGATGAGTATTTTGTTGGCAGACAAAAAAAATACGACAAACACCTCACCTGATGGACACTCTGTATACAGAAATTTAAAATCTCGGTTTTGTAAGCACTTTACCTGTAAAGTTTTCCTTTCAATATTTTTGTATGTTTATAAGTGTTTCGCCACATATTTTTATGCTCCAAAAAGTACCAATGATTGAAAGCTTTATGTCCTAATTAATTCACGATTAAGGTAAGAGTCATCATCATCATCATCATCAGCTGGGGTCGATCCACTGCTGGATGAAGGCCTCCCCCTTCTTCTTTTTTCAGGGGGGTTGTTTGGACATAGCAACACCACGCTGCCAAGGCGGGTTGGTGTTCGGTTTTCTGTCTGGGTCTTCCTTCCCATAGCCAAGAGAACACGGCAGACGGTGTGGTCACCCATCCAAGCACTATCCGCGTCCAATGCTGCAAAACTTCGGTGATCGCACGAGAGCCGGTGCTTTCAACGTGGTATGGTCTTGGCCAATATTTTTGTAAGCTTTATGTCCTAATTAATTTACGATAAAGGTAAGAGTAGTATTGCTAATCTATCTAGCTCATTGTTGATCAGAAACCTTTTCTTTCTGTTCCATTTAGCCTTTTTTATATTATTTATTAAAGGATCTTCCTCTGATACAGTCACACATTTAATTAAACAAATTAACGTATAATCACTGCATCATGATCAATGTCTATATATATATATATATTACAAAGGATTCTTGACGAACAAACTAATATATGTCGATCGCCATTACTTAAGCCGTTTTGTTTCCGTAATGGACTATTTCCGTGCCATATGTAAAATAATTGATATAGCCGCCTTTTTAGTTTCATTTACAATTTTTTAGTTTTATTGCGAGCAAGAAACAAGTTAGGTCGTTAAAACAGGAGAGAAGATGTATTGTGTACCTTTTCTACACAGCTATATATAGATAAGCAAATTTTCGTTTAAGCATAGTTCTGACGATGGCGTGAGCTGAAATACCTATCAACTAAATCTTAAAAAAGTAATTTTGTAGAACAAAAATACATTCCTATTTTTTTCACCGTGCTCTATATATTATATACGGTCCTCTGAGAGAGTCAAGAAAGCTTCCCTTTTTACTTTTCCTTCTTTACGAGTCAAGTGAGCTTACAAGTATTCCGTGGTAATAATTTACTTAGAAAACGAACCACCAAGTTTTCGAGACCTATTTTACTCCCTTAGGGACTCTACGTTCTACTCGCCACCACCTACTTCGGCTCCATAATCGTGTTGCATGATGTTTTCCTCAGCTTAACAGTATAATATGTTTAATCAAGGTCTAATAAAATCAGAGAAAAAAGAGAAATTGTATACTGTATTTTAAACATTGTATGAAAAGGTCAGTCCATAAGAAAACTAAAGAAAAATTACAAATACCTTCATATTTATTATCATTTTTTTATTTACAATTGACTTTATTAAGGTAACTCTTTATTTTTTTTTAACCATAAGCAATTTTTATATTTCATTAATGAAGATGAAATTAACGCCTTTAAAAAAGTTTTATTTTTAGATTAAAGAACACAAATTTAAATATACTTTGAAAGTCGTATTATAGCAGACGATTTTACACTAATTATTTTTTTAAATTACCATTTTACTGTGTTAATTAAGGGCCGTAAGTACTTAGAATTTTCAGTTTGCATCTTTACTACATCATGATTTGAAGCACCTGATATAAATCTAAACACATTTTACGTCGATGACGAAATCTCAGATAGAAGGAAATAAAAATATCGTGTGCTTAGATAGACTCAACGACCCATTCGGGTATTCATTTCTATTCAATTATTATTATTATTGTATCTTAAGTAATAAAGAGAATATAAGAAAAAAAACGAATAAACATGATAGCCAGTACCGATTCTTTACGGAGCACATGATTGATTACTTCGTATTCTTTGCTTCAATGCTTGTTTAGCTTACAATTAATCGAAGGCTAACCTGCGATCATAATACATCAGAGTCATGTTATCTAAGATTTAGGCAATTAAGTATTATATTGCATAATATAATATTTTCAAACTCATATGTGAAATATTAAAAAAACGTCTATAATCTCTTTGGAACTTTTTAAATGATAACTATTTTAACCGTATTATTGCTAACGTCTCAATTGTTAAGACAGCTGATTGCAGACACTTAAAAATATGAAATATTTGACACAGTCAAAGCTTATGAACTAATTTTTGTTTTAAAATATACCCTGATTTGTCCCGATAATTTTCGTAAGTTTGGTTAACACCAATACTGCTGAATTTTTTTTTAATATTGGATGTTGCATTATCTTAAATTTTATTCACAATCAGACAATACAGAAACAACAAGACGGGAAATTCCCAAAAAAATATTTTATGATCCATAGTTATCCACTTGTTAATTAATATAATTACCGTGTTACTTAGTTTTGTATGTGATTATTGATTTTCGAATTGAAAATTTATTACGATATTTAAAACCCATATTTTTACGTTTCTTACAAAAATTGTGCTAAATCTACCTATCGTAATAAAACTAACTGCCTTCTTCCCAACAATTTCAAAACATTTTTGGTGCTGAATAATATTTTTTTTATAAAAGAGCTTCCATATCTGCTCTTGTTATTGTTTTGATTCCGGGACATTTTCTATCTAAATTTCATCAAAACGAATAACGCAATCGAGGAGCTTGGTTTCCACACACCTTTGCTCTATTTAAGTATCCCTATCTATTGTATATTGTACAGGTTCATTAGTTCATTCAGAATCAGTATGTATTACAAATATAGTTTTTTATATATTCAGTCTGAAAAATTTTCTCATAAAATAGAAAAAGTTAGTCACAAAAAGTGGAGTTGTCAGTAAATATTCAAATTTGATAAAAAGTTCCAAAAAACGAGGTTTTGTTAAAACTGCAAAGAAGTCAAAGTCAAAATATTTTCTGAACTAAAATATGTCAGCGGTGACAGTTTAAGCTTAAAAAATGTATTACCTGAATATTTTTTTTACTAGCATAGAAATATGATTTAAACAAATAAAAATCATATTATTGATTGAATTGGCATTCACTTGGTAGAACTCCATTATAACACGGTGAAAAAATAGCATAATGTATTTTAGTTCTACAAAATTATTTTTAACAAATATGGTTGATAGCTATTTCGGCTCACGCCATCGTCAGAACTATGACTGAAATAAAAATCACACCAAATTAGTTAAAAAAATATTTATCATTTTTTTATGCACCTTTAAAAAATAGGAGCTATACATAGTTTTTTTTTTTTGTAATATATCATTAAAATAACAATCAGTTAAATTCTTAGATTGTCATTTACACAAAGTGCCATCTATTATTTGAATTTACAAGCAACATTTTTTCAAACACTTTTCCTCAATATTTTCACAAGCAATGCATCGTAAAACGGTTGACGCTCTTTTTTTCCTTATACCATCCTTGTTCCAGTTGGAGATAAAGGAATCTTTACTTCGCAGCAATAACTCAGTGATCCAATACAAATTCTCGGAAGACAAGGGTAACGAAGCATGTAATCAAATTTAACGACTGGAATCTCGTATATAGATGTTTTCTTAAGAAAGGTTCTAAATACACTAACCATTCGTAATTTTTTATAGCTTTTTAATCATACAATTAATTTTAAAATGTATTTACTACGAATAAATGCGGATAAATTATTACATTATTAAAATGAGTTTCCTTATAATAATGGTACTATATAACATAGAAAACAAAGATCACGTAATTAAAAAAACATTTCCCTTAACCAACGCTTTATGATTATTCCAAAAAGCATACAAAATGGGAAAAGTTTGAATGATATGCTTGCTTGCCAATTGCTTGTATCGTCATTATTAAAAGTTTCGTTTGATTATATTATGTAAACATAAATTATTTGCGGTTTTTTGTTTAATTCTATAATTATTAATTAGTGTTAGAAAAATAAGTCGGAAAATTTCTAAGCTGAATAAATAATCTCAAACTACGAACATAAAACAGTCAAGTCTGTACAATTTAAAACTTCCATAAAGCTTCATTGTTTATTACCTTAGCTCGGTAAAAGTTTGAAGTTCCTTTCATAATTAATTTTCAATAATGATACCCACTTTCGTTCCTTTTGAAGGTTTCTTACTTGATTTACGGGCAGGTAGCTTTCCGCAGATAGGTTCTACGCCTACTCTTTTCCGTAATATATTCAAAAGCTTTCATGTAGCCGAATCGAGCTTTCGTAAAATTTTCACGAAAATTCGGAATGGAAGACGAAACTTCGTTTTTCTTTCAATAAATATTTAATCAAAAAACAGGCTCCGTTTTTCATGAGTTCCGAAAATAATTCTGATTTGAATTTCGCTTTAATTTTTTATAGGGTACAAAATATATGGCTTTCGTTAAATTGAGTGCATTAAAATAAATTTACTTGATATCAATAATAAAGAAGCCACTATTCTTTATTTTGTATGAAAAACAGTGATACGCATACGATAAATTAAATAAATATTTTTTTAAAAAGAATTATCTTATATTGGTTATAATTATTTCGGCATTACGCTATCGTTTAGAGCAATCTTTAAATTTCACCAACGGGATGATTATCAATGCATCATTATTGCATTATAATTTTTTTTTGTTATAACGATTTGAATAAAACGATGATATTATAACAAATAAAACTATACAACGTACAGCAAGTAAAATTATCTTGCGTTGATATCACCAAATATATTTTTTTTAAAGGTCAACTTACTCCAGGTCCATTACTTCATGCATGACAAAATGATATACATTAACCCAGCATATTCTTATAATCACACAGTATCCGAAAAAAAAATAAAGTGACTGAATTAAACCACCTGTGTTAAAATGCTCCATTAAAAGTTCGAAAAGTCCACATTCGTAAACCAAAATGATAAGTCTACTTCATACTGTTAGTTTACTGCAAAAAATATAAAATATAATTACAATTTTATTAATCGTTTCAGTGATTTCGTTATACCAAAAAATATGAAATGTGTTTACTGAGATATTTAAACAAAATTGCTGCACCTTTGGATTATATTGTTACACGTCTGCGAAAATAAGTAATTAAAATTGAGTATGAAGATGTGAAACCAACATGGCGTGGATAATAATTTATTATTTTCCCATGCGAATCTCACTGGCACATCGACAATCAAAGGGTAAGACTATCAAGTAACACCATAATACCAAGTAACTTTTAAGTACATATTAATTAAGTAGTCGGTACAGTAACTCGTACAGCCATATTTTAGATGGTTTTCAAACAGTGAGACTATTTTCTGTGAAAATATTCCAATAATATAATAATTTAATACCAGCAATATACCTGACACGGCTTTCTATATGATTATGGATCCCAATTCAATAATATTATTTATTATAAAGAAATTCTTTTTTCATTTTGTTAAAATAAACATAATATCTGAAGTGATCCAAATAATGATAAATAAGGATAAATATTACTTTAACTATGATGTCCTAAATATTTTGCTTTACTTAAAATAACTTCAGCTTTGTTTTCTTTTGAATTATCATTCGTCATTTTTATTGACAAACACTAAAAGACAATCATCTTTGAAATAAAAAAAAAACGGGGATATTTGAAGCAAATGTAAGAAGCCAACCAAAACTGACATGGTAAAGCTCATAATTAAAATAAAGATATCAGCATCGTATTACATATATGTTATGTTGATCAAATCATTGTTAAGCATTAATAAACTCTGTCAAATTTTCAGCATTATAGTAAAACATTTAAATAGTTCGTTCACAAATCGCTTTGAGCGTTATACACACGGCGTCTGAGTATGTTTGAGAGCCACCGGAATCTGGGTGCGCATTATTATGTCTATGGTCACATATGATTACGAGAATGAGCAGTAGACAATATTCTCAGGATGAAATAATGGCGTATTGTTTGTGAATCCCGTTAAGCTTCGAGTTGAAAATAACGTGATACGAAAACTGTCTTCCGAATGAGATAATACATTTTATAATGATTTCACTTTAATACAGTTCCGTAGGGACCACAGGTCAAAAATAGTACCATTCAATGTTCGTTTGACTCTTACATTGTATGTAGTTCAACAAATACAACGCAATAGGATATCGACTATTAATTAAATCAACTATATTATAACTCTATGGAAAGCTTACTGGTGTACAAAATTTATTGACACATGTAAGTTCAAAAGAATCGTTATGCGTTTTTACTAGACATTTTATCAAATAAATTAAATGAACATTATTGTCATATCAACATTGATAGAATATATATTACTCCATGCTATCAGAAATTGGAAAAAAGTTCTCGTTAAGCAGCAATTGAAAAGCTAAACTTTCAGGAAGCAGCTTTTATTTTCAATGTTTAAAGTTTCATAAATAATTATAGTTTCACAATAAATGTATAGATTTACTCCGATGTCGCACAAATTTAGTTGGGAATTAAAAGACAGCGATATTTTCATACATTTGAAATGTATTAGTACAAAGTTATCCATAAATATTAAATTTTTTGTTTCAAAAAAAAAGAAGTAAATATACATACTTTATTATCATCAAAATTCTCATTTATATCTAATTTGTTGTTTAAAAATATCTTCCCGTATGAAGACGATATATAAGTGAAATAAATATGTTTGAGCAATGTTCTTACCATGACATGATGCTGTTATGGTTATTAATTATTTCATATATTTTTTGTTGAACAATTACACGTTATTTTTTTTACTTTTTACAGTGGAACTGAACTTAGAAAGATGACGACAGTAGATGACTTAGTGCTTCCTTATCACTCGTTGTGCCTAATTTTCAAGATTAATTTAAAAAAAATAAAATTCATTATATCCCAATTCAAATAAGGAGATTTTCCTTCACAGATATGAGCCGTTGATTTCTGCAACTAAAAAAATTTTTGCAAGTTCAAAAATCGTTTGGAAGTAATTAATGCTACTGTATTATAACATAACGGAGTATTTATCTGTAGCATATACAACACATTCGAATAACGAATTAGCATACACAAATCAAATCAAAAATTGTATGGATGGATTAGTTAATTGTTTTGAAAACTTGCTGCCACTTAATAAGTAATCATGACGCATTAGGAAACAAAAGGTGTATTTATGATAAATGATCATGAACTTATTCATCTATTCTTTAAACATTGATTTATTATCAAAAACAATAAAAATATTACTTGATATATTGATTTAGTCATTAGTCAATACTTGAGAATAAAAAAAAAACATATGTTTTAGTAATCAACGGTTGTCCTGAAATGATGCAATTATATATTTATTGTTTATGAATAATTCAAAGGCATTAAAATCACGATATCTAGATACGAATTCTGAATATTAGCTATATTATTACCTAACAACGAAGGTCAGTGAAATCATTGGGTTATTGTCTCTGTGAGAATCAATCCTTCTTGATTCTTCTGATCGATCACGAAATCTGAATCATTTTAATAAAGGCAACTAAAAACCTACCTGCATTTGGACATTGATTCATCAATTATTTTTACATTTTTCTGTTTTAAAGCATTTTAATACATCGCTTTCCTATTGTTAAGTGCAAAGATAACTAAAGGGCTATTGTTATATATGAGAGACAATTTTCGCGAATCCTGCATCACTCCCTGTCTCACCCCCTTTATTCTTTTTCCTTATCAACGAACGTTTGAAAAAAATAATATGTAAACAGAAAAACATAAAAATTCAAGCATTTAATTACAAAGAAAATTCAAATTGATTAATTAAAAATTTAAGCGGGTAGAGCGGAAAATATTGATATTTATTTAAAATGAGGCGTTCACTTTTTTAGCAGACCACTTTATTAATTCTATCGATAATATCGAGTTCTTTTTTTCTATTTCTGATTTAACAAAAATGTCATCGACTATCAAAGTTTGACGCGTCTTTAAAATGCTTCAAATTTGTGTGATTGTAACTATGAATGCAACATATTTTACTAACTAAATTTTTGTCTAAAATTGGAGATGTCACTGTTTGCTTTGCGTCTCTAAAAACTTCAATAAATAAGATTATTTTTTGAATGAAATAAATGATAATATTTTGCATCATTTTTAGACCTCAGCGAGTGTTTATGACGGAGGAAACACTTAACTATCAACAAATAAAAATTGATAAATGATTAAAGCATTTTCAGTTCCATCGAGGCAACATCAATAATTACGAATTTAGTTTAAAATATTAATTTAATACGAAATTATTTCAAATATCTTATACATGCTTACATGCGAAGTAAAGCCGAATAGTGAAACAGTCAGACAACTGTTCAAATTAATATTTTTATAGCGCTGTGTTTCAGTAAAATGTCAAATGTTAACGTGTTCTTTGTGGTTAAAATCTTTTTTCGTTATCAGAAATATCTGTTGGTATTGAAAATTATGGCAACTAACTGCATACCTGCAATCTATAATTTAAAATGCACAATATGTATTTTGTTGAACATAAAGTGCATTGAACGCTTGCACTAAAGAATAATTATTATGTTACAATGACCAACAACTGACTGACACCTTGAGAATTCTTGCAACATAATAGTTATGCATAACAACGAATCGGTATTGGAATACTGTTGCAGAAAAGGCATAGCTTATTGGAAGCAGATTTTGGGGCACCAATTTATATTTTTTTGGCTACTAAAACTAGCATAATTGAATTCCTAAAGGGTACTTTTTTAAAAGAAATTAAAAAAAAAACATCTTTCAATGAAAATTCGAAGCCACTGTTTGCATTAATTTTAAGTATCCCGAAATTATTGTGCTTTTATATAATTTAAAAAAATTTAAAAAAAGAAAGGATGAAATAATATGTAATGTGACTTAAAACTCTTGTGTATTTTTGCGATACGGTTGGAGTAGCCATGGGTTCATTTTACGGATAACCTTTTATTAACAGTATTTCTATGGATTTTATAATCATTCATCAAAAACATTAATATCCGTAATTTTACACTGTCCCGGACATTTGATTTTTAAATTAACACGTATAGGAGAGGTATGTAAACTGCCGGTCCTTTCTTTACCCCATCAAACTACATTTACTTTCTCCGAAATAAAAAGCGTCTGGATTAAAAAACTAGTTCTCGTAAAAACTATTTCTGTTAAGATGCTTCTCTTAAAGTAGTAGTCCTCGACTTACGACGCTTCGACTTACGACTATTTCTGTTAAGATGCTTCTCTTAAAGTAGTAGTCCTCGACTTACGACGCTTCGACTTACGACCATTCGTACTTACGACACTTGTGAACCCTGATTCATGCGTAAACAAAGATGACGCCATAAATACTTCCTGCCGGTCAGTAGATCGCGGATGTGCGCAAGGGATGTCATTTGTTTCTCACTTCTTCTCTTCGTTGTTTTTAAATTATATATACATAATTCGGTTAACACAGTGTAGTGTAGATACATATTAATATAATAAGATATGAATAATACATATTCCCATTTAATTTCTGAAGTGAATAATCAATAAATCGTGCCCATAATGACTGGCAAACGGAGTAGATGTGACAAAAAAAGATAAATGCAATAGATTTAGAAAAAAAACTTGAAGTAAGCAAGTACATATTTTGTATGAAATTCGACTTACGACCAAGCCGGCTTACGACCAAAGTCCAGGAACGTATCTCGGTCGTAAGTCGAGAATAACCTGTATACTCTAAATTTGGAATGATGAAGTTGAAAAATCCTTCATATTTCATACGTTATATATTGCAGATCATAAATTTGATATTTTATTAAAAAAATCGTACAACATTGACCTTTTTGAATCAACGACTATCAAACTATTTTGCACGCTGTCCCTATAACAAAGTCATAATTCAATAAACGTCATTCAATCACTTTCAACAGCTCCAAGCAAAAGAAGTATTTCTACTGTACTTATTATTAATTTATCAAATTTATGCTAAGCTCTTACTGACATGACTGAGAGTCATTTTTTGTGTTATTGTTGGTTTATTAATTCAATGATTTTATACCATTTTGTATTATATTTCAAAAATAAAACACTTTTTTTTAAAGGTAGAAAGCGTCAGAATATTGATTTTTGAAAAATCTTTTGAATTAACTGTACGGCGTTGTCCTTGACTAGTGATTCCAAAATTTCTTAAATAATGATTTTATTTCAAATAAAAATCGCTGTTTTTTTAATCTGTTTAATTAATTTATTACCTAAGCAATGAAACAATATTTAATTTGATTATATAATATATAAACAAATTCCTACAACCAATTGACTGAATATTTCCACCGAGGGAAAAATAAAGCAAATCACCTGATAGTAATTCAATCATCAAAAATATAAGTACACAAAACCAATTACTAATACTGAATAGTTCACAAGCATCCTACTTTGAGTTGCTTACTACTGACGCCAATCGTTGAGTTTTTTTGATGCACTTAATATGATTATTCGATTTAGGTCTTTGCTATGAAAAAATGTATTATACAATATCTATGCAGAATGTCGTTTTCTTGTTCGCTGGCTGTACAATCCATAATTTTATGCGTCTCTGATGGAAGTGAGTCCGCTACATCCGGTCGGGCAGTACTGCAAACAGAGAGCGATGACCTGTGAGTGTATAATAATACCTTAAAGGGGAGGCTATATTATTATTATGGGCTAGTGACAACTATACATGAATTATGTAAATACCGATAAATAGTTATGTAAGATGTATTTTTTTCTAATATAATATAAAGTTTATGCTTCGATTTTGTTCTAAATTTTGTTAATTGTATTTCTGTATTCATAAAATAAAATGTAATATTATAAGTTTACGTTTTTCACTACACGACCATGACTTTTTTGAAATTTTTAATTAAAATTAACTTTTGTCTTCTCCAAAATAAGGTTTTGAATAAAAAGTTAATCACTAGAATATACAAACAATATCTTGAATGAAACATTGAATGTTATTTTTTTATTATTTTTTGTTAATTTTATAAATTAAAACCTTTTATTAAATATATATGTATTTATGATATTTTAAAGTATCATAATTCACAATTCTAGATGCATGAAATAAAAAAATATTTCAAGCTGAATTCGATGTGATTCAAAACCCAACGTATGTTTTTGCCTCAAAAGTAATTTTACAAAATATTTTAATTAGTGATAATTTAGAAACATTGATTCTCAAAGAAGTGCTGATGTATGAATATATTTTTTCATTTGATTTAAAATTTTTATTGTAAACCAATCCACGATAATATAATTTTTATTATATTAACTTTCTCCTCGTGTATATTAAATAGTTTGAAAAATCGTTGAGAAATGTATCTAGCCACGTATTTCTTTCGACTAATTCGAGGCCAAAATGAGAATTCTGTTATACTTAATAATATCAGTTTGTATGTTCCAGATATTTTTTTAAGAAATCGTGGACATGATTTGTTTGTTCTTCCATAGTGTAGAATCAGGCTGCCAATGGGGATGCCAATGGTAAGAGCATTAACAATGCTCAACAGTATTGCTTCGGATGTTGACATATGGACGAAAGTGAGTTCAGGAGAATATTATTTTTCAGTTAAAGTAGATGTTTCATGAGCTTACTTGATAGACTTTTTTACAATCCTTTTTGATTGTTTTTCTGTGTATTTGTTAAATTTATGCTCAAATATGTAAATGTTGCAAAGGCAATGAATTTATAATTTGTAAATTTTGTACCGTATAATAATAAAAATAAATAATTAAATAAATATATATATCATTATTAGTGCTCTGTAAAAAATGTCTTCAGTTTTCATTGTTTTATGATTAACGTTCTTGTATTTCACTCAGATTTTTACAAAAATATAAACGAAATATTATTTTACTGTGTTTTGTTGATAGAAAACTATTTTAAAGATATTTTGTAATAATAATAAAATTATATATTTAAGATTGACGTAATGTATGATAATATAATTTGATATTCTGAGTATGCGATCCTCAATTACTTATGACAAATTTGACAATTGAATGCATCGCCTCACGTGGGCTTATGTCATAATATATAACATAAACACAATAACAGGTGATCAGGAAATACTTTGTAAGAAAAGCGTCACTTTTATGGCAGACTTTAGTGACTATTCATTTAAACGAGCCACCAAAAACGTAAGATCATTTTTCGACTCGTTATCTGCCGGTGTCAAATATGTGTATAAATTATAAGACTACAGAAATTTGGTAAAACTATTTTTTGTCGTAAATTAAGAAAATTGTTTATAATTGTCACCAGTTGTTTTATTCCGGCTTTTATCGCTTATAAGACGATAATAGGACCCAGTACTTATATATTAGAAGCATTCACGCTCTTCTACTCTTTTTAATGTGGGCAGGTATTTACTTAATCACAGTATTTATGTCGGCTGTGTTAACTGCTAGAGATTTACCAATGAAAAAATAATGTATCATAACAATCACTCGAAGTTCGATAGATTATCAACACTAAAGAACAGAAAGAGAAAACACGACAAACGTACGGCTCAACCTAAGGGAATCGAGCAATTTAATGCCTAAATTCTATTAGTGTCTAGCAAACATGAGAATAAAACCGCACAGCTCAACCGGATATTCAATATCAAATCGTATATTCCACGAATAATTCGATCATTGAGTCTATAGATAAAATTGTGATTTAATACAACTCGCTTTGTTAATTTCATATTTAAAAAAATACTTATAATTTACTAATTTTGATGACGAAAGTAAAACATTTTATGTGAATATTTTCTACGGAACACGCTTAATCCAAATTTCAACCGAAAATCTTAAGTCCTACCAAGAGATGCTTTTTTTCAAAAACTATCCCAGAAAAATTTAAACTTCTTAACCTGTTTCATTAAAAATGCTTTGCCGATCAATGGAATCGATCTTTACTATAATATAAAATAGATGAATATGTGATTCATGTGTATTTTCTTGATTATTTTATAAGTATAATTGTATCTATTTTTCTATTTGTTTTGTAGTGAGACTTTCATTCATTTATATGGAATGGATATCCGTGATTTTTAATTTATGATTCACCTCTCACCAATCTAATGTTAAATAGTTGATACAGTTACAGCGTACAGTAGAAGTTAAATAACTGAATGTATACATAATTTTGAGCTCATTCTTTTCACTGGCATTCAAAAGGTTAACATGATGCCAAAATATGGAAATCGCTTACAATATTCATTTGGACGCATAAATTATGCACAACGGCAAACAAAGGCGACTTAAATAAAAAGTTATGAGCCACCAGAAACGCAGAAGTTACCGTCCTACACATTTTTCTACTATTATTCAATTTTTAAGGTTTATATGTGTGGTATTATTGTGTTTCGGTTAAAGCTCTACAGTGCTGTAATTTCTGTAGTTCTTTCTAATAAATATTATACCAAGTTATAGCCAATGCGCCAAATTATTAATTTGGAAGTCTTGTTCAAGGTCAACTCGGTATGAACGGTCATCATGGACCCCATATCAAAATCCTGAATGCCCATTTTTTAAATCTAAATTTTATATTGGCCTTGCGGGTAAAAGATCATATCGCTTATACTTCGACCAAGATATTTATTAAAATTTAATGTTTCGCTTAATATAAATATCTGACGTCCTGGCGATCAGCCGAATCATCAAATGTATAATACGTCGTGTAATTTTTAATTAATTTATATCAAGTACGCAATTAACCAATTTCGATGACGGAATTCAACATTATGTATTGTTGAAACCCATTATAATTTTGTATTATATTTAGTGAACTTGGAACTGAGGCCTGAAAAAGTTTACACTGGCCTTGATTCGTATAGATTAGGGCTTCCCAAAATTGTCATGACACTGCCCCCCTAAATTTTAAAAAGTAATCCAATGCTTCCCGAACAAAAAATCATGTAGAAAATTTAAAAAATTCCGGCCCCCGGATTGGGAAACGTTTGTATAAAGTACAAACTCCTAACCTTTTAGGCCTATCGACTCTTTCGAAGAAAAAAACATTGATTACAGTTCTTGAAAAAAATTATGTCGCGTATAGATTCCCAAATTTATTGAGTCATAGCCCATACAATCTCATACGAAATAGCAGATCAATACTGATCTGTTTAGTTTTCTTGTAATCAATACAACGATTCATTAATATCCTTTAACGAAATAAAATACAGAAAATTTTCTTTCCATGACAGCTAGTGATTTGGTTTACTATTCATTGGCATCTACTTTTGTTGAACACAGTTTTATCAACATATTTATCGATTATAGGTTGTTCTTCTATAAACTGCAAACTTTTCCTGTTTCTTTACAAACAATTGTGATCAATTAAATCAGAACTTAAAAGTATTCAAGCACATCACCTATAGAACCTCATACGTGAAATTAATAAACAAACTTTTAAACATAGGTTTTAAGCACGCACGTCAAAGTGCAACAGCTCTCTTTAATTAAACTAACCTCTTTATTGTAGAAGTAATCTTAACCCTCTTGGTCCTAGTCTATTTTGCTTAGTATGCACAAAAAATTCCAATCATTTTTTGCCAAAATAACAACAGTTTTTATTTATTGTTTATCTCAGCTAATATTTATTTTCAAATCATATTTGTATGGTCTTTCTATGATGTAGGGAATAATAATCTATCTTCATAAAACAAACATAGTAAAAAAAAAATAGTTGAAAACAATATTTATTCCTAAAAAATATATATATTTTGAGTTTCATCTTTTATACCTAATATTGTTTTGTTAATAAAAAAAACTTGAAAAGAACTTGACATTGAAGTAAAATTTGATTTTTCTTAGGCATAAAAGTTTTTAATATTATTTAATAACTTATTAATAATCAGATCAGTATTTCCAGAAACGAGTTGCTCTAAATACAATTTGTAAAATTAGACAAGATTTAGAATTTCTTATGACAAATGTTGACAAGCACATCCATGAGATACATCCTACTTTTACCAGCTATTTTTGTAGGCCGATCGGCTTTGGCTATCTCGCTGGTTGTTTATCGGTTATTTTTTGAAAGCACTATGGACCACATGTAAATTATAACCGAGTCACCCCCAGGTGTTTAATATACAGTACATGCATTATTTTTAATGCTAATTTGAAGACTAACGAAACCATGTGATTTTAAGAGTTTATCCATCCATCCAAATAGAAAATAATATAATGTTAATTGCAAAGGGACTGTAATACCATGTCATCAGATTTTTCGACATAGAAGACGAAACCTTTAAACCAATCAGAAATTTATATAAATATATATAAAATGACGCTCTCTTCAAAGATAATAACTTGTAGTTTCATTATATTTATTTTAGTATTTTTGAATAATTATCAAATATTATTGACGGCTCGCAAGCTCAATTCGTATAGCATTGACTACATCAATGTCAAGTACACAGTCCGAGCATCGGTCGGCAACCCTGGGCGCAGCTACGAGTTCATATTGCACCCGGTTCATTCCGAATGTCCATTTATGGAACACCAGTCAATACTGCTGGCATAGTCGCGCTGTACTGAGTATATTGTTATTACACTCGGTTAAAGGAAACATTTTATTATTATAAATTAAAATGTGTATGAACTACGGATTTTCAAGTACTCTTTTACTTATTCTAAAATTTTATATGTTCAATGGGTTTTTTTTACTCGGTTTATTTGAATGTCCTGCATATTACTTCCCCTCAAGTAAAAGTGTAGTCCAAGGTAATTTTGTAAAATAACAAATGAATACATTGTCCTTTCCTATTTTAAAGGTTAGTTGACCTCATCAATTGTACCCCCAGTAAATTTTTGGAAGTTTTATGTATTTATTAACAAACAATTTTTCTAAAGAAAATAATAAGAGACTATCTGTAAGCTGATACAAGTCCGTGATTTCTCACTTAAACACCTGGATTATAAATGTTTACTATGAAAAATGACAGGATATTATTTTTTTCATCGTTTAAGCAGAAAAAAATATATTCCTATATTTCTAGCCGAAAGTCAGTTCCATAGTGAATAGAAAAACACGATATTTAAGATTGTTGTTAGCAAAGGTATATACGGGGTAAATTTTGTTACATTAATGTATTATAAGGTTTTTAACATAGTTTACCCTTTAACATACATAATAATTAACCTTGGCACAAACTTGGCTCGAACCTGATGAGCTTACTCCCGAATCAAAAAGGTTCCCAAAAGCACGCAGGGTGACAACATTTTGTATCAGCAGTGACCTATGCGTATTTGACCTGTAAACGATAATCAGAGACGTGCACAGTTTTACCACCCGTGAGGGTAAACTTGAGTATAAAATTCAAAGCAAAATTTTAAAACAATAATGTATATATATCAACAAATACATTTATAAATAACATATCTATATTATTTCATTAATTATATTAACATCAATTGTGATTTTTTTAATAATTGAGCCTCAAATAATACGACAATATTGAATTCTTAAAACAAAATCAAACATTAAGGGCACTAAGAAAATATGTAAATTAAAAATAAATATTTAAATAATAAAGGTATTTTGCATTCAAAACAAAGAACAACTAACAATTGTCACTTGCGGTGTTTTGTTACGATTACTTTTCCGGTTACTTAAAATAATAGATTTTGACGACCATTTGCCATTACACCTGCACATTTTGCTGTTATTAGTGGGAAAATTTTCTCCAATTAAGATTTTTTGTCATTTATATAATATTAAACCACTTTACATAAACATCAATATAAGTCTTAGACTTTATATCCAGAAAATGGTTTGCCTGAAGGTCCACGTAAATAATTCAAAATTAACGACGCATGTGGCTTGCAAATCCTTTTTTTCCAACACCTACTCTTAATTATAATAATTGTTAGATTATCTTATCTTCTTAATTCTTTTTTTATATGTAAACGAAACATACTTTTTTAGCGCGAGTTCTATAGAATTATGCGCATGAAGATCCTGAAAGTTGAAGATTAGAATAAAACTTATAATGCTTTATTAGATTTAATTAATACTTCCTTAAAACAGAACTTTATTACAAAGGAAAAGTTAAACAACTAAATAGCAAGCTTGAATTGTTCCAACTTTGTACGATTCCACATGTTTTGTCACTAACGACCCGGGCTTGGCCTTTCGGCATCTTCAGGCATTATATCACACGGATGCAACAGAACTGACTGAAATAGCAAGTAAGTATCGTGAAAACAAATTGTTGGTATCAGCTCCATTAGAAGTCAATGCCCCACATTGTTTGCTGATATAATTTATTTGTTTACTGTCAGTCTCTGATATTGTATAAATAATAATATTATATGAATATTAATATATCGTTAATCATAAGAAACGATCAATTCGAATCGATTTTCATATTTTTGAATCCCACCCTTGGACATTATGTAAGGTCGCCGCTGGATAAAGTAACGGTGAAAAGGCACCGGCGTCGTAAACTCTTGTCCGTGACTTCTTGAGCACAGTATAATGGCGATTGGCGATATTCCATGCCCTAGTGTGGATCTGACAGACAATTTATTGTGACCCCGGCGTATTGGCACTACTGAGGTCCATTGGTGCATGACCAGGTATCGTGTCAAAAGTTACCAACATACCGACCCTATCATCTTTTGAATAATGTGCAAGAGCAATTTAATTATTGTTCTATCAGCTTAGAGTTGCATTCTATTGAATGCACTATAATTTACTATAAGACAGGATTTTGAGTCAATTGAATAATGCCGTAGGTTAATAAACATCGCCTGAGTTGTTAATTCTGCTGATTAAATAATAATGGAATTTCTATCAAACCGTAACGGGTTGAGCTGAATTTAAAAGCATTCGTTGCATATTTTGCGTGGCGCAAAATTTTATGATTATCATAGTATTGAGGATCAAGTGATTGTTTATATGTCTGGTAATTATCCTGTAGAGCTTTTTAATAATGATCATATCGTTACATGTTAGAGTTCTCTCGAGTTCAATATAAAATAAGGGTTTTTTCAATTATCATTTCAAATCTAAGGCATAGCTTAATGAGGTGCAAAATCTCCTTTATTTAATATTTTTTTTTCAAATAAAAATACATATTTAATTCCATTTACACGTTACATTTTATGATCAGGACCGCTGTCGCTCATTTATTATTTGAATTATCATGTTTTCCATCAAGAAGTAACAGTAAACACATTAAAATTGATTTTCAAATTTCTATATAAATATGTAGTTTTGGCGATTACTAAGGATAGTGGATTATAGATTTGGGATGCCCCGTGTGCAATTTGCAGGCTATATTTTTCAAATATCAAAAAAGCTATAAAATTTATGAGATTTTTGTTATTGTATTATGTACGTATATTTTTTGTATATGTTAGTAATCTTTTCGAATCTTTACGAATCTCAACTACCACTTTACTACTGTCCAAGGCAGTGGTCGGAAACCTTTTAAGAGACTGGGAAAAAAAATGGTTAGTGGGTAAAAGTTTCAAACATTTTTTTTGCATTTTTTAAAAAACATACATGTATTTTTTTATAAAATAATAAATATATATATACTACTGTGTGGGTATATGTAAATACAAATTTATTTTACAAAACATACATAAAATATAATATTTTTATTAGTCGCTTCCTTGATTTTAAGTTTTGATTGAAAGTTTTTCAACGTTTGGTAAATATATAATTGATTTGAGTATAATAGATTCACAGGAATTAGATTTAATTATTTTAGTCTATTTCGCAAACTATTCGAATATCGAATTCGAATTCACATTTACACCTTCAATCACTTGTGTGTATTATTGATGGAAAATATTTTTCTTTTGATATCATTTTCAAATACACATTTTAAACAAAAACTTTTCTAAAATTTAATATTAGTTTTGTATTATATTTTTAAAAAATTGTGTTTTACCCTGAAGCTATGATTTTTCACTATTAAGTGGTTAATATTTGTTAAAAATTTCAATTTAAATACCCAAGATTTGTCTTTTAATTGAAAAACGTTTTCTGTAATTTCAATCAAGATATTTGAATTGCTTCTATACCGGCAAAATACTTTGTTAAAACTTGTTCTCTACTTAACCAGCAAATATCTATCTGTATGCATTAATAAATCTCAATATTCCGACTCAATTTCCTCCAACGTCCTACAATTTTACTGCCGATTTTAATAATAATACTCATCACTCCATTTAACTGCTCCGACGATGCCTTCACGCATAAATTTTCTGGATGAATTATGCAACGAAATAATAATATAGCTCTCCTTTCTTCTTCTTTTAATAATATCACGAAACCAACATGTTTTTTTCCTAACATAGATGAAGCGCAGTATCATCATATTTGTTTGGCGGGTAATTCAACTACCCACGGGTAGTAGGTTGCCAACCACTGATCTAAGGCATCATGATAAAAACAATGTTGTATTTATTAACATAGATAAAATAAACTGTTATCGCGTCGCGAGAGACGTGTACAAAACACAGACATGACGCGAAAACGGTTCGAAAGCGGTGCGAGAGCGGTGCGAATGCAGTGCGAAAGTGGTGCGAATGCGGTGCGTAAGCGGTGCGTGAGCATAAAAAATAGTTTGAAAATTGGCTACATTGGTTTTGTTATGAAACATTTGCATTTCATACCATAATTTCTCTAAGCGATTCGCAACGCTTTCGCACCACTTTCGCACCACTTTCGCACCGTTTACGCACTGCTTTCGCATTGCTTTCGCATTGCTTTCGCGTCATGTCTGTGTTTTGCCTACGCATTGTTTACGCACGTTTACGAATCGCTTACGCACGAAAGCGGTGCGAAAACGGTTCGAAAGCGTTGCGAGAGCGGTGCGAAAGCGGTCTGAAAGCGGTCTGAAAATGATGCGAATCGCTTACGCACCGCTTAGAGAAATTATGGTATGAAATGCAAATGTTTCATCTTAAAACCAATGTAGCCAATTTTCAAACTATTTTTTATGCTCACGCACCGCACTTGCACCGCTTTCGAACCGTTTTCGCACCGCTTTTGTGCGTAAGCGATGCGTAAACGTGCGTAAACAATGCGTAGGCAAAACACAGACATGACGCGAAAGGGGTGCGTAAGCGGTGCGAGAGCGGTGCGAAAGCGGTCTGAAAGCGGTGCAAAAGCGGTGCGAAAGCGATGCGTATCGCTTAGAGAAATTATGGTATAAAATGCTAATGTTTCATAACAAAACCAATGTAGGCTATTTTCAAACTATTTTTTATGCTCACGATCCGCTTATGCATCGCTTTCGCACCACTTTCGCATCGCTTACGCACCGCTTTCAGACCTCTTTCGCACTGCTATCGCAACGCTTTAGAACCGCTTTCACACCGCTTTCGCACCGCTTTAAAAAACTACTTACTACTACTTACCGCAAAAATTGGCTACATTGGTCTTAAGATAAAACATTTGCATTTCATACCATAATTTCTCTAAGAGGTGCGTAAGCGATTCGCATCGCTTTTGCACCGCTTTCGCATCGCTTACGCACCGCTTTCAGACCTCTTTCGCACCTCTATCGCTATCGATGCGTAAACGTGCGTAAGCAATGCGTAGGCAAAAAAAAAATTCTGATGCAAGAAATAAAATTATTTAAAATTTTCAATTTTTTAGGTAAATCATTAATTGGGAGCTATCACAATATTATTAACAGATCGAAATTTGAATACTTCTTATATTTTTTTAAAGGTATATAAAATTACTTTCGCACCACTTACGCACCGCTTTCGAACCTTTTTGGCGTTATGTCTGTGTTTTGTACACGTCTCTCGCACCGCTATCGAACCGCTTTTCCGCACCGCTTTCGTGCGTAAGCGATGCTTCCACGTACGTAAACAATGCGTAGATAAAACACAGACATGATGCGAAAGCAGTGCGTAAGCGGTGCGAAATCGGTGCGAAAGTGGTGCTAAAGCGATGCTTAAGCGGATCGTGAGCATAAAAAATAGTTTTGAAAATAGGCTACATTGGTTTTGTTATGAAACATTAGCATTTTATACCATAATTTCTCTAAGCGATACGCATCGCTTTCGCACCGCTTTAACACCGCTTTCGCATCGCTTTCAGACCGCTTTCGCACCGCTCTCGCACCGCTTTCGCACCGCTTACGCACCGCTTTCGCGTCATGTCTGTGTTTTGCCTACGCATTGTTTACGCACGTTTACGCATCGCTTACGCACAAAAGCGGTGCGAAAACGGTTCGAAAGCGGTGCAAGAGCGGTGCGTAAGCGGTGCGTGAGCATAAAAAATAGTTTGAAAATTGGCTACATTGGTCTTAAGATGAACACCGCATCTTTCGCACCGCTAACGCACCGCTTTCGCGTCATGTCTGTGTTTTAATTTTATATACCTTTAAAAAAATATAAGAAGTATTTAAATTTCGATCTGTTAATAATATTGTGATAGTTCCCAATTAATGATTTACCTAAAAAATTGAAAATTTTAAATAATTTTATTCGTTGTATCAGAATTTTTTTTTTGCCTACGCATTGCTTACGCACGTTAGCGTTACGCATCGATAGCGATAGAGGTGCGAAAGAGGTCTGAAAGCGGTGCGTAAGCGATGCGAAAACGGTGCAAAAGCGATGCGAATCGCTTACGCACCGCTTAGAGAAATTATGGTATGAAATGCAAATGTTTTATCTTAAGACCAATGTAGCCAATTTTTGCGGTAAGTAGTAGTAAGTAGTTTTTTAAAGCGGTGCGAAAGCGGTGTGAAAGCGGTTCTAAAGCGGTTCTAAAGCGTTGCGATAGCGGTGCGAAAGAGGTCTGAAAGCGGTGCATAAGCGGATCGTGAGCATAAAAAATAGTTTGAAAATAGGCTACATTGGTTTTGTTATGAAACATTAGCATTTTATACCATAATTTCTCTAAGCGATACGCATCGCTTTCGCACCGCTTTTGCACCGCTTTCAGACCGCTTTCGCACCGCTTACGCACCCCTTTCGCGTCATGTCTGTGTTTTGCCTACGCATTGTTTACGCACGTTTACGCATCGCTTACGCACAAAAGCGGTGCGAAAACGGTTCGAAAGCGGTGCTAGAGCGGTGCGAAAGCGATGCGTAAGCGGTGCGTGAGCATAAAAAATAATTTGAAAATTGGCTACATTGGTTTTGCTATGAAATATTTGCATTTCGTAGCATAATTCACGACGAAGATTTCTTAGTATATTTAGTACAACCAAATTATTGAAAAATCTATAATTTAATCACTATAAAACAATGGTTCCGAACCTATGGGTAGCCACCGCCAAGGGGGTCGCAACGAGTTTTTACTAGTGTATTAATGCGATGAATCAAATCATTTTTAATAAATAATATTTAAACATTTTTTCTCCAATTTATTTCTGCCCATCTCATTGTAAAAATGTGGGTCACCTTAGAAATATTTTAACATTATTTAACCTGCCTTGACATGCAGAATGCCTTCATGATATCTAAAATCATGATTGTGTACAATTAGGTGTTATCAACTATCAACTATCAAACACAAAAACTTATATCACTTCATCAGTCAATAATGCTCGTGATGAACAAAACCAGTTTTGGCCATAAAAATATATTATAGAAGTAGTACTAAAAATGTGTTTTTTTGATTATTTAAAATATCATGTCTCTCCATGAAGAAGTGACAGTTCACACCTTAAAAACGACAAAAACTTACCATGCCTTTGACTCACTAAATTAATATATGAAGCGATTATGACAAATTTTCTTTCTGGAAGTCTGCAAATAAATAAATCTAAAGGAAATAAAAAAACGTGCTTTTTTATATTATATACCTGATACATTTTTATTATAAAATATTTGTGAGGTATACAAAAACTATTTCATAGCATTTTGGCTTAAGCCTTTCAATATTATTAGAAATATACTAGTTAATTATTTAGAATTTTTTTTTTTATTGAAAAAACAAATTTTGTTTAATTTAAACTACATTTTAAATGGAGAACAATCATTACCAGGAGACATCTTGCATCACAAATCTTGCACAACCTTAGGATATAAAAATAACACAAATTTTGCAATAATAATTGACAGAAAATCAAATTTTGATGGTGATATATAAAAAAAAAATTCGTTTTTAAACCATAATATTTTGTATTTAAATAATTAAAAATTGTGAACGTTTTAATTTTTTTGATAAAAGATTGTTTAGATTAAGTGGTTCAATTATACTGAATTTCTAAACATATTTTTTTTACAAAATTACATCAAAAAGAGGGGATTTTTTTTAAATCTTTGTAAAACATGTTTTTTTTTGTCTCAGATCTCTAATGATTGTTTATTAAAACTGCGCTTACTCGTCTCCTACAACGATCTTTTAAATCGGCAAAGTACATAAAAGCAAAATTGAAATTACATTGTTATTGTATTATTATATTAAATATTTTTGTTTCTTAGAATTTGAATGAGAAATAAATCCCCTCTTTTTACCAAATGAACGATATTTTCTAAAATTATAAAAAAGGCAATATAAGATGATTAAACACATTTACTTTACATGCAACATATTTGCAGTCCTTTTTGGGTGTATCCAATAACACAGCACTATCAAGTGTTAATAAATTGTTGCTAGAAGTTATCCAACAAATAGATCTGCCAAATAAATTATTGTATAATGCCGGTTGTCGTGCCACTACCCATTATGTGTAAGCAGCTACATTTCACAATGTGATGGTGTTGAAAATAAGACAATTTATCCTTTACTCCACTGTACATTGTTGCAAGGAACTAATATTTATCCAAGCAATGTGGACCATAATATGATTTTCAAAAGGAACATATTCATTCCAACAGAAAATTTTCAGTGAGAACTGTTTTTTACATGGTTGTTCAACCGGACAAAGGAGCAAGGTAGACTATTACAGAATTTATCATAAGCTTATCACTCTGGCCATGCCCTAAGAGAGAATTGAATGAGTGGGAGGGAATTTTCAGACAACACAGACATTCATCTCATCAAACAGAAATTCCAAGATCTATTATTATATTCTCCTTCTGAATTGATAGAAAGTGAGTTAATACTTTTTTTGCTGGAGCTATCCATACGATCGAGTAAATATACCAAATCGCACATAATTTAAAGTGTGTATGTAATATAAACTATTTTAATAGATTTCTTTTAGTCCACATAATATCTTAAAATTGCTTATTTGTTAAAAGAGGCAGTGTTTCTTAATAATTATCTAAAAAGGATGTGTCTTATAACTAAAAGTAAATTTATAAATAAAAAAAGCTGTACCTATCAATCCATTCAAATGTAAATCATAAATATTTATAAAATGCATCATGGCACCTTTCGAAACATATGATAATATTTTTGAATCATTGAAACATTCTTGTACTGTAATATTTTCAATTGATTCAGTGATTACATTTTGAAAATGGATATATATTTTATTTAAACCACAGTTACCCAAACTGTATACTGCAACGCCCCAGAGCGCAGTGGCTGTTCTATCGGGGCGCTGTGAAAATTTTCCTTTAGAAAATATTATTGATATTATCACTCAATAAAATGTAAGGTTACATAACGTTTGTCATGAGTTAACCGATGTTTTGACTTGGGGTGCCGCGAAAAATTTCTTATATTTTAAGGGCATTGGATACCGAAACGTTTGCGCTCCTGAGCTGCATAAAATATATTCCAACACTAAATATTTCAAAAGAATATTTAGTAGTGATGGCATCTTATTTAGATTGTCAGGTAAAATCAAGCTATATTTTAATACAAAAATAAGCACACAACAGTTTTTACAATCTCATATTTTTGAATTCAATTATTCATCTATCGATACACTGCAATCAACTGTTTCATCATATAAGACATTAGCAGTCAGTGGGTTAAAATTGGAAATGATTTTTTTTCACTTATGTTATTAGACTTTACAGGTGTTAGGTCAGGCTTACAGGTGTAGGTGTGAAGCACCTAAGCAAAAAATTAATAGTTTAGAATTCGTCAAAATAAATAAATGCCTACATTTTAGCTAGCTGGATGAATGAAATTTTCTTGGGCACTTCCCGTGTTGTTGCATACCTTTAGGAATACATCACTATCTTCAAAAAAGATCAAAGAAAACTATTTAATAATATGTAGGAAAACTATAGGAAAAAGTCAATATTTATTATAAAACAAAAAATATTATATAATTAATAGTTTTGCAATAATCGTTTCTCACAATATTTTGGTAACTGTGTTAATTCACTAATAACTGCATATTAACCCGTTATATTGTTTTATGAAATATATAAAATTATCAGTACTTGTCTCTTGACAACAAACAGTATAAAATATATGGTTATTAATTAATATTGCTACTGAATACAATGCATATCAAGCCTGTAAATTTCAATTGCTGTATGTAATACGACACATTTATCACAATTTGATTGAATATTCATATGATATGAAATCAATGATTCATAGAATTATACCTTGATATAATCTATTTTGTCTTGTACTTGTTTTCAATGATTATTAAAGTGTTTAAATAAACACTTTAATAATCATTTAAAACAAGTATTTGTCAACAATCGGTGTATGAAACTATGAGTTTACATGATGATACATTCAAATCATACATTTCATTATTTGAATATACAAAAATCGTTTTTGCTACAGTTTTTACTCGCACCTTGAAGCAATTTAATTTAGAGTTTCGTGGAACAACAGTCAATCAACAAAATAATAATGTTTAATCAAATATCAAAGAAAGAGTTAATGGTGTAGCTGTTTCAAATTAATTTTAATGTTATAAAATACAGTAAACTTATACAATATTACAATAAATATGGGGGAAAAGTTTATATTTAAAACCAAACATTCAAATTTCTTCCAATATAAAATAGACACATTTGGTACAGAATATTAGAAGTTTTAGGCAGTAGAATTATTTATCTAAGTATATCAGTTGATTCAGGCATATTTAGAAATGAATATCAATAAATCAAAAATAAATATCAGTAATTATCATATTTGAAATTGCATACCTGGTCAGATAAATTCTGTTAGGTAAAGATTAAGTTATTTCTTCAAATGACTGTCGAGCTCAAATAAAGTTTTATTATATTTAAAAAGAAATTAACTGAACTGTATTATTATATCATCAATAATCACAAAGAGGTTGAGAACATTTTTTGATAGTTATGAATGAAATACATTCTAAGCAATTTTTTGTAGATATTAATGGTTTAGATATATTTCCTAACACTTGGCTGTCGGGAAACGGCAAATGTCTTTGATTGCAGACTGTCGGTTGAAATATTGAAAATATTGTTTGGTTTAAATTTGTGTCAATTTTAAGAAAATAATATATTTTTGCGCTAATCGCTAAAAAATGCTCGCTACAGGCACTACACTTACACTCTATTGTTCAAGGCGCTTAACAACCAAGTGTTAAAAAAAATATTGTATTATAATTGCATTTTCTCAAAATCAAAACTAATGAAACCACAGTACACTAGGCTAGCGATCGGGCCAAAAGTGATATGTGGAATCTTTGCAGTGAGATCATTATTTTATGATAGCGAACCACAGGATTCAATATGGTTGGTTTAGTCGTTTTTTGAATCCACGTAAAAGGTTGATGACCGCTGGACTATACAATTGATTTTTAGCATAATTTGAACCCAAAAACATAGAGACTCAGAAGGAATAAAGCAGTAACTCGCTTTTAGTGTTTGTAAGATTTTAAAATATGTTTCAATTATTAGCAAAAACATTTAATATTGTTCTTGTGAAAATTTACGAAAAGTCAATTTCTGCTTTGGTTATTCCTGACGTTTATGTAACAATTGAAGTATATTACAACAAAGATCTTGTGTAATATGCAAAAATTCATTTATATATAATGTTACTTGAGATTTGGAAAATGGACAGATATTTTGACGAATTACAAGAAATATGGATGATATTAGATGGTGCCTTTGATTTCTCGATTGATAAAAATATATTATTATAGTAGGTAAGCCACGGAATTACTGATTAAGTATTATAAATTTGATAAACTATAGCTCCTATCAAAATTAAATTAATCTTCTACTTATTATATAAATCAAATCAAATGTGATTTACAAAAATAGTTTATATTATTATATACATATTGAGGCATTGAGGTGGTTCGGGAGCGTTATGTATATTACTGCTTATGACCAATATAATGTTCATAGACAATAATTGATAAGGTATACGGATTATGCTAAGCTTTGATATATTTGTTTCTTTTGTATGCCCGTTTATATAAAGATAATTTATTTTATTCAAATTACTCTATGATTAAAATCCATTTTTATCATATAAAAATTACACAACACTCTTCTAGGTATTCATTTTATATTTATAGGCATTTTTTTTTACAGATCAACATCTAAAATCTTTTTAAGTGTGACATTCCAAAATAATGAAAGCAATTAAAAAAAAAATATTTTCTGAACCTTTTGCTTAGGCTTATTATGTTGATAAAAATCGAATTTCTTTGTTTATTGATAATACAAATATTTCTCAAAAATTCAATAACATTATTTTTAGAAAAAAAAGAAAAATATTAGGGCACTCTGTAGCAATATAGTCATTGAGATTAAATCTCTTTTTTAATCAATCTCTTCATGGAATTAACATCAATATTAATGATCCCGCGCAAATCAATTCAAATTAATATATAGACATGAATTTTATGTAACAACTTTTAGATAAACCATTACAATAATAGTCAACATGAATTAACTGTTTACTTAAGATTTTATTGTGTAATTAAATATCCAACAAATGGTTAAATTTTACTGAAATTATCAAATTCAAAATCATAAAAAGTGATTGTTTCAATCACACTCGCTGCTTATACCAATTGGAATGTCATCCATTTGGTGATAAAAATAAATATATTCACTTGAATAAAAAACCTTTACAAATTGAACCTTGATTTTATTCAGTACACTAATTTTCTATAACTGCATGTAGTGCAGTTTTTATCGTTGGTTTGGATACTTTCCCATATAAAACATTTGTTCGAGGTACCTTTAATAACAATGAATCAGTATTCCACCGAGTATTTATAAAAAAATTAAGATTTTTTTTTTGTTTTAATTCTTATCGCAATACAAATAACATTTAATCTACATGTTTACTGTTTTACAGTTCTTCCGGTAATTTTAAATTCAAAAAAAATTATAACTTATCAGGACTGAAATGTTTCAAATTCAAGCAACAAGTATGTTAAAAATATTAAATTTATTCTATATTAATGTTCCATATGACACAATTCACAAGCGACAGATGGGATATTTTCTAGTCGTTTATTATCAACGATCAGAGAACTCCTTGCGCTTTTTTATCTTGCACGAACTTCCTCAAGTACTGCAGGAAATCAAACATGGCAGTCGCGAATGCCACATCAAGGACGTACTGCGGAATCCAACCTAGAAATGAAACGTGTGAGGTATAAAAGTGAGTCTGAAAAAAACAGTTTTCGCCAAATAACTTGGAATTGAGGTTCAGAAGTTGGAGCCATAATTGACTGATGGTAATAAATCTTGACTGTAATATTTTATTTTTGCAGCCAATGGGTTAATACAAAGTTTAAAGTAATTATTTAAGGTTATGAAGTAAACAAAAATGATTGAATATTTATGATATCGACTGAAGGTGCTTGATGGAATTTCAATATCAAATTTGAATTGTTACAGTTTTGTACGATTCCACATGTTTTGTCACTAACGACCCGGGTTTCGGCTTTCGTCATCTTCATGCATCCGTGTGATAGAATGCCTGAAGATACCGAAAGGCGAAACCCGGATTTTTGAATTTGATTGAATATTTGCAAAAATGTTTCTTTTCATGTTTACCGTTAAGATTGCATCCCATTAGCCATTGGAAAGTGCATTTTCCAGACCCTAAATCCTGGACTGACCAGCATCCGACGTGGTTTTGACCCCTAAAAATAAGAAATAAAAAAATGATAAATTGCATATACATACATCACTCATTACAACCTACTGAAAGTGTGCAAATACAAATACTGACCGAACATATTTGTTTGTGGGTGGATATCCAGGATATTCAACGGAGGCTCCACAGTTGATGAGGCGGCCTTCTCTGCGGGCCGACATTCTCAAGTTGACGAAGTCTCTCGGTTTCACTGCTCCACCTCCGCCGCCAGCTGTCACTTGATACGTGATATCAATGTCGTCATTGATTTTCTGCAAGAAATTAATATCACTTATTTATAATTATTACATTATTAATCTCTTCCACGCTAACGCTCCAACGTATGCGACGGCAATGTGCAAGGCCTGTACGCGAGCGCCCCAGACGTTGGGACGCAAACATTCAAACGTCGGTAATGCAGGCAATCTTTTGCATATAGGACTGATTTTGGTTTTAAAATATCGCCCAATTCGTCTTGATACTACCACCTCCATAAACTTGTCAAAAGTATTAGGTTTAAATGTTTGAAACATCGATTTTTCGAACCCTTCAAATTTATTCCGACCCCACCATAGTAACATATCAGTTTGAAACTGCGTGCTAAACTCGTGTCTAACTTCGCACTGAACTTTGAACCAATCTCGCGGCATTGCAATGTGACAGTCTATGACACGTGACAGTAATGGCGCATGTTCATTGGAGTTTGATTGGTGGCTCCGTTACATCACGGTAATGGCGATTTACGAGTGAGTTATTTGTTAGGGATATATTTGTTAAAGTGATTGTGACAACATAGGACATATCTTTGTGTTTTTTAATGTTGTAAAACATTCCTAATGCGTCTAGCTTCCATAAAAGCCAACCCAATTATTTTTTATTGGTGTATTTATAGCTCTATGTGGAAAGAGAACATTTTCAAAAATAGCAATGCGGACAGATTTAGTTTGTATGAAAAACCTCACACCAAAAAATTGTTAACTTTACCTATTGTTGATAAAATTATCCTTAAAAAAATTGAAAAGCATTATAATCAAATCAAAAGTTAAAAAAATTATTTCAGATATACATTTACATCCTAGCCTTATGGGTCTGTGTTTTTCCTGTATAATTCCTCTAGTAGATAACAGATGAAAACTATTATTGTGTGTGTTCCACTGAATACGAGTGACAGAATGCCTGAAGATGCCGAAAAGTAAAACCCGGGTCGTGGACGATAAAACATGTGGAACTGTACAACGTTTTAACAATTCGAATTTGATATTCCAATGTTTCTTAGTGTGCACAGTGGAGCAAGAGTTTTACTCCGAAACAGGAGTGGAACTGGAAGTTGGAAAGTTTATAGTGCTTCAATATACCGGATATTGTATATAATCATTAAAATTTCATATTAAAATCAAATGATGTTTTTAAATATTAACTGCTGTTATTTAATATGTAATCATAATTGACACTTCACAGATAGTACCATAGTTCTACGACATACAACAATACTGTCATCACGTATGCCTAATATTCAAGTAACTATTTTTTGTGCTGAAATCATTATTATAGTAAGTATGGGCAAGTTATAAAGCAAGTTATGCTATCATTTTATGTTACGACTATTTTTTTGACATTTGCATAAGAAGTGTGATACTAGAGCGGAACAAATCAAAAAATGTCTACTCAAATCCTCCAAATGAAGATTCATAAACTTATTGATTTAAAAGCGGATTGACAAAAGCTTTTACCGATGATGCAATATGACTATAATTGTTTTTCCTTAGAGCCTCTCACCTTAATAAATCTGCTCTCTAAAATGGTCGGGTTCCATTTTGGCATTTCTTCTAAATTATGGTTGAATTCTTGAAACAAAAATTCAGCAGGACCCTCAACGACTCCCTGAAAATATATAAAGATAAAAATTTTAAGAATGATTGCTCAGATACTACATTGAATGAAATTAATTCATTAATAAAATCTTTGCATTCCTTTCTGTACATTGACAATGACTCAGAAGAAACAAAATTATCAACACTGATGGCCAATCGGTTTAACAACTTTAAGGTGATGAATTCGAAAAAATGCATATGAAGCTAACAGATTTTTATTGTGAACATCTTCATCGCCAGTGTGGAACATATGGACTCCTTAGAAAGCTATTCTCAAATAAGGTTTTTTTATGAAAATTGCTAAATACTCAGTCACAATTATCAATTTAAATCAATTTATGAAACTGTTTACACAAGGATTCAAGTCTACAAACTCCTTAACCGAATCTGATCATATGATTCACTCAGATCAACATATAATATTATTCGGTATCAATAATTGCCTTTGTATGAAATAAATTCTATCAATATTTATTATGCTACTCAGGATCAAGTCAAGGAGAAAAACATGACGAACACCCATCTCCAAAATCCTAATGTCAAATAGAAAGGGTCTAAATTATATACTGACCTTGCTGGGTCTCAAACCCACATCGTAAAATAGACATATTTAAGACTACTAGTTGAGGAGGAAGAAATTACAAGAGTTATTGTAATTTGGTATAATTATGCAGTTAAACATTAAGTTCATTTGGCTGATAGAGCTTAAAAACCAGAAACATTTTTTGCCTGGAATCACTCACCGTAAGTCTGAAAAGTTTTCCATATGCCGGAGTATTAAGTACTTCTACAATATCACCCTCCATCACCCCAGTCTTATCTTTCTTCCATCCCTCAGCATTCAAATACATGAGACTCTCTTCGAGGCATTGGACAGCTTTGGCTTTGTACTCGTCATCCTGAAAAAAAAGCAGACAAATTCATAAAACATTCTCTTGACCTTCGATTAATATCACCAAAAGAGTATTATTTACACAGTATCACATTACTATGTGTACCTCGGTTTATGCAACCACAAGACAGAAGTGTGACATTTTTCAAGAGCGTGACCGCCATAAAAAAATCTGTGTACTTCACTTTATTTTTACTGACGAGATTTTTTATATGAAATATTTTTTTATGATCTTATAATGTTAAAAGTCTGCAGATCCCTACATTATTGCAGTAATTTGAAAAACCCAAACAAATCTTAAGAAAAAATAGTAACTAACGTCGAACTTAATGAAATTTAATACGTGAAAGTATTACATTTAATCACAGCCAAAACGGATAAAATTCCTAAAAATACAAGGTCTAAAGTTGCTTCTCGAAATGACAAAACATGTGTCATAGATAGTATCACAATCAGTGGAATAGTGAACTTATAAAATATTAATTTAAAATAAGAAGACTGGAGTTATAATTAATTTGTGATTGTCTCTTTAATTTTATTACCAGGAAATTGTACCAAAACGGAATATGTTACTTTAGATGTTAGCATGGTTGACGACATACTCTATCTCTGTTACGTTATGAATGAAAAGAATGAGGTCACAAAGAAAATGAATAAAAGAATTATTTTGTATTTCTGAGGCAAATTAAATCCCATCTATTGTAAAGAAGAGTCAAATACACCTTTATAACAGCAGTTGCCAATCGGTGATGCGTGATTATTGCAGAATATCATTAATCAAGAATCTCAAACATGCAGTAACTAATATCACACTTCATTGTAAAAAAATGTAACTTTTGTTATCGCTATTCTATGTTTGTAGTTTTGGAAAAAATAGAGGGAAGCAAAGGGTTGGCAACCGCTTCTTTACAGTAGGCACATGTCTATGCTGGCTATGTATACTGACAGCTGGGATATATGCACAATATTGTAGAACATGCCTTGACTAAGAAAGTATTGTCTAGCGATCTGGTAAGGCCAAGAAAAAAAAGAAAGGCAAAATTTCACTAGCTAGATAGATTTTTCTCTTCTCAGATTTTTAATAAAAATAAGTAAGCGGTGGACTTTTTTAGCCTGTAGATAATTTGATATCATTAGCTTAATATAAAATTATGTTTGAATTGTTACAACACATGTTTTGTCACTAACGATCCAGGTTTTGCCTTTCGCCATCTTCAGGAATTCTATCACACGGATGCAACAAGAGTCAGTTCTGTTGCATCCGTGTGATAGAATGCCTGAAGATGCTGAAAGGCGAAACCCGGGTCATTAGTGACAAAACACGTGGAATTGTACAAAGTTGTAAAAATTTTAAATTTAATATTGAAATTCTATCAAGCACCTTCAGTCGATATCATAAATTATAAAATGAAGAGTTGCAAAAGTGCCCACTCATGGCAAGGCTCCTATTTAATTTATCAATGAACATTTTATATCTTAGGATTAGATAAAAAAAAAATAACGAAACGAAATGTTACACAGGACATTGTTTACGGATGACCCAATCAAAAACTTACAGTCAACATTTTTGGATCAAACGGCGCTGGTTCTTTCCAGTTGAAAAGAGACTTGAGCCACTTTTCCATCTTGGATGAACCCGCTTTACGTTCTTTTTCCAATTTTTCCATCACTTGTTTATTATTCGCATCTTCATTGAAATCTTCTTCCCCTTCTTGTCTAACATACACATATGTAGTAACAGATTCAGGTTGAGTCGCCATTTCAAACACTTATTTTATTTCACACTTTTTACAAAAAATTTCCAACTAACCGCTCACGGTTGGTTTTTTTTAAATGAATAATTTCTCAATGGGTCTGGTAAAATCAAAAATATTTTTCAATAGACGATATAAACAGTTACGCAATGATAAGCACATATATAATAAAGTCGAAACAAAATATGATAAAAATTTATTTGCCATATGTAATTTGCACTGATATGAAACTTTTATCAATGAATTACATGTTTCTTATTCATTAACTTTTCTATATGTTATATCATTAATGAAACAGTTTTTACTTCTGACGATCCTCATGCCTTCAGGTAAACTGCTGCCCTGACTGACTAATATCACCAATATCTCAAGCAAAAAAAAAAATACACCGTTTTCTTTTGATAATAAGATGTATCATTTATATCTCTGATAGTTCAGAAAACAATATTTTATAGGAAGATGAAGGCAATGACTTTAAGTTATACGTTATATGATCCAGAATAATTTGACAACAAATCTCAAAAACGGTAAAACTCCGATGGTGATGCTACGAAAGAGAGTAAATTTATGCAATAAGTATAATTCAATACTTTTCACACATCATGTTTGTCTGATAAATTTTTTTTTTTTTTACATTTAAAAATAAGGGTCTTATATAAGAATATCAATACAATATTCCGGGTTTTTTTTTAAAATATGAATTTGAAAAACATTTGCAAAGTATCGATAATACCAGCAATGCAATTCCTAATTTTTTATTGATTGAATTGGCATTCACTTGGTAGAACTCCATTATAACACGGTGAAAAAATAGCAATGTATTTTAGTTCTACAAAATTATTTTTAACAAATATAGTTGATAGCTATTTCGGCTCACGCCATCGTCAGAACTATACGATAGAACGATAGTTCTGACGATGGCGTGAGCCGAAATAGCTATCAACTATATTTGTTAAAAATAATTTTGTAGAACTAAAATACATTGCTATTTTTTCACCGTGTCCTAATTTTTTAATTTGAAAAGCAGCAAACAAATTTCTCAGGGGCATTAAAAAAAGTAAGTTTTTTGGATCGATCAACTAGATTGTTATCATTAAATAATTGTGAACAATCTTGGTTTAAGATATCAATGACATATGTCGACACGTGTAGGAATTTCGTCAATCAGCCTAAATTAATATGTTGTATAACTGCACTCAAAACGGAAGAACTTGTAACAATTATGAAGATTGGAAATTGAACTTTGAATATCAGATAAGATTGAATGAATAATATTTGTAAATCTTGATAAATTACAGTTTGATATTGAAAATCTTTACAATTGTCAATTAAAGATTATTTTCCATACTGATAATAGTTCATAAATCGTAGACATGAAAATTATATCACGAATGGGGATTAAAATATTATATATTAATTCGCAAATATTGATTAAGTCCAGCCAAACGATTTTGAGTCGAAAAACACAAACTTATGCAGCAAGAAATAACAGCAGTATGCTTAGTCATACAAGTTTTGTATGACCTATAATATCAATTTAGAGAAGTTCTAAAACATTCCTTAGACTTACATTGTTTAAAACATATCATATGTAGCTCGTATTAGCTATTGGATATAAAGGTTTCCTTATACAGTCAACCCTCTTACAGCAATGGGTCAATACTTTTGACATGTGTGATTCTTAATAAACTATATATAGAAAAAAATTATAAAATTTAAAATTAAAAAATGTTTGATTTGATGATTTTGTTCAACGCCTAACCTTCTATAATATGAAATCTGTGAAGTACAGTGTTAAAAAAGGATAGGGAAGATAGTCAATGGGTATGATATACTTTTGTTTTAAAAATTAAATATCCAAATCCGTTATTAAATTATTTGCTAAAGTTACATACAAAAAAGTTTTATATTTATGTGAAAGAGTTTTAGAAAAAACTATAATTGTTTTGATTGGAAAAAAATTGGGCATTTTTCTCATGTACTACGTGATGAAGATTTGGTAGTGAAAGAGTTAATTAATACAATTGCTATTCAAATCCCAATTCATACGACCAGTGATTATCAATCGACAAGCTATAATGTGACAAGCAGTGACATTACTTTGAAGCCTTACATATCCCTTCTACTATTTATCATTTATCAGTGGTTCTCGGATATCGATAAAAAAAAATGTAAGGCCAAAAAAAATCAACGATGCCAATTATTAAGTGTAGATCTTTAGTAATGAATCAAGAAATATTTAAAATAAAACAAATACGAAACAGTTTAAAATTGCACTAAAAAAGTAGCCAAATATACTAAATATTACTTTTAAGGTGTTAACTGTCACTTCTTGATGGAAAGGCATGATATTTTAAATAATAAAAACACATTTTTTAGTACTTATTTCTAATATATAGTTTTTTGATCAGGACCGGTTTCGCTCATCGCGAGCATTATCAACTGATGTGTTGATCATGTGACGATGATCAGTTGATAATGCTCGCGATGAGCGAAACCGGTCCTGATCAAAAAACTATATATTAGAAATAAGTACTAAAAAATGTGTTTTTATTATTTATAATACTAAATATTAGATTGATGACTAATTATTTTACTGGTATCAACTACCAACTCCCAGCAAAAAGACAATATATATATTTATATGTATTCACAGTGCAGTTGGAAATTATTGCTCTCAAACCGGTCATCGTTGTATCATAAAAATTTATTAAAGACAACAAAATTGAAGTGTATTTTTAAAACATATTATTATTATAAAAATAAGAATATGTCTAAAGATTCTTTACAGGGAGCAAAGCACAGGTCATACCGAATAGAATAACAAAATATTTGATTTTATTTATGTATTAATTATTTCACAGACAATTCAGTATTTTCAATTAAGATATATTTTATTATAAAGACGGCATTCCTAAGTAAATCCGGGATTAGGAGTCGATGGTCTATTTTAAATCAATTACGATAGATGTCAACTGTGATTATATGTATTTCAATTGAATAGAGGATTTTGTTTTTCATACAAAAAAAAAGCAAGGATGTTTTCACACGAATAATATATCTCTACTTTTCTAGCAAAAAAGTCCTGTCTCGGGTATTAAATCATCGCAGTAAAAATAAAAGGACACTTGTGAGATTTCAGAAACTTGAAATTATTAATATACTACCTATCATTTAAATTTTTCTATCTATATGATATGCAAAAGAGCATTTGCAAAACAAAAAACTATGAAACCAAAATTGAAAAATACTATTTGTATATCGAAACTAATCTTTAATTCATGTATGGGATACTATACAATTTCTAAGCTTTATACTAATTTAATTATATTTATTATTATTTAAAAAAAATATATATTAATTTATGACAGAAAAAAAATACTTGATTTATCAAAAATAATTCCCAAGTAGAATTCTGATTTCATTGATATGTTACAGTAAATAGTTGAGTGATGAAAATTGTCATACAAACATTCAACAATGATTCAATCAAAGCTAGTTTTTTTTACAAAATGATTCATTGAAAAATGATGATAATACTCAAATAAATAATAATTATGCCAAAGAAAGACATTAAGAAATGGAGTAGACAAAATAATCATGCACACAGAAAAAGCCAGCTAGCTAAGTAGACAAAGAATGACAAGTTTTCGAACATTACTAATCAATTGACCAAACAACGGTAACGATAATTTCATATTTTTCATTCAATGTGTGTTAGCTTCTCTGTTTACTTTAGTAAATTTTGTATGAATAAGTGGCAAGTAATCAAAGATTGTTTTTGTAAAATGAAGTTATTTATTGGTAAGAAATTCCAGACTAAAGTAAAACATAATCGCTCTACTAACAATTTTATAATGTCTAAAAAATTGCTTTTAATGAAACCAATTTTGTTTACATCTTTCGGTAAATATCTATAGTCAAAAGTGAAAATATTTAGAACCATTTATACAAATTTATCACGAATAAATCACATTCGTAATATATAATTTAAAATAAATTTAAGCTCAGCATTCATTTTCTATATTGATTGAAATACTTTAAATCAAACTTTTTTTTCTAACAGCCATTCTATTTATTATTATTTTTTTAAATCTGGAAGACTGATACAAATATTCGAAAGAATCGACTCTATTTTGGCGCGAAAAATCAAAGAATTTCCACACAAAGTAAACTAACAAGTGTTCTAGTTATTCAAATATAAATATTTGAATATGTATTTCCATCAAAAATTCACTCAATAAGGAAATATTTTGAATAACAGAAATATAAATTTAAATATAATTTTAAATATGGAATACATTTGGTCGCCAATGAGAATGAATGATATTATTGCGGAAAATAAATTGAATAAATTATATGGATGATATCGCATGTAAAGGATTGACACTTCGATAGAATGTACTAACTAAAAATTCAAATATTTACTATTAAATTGGTTATTTCTCAATAATTTCATGAGTGGAAATGACAACGCTCAAATAACGAGCCGCGTTTTATATTTCGACTAAACGATAAAAAGTAATAAAATATATTGACGAAAACAACCAATTTAAAACTGATAACGATTGTATAAAATGAATCGGTCACAATTCATAGCTATGCAATTCAACCGATCAAAACTTTTTTTAAATTAATGTTCCAAAACTCACACAATACCAACATACAATAAGAATAAACAGTGAAGTTATACACATAAACGAGCGCGATAAAAAAATCTCCCGTGAAGTATCGAACTGACAGCGACAATGGCCGTCGACTAACTGAGCGTCTAGCGCAATAGAAGATTTACGCAGCACGAGACGTGATAAAATAATTATGTAAAAAGAGATTCACCGAGACCGCTAGATGTAGAGTCGGACTACGTAGAATAATCTCGAAATATTATGAATCGTTATTTCACGCAGGGCATCGAAACCAATGAAAATCTTATTCGACACCAAAGTCAGCACGTTTGTACACAAAATTATACTACTATGACGAAGTAAAATACTAGAAGCAAAAACAAAATAAGCATAACCGGTAAATGCGTAAAAAACGCGAGCTCAGACATTGCTTTTACTGTGTTCCTACTATTTTACTCAACATAAATGTCGAAAGCTTACTAACTATAACATCGGCACAATAATATAATAATTAAAACAGAGATTAGTATAAGCTCAGTTAATTATTTTACAATATGATTTCCCACGTGAAAAATGCAATAATTATGACAAAAAGATCATGAAAATAATTTTGAAAAGGCGTAGTATTGGCAGTGCTTTTAAAGCAAAAATATTAACTGGGTCACATTATCGGAATTACATTATATTTTTGTCGGTAAACCCCCGCTGAAATTATTAACGAACGCCAGTGATCTTTCACTGGCGTTCCATAGTTTAGCATACTATAGTACATACAAATGGTTTATTTAAAATCACTGAATAGAAAAGGTTTATATCTTAATTTCTATTAAAATGCCCGATCATAATGCGGAATATATCTACTAATTGAGCATCTTAGCAGAAAATATTTTACGATAAATTCTATACGGCATTCTATACATTTGAAATTTTAACACAAATTCGCTCGACTAGATAACTGGCAATAATTGTTCCTCAAATCGTAATCACTTCACTAAAAAGTACGTATTTGGGATACATTGTCGATGGTTTTCATCCAATGAAAAGAACGGAAGCGAATAAATTTTATGTTGGCAATGTAACAGCACTCAGTTACAGTACAGTTTAGTAACATTACTAAGGCGAGTATTTTCTATTATTTTATTTGCCGCGGTCGACTTATGTCTTTTTACACGACTTGAATTGTAATTAATTAACATGAAACCCAAAACTCTAAACCGAAAAAGTGATTATAGATAGATTCAGAAGACGACAAAACCATACACGATTACAATTTCGGCTCATTTGAACTCATAATTGCATGTCTTAAAGAAAAAGTCCTAATAAAATAACGGCGACATAAAATTACATACATGCTTCACAATCGTACGTTAGTTGGTGATATTTTTGCGTTCATTCATCATTGATTGCAAACACCATTTTGAAAATGCATATTTTTCAACCAAACATTGTCGCCTCATTGAGAATTGAAGCTGTTTATCAACTCTGTTGTAGTGCTATGATACTGCTGTACTTACGTACCTATTAGACCAGGGATTCCCAACCGTTTTATACTCTAGAGCGCATTCTAAAATATCTGTAGGTTGGCGGGCACCACCCATTTTTTTCTACGGGTATTTATAATTTGGAGTGATCAATAAATAAAAAAAAGATCTCTACGTTTATTGTCACTATATAATAAACCTAGTTACTCAAAAAAATTAAAACTCTAACAAATATATAAAAATAATTTACATTTTTAATTAGTGTTCATGAAAAAATATGTTACGTTCAAATAGTGGCGGGCACACACGAATTGTTCCGCGGGCGCCATGGTGCCCGCGGGCATGGGGTTGGGAATCCCTGTATTAGACGTAAGTAAGGAATAACTTAATCTGGATTAGTTCATTCGAGTCGTTTCATTTCGTAACGGAAACGGATCTTAGCTTGAAAAACCATATTCGTGGCTATTTTTTTAATTTTGCCAATATTTAACAAAGCAATTTTAAAATAAAACTAAAGCAGATGTTTCAAGATTCTTATCATTTTTTATAGACCAACATATTAAGAAACCCACCCCTCACAGCAGAATCCGTAGATCGATAAAATGTTTAAAAGGCTAGTTATTTATAATGCATACTACAATCTAAGACAGTGGTAGGCAGCCTGATTGCCTGACCTGAGTGCCCATGAAGCATATATAATAGAGTCAAATATTCAGTGAACAGCTATACAATCGATTCAGATGGTGATGTTACTATTTATTTGCTTTCTATTCAGTCAAGTATGGATGTAACCCTACTTGCTTTGAATGTGTTTCAATTAAATAAGTGTGATCTGATTTTACTTCAAGTCCACACTTTAATAAAAAAAGGTTGCCGACTACTACAAAAAAATTACCATCAAAATTTACACATTATTGAAACTTTTTTTATATAAAAGCTAGTATGTAGAATTTTCAACATAATTTATCCCATAGTAAAAATATATAATAAGCAATGTATTTAGGTTCTATAAAAATAATATAGTATATGTTGATAGCTATTTCGGCTTACGCCCTCGTCAGAACTATGGATAGTCATTAATCAAGTCCTACAAAGTCAATGCCAATTCAATCAATAATTTATCTCCTTTCACTGAGATCTCGAGTAATAGTCATGGACGTATTACCCAACTGTATTCAACCAACGCGGACTTGTTATACGCATATATACCTGGCCATAAAATCAAAAAAAAAAAAAATTGTTTTGTTGGAAATAAAATATTGCACAAAGAAAGAAATACCCCCTAAAAATTAGGGGGTTTCAAAAGAGTGATGATATTTTAACAGGTGGATCAAATATATTTTGGTGAGTGTGAGGATACGGTGTTATGTGATCCCATGATATGTGTCAGAACTAACGACCTTCAGTAAGAAAATTGAACCTAGAGAGATTCCTGATGGGGTTAATACTCACATTTTATTGTAACACAAAAGAACAAAATGACACGGTGAAAAAATTTAAATATATTATAGTTCTACAAAACACATTGCTATTTTTTCAAAGGGTCGGAGAATGACGGCTTTGGAACAGCTGGAAATCAATAGACACCAATTATCACAAAGGATTCTTAACGAACAAACTAACATAATAGGATCACCACTTGTCCAGCCGTTGTACAAAGGGGTGGTCTGATTTGCTTCCAGAAGGACCACTTCCGTCCCACATATAATCTTATTGTCATAGACACCTATTGTTTCATTTAGAATTTTGAAAATTTAGTGTCATTGTGTTAAAGTAACAAGCTAGGCCGGAACAGGAGAGAGGATGTGTTGTGTGCCTTTTCTGCACAGCTATATATAGATAAGCGAATGTTAGTTTAAGCATAGTTCTGACGATGGCGTGAGCCGAAATAGCTATCAACTATATTTGTAAAAATAATTTTGTAGAACTAAAATACATTGCTATTTTTTCACCGTGTTTATATGTTATGATCATTATTTTTGGAATGCTTTTCATTTTTGTATAAAATTTTTTATTATATAATCTAATGTAAATTTTCAAGTTTAGTATTATGCATATATTTACCTTTTAAGCGTATAAAATATTTTTAAAAAATCTTAATAAATTTGTTATAAATCTAGAAAAAACCTTTTATTTGAGATCCCTTTTTATCTTATCCAAAATGGTTTATTATATCAATATTTTTTTAAAACATATCAACAGCACGCAAAAAATACTCAGACACTGCACTACACCTATTGCAAGCGGTGCGCAGACGCGTAAAGGTTAATAAAAAACAGATAATTTGAGTATTGAATCATTCAGTCAAACCTTGACAATAATGACGACTAGAAAAATCATGTAATCATATTCATAAAATGCATTCAACAGGAAATATTCATCCAATCTCAAGATGTCTGGTAAATCATTCTTGATTAGTATATTGAATTACCAATTACGAAATTACAGTCAATTAATCTCACGCATTTACTGGCAGCAACTGACTAGTTGATTAGATCCAACGAGATGGGAATAATGCAACTAGATCTTCAGCCTTGCAGCAAAAAATTTTCCAATAGCCAATATTTCGTTTAAATAGTTTAAATATAAAGTCAAGTCAAAATGTTCTGATTTTGAAATGTGACATTTATTAGTAAGAAGATTGATTTTTTTTTATTACAGGTATGACAAGTAATTGAAAAAATATTTTATAAACTATATAACATTGAAAACGTTTCAGTCAGCTCATTGCTAAAATTGTTAAGAATGCTGTTGTAGATTAATAAACAAAAAGATTTCATTTCGCTCATACTTTATTGAAAATATCAAAAGTTTTTTAATTTAAAAAAAATATTGTATTGCAAAATATAATTCATGTGACTATTTTTATTACTTGAAAATATGTCAATATCTTTTTTATAAAATGATGGTATTTTGTGTAGCCATAATCTTCTATATCTATCATTTCTTCTGATTTGTTGTATTTCTTAGAGACGTGTTTAATATTGAAAAAACTCTATACAGCTCTATTATCTCCATCACAGCTAGAGTCATGATTTGAATCCTAAAATAGAAGCAAATATTGAATTTAATAAGCAAAGACTATGATAGCATACAGATAAGGTGGAATGGAACACCTAAACACAGTGATAGATGTGAGCAGAAAGGAAAAATGCAGAGTAATTACAACCATGTTGGATTGAAAATTAGGGATAACTATTAGCACTACTTGGACTCGGTGAGACCTCCCTCCCTCTTACAATCACATTATATGTTAACACATTCAATGCAGGAAAGGTATAAGTACCCGTTATGCCGACTGCTGGTTAACTGCGGGAAGGGTATTAATACCTTTTACATCATCTGATGGTAAATGTCGGGAAAGGTATTAACCTTTTCCACTCGAGCACTTTTTCGTATGTGCCTACCAGCAACTCGACGCGTTTTTTTGCGAAAATCGTATTCGCTACATAAATCAAAGTAATAAAAAAAATATATATAAAATTAAAAAAAGAATATATTTTTTAATTTTTTCTGTTAAAAAGATATATAATTAATATAATGTACATATTTTTATTTTATTTGTAATTCTTCATTTTATGGGATTTCACATAGCAATCGCCAACATGTAATCCTGGCTTATTTACGCAGGTCTCGCAAAACAGCCGTGTTTCCGATCTCCCGCCAGAAATTCTTCTATTTGAACATACTGCACAGTCCTTCTTAGTCCCTGAATGTAATATTTGTAATTTATCTGCAAGACGGTCTTCTGTAGGAACAGTTGAAGTACGCACTCGGGATCCACCATGCATTTCGATGACAACACTTATTGATATTACGCAAACTGACTATCTTTGGCAATGTTTTTTTTATCAGAAAAGGACTCCCCAATGATCTGTTATTGTGATCTAGTTGAAATCGACATATAAAAAATGCCAAAAGTATATAAAAAAATAATTTATAAGCATCCCGCCACTGCGGCGGCATCCGAGTAATACAATAAACTTACAATGCCGCCTCTATGGTGGCATTCGAGTGCAAAGGGTTAATACCTGTTTTTTTTTTCACAAGCATTTTAGTTTATCTTACTAAGAAGGTTTAATATGACCTATATTTACATAAATGAACCATATTTATGAAACAGGGTGACCACAAACTATGTTTCATTGTTGGAAATAAAAATTCTCTCATGTCAATTCTGCTTCATGCTGTGAACCACGTTCAGTGAGTATATAAATTTTAATTTCATGTGTTCCATGTACACTTTAATCTGATAAATGTATATTTAATTAAATTAGTATTTTTATTCAAATAAATATGTAAAATTATAACTTTAATAATTTTATCATATGGAAAATTTTTTATTTTTTAAATGTTAAATATCAACATGAAATCAAATTAAAATTACAAAATACACATTATTCTGGGAGCTGTGTTCTGGAAAGCCCTGTGCTTCTACCCAAAAGAACATCTATAGGTCATAAATTATGAAATTGTGTAAACAAGCTCGACATTGAATGCCTCACATCTACTGCTGATATTTGCCTGCTCTATACAAATCCCTGAGATGGTGTTGATGTTACCAATTGTATTTCAAACTAATTGCTGTGACAAGTGTTGCCCATAAAACAAACTTTTATGACGGTCAAAAATAAATGCATGACATACTGGGCGCCTAAATATTGATTAGTAAAGCTCCTTTATTTTATCATATATATTGAAATGTATTATGTCTGAAAGAAGCATTCTTTGTGGAAACATGAATATTTTTTAATAAACTGGTGGTGCTATACTTGGTGAGTACCATATTGAAAAAAACACTTAAATATGTTGGGCATTTTAGAAGTTATGGCATTTTATGTAAAAATGTGTTTTTTACGCGCTGCATTGATGTTATGCCTGCATTAAGCTATCAGCGTAGTGCAAATCTCACCCGCAAATAATGTGTGAATAATGTTTCGGGTGTGAGCTTAAAACGGAAAGATCATCACTAGAAATGTACCATATGGCAACTATTTAAGGGAAATTAACTCACTAAGCCGGACGAAATTGCAGGCATATGTTTCCCTGGAAAGTGTGGACTACCATCAGGACTGTCGGTGGGACTATAGAAGTCAGCTATACTGCATATGTCTGATGGCCCACCCATGCGAGAATATGGAACTGTATTAGGAGCCTGAGCCGCACCTACATTAGAAGATAACAAAAAAATATATAAAACAATGAAACGTTTACAGTCAATCAGCACATAAATTTTGATCATGCATTACAGTCAAAGAATTCAATCAGAAATGAATATTTATAAACATAATTTTTTTTAATTTTTATCTTAAAAATTTCTGGGGATTGATAAATATTTTGAAACATTTCTCGTGAAATATTGTTGAGTTTGATTTCAATTACAAAAATAATCTGAAAAGTAGTGATTCCCATTATACTGTCAATGTTAAAATTAAAAAAATGTGCTTAAACTTTATCTTTTTTATTCCATCCATTGACTGTTAAGTATTTGCGAAAAAGCTCAATTGAGTTTTAAAAAAATATACGAAAATAATTTTTTTTTAAATTTATTTGCACAAAAAAATAAAATAAAAAATATAGGCGTAATTATAACATATTAGAGCATATAAAAAAAAAACAAAGAAATATAATATTTTATTTTTTTAACATGAATGGAAAAAAAATATTTCACAATTTCAAACCTAAACCATGTCTCTTAAAATTACTGCACAGTGTTACTGCGTTATCTTATGCTTACATATATGTTATAACCGTAAATGCGAGATGTACATACATACATACAAAAAATGTTCCATACATTGAAAAATATCATCATATTTCAATCTATATAGAAAAAAAAGCACTCCCATAAATTTGTTTTAACTGCCTTTGACATACAAATATTACCGCCATCTGAGAAAAAAAACATATCAGCTACTAACATGACATAAATTATTTACGTAAATGCTAAATTATGAAATCTATTTTTTTACACTTTATTTCGTTGAAAAAAAGCTAAAAGTGCCGATATATCGCCGAAACACCGCGCCGATATATCGGCGCTATGAGGCCCAAAGGGTTAATGTCTCAACTAATGAAATGACTGATTGAAATATGTTGATAGTTGATACTTCAAAATATAAGAGTGCTTACAGTGCCAAATGTAAGCTTTTGTGGTCAAGGTAATTTTTGGATTAATATATAGTCTGTTTTATCTTGATAATCTCATAAATTAGCCTGTATGAAAGATTCGGTGTTGGAATATCCTTTACCTGACTCACCCGAAAATAGGTTAAGATTTTACCCAAATTATTAATAGTGCAAAATGTTGGCTTTATTTCATCTGGCAATAATTTTGATTTTCTAAAACACCATTAATATGAGCGACCCAATACCAAGAAAAAAAGAATCAGACAATTCTTACCGACAGTTGCCAGTATTTGACGGGCGTGATGTTCTTGAGGTAACACTTTACAATCCAGAAACCACGCCTCTCCCCAACAGAGTGTGAAAGATATTAGGACGAGAAGCACTTGAAACAGAGGCTGCTGAGGTTTCGTCCACTGCACATAACATAAAACAACAACATTTATTGTAAAGAAAAGTTATCAGTCACAAAGTAAAAATAAAATTTGGAAAGCAGAGCATTGAAAAAATGATGATGATTTTTAAGAAACAAATTATTATTTTATCAAAAGCATAAAAATTAATTTGAAAAAACTTTCATTCAACCAAATTATAATTTTGTAATTGAAAAATTTTCCATGTATTATCAAGACCAATACTTAATTCATTTTTTTTAAATTAACACAATCTAGTCATACTTCGAATATTTGCTCATCAATGGACAATGATGTTTGAAGACAGGACAGCAATATAATTAATAATATGGAAAAAAATACTTACATCAAAAACGAAAACTTTAGCTAATAGAAATGCACATGTTCCTGCAGTAGTAAACTAAAAAAAAATCAAATGATTAGATATAAAAACTTAAAGGGTACTTTAAATAATTTTTAAGATTTAGATTTTCAATGATTGTTTTTCTTGTCCCTTAATTTCATCTCTACAGACTTCTCGTTGACACTGAGAGTATGATTGATTTTTTTTTCAATTTATGGTGCTTTGACTTTTATTAGTTGTAAATACATTTATTCACAATTTTAAATATATAAAAAAAGAAAACATTTTACATCACATAAATTTAAAAAAAAATTCCAGCAAGCCTGACTTGCATTTCCATTTTCAAAATCATGATGAAAGGTAGAATATTCAGTATCTTTTGAAACACAGTAAATCATTTGTAAAAAAAAAAATAATAAAAAAATTCATTTAATAATGTGATTCAAACAGTTAAATGATTGACAACATTGAAATTACAACAGCAAAATTGAATTATGATTTACTTGAGTATGACTATGACATTCAAAGTTGCAGGAAATAAAATTAAATTGAGTGTACATATTGATAATAGTTTATTATACTTACAGCGACAACCGACCAATGGTTAAGATGTATCGCCGCATAGACAATTAGTAATATCAAAAATCTAATAATAGCAACACCGACAATGTCCATAAGCGAAGAGTGGAATGAGTAGCCGAGAACTTCACTCTGCCACATTTCCACCAGAGATTGGCCAGTCAACTGAAACAAAGAAAGATCAATGCAATCAGGTGTTTTTAATAATAAAAATATCTGTGGCCTGAATCAAAATATTTGCCAATGATAGACACAATGTCATCCATGCTTAAGTTTAAAAAGTTTCGGTGGATTTGGAGGCTTTGATATTCTTAGTAGTAATAAAATAATATTGATGACTTTGTTATTTCCCTATATTTTCGCAACTAGTGTAACCAGGTGACATGTGTTCCACCTCTATAACAACATTTCTAATTATAACATAGATAAAATTGATTCTAATTACCTACATGTGAAAAACTAAATATAGGATTTTCAAATAAATCAGTACATTTTTTGTTTTTATTATTTAAAATATCATGCCTTTCCATCAAGAAGTGACAGTTAACACCTTAAAAGTGATAAATCAATACATGTTTATTTCTGCTGCCAAAGAAAATACAAATCATTGCATCAATAAATGTATGAAACAACAATTATTAATTTTGTATTTTTTTATATAAAATGAAAAAAAAATGTTATTGGTCATTTCGTAGGCCTTTGCCTGCTAACAACTCGACTTTTGAGACAATTAAATGCAATATGTTGATAGTCAACACTAAAAAATACAGGAGCCAAGCAATGTTAAAACTTTCATTGAAGAGTAAATTTTCTTAATGAAATATAATCTGATATATGATAATAACTGTTATACAAATTTGATAAAAATCATCACTTCTGAATTAATGTAAATAAATAGACAAGTAAGTATTTTTTGAATATTGTAGCAAAAAGTTGTGAGTCGTATTACATACCATGAAACATATGAGCCAAAGCAGAGTAGTGAAGAGCATATCGAAGGTGCAATAGAGGCAAAAGAATCTCCTGACGGAAGACATTCGGCCATTTCGCTGCCATCCTCCTGCCACCTCTTGAGATGATAGGAAGTCAATGGACTGGGAGTGAGCTGAAATGAGAAACGAGACATCAAGTAAAGTATACGAAGAGGGAAAGGGGCTAGTTAAGTAGCTCTATGTTGAAACTAGAGATTCCAATTTAGATATTTGGCCTTATTTTAAATATTTCATATTCGAATATTTGGGTAAGTATTCGAATAGTGTTAACAAACATTTTGATAATAAAAATTGTTTTTAAGTAACAAATTGAAGGTCATATCATAATTTCTCCAAGTTTTAAGAACCACAATAAATATCTCTGGTAGCGTTTTCTTTGCGCTTCACCCAACTTGGACGCTTCCAATATCTTATCACAAGTTTATCAAGTATCAAGAGTTTGATAAATCAGTTTTCAGAAAATATTATAAAAAAAACAGTACCATCAGCTTACTTAAACAAGAATTTTTTCTTATAAAATACAAAATCAATAACATAAAATAGTTAGGGTTATACAATAGACTTATACAATAAAGCCATTGGTATTGTTGACGGCTGGGATAATCAAAAAGAAATATTGAATTTATTACTTTTGAAATAAAGATTTCTAAATTTTAAATAAATGTAGCTTTTATTATAAATGAGCTTGTTTTCTTAAAGAATGTTAAATTCTATTTAACATGCTACTTCAATATGTACATGTTAAGTATATATTATCAATAAATTTGATTTTTACAAATAAATTAACAATGTAAACCAAATTTTTCTTACCGAGTAAAGGTCTAGTCTGTGACTGAGTGGAGTTATTTCCTAGTAAAGACTCAGCAACCGAACGATAAGTGTATTCTTGTTGAGGATGGTGAGTATTTTGCATGTTGGTAATCCTGCAAATGAAGTTAACGAAAAATCAATATAAAAGAAAATTTTATCTTTTAGGCCAAAAGTATCGCTTAAGCTTCTGTGTGAATGACATCAATAAATTAGAAAAACTAATCACTACAAAGAATTACTGTTATAAATAAATATATTAACCTTTTGCACTCGAACACTTTTTCGTATGTGCCTACCAGCAACTCTACGCGTTTTTTTGCGAAAATCGTATTCGCTACATAAATCAAAGTAATAAAAAAAATATATATAAAATTAAAAAAAGAATATATTTTTTAATTTTTTCTGTTAAAAAGATATATAATTAATATAATGTACATATTTTTATTTTATTTGTAATTCTTCATTTTATGGGATTTCACATAGCAATCGCCAACATGTAATCCTGGCTTATTTACGCAGGTCTCGCAAAACAGCCGTGTTTCCGATCTCCCGCCAGAAATTTTTCTATTTGAACATACTGCACAGTCCTTCTTAGTCCCTGAATGTAATATATGTAATTTATTTGCAAGACGGTCTGTAGGAACAGTTGAAGTACGCATTCGGGATCCACCATGCATTTTGATGACAACACTTATTGATATTACGCAAGCTGACTGGCTTTGGCTATGTTTTTTATCAGAAAATGACTCCCTAATGATCTGTTATTGTGATCTAGTTGAAATCGACATAAAAAATGCTAAAAGTATACAAAAAAATGACTTTATAAACATGCCGAGTAATAAGATAAACTTACAATGCTGCCTCTATGGCGGCATTCGAGTGCAAAGGGTAAATATATATTTACAAAAAACACTGTATCTTTAAAAGTGGCTTTTTAAAACGAATGACTTACCCTAAACAAAATCTCCTGTATAATTATCATCAAGTTAAGCATATATATATATCATATTCAACTGGCAATCAACTGTTTTCGCCATGAATACTGAAAATAAAATATCTTCTGCAAAAAATGAAAGAGATTTCTAGTGGGCTAAATAACCGAAAAACCTTTCTTGACAGTTTATCTATACAATATAATTCTATATCTAAAACAATGCCATGCCTTTTCTTATGTTTATCAATTTTATTACATTGCTAACTTTTCAGATAACATATTCAAAGAAGTATATGATTAAGATAGTCAAAAAATTAACAATAAATTTTATGAAAATTTGCACATTTTATCAGATATTGAATTTTTGGTAAAAATTGTTTTCCAAATGCACAGCTTTTTAATAAAGAAAAATAAACTTGAATACTCTCGAACTGATAAAAACAATAACATTTTCTAGGAAATCGAATTCCGGGTAGGGGATCGATAATCAATCAAACATTGAAATCAAAGAAACTGATAAATCAAGCAAAATAATGTTAAGAACAATTTTCGAATTTGTTATGAAGCACAATTTGACATATTTATATTCATGTCAAAATTATATATTCCTTAAATTACAAATTTCTGTAATATATGATAAATTGGCACTATCAAGTTCATTTTCAAAATTCCTACCCCACTAAACAGTCATTAACAGCATTGATAAAATTCCAGGTTGAAAAATACTATCATATTCATCGGATTGAATTTTTTGTCAATTTATACAGACAACAATTAACATAGAAATAATCCTTTGTTAAATATGCAATCCAAAGTAATATCATCAACTTATTTTATTACACAGAACACTGTGCAAAAAATATTAATATCATAAAAAAAAATCATTCACGTATGGAGAACACTTTATTCGGATAATAATTGAAGAGAAAACAAATTTGACATGTTATCATTTTTTGTGTGTAAACATTCATTAACCTAATAGCACTACTATAGATTTTGATTAAATAAATATGGTACTGATAACGTCTGTGACAAATCTTAATGAAATACACAAAAATTAAGTAATATCAAATCAATAAAAAAAAACTGCCGTAATGAATAAAAAACTGGATAACATAAAAGGATTATTAACTGTATAGAGATAAAATAACCAGTCATTGACATTTCATGCAATGGTCATCTATATATTACCGTAAATAATTTTCTTTGTGGCAATCAATGCTTTTTGAAACGCAGCGATTGTACGATAACACTGTCACGACATATTATAGCGAGTGAAACTATTTAGAAATAAGTTGTTATTATTCTTTTAGTTCTCGCTGACAGCAGCGAATATTAAAAGTACATAAATAACAATGTTTACAGGCATTCAAATGATGGCTACCTCTATGGACGATAGAGGTTTTTCAAGTTTAAGATGACTTGTTTTTTTCAGTTATACTTGATAATTGTTGATATATTATTCGTAAGTGAAATTTAAAATATTTTTTATTAAAAATGTTGTACATTCTAGGCTTTAATTTTTTTTTGTTTTACTCTATTTTCTAAAATTCAATTTGCAACCAATCTAATTCAACTCCGGCTACTTTTTCAATCAGACAATTTTAAGAATATCTCAATTTGTCGGATTAGTTGGCCAATTTTAATTTGTAAACCATCATCTTTACCACATTAATAGGAAAGGTAAGAAAAATGCTGATAAAATAAAGTTTTTTTGCTTGTGTTGTTGGTCAATGTTGATGTCGGAGTTATGTATTTCGTAAATGTCCAAATTGTATTTATGGTCAATGCCGGAGTTTAACTCAGAGTCGTGTTTTTTTTTATGACTCCACAACCCTGCTCGTAACTTTCCCCCATCAGTTTTTTAAACGTATTCATCCTTGGAGTGGTATTAACATACCGGTACATTTACACTCCCTAACCCATTATTTTAAATCCCATGCTTTCAAATTCAAATAAAATTTTGTTGTGTATTTTTTTTTTAATTCTGCAAAGATTTATCAATGATAATTGAAAAATATTTGAATGTATACATTGCGAAAAAAATGTTTACCATTTTTATTGTTTTGACTTCAATATATAGGTCTTTATTGTTACGCAATTCCGATGTACTTTTTACAATTTTTATTGATAACTGGTACACAAGTCCAGCATTGTTCGATCATTGTTTCAAGAATCAAACACATACTTGTGGAACTTTCCTAGTAAATAGAAAAAGCTTTCCCAAGTTTGAACAACATTTTTTTAAATTAAATTATCAATGAATAAAAGGTTGAGAGCCACTGATTTTAATTAAATAAAAAAAAAATGTACATAACATAATATAAAAATATTAACAAAAAAACACCAAAAAATACGAAGAAAAAATTAACTCACTAATTAAAGGGTTGGATAAAAAATATATTTTTTTACATCAATTAGAATAAATGATAATCAGAAGGAGCAAGCTTCCAGAATATGTGGAGTTATTAATAACATCTTAGTTTAACTCATTTAGTTTGACTTATGTTGGGTCATTATCACCACATGTTGATGAAACATTACTCCTTTTCTGTTTGTCAATTCTTATCTATCCATTTCAAGGGTGGTGACTAATTTTGTTAATTATTGACAACATTGTTTCGCTGTAATTGTCTATGAACGGTCCAGAAGTTCAAAATATACAATACCATTGCATTACTACTAAATATAAAACATTACTTTTTTGATGGATTTTGGTCATGAAAGTTGTTAATGGGAGCTGTCCAAATACAACTCAATGTCTTTTTCGTGTTGCATAATTGTACACTTCTTATATCTCCTGTCACCATTCAATGCAAAAAAATCATGCTTTTCTCATTAGGCACTCTGGGAAAATCTTGAAGTTATTTAAGCACTAATTTTATTTGATACAGCAGGATCAATTAAGGGATTCATACTTATTGCTGACATCAATAAAATGGGCCAAAATGCAGAAATTAGAGTATGTCTACAAGGGTAGCGTTGATATATAAGATAGAGCCTTGGCTACCTATTGGAAAAAGTCAAGAGATTTATAAAATTATTCTGATTATAAACATCTTGATTACTACTATTACAAGCCTCTTGTGTATATAAATTATATCGCCAACATTTAAACTCTGCACACATAACAAGAGTTTTAAGTTCTGTTTTTTGAATTGCAATTGAAGCCCTTGTAAGTCCTGTAAACTTTTTAAAGACCAGTTAACTCATTTCCTGCTGAAATGTGTAAAGGATATTCCAACATCGAATATTGGGAAAAAAATGGCAAAAAAAGAAAATAAGGGAATTGCTGGTGTTAAAAAAATCCTATGAAGATTATAAGTACACATTGAGCTTGTGCAGAAATATTTTAACACAATTATATATTTGAGTATTAACAGTTAGTGGATTAAGAAGAAAAATACATAAAAAATATAAATTTTTGGCTTTACAAAACAACTAAAGATTTAACCACAACTGTATTTCAGTAGAGCGGCTAGACTAGTTTTATACTCAGCAATCACCTGGAATTGTAAAGAAGTCAAAAATAAAACAACATAATAGTTTGTAACAAATAATGAGTTTATCAATCGGCAGTGAAATGTTTCAATATTTGTACAGCATATATATTACATGGATAATTATGAATAATAATTATTTAATTAATTTTAAGTTTCACAAATATGAAAAATGATAGTGATTTATTTATCCTCTTTGAGGAACTGGTAAACCACACCAAAGTCTTTGCCTCCTAGACCTTTGGCCACCATTGTTGAGTAGATTTGATGCGATAGTGATCCAAGTGGAATTGGAGATTTAGATTCTGTTGCGACACCGCCGGCTAATCCTAAGTCCTAAAATAGAAAAACAGTTACAAATTTTATGATAATGTACAATATAAATATTTGTATTTATTTTATCTCAATATTTGCAATTTCAATTGTGAAATATTGTGAAAAAGAATTAAGCTTCTTTTCTTATGATTTGCTGATTTCTTTCTCCATTTTGAATATTATATTTTTAAATGAATGTGTTCTCATACCTACATTGGTTGATTCAAGAGTATTATACATTATTAAATATTAATATAAGAGTAATTCTATGATCACGAACAATCAGCAGACCGCAGAAGAGTCCTTGTAGTATTTAGATATATATTGTTTTTGTTATATAATATTCAATGTTATTACCTTTTTTGAACCAATGATATATATTTAGAAATATCCATTTTATGAATATTTTCAGGACAATTATTTAAAGAAATTATGTTCTATCCAACATAAATATATTGATGAAATTTCATTCATATGGTACGTTTATATATTAAAAACCAAAAATTCTATTTCATTTTTTTGTTCTGTATTATGCGAAGATATGTCAGTAAAAATTTCTTTTAAACATATTGCACTAAAAACATATATAATTGTATATATAAGATAAGTTTCTATTGTATATTACAGTTATGAAATTAGTATTTATGTTGATTGTTCCGGCTAACACCAGTCAATGTCAGATCTATACTATACTATATAGATATTATAAATATTTTTCCCAGACACTATTAAATTTGACAAAATTTCAATAAGTGCTCGCTCATTGATTATAAGTATAGATGTAAAATTGCATTATTATTGTAATGATATTTACTTTGCAAATCAGCGCTGAAGAGAACCCTCCTTGGTAATCATTGGCAGCAGGAACATTCTCCATCAAGCCTGTAATAAAATTTGTATAAATAATCACAAAAAAATCTTGTATGAAACGTAATTGCACATGTAATAAGCATTACCCTGATATAGTTATAATAAAAAAAAAACACACATTGATGGTTATCATATTATTATTTCAAAAGACAAAAGTTTTCATTAACTGTTTGAGCAATGTGACTGAAAATGTACAGCAGTTTTGGGTCATCTATAAATAATCTATCTTGATTTTCATATTTTTGTTATTGAATTTTTATTATTTGTTCAGATTTTGATGCTACTTTCCTGACATTAATATGCAAAAAAAATTAGATCCAAATTGAAAAAATAGCCTATAATATTTTGAAAGAAATAATGAATATTTAAAACATTTCTAAATATTTGCTTTATAAGTCATTAAAAAATAAGGCTATTTGATATATTAAGTAATATTCTTTTTAGATTATCCAATATTGATGTTAATATTTTGGTGTGAAGCACTAGAAAAAAAAAACTCAATGTAACAAAAAATAGTTCATGAATCAAAGGAGAGATTTGAAAAAAAATGATAATCTGTTATCTTAATAAAACAAATTTGGCAAAATATTAATGCATCGGGTGCAGATTGCCTAATGTAAACACAAATTGGAGAGATGGTGATTATATGCCTAGCGCATGAGGAGTTACTGAATTTATCTCAATGGTATTAATGATATGCTACACAAACACATATATATATATATATATACATATATATATATATATATATGTATTTAACTGCGCTAGGGGTTTCTTTCGGCAGTCAATGTGTTAAATATCCAATCTTTTTCTACATTCGTAAAAGGCTATAGAGTGAAAATATTAGAGCCTAAATATTCACTCACCAGGGACTGGATTATTGACGGTTGATGCCCAGCATTTTCCAGTCGAATTGTTTATGATTCCAATAAGAACCTTGGGATCAAGACCTAATCTGCAATATAAAAACAATAATGTTTAAAGAATATCACGGATGTGAAATAAGACATTTTATCACCAAGAAAAAGCTTGACTTTTTTGTCGGAAATTCCAGAGTCAGATTTGTGTTTTTTGAAATGACTCCAGAGCCCTGAATAATAGCTAAAATATGCATTTTAATTATTTAAAATACTAAAGGGTATGTACACAAATTACGGAAATCAATTTTATAACTGTGCACACAGTATATATCAGGCTGCACAACTCGAATACAATCCAACATTTGAGTATTCATTATTTAACTTAGAGTGAGAAAATACATTATAAATTTTGATAAAACCCGTATATTTTTTGGCATTCTCTAAATTTATGAAAGTAGATCAATACACCAATAAACCATAAAAATATGTACGTTAGACACTATTGATTATGGGTCTTTTTACTATATTTATAGATATTTTATATACAAAAAACATATAGCACCATACTATGTCCCAAAAGTTTAGCAAAATAAATACATTGCCAAATTGAAAAGAGTTGTAATTGTGAAGACTTAGATATAATACAAAATTGAAGGTATCAACAGTTTGTTATGAGTATGTTGCTGTTGTTAGTATAATCTACTACTTGATACTTATAACTCAATAACAAATACCGCTGATATTATTATGTCGCTAATAAGATTGACATAAGCACAAATCAAATAATCATAAATTTTGTTCAAATTAATTACTTCACATAATTGCACAGTTTTTATCAGTCAACCTTCATTAGAATTAAGTTTTATAACAATATACATGGTTGCATTTGAGTTGTCTATCATCGATGATTGACCATAAACTAACCGTATTCCCATGTTCATGGCTTCGGAAGTTCCAATCATGGTGATTGCTAAAAGCATATTATTGCAAATCTTAGCAACCAGACCGGATCCAATATCTCCACAGTGTACAAAGTTGGCACCCATTGGGGTTAAATAAGGCTTTGCTTCTTCAAAATACTCCTTTTTACCACCAACCATAAATGTGAGAGTACCTTTTTCTGCTCCAATTACTCCTGCAAAACACAACATGACATCATAAATAAAATTGTTAATTTTTCTGTGTTAATTTTTTGGTTTTCAAAACTATTTTGTTAAAATATATGTTTTGTTTTTCAGTCATCATCGGAGAATGCCAACTACCATTGTTCATAAATAAAACTGAACCAATGGTTCACAACCTATCACGTTGAAAGTGAAGGCTGAAAAAACCATTTTATTACACATTAAAAAAAGATATGCTAAGCCTATTTATGTCAAAGATACTAGTTAATAAATACTGTATTATTTACCTCCAGAAACTGGTGCATCAACATATTTCACTCCCTTGGACTCTGCTACTTTGCTGATTTGCTTTGCTACACTTGGATCCACTGTACTTGAATCGATTAGGAGTGATCCTTTTTTTGCCTGATATTAATTAGGAATTTCAATTGATTAACTATAAAACCAGATAAGATATTGATTAGGGTGAAGAAAAGGCTTTCAAAATTTTCGTCTAGTTGCTGTGGATGTTTCATTACATGCATAAAATATCTCTTTTAAACTGTTAACTGTCACTTCTTAATTTTTTTAATAATAAAAACACATTTTTTGTACTTATTTCCACAATATATTTTATGATCAGGACTGATGTTGCTTGTCAGGAGCATTATCAAGTGATCATTTAGTCCTGATCATATAATAAATTGTGGAAATAAGTATTAAAAAAAGTTTTTATTATTATTCAAAACAGAAAATCATAATTCAGAGACACCTTAGCTTTTAAATAACAAATATTGTTTAATAAGAGTAATCAACAAAAAAAAACATTTTTGTAAAAAATATATATTCTATACCAGTAATTTTTAATGTTATATCTGGTATTAATATTGTAAGTCAGATCAATGAAAACAATTTTTTACTGAAGCCGTGGACACTGTCATGAATCGATTAAATAACAACAAATATTCAATAATCAGTTTATGAAATTGTCTGTATAGTAATTTACACATATGAATACCATATCCATAGTCAACGACATTGACCACTCGACGTTTAACACATACAAATAATAGTTTGTACCCAAAATTGCCTTTGTGTATTCTATTGTGTATCAAGTTATTTTTATATATAATATAAGTAATTTTTTCTACTTGATAGTTAATGATTCCTGGTAGGATAGCTATAATTTCTGCAAAAAATATTTCAACAAGAAATATTTTGACAAAAAATATTCTCAGCAAAAAACATCGAAACACGTGCAGTGACTAAATATTATCACACGATCTTAACACGTTGGATAAACACATGGAATAAATATTTTAAAAAGTATATCACCATTTTTAATGTATATTTATAGCCGCCTATCATAACAACAACTACCAACATTTGAATAGATATTAATGAAATATTTATTTCAATAGTATGTATATAAAATGGCAATAGGACCAATCATAACATGACTAATGAAAAAAGTGACATTTCGGAACAGTGAAAATACAAAACTGGATGAAAAATAAAATACATACATAATTGTCCTGAGTTAAGATGTGTTATAAAATATACAACATATTTTACTTTTTCAATTTCACATTTTGCTAGCATATCTGGTATTAATAATTCTAAAACTTATGACTTTTAGGATTCATAATGATTTTGCAATTTTAAGATTTTTGTTCATAATAAACATTTTGCTAAAAACCGTATTTTTTCTTGATGTGTGAAATTTCAACAATCAATTTTATGTAGATAAAAAATATAATATAACATACCTTAGATACCAACCCATTTTCGCCTAGGTAAACATCCAGGACTATGTCGTTGTTTGGCAACATTGTAATGATAGCGCTAGGATTAGAACTGGCAACATCTCCATGTGTAGGAAACCCTTTCGCTCCCTTTCCAACGACGGCAGCAACCGCAGCCTTTGAAATGTCACACACTGCTAATGAAAACCCCTGAAAAATAAAGAAGATTTCTTAGAAAAAGATTATTTCTCACAAAAAAGCTTTCTGATTCATTGGATAGATGATGAATTTAATGACAACACAATGCAATTTTTTTTTTTTTATTGTGTTTCAAGAGTCACTTTATTTTCCTATTATTAACTGATTCGTGACTCAAACAAATTTCTTATTCTTTGTTTCAAACATGCCAAACGACTGAAAATGATGATACATGCATATTTTTGAAAATATGAGAATTTTACAACACATATTTACATAAAGGAAAGTGCTGCTTTATAAGGCTTCAAAACTAATTATCTTTTAACAAAAATCAGACTTGTAACTTGTCACAGAACTTTTGAAACAAATATATCAACCAATATCCCAATATCTCAATAATCCAATAGCTCATCATAATAGTTGAACAATATTGGGCTTACCCATGGGAAGATGTTTGAATTCATTATCAACACAAAATATATAAATCAAATAAATACTGCATGCTTATAATTATTTTTCTGGCACAAAAGGCAGCCATATAAAATACTTTTTACATGTAGAGTTGAGGAGTAATTTTGTTCTTGAAAAAACTTTACGGGGTCCATAGACAAGTATACTATATCAGGGGGTCAAAGAATGTTTGACAGTTGTTGAGATGGGAAATAAAAGATTGTTTATAACACTGTTAACCGTAATTGACAGACATTCTTTGTCATATGCAAACATTCAGTATTCCTTCTTTGTCGTATGCAAACATTCAGTCAAACACAAATCTAAGTAAAAATGTTACAAATCATTTTTTCTAGTCTGGTCTTCACCCTAAAATTCTATGCTTTTCTCCTCAGCTCTCGCTTAAAACTTTTACTTAGATACTAAATCAGCAGTGGTGTAGGTATAAATTTGGCGATCATTGGAGATAAATATTATATGAAAAAAAAATACTACTGGTATACATTACAATAAATTACAAGACTACAAAATACTACCATATTTTTTATAAGAAGTATGTCGAAATTTGGAGCCCCATTTCGCTGGGCCAAAATCAGAGGATAAAATTCTATACACTAGGCAAGTCTACAATAGGCGGTGAAAAAATACGCACCGATCAAAATAACGATAATTTTAGCTAACGAAAATATTCGACTTATAATTTCTAAAATAAATAGTAGTTGACGCAAGTTGTCTTCCTTATCATTTATCAAGATAAGATAACTGAGAGCAACAACGATAAAGTATGCCAGATCATAACAATTTAAGTAAACAGCCAACAAAATACTTATGTCTTGTATCATAACTTGTAATCAAATCAGCGACAGAATATTTTACAAAAATACACGATTTCGGCAATGATACCGTTTTGTGGAGGTCAGGCGTGTCGTGATATCCAATCACTAGATAGAAATCTTATAAATTTTCCCTACGTATGAAATAATAAACATCTGATATTTTAATTAATACAGAATACATGTATGTCACACTCCATGTAATAATTTTAGGCCCCTATCTAAAACCCGTGGTAAGATTTTCTTTCTACCCGGCAATGAAAATATTTTTTTGAATACATTTTTATGATATTACATAATTATTCCGGAATACACTCAAGACCTCATGAAAATTATTTGAACCAATTTCTAGCGAAATTATTTATCCGTCCACCTTTTTCATTTTTTTTAATCAATCGAGTTAGCAAATGATTTGTTTGCTATTGATCTCAACTAAGTGTAAAAATATGGAGGAAACATTTCACCGCCTCTCGCAGAAATATTACGGTTACAAGGGGGCCACGAGCTTTATTTTGAGAAGCATTAATCTCAAACATTTGATATGTTTTTACTAACTATAAGAAAGATTGGAGAAACTATGACAACAACAAAAAAACTACTCCTGGGTGGATTTTCTAAATTCGTCAATTGATTAATCCATGAGAAAAAGGGCAGATGCAATCATGGCACAAATAGTACAATCAAAATTAACTATTTTATGATAATTTTTTTTTTTGTTTATCCTACTAAAACAATACAATATTATTACCTTGTTCATTAAATTTGTTGACATAAAATTTCCCATATTTCCTAGTCCAATAAATCCCATGCTCTTGGACGCATCGGCTGCATACGTTCTTTGTTGATTGACATCTGCGTATTTTTGCAAACATTTTAGCTGTCCAATGACAACATTTCTATTTCCTACGCGCATCATTGACATAAATGTATTTGACATCTTGTAGCTATGTTCCTGACTTTTCTTAAATCTGAAATAAAAAAAAGAAATCGTTTATAATTTCTTAGCATCATAAATATTTACTATCGACTGACTTGACGTGATATGACAGATTTATTTACAGTATTATAAAACTCATACATGTTTATCAGAATTTATTGAAAACAATATTTACCAGCATAAATCTATTGGATAGAAATATATTATAATTTATATAATTTTATTTTATTTAATTTTTAATTTATATAATAATATTATAATTTCTAGAGACGAAAATTCTTGCGGAAGGAAGAATCTTTTGAGCAAAATAGCTATAAAATGAAAATGTTTTTTGTATAAACGTTAAGATATTTTTTATCACAGAAAACAATCTAATCGCATGCTACATGTTTGTATAAAAAATGACATTTGTGAATTCAAAACATGATTACGATAAAAAAAGTCAAATTTGATCTGATTCTAAGATGATAGATGTGACTCGGTATTTTATGAAGTTTAAAAAAAGTCGTGATATGACAAAGTATGTAAAATAAAATAAAACAAATTTTGATTTGTTCAATTGTGAAAAACGTGTACCAAAATGTACGACACGCTCTCAGTGAAAGTTTATTTACGTTATATGCGTATAATTAATATAAAAGGCATATGGCTTTCCTAAATCTTTTCAAGCCGCGGGAAAAGAATTCAAGTTCGCTACTGAAAAAAGTATCGTGTAATTTCTAACCTACGCTCGTGAAAACCGAAAAAAACGAACATTAATAGTTTACCTGTCAATCAAAAGACACCACTTGTGGAGTTGAAGACGCGCCCACTGAATATAAATGAACTTAAGTCAAAAAATTGAATTGTTCCGAATTAGTTATTCACAATTAGAATATAAATTGCAATATTATTGAATAAAACACGCGTACATATACGTTGTTTATTTTTTTATCTTTTGCTTATTTTTACGGTTGGGTGTAGTATTTTTAGTTATTTTGGCAAGCTACCAAAGCTGCGTTAGAGTTTTGATTGGAATGGTGTTTCTCAAAGTCTGAAGCTAATTCACGCATTTATCATTTTATATCAAAGATTGTTGCACTGAGATTGATTTCAGTAAGATATAACGAACCAAAATATTAGATTTCAAACAATTAAATCAATTATATTTAAAGGTTTGTATGTTGAGATTTGCCTTTAGATTGACTGGATCATATTATATTAATTCCACATTTTTTTGGGAAAGATCATTGCGCAAAAAAATAAACCAACAAAGGTATGTTACATAAAAGCTGCCGTTCTTTTTTTTATAGTGCCCTGTGCAAACGTGATGAATAAAAATTCCCCACTACAAATTTCATATGATGATTGATTAATCAACCCATCCCGCATTTGTGATATATTACAGTTCTGGCTGAAAAAGATGAAAATTTTTAGACATCGATGAGTTTAAAAAAATAGAATAAGGGTTCTAAATGATAAAATAATACTATTTATGAAGCAATCGTTGAAACTATAATATTAAATTCAGATTCAAAGGAAGACTTCAGACGTGATGTGAAATCTTTTTTGGAACTCGAAAACTAATATTTTGAGAACAGCAGAGGATGAGGAATCAGTTGTGATATTTTCAATGACTATGCATACGAAATATGCACGGGCTCATTCACGGCCCGAGAACATCGACCAGACTGTCGGACCGGTTATGTATAAATTGTCTAGTAAGGATTAAGGACGAATTCACAAACAAGCTTTCAAACTTTGAAATTTGATATCGCGCACACCTCTAACTGAAAAGCATGCATTTTAATTTTTGTAAATGAACGCACTAAAATTTTTTTTTATGAATTTTGTTGAATATAATGTATGTAAATAGTTCACAAAAAATCTTAATAGTGTAAAAAGATATGAAGTAATTTTAATTGATTGCCTATTTAATATTTAATTGTTGACAAAATTCGACTCTAACGAATTTCTGTGAAGGTGAACTAGAAAGGGTAATATTTTTTCCTCTTTGGAGATAAGACACGGGAACTATTTTCTAAAAATAGTTATTACAAGAAAATATTGTAAAAAAGTAAAAGATATGTTAGTTATTACAAGAACTTACAATATCCAAAAAATATATTATTTTGATTGTATGTATGCATAAATAACAATACGAGCACAGTTCCTCAGTAAATAAATTAACAAATTCAAGGATGAACAAAGAGGCATAGAATTGTTGACAAGAACATATTATTTTTACGTATCTCATTAAAACATAGTCACTGTTTGTTGCTCGTTTGCGCAACTGTTATTTTTTTAAAGATAATTAATATAAATATTGGGCTAGGGCAGGAAATTAAAGTAAGCTAATTGCTCCGGTTACCCCAATAGACATAATATATGTAATGTTCAATATTTTTTTACAAATATTTGTGTAATCTATACAATCTATATATCATATAACTTCGTAAAACGTCTCTCTTGTCGACTTTAAAGGATGGTTCAGATGGCAGTGGTGTTCATTTTTTTAATCAATTCATCTCGACGAAAATGTCATAAGTCATTTTGGAATCTTTTAAATTTTACAAAAATCTGTTTAGTTATTGTTTTACTAATCTTAAATAGCTTTGGATTTCAAATAAATGCACATCAAAAATTCTTTTAAAAGAAATATTATATTTGGTAGCAGGTTTCCTTAAAGTTTGTTATTTTTTTTATTATTATAAATAGATGACGACAAACTTCGCAGTGCGTTGACAACAGAGACGAGTAATATAATATACGACGTTTTACAAAATTAAATAGTGTGACCATTTTTTCAGTAACTTAAAAAAATGATTTTTATTATAACAGATTTTACGTGTAAACTGTCATTTCTTGGTGGAAAACATTATATTTCAAATAATAGCAACACTTTTTTAGTACTATTTTTTAAAATATATTTTGTGCAGTTGATAATGCTCGGTCCTGATTATGAAATATATCGTGGAAATAGTATTGAAAAATGTGTTTTTATTATTCAACATAATTAAAATAGCACACTTTTTTCGGAATGCTTATTAATACTGTCCGAAATGCAGTTGGGATTCAATTATCTGATGTTCAACATTGATGCCTATGATAATTTTGTGCATGCTTGATTTATTCTAAAGAATAAGTCAGCGCAGTATTTGTGGCTAGAATAATATGAACATTGAGTCAAAGGTGTTGCTATTTTAATATTCAGTTTGGAATATAAATTAACGTTGAAAAACCGTTTTTGTAATATCGTGTCTATAAGTAGTGTAGTGACGATGTAATTAAGAGAACTTGGGTTTATTATCGCCGTAGTACCAACAACAATCTGGTTGCAATGGGACAAAACATGTATACGGAGGCATTATTATTTTTCAATATTATCTGATATGGACGAAGAAAGTAAATATGAATTTTATGAATATGACCCAGAGCTTGAATTGGATCCTCATTCCGGTTTATGAAATCCAATAAGGGTTACATGTCATTAAGTAAAAATCAAACTTCCAGCCTTGATCCGAAATAATCAATGATTATTTGATTGATTATGAGTATTACTACTACTACTACTATTGAGTATTAGTACTAATAAATTTTTATAGCTTTTCATATTGATACCTGATTATATATTCAAATTGTTTCCGGTATAGCAAGTACCATAAAGAAAGATTTCCATTGTTACGGCCTTGAATGTTTTGAATGATATAGATCTATTCTTCATATCAACAGCATTTATTATATAAAAACTTTTAAATGAAAAACTCGCAATACGTAAATCGAAATAAAAAACTGTATCGATTGTTTTTCTGTACTTTTTTTTAATATAAATTGTTTTTTTCCGGTAGCAATAATTTTAATCGTGTATTTATGCAACAGCTTTTCATTTCGATGCATTTTACACGTGCGTAAGACAGGGGTCGGCTAACCAAGGTATGAGAGCTACGTGTGACTCTTGGGGGGTTCTTTACGAAATACACAATTTTATTTAAATTGTAGCCTTTGAACAAAGAATAGGGATTCTTTTGACATTCTTAATAACTGTACAAATATTGTCAATAAAAGAATACCCTCATTAGAATTGATTATATTCCGACAGCAATACGAAATATAAGCAAATCTTTTTGCAAATATACGACAATAATTTTAAAATAGTAAAAAACCCTGGCTCTTGTTTTTCATCCGCTCAATGCAAAGGTCAGTATAACATATAAGATTTTTTATACTGACACGGGCGCCTTTAAATGCAATTAATGGAATATGACTTACGAGTTAAAGAGCTCTAAATCTGTAGCCCTTGCCACTGAAATTGACAATTTGGAAACGGAAAATCGCAAATTTTACTTCACGATACAATTGGAGCGCTGGAAAATCTCGAAAGACATTAATTGTTAATACTTTGACCAACCTTCCCAACACATGCAACCAGTTAAAAAAAACAGCATTATATATACTATATTCGTTCATCAGGAATTCGTGTAAATTATGGGTTATTTAAATTCTAGTAAGAATGATTGACTACACACATAATTTCAGTAATAAAAAGCATCTTCTGTTCTTAGATATATAAACATTCTCTCCACTTGAGAGTTCTTCCCTATTTAATAAATTAACAATTATAACATCTAATTAATTCACCTAAATGAATTGTATACATGTATGGCTCAAGCAAATCTTCGCTGAAGCTTTTTTTAATGCAAGAGTTTGCCGACCTCTGCATAAGAGACTCCGGTCACATGATTCTGTAAATGAACTCTTTAAAATTTATGGTAATAAACTTTTTGAAAGAAAAAATATCCGCCATTTTGTTAGTCTTTTGACTCTTTGTCTATGACGCTAGTTGGGTCGTATTTACACAATCGCTAAGCAAGTAATAGCGATGGAAATATATCCGGAAGTTCGATCAAAACTTAGTGACTTCTAAAACTGCCGAAAAATTATTTGTCGTATTTTTATATAATCCATATTTAGCAACATAAATGTAACGTTTGATAACTTTACAAATTGAAAGCTTGTTATTCAATACGAATAAAAAATATTTTGAAAAACTACATAAGTATTGATTATTTTTTAAACAAAAAACGTCTACAAGTATTAATCGAAACGTTCAATTACTGTCAAAATATTTTTCACACATTGTGATTTAAAATTACCTATTTAAAATATATAATTGAATTTCGCAGCTCACTAAAATCGATTGCCTGTGTGCGTATCGCAATTTCACATTATGGATAAACGAACCAACCTGAAACCATCGCGTCCTTGACAATGATTTTGTAAAATTCTCATCAAATTAATAATTGTTTATAGATATAAAAAAAAACCTATTTCTATTTATCTTCTTCAAGTGAATCTTTGCATTAAAGATCGACGAATCATAAATATTTTTTAAAGACAGATTTATAATATTGTCTTAATCGTACTTGTTTATTGTTCACAATAATAGAGGACCAAGAGTGCGTCGCGTTTTATAGTTTTTTTAACATTACATATATAGGTACTAACACTACTTACTTAGTACACAGACGAAATAAAACATGCGCTTATAATTTTTAAAATAAGTTTCAGAAAATTTTTTTTAAGAATAATCTTATGCTGAATCAAGATTTACTCCAGCATATGTTTCAGAAATATTAAAGTAAACATGAATTAATAAAAGTCAAGAAATACGTAGCACAGCGATAAGATAAATTTTAGCATGATCACACTAAAACAATATTATGTAAGCTTTATCACAATAATTTTTGTAGATAAACATGTAAGTTTCGTTTACATAAATACCTCTAATTATGATCACTACTTTTCGGTATTTTAGCGTTAAATCGGTAAATATGTTTCACGTCGTGCTACACTCGTTCTTCCGGAAAGTCAATAAAATTAACGTCAATTATAACATTGCAGTGGCTGTAGAAATATCCATTGCAAATAAAAAATCGATAAATTAATCGCTTGATTTATACGAAACAGAATTGTACAACTTCTGTACGAAAATTTGACGTATATACAAAACGTCTAACTATTATTCGTAGAACAAGCCATAAAGAAAGTTTTATATCTAATTAACCTGAAAATATCTCGTTTTTTACACAGACTATAGGTCTCCTTGATCCCAGTGTTTGTTATTTTGACAATTTTCGATCCCCAATTCAATTTCTTACAAAAATATATTATTTTCAGTAGGAGTTAGTAAAAAATGAAATTTTAAAAAATAACATATTTATGTAAGAAGCAAGAAACTAAATTAATTACCTAACTATTTGTTGTTTTAAAGAAACTACAATTAGGGTATGTCAAACAATCACAGTGCTGCCACGTCAAAATATTTTACCATGGCGATGTTAAGTATGGTATGATAGCGATTTGAAAATGAAATATTTAATCATATTAAAAATGACAAGTAATCAAATAAAGCTAACCTCAAAATATGTGGCACATTGATAATATAGAGTCGACTATGTTTGTTGACTGTTCGCTGCTGCTTTTCAACTGGAATGTAAAATATAATACACATTCATTCTGAATAACAAAGTAGATAGATACTTATACCAGATATGCTTATCGAAACGAGTTTTACAACTAACCCAATGAGGACGGAGAGTCGGTTTGTGAATATTGATTAGATTTGTATGCATTCAAAAAAAGTTCATACAATTATACATTTAAAATTAAAAAAAGATTTATATATTTAACCGAGTGATTAATTTTATTGAATTTAGTGACAAAGCTCGTGGGCTCGAATTCCGTTGAAGTATTTTTTCAAATGCATAGATATCTGCAATAGCTTACATAATCTTTCACCCATACTGTTAAAAAATAAGCTAGGTACAAGCGATTTTTGGGCTGTTAACCCTGTCCCAACACTTACTTTATCATTCTATCCGAATGATCACATAAATAGTTAGATCGATTGCATAAATTAATAATAAAATATCTTTTGAAATACTCTCCATTAGGAATCAATATAATCTACGTTGGGAGATAGCGTATTTAAATTTAAAACAAGCTATGCATTTAAACACATTTTTTCATTCATTCAAATTCCTTTTAAAATCAGTATCGTGAATAGCCACGATAGAGCCACGCTGTTTGTCACTACTGCATATGGGAATTTGAGGGTGTGTGTTAGTTATAATAAAGAATGAGATAAAAATAATGCTTATAATACCTTTAAGTAAGTTCTTAACTTATTGGTTAAATTCATCACAGTGCATTCTTTAGTAGGTTTTATTTGATGGGTCCAGCGCGTTCCTCTGGTTTTCTAAATCTTTAATTTTCTAGGAATAGTGTTCACCCGAAACCCACTCGCTCTCCAAAAGGATCAGATAATAAATAAAAAAACGAAAAGTAAGTACTTTCATTTAATAATATTTTTTTAATTATTGAAGCTGTTTGCATTTCCATGTGTTTTTTCACCCACGACCCGGTTTTCTCTTTCTTTGCAAAATGTAATAGACTGTTAATACAAGTGTATCAATAAAATAAAAAAAATTAAGTGAGTTCTCCAAGTCAAAACCTTTATGAAAGAATTTGTTATCTAATAAATCTTGTTGTTTCTCATAATACTACTGAAATAACTTTTGAAATATTTGGTCTTGGAATAACTTTTATTTGGCTCAGCGCGGAATGTAACATACTATATTCGAATATTTTTAATTTTCAAAAAATTGCAATTCTCGTTGGATTCTTATTAATTTTGCTTAAATGGAAATTCAAATAAAGTAGATTTTTTAACTTGAAAACACTGAAAACCTTTTATGTAGCTTACCAATAAAAGATAGATACATTTATGAAATATATAATATCAGTACGTAAAACTTCACACTGGCTCTGTTTATTGTATATATATTATAAAATTAAGGAGTATGGAAAACACGCAAGGTCCTGAAAGTGTTTTTCTGCTAAAAAGTGATAATAAGCAAATATTCAAATGCTATTTTTTTTCATATTTAAAAACGATTACATTAAAATTGCCTTTGTTAATTTAAATTTCATCTCCAGTGTTGTAATGTTTTTAGGACGGCTTAGTAAGTCAATACGAAGATCAGTATATCTGCCCAAATTAAGTGACGTTATTTATTTGAAGTTTGTTTATGTTTATTCAACCAAAGTTTCACTCGACACTATAATTGACGTTATGATACTTCATTTATAGATAAAAACATTAAAAAATGGTTTAAAAGCTGCCGGTGTTATGAATAAATGCTGCAATTTTCGTAACTGAAAAATCAAGAACCCGTAAATATTGAATCTATTAAATTATAACAGATTGTCAGTCTCCACAACTATATGAATTGAGCAGTATGGTATAAATCGTCAAACCGAAATGAATTGATTTGCTACATTTTATTCATAAAACATTTAATATTTTTTGATATGATACGAAGAAAACTGTTTTGAATAATTTATTGATTGAATTGGCATTCACTTGGTAGAACTCCATTATAACACGGTGAAAAAATAGCAAATGTATTTTAGTTCTACAAAATTATTTTTAACAAATATAGATGATAGCTATTTTGGCTCACGTCATCGTCAGAACTAATCTAACTATATAACTAAACTAATAATAATAATAGCTAAACGTTCTGACGATGGCGTGAGCCGAAATAGCTATCAACTATATTTGTTAAAAATAATTTTGTAGAACTAAAATACATTGTTATTTTTTCACCGTGTTTTGAATAAGTCAATTAAAGAATTAAAATACGAGAAAATTGCATTTTTTATTTCTTCAATCAATTTTTTCTTAGATTCTCTATGTTCAATCTTATATTATATATGTGACAGTGGAAGTACTTATATGTCAAAAGAAAAAATACTTTCACTAGTAAGAATATAGTTTACCAATTTAAGCAGCAAAATTGTGGCAAAGCCTGTCACATTTACTTGACTAGCTTACGCACACGCGATAATATACTCATTGTTTATGTAGACATATGTTTGTGACGTAAAAAGATATGTTAAATACTGAAATAATATTTTCGGTCCTTTTTCTAATATGTTTGCATTTCATTGTCAAATTAAGATTTTAAATAATGCATCTGATTTAGCGGGAAAATGTTATTATAGAAATGAAAAATAACGCATTGACGACAACCGAAAAACCTTTTTTTTTCAATCATGATTTTTCATTTCAATTCTATAATAAGTAAGAATGATTGAATTGATTGTTTTGCTGTTACATATATATTATTTTAAGATGATTTTATTTTTTCGAAAAAATATATCGAATCGCAAGTAAGTGCTTATTTACTTAATTCTAACCATTGAGACTTAAATGCCATAAAATAAATAAATATTCTAACGTTAATAAAATCTGTAACGTAATGTCGCCACAAAATCAAAATGAAAGTTATAACATTTGGCTGACCTTGAAAAACAAATGCAATTTTGCTCATAATTTTTTCCTTTACTTTAAAGATGATAGAGCACTAGCAAAACTTTAACAGTAGAAAAACAGCTAAGGTAAATAAAAATAAACGAAATGTGATTTTTAAATAATTTAATCCTAAATTCATGAAAAGGAAAAATACTTTTTTTCCTAATAAATATTATAATATGAAGCCATGTCGATTTATGTGTGCTCAAATTGATTTTTTTAATGTATAATTTGACTTATAACATCTTATAACTCCAAAATTTACAGATTATAATATCAATAAAAATATAATTTAATCTTTGGGCAAATAATGATGTCTAATCTAAGCTTCTTTTCAAAAAGAATCGAAAGTAAAAAATATTTTTTTAATTTTTAAAATTCAATTTTTCCAAAAAAGCAATCGGCTTATTGCCACTTATTATCCTTGGGAGAACTTTTTATATACTAATTATACGAAATGTCACGAAAGTGAAGGAAAACTTTCTCTTGACGAAAAAAATAATCACAGTAATTACTTGGAGACAAAAAATGGAATTTAATCGATACGTAAATCAAACAAAAACAAAAAATATTATAAAAAACTCTTCTTATTTTCCGCTAGTCAGTCTCCAATATGACGAGTGCGACAGGGAGCTTGTATACAAGGGCATGCATGTCTCCGATGTCTGTATTCTTTCCCACTCATCCAATTCCGATAGGACGTAGCTAAAGCGATAAGTTTAATATTATTCATGCATGGGGCATATTCTCCTTTCATACTTTTTTCAAAAAGGGAGTTTGAGCTACGGAACGAGAAAAATATTTGCTATCACAACTTTTGTTTTTGTTGATATGTTTTATTAGTATTACTCGTTATTTTATTCTACCGAAAGTCAATTTTCTTCCCTTTTTTTTTATTGCAGTACAATTTTTCGTCATTATATAAGATGGGAGCACTTTTTTCTCCATTTCATAAAAGATAACAAATTATTTCCAAAAATACACAGCAAATATCAAATGTGTATGAGGAACAATAACATTTATCGATACAGATCAAAAGGAAAAGAAAAATATGAAACATTCGAGTTCACTTCAATACGGTAATTAAATCTTGATTTTTTTTTATTCAACCAAAAAAAACATAAATATTTATTTTTTTCGTTAATTCGGATTATATCAATAGTGACAGTATGACAACAAACATAAAGGCAGCCAGTCCATCCATAAAAGAAATCGTTCCTTTTTCGATATTTTTTAATGCTGTTTCACTAATCGTCGCCTTGAGTAACGGAATCGTAAAAAATCTTCAATTTTAATCAAGTCTAAAACAAAATTAAGAATTTCATATCCCAATTACTCAATTTCACATTACCGTATCTTGTCAATTCTGTAAATTATTTATTAGGGAGTGTATGTATCCATATATACAAAAGGATATTCGGTGGCGAATCAACATACCTAAACTCAGCCGTGACAATTTAGCGCAAGGGAAAAATAAAACAGATATTTTTTGTCGTATTAACGCATAAATATTTTTTACAGTTTTTGAATGCAATATTGTATGACCAAAGCTAAAAAATCATTGGTCCGTTGCCTATCCAACACCTTAATCATGAAGTTGATAAATAACTCTTTTTCAACACTTAATTGCATAATTAATAAAATGTTGCCTCATTATAATATCAATAAATATCATATAATCATTACGATTACTTAAAAAATGATAGACAGTAAAAAGCATTCATTATATTATTTGTGTCATTGATCATAGTCTGAAACTTCTTTAGATACATTTGCCAATTTTCATGATTCGTATTTCGCTTCAGGGTCGTTGATTTTTCTGATATTCAATACAATATCGATATATTATTTTGTGTTGAGATATTTTACAACGACTAACCTAATATTTTTGTTTCCAAACAATTGATATCTACTGAGAAAGTTATATTATCAGTGTTTGTTTCATCAAAACTAGCAAGAACACTAGAAAGGTCAAATGAAAGTTGATATAGTTTTCCGTTAAGTAGATGTTAACTGATATGTCAAATGTTTCAATCCGCCATATCATAAATATAAAATATGAGGATCAACAAACGATACACTGTTCATTTTGAAGAGATTATTCCTTGACTGTTAACTTTTTACATGAGTACTTGTTACAAGTCGTCACCAATCAATGTACACCACAATTTAATGACCCTAAAACAGTAAAAAATATGCCACTTCTAATCGATGTGCTAATCTAGGGTCTCTCAAATAGTTCTTAGTCAGAATTACATTAATGTCAATCAAAAAGTAGTAAACGCACTTTTTTCTAACGAAGCTACATATTTTAGATTTCAGAACCCCATAAACTGGAGCGGCTACTTCGATAGATATTGGAATCTGATTGTACGAATGGACAAATTTTATACACATTTGTCCGACCACATATAATATGTTTAACACATTATAGTATTTTTTTCATGTGATACAATTGATAGGTTTGTCACTAGGGATTGCATTACCGGTTAGCCGGTAAATGGCCTAAAATGCACCAGCGGTAATTACCGGTAAATGAAAAATTTACTGGCTTTTACCAGAAATGTTTTATTGCGAATTAATGCCAGATACAGGCATATTATGACGAATTTTATTATGATATATGCATGAGGTAGTGAGAAGTTTTTTTTCAACTCCGGCAACATTGATAAAAAGTTTTTTACTCGTCACACTGGTGTCATCTGTCATCGCAATTGCGGTAACCGTGATGCCCACTGCAGGCTGCAGCTGATTCTAGTTTTTATGGGATAGATAGCGAAGAAAATTCGTATTTAGGTACATATTAAACTATGTTTTCATTATACCAAAGCAAATAACTATTTATTAATAAACTGTATAATCCAATACATTGTTTTTTTTAATTTTATTTTAATTTGAATTTATATTCATAGATACAAATTATGCATAGATGTATAAAATATATATACTACATCAATAAGTTAATATATAAACTAATAGTCTAGCGTATGAACTTCTTACAAGAATGTAAACCAAATATTTCATAGTTGTAATTTAAATTAATCAATCTTTGTGTGGCAAATAATAAATTATCCGATTTACTTAAAAAAAGTACATTTAAAACATACACATATTCACCTGAAACATATTTAAAGTACATTTTATGACATTACTATTCACCTGAGATGTATTATAAATTATTAGGTTTCAATCCAGGATACCATTTTTAATGAAAGTAGCCACGTACAGTTATACTTTTTTTAATGATATAATCCACGTATTTTTATTTTTTTCATTTACCGGTAAATTACGGTAAGAGGTGAAATTATTTACCGTTTACCGGTTATTGAAATTTGACGGTAAATTGCAATCCCTATTTGTCACCGACTTCATGAGATTCCACACCATTCGTTAAATCGCGGATCAGAATTCACCATCACACAGCAGACAATAATAAGCACTAATGAAACCTGCCGTGGTTAAACTTTCGATAAAAATCAAAACACTATTTTAAATGAATTTATGCAATGTATTATATAAATTATGTATTGTAAATTAACAATTTTGTGTATGCAAATAAAGTTTTTTGTTTGCTCTTTCTAAGCTAAAAGGGCGATATAATAGACTGGTAATATTATTACTATAATATTTTAAAATACGAACATAAGTTTGCTAGTACTCAAACTTTCCACATTTTCAAAAACACTGCATTCTCATGTATAGGTTTGGACAATATATATCAAAACCTTTATATGTTGATCTATAAAAAATCCTCATATCTTAGAATTCAGCTGCTTTGGTAACAATTGTATATTCATTATCAAATATATTGCAATTTTAATCTCGTCTTATTTGATTTTTTATTTAGACAGTAAGTACACTCTCAACACGCAGACAAAGAGCAAATTGACTTGGCTAGCATAGAAATATAATTAATATATAAAGCCGACAACACTAAATCACAGAGTATGGAAATAAATCATCTATAATTCGCTACAAGAAACATAATATTAAAAATGTATATTCTTCGGTTTGAATTTTAAAAAATGTTCGACAAATTCTTGGATGCACACAAAATTTAGTGGGGCGCAAGCATATGCGATTCGCGGGTATCTCTTGAGATGCTTTCAATGCATATATTAAATTTTTTCCACATTGTCAATTTCTAATTCATCATCATAATTATGACGAATTGGTGGTGAATTTATCGCAATGATTTTATATCCACAAACGAAGTGAGAAGCGTTTAAGAAATTGGACTATATCTTGTCGTATGGCAGTTTTAGTTACGCCACGTGTAGAGATTCATGACGTATACTATTTATTTTGATTAATTTGTAATGCTTGACCGCTGAGCTTATCATTCGCCCCGTAGAATTTTGACATTGAATTATCATTAAAGCATTACCATAGATACAAAAAAAAAAAAAACAATAAAACATCTAATTAAATATTTGATTATTTATACATGTAACATTGATAGTCAGAATATGTGTGACGTGTTGCTGTTGTAAAAGTATTAGTAACGTAAGTGTATTTATTTTACATTTTATGTTAGAAACTGCCATCTATCATCTAACAGATAAAATACTAAGTATAATGAAAATATTACAGTTATCTTTTTTTGAAATTATTTTAAGGAAAAATGAGGTTGTGAACATTGTAGTGACATAAGTGGGACAGATTCAATACAGCGACATCTTTTTAATAGAAAATGATTTAAAAAGTCGATTTTCAAAATTCACAATGATTGCTTAGGACCTTGTGTAAACTTTATATATGCTGGCAATGATTTTTCTTATAAGTTCTTCATCTTTTAAGCGAAAAAAATCAGATTTTATGATAATTAAAATATATTTTATGCTGCCAATTTTCTTTCATTTAATTGCCTTGCAGTTTTAGGCTCGAAAAATTCAAATAAATGTAAAAAAAGATCTTTTTTATAATTTTATTTAACATACATATTTATAAGGCTTAAAACATCATTTCGCAGGATTCTTGGATACAGTATTTCAGTAGCCAGTGATGGACGTATAATTTAACCTATCATTTTCTGAATAGATTTTTGTTCATCTCATTTTATACCTAAAAACACATTACGTTAATTACTACATTCACAATTTACAATATCAGCTATGCAATAATGTTCATGATGAAAGAGGCCGGTGATAATCATTATAGTATAAAATCTTAATTCTTAATCTAAAAAAGAATTTTTAATCAAATCATCTCTTATTTATTTAGCTACCTTTCCACCAAGAAGTGACAGTAATCCCACCTTAAAGAGATATAAATATTAGTCAAAATAAACGGAATACCATAATCACAGAATTTTATGCATTTTATTCACAGTGAAGTTTGTCCATAAGCAAACTTGTATCCATAAACTACGATGGATTTCCGACAATGGCGGTTTTGTTTTATGTATAATGTGATCTTTTTAATATATTTAATTTATTATATTTTAATTTCATTATATTTTAATTTGGTTATTATTGATATCATGAACTTTACATGATACATTAAAAAGTACACACATTGTCCAAATTAAATAGAAAATATTCACACACATTAATAACGGCATATTAGCAGTAACAATTTGACGAGCTTTTAAAAATATAAAAACTCTTATAATATAAAAATATAATTTATAGTTAAGTTTGAGGGTTGAGAAAAATAAACTATGTACCTTTAAGATAGGTATATAATAGATTTTTTGTAAGGTATCTTCTATTCTTTGTTCAATCTTATAATTTCTTAGTTTGTGTATGGTAAACATAAAAAAATTAAGCCTCTTTATTCCAGTGTAAACTCTACAGGTTAATTTTAGTTGGCTTTATTTACTAATGTGACTTTATCATATACTGATAAGAGCAAAATCGAGCAGAGAAGCGAAGTATGCATATAAAATATCTTGTCATGTGATAGCTGATGCATTCCATTTTATAAATTATAACTAAATGATGCTAAAAGTTAAATATTATAAGCAATTAATCAGCAGGAAAAAAACAAAGAACGTTTCACAACTTGATAGATTTGAAATTAGAAAATTGCCAAGTGTTTAGTTTGAGTCGCTATCGAAATATTATTTTGATTATTTTCTTATGTGGTTTCGGCTGTAATTTTATGGTAACCATTTTCAATTTGTATCCTGTATTGATGACCATCCTTGTCTATGATTCATTCGTGTTTTGCTTCCTTGAAATCAATTATGACGTTGATGCCGTGACGTGCAAGCACAGAAACACCACTACATATGTTGAGCATTTGTGATATACAGATTTTTTAATCAGAGAAGTCTATAGAATTTCAGCTGATTTTAAGAATTAGCTTTTTTCAAACCGTTTCCAAAATATTCATATTCGAATGAAAAGGCCGTCACAGAGCTATACATATTGCGAATGCCTCCGACGTAAACACGTAACTTCATGTATTACACCAAAAGTCCTGCGCGATACCTTAAAAAAAAGGGACAAAAGTTTTGAATAATAATATTGTTCAGTTAGAAATAATATTTTGCTTATTTTTGTGAGGCAGCCCAAAAATATAAATATGTCTTATTGTTTTTTTTTTCGATATAATCTAAGCCATGTATGAAAAGACTTTCCGTGTATATTGTTGCAATGCATTAAAACAAAGAGTAAATGAATGAAAAGAATCGTAGGATTCTAAAGAATTGCTTTTATATTTATATAAACAACATATAACAACATGGTATATTTAAATTTATGTTTTCATCAGAACGCATTCAACATTGACATTTGTTTGAAAATTTTTTAATGTATATTTTAAATATTTTCTATAAATTTTGCGAACCAAAAAATAGGACTTCCAAATTAAGAGTGTGGCTTCATAAGCTCATAATAAACCACTGTATGAAAAGAATATGTTCATAGTGTAATTTACATACATATAAATAAACGTGATTAATTGTACAAGTGTGAATCCTTAAGCATCAGGCTATGGGCATAAAATTGTCTGACTTTTTCAGTTAAGGGGTGAAAAAAATATCTTGTGACTATATTTAAAAAAAATGATCCATTTTCTTTTGTATTTATTTTCAATAAAAAAAACATACATTGTATAACTTTGTTAAATAAAGCAATGAAAAGCAAAATAACCGATAAGTCCAAACTCACACAAAATATAATAATTACACGTATATTCTAAGTCATTACAAACGATAATTAAAAATACATAACTTACAAAAACTGACAAACGCATATAAGTTAAAATTCTTTGACTTATAATGATACATAAATCCCGATAAGTTTAATATCTACAATCAAATAGAGTGTAGTGTATTTAATATCATCAATTGGCTAAAAAGCGCTTACTTTTCTCAATTAGAAACAAAAGACAACGGAAAAATATATACCATCGAAAACTAAATGTATTAAATGAAACACAAAGCCGTTGCTGAATAGTAATGTTACAAATTAGACATAACGAAACATCAAATATAATACATAACAAATTATTGACAACAAATGCCCTATGCATCTCGCTAATTACATGAATTTTTATAATTTTCTTCTTCTTCATTTGGTATTCGAATACTTACGACGGAAGCGCGGAACATCAGTCTATTCTAATACTTGTCTATGGTCTATCCTTAGACAGTCGAGCGAGATCGTCAACGTTAAGCAAATCTGAATCCAGTAGGACTAGGGTGTAGAGTGCTCTCATGTATAATATAAACACTGATAAATAAGATCACATATAAAAGCGCATAAAAATTCTGGAATAATATAAGGAAATATATTTTTAAAATAAATGGGCTTAAAAATATCCTCATACTTATTATTATGTGTACAAATATTTTTTTCAAATAATATACGTAGTATTCTACATTCGACAATGCCAGATTATGAAGCCATGTTCATGATCTATCACGGCAATAATTGTGACATAACCTTTTTGAAGCACATAGTAAAATTTAAAATAAACAGTAAGGTAAAAATATCAGTACATATATCTCTATAAAATTTTATAAATCGTTGTTAATGTCTATTTATCATATCAGTCGTTGGGGATCATTTGTGAAACCCATATTCCAAATGCAACTCTGGTAAAACATAATTTGTTTACCGTAGCGAACGATTATAATTACACGCGTTTTGTGGAAAGAGAGACTAGCTTACAAAGATAAAAAAATGTATTATGACAGCCATAAACCAATCATGGAAATGTTTGAGATGAGCTCTCTCAAACCAAACAGAGAAGGCGTTTGTGATATCAGTGATTTCCTAACCACCGTTTGGAAGACGACGCTTTAAAATGCTTTATAAAATAATATTACTAACCCTTTAATACCCAGGTGGGATATTAAAAGATCATAAAATAAAATGTTAAAAAAAGACATGTTATATACAATATATTATACGTTTTACTACATACATAAATCACGAGATCATTTTTTATTATATTATGAAAAATTAATACTATTCATCGGTCAGCTTCGCCATACATGAAGGCTGTTAACATTTATACGTTGGCATTATTATGGAGTCCTTTTGGCGCAAACCAATGTAGAGAGTAGAAAATACCACACACATATGTCACAATGACACACTCAAAATTTTGTCCACCGATTATTGATATTAAACGTTTAGAATAAAACAGCTGATAAATAAACTTTAGAAAAGGTGGCATGTAAACTTCACGTCGCTACTGGTCACAATTTGAAAGTAGTTCCTTTGGCAGACAGACAGACAGAATTATAATGTATTTTATAATAGCCAGTCGATATTTAGAATGATAAAGCGATTCAATGAAAATTATTTTTGCTTCATTTTAATTAATATGGACTCTCTATATTCGAGACTGATGTATTATTACCCATCTATTTTAGGGGTTGGAGAAGGAGGGTTATGGTTTTTCTCTGAATGAAGAAAAAATATTTATTTTTAATTTTTGCTAGATACGATTATTATAAAGCAATGTCCTATATGAAATAAATACTTACTGTCAAAACCAACCGTCGCGTTGTTTTACTACCAGCATAATATTATATGTACTGCAGTTGCAGGTAGGGGATTGTGACACCCCCCCCCCCCCCCTATCTCTACGTCCCTGATAGCTTCAACACAAAGTAGAGGTCACGAAAACGTTCTGCGGAAAATCCATACAAGCTATCAAATAAGTCAATTCATTAAAGAAGAGAGAATGTTAAGACATCTGCATCAGACTTTTGCAGTGATCCAGAACGGTCACAACACTTAATCTTCGAACCACTATAAAAAGAGCTTTCCCCTCAGCTATCAGACGGGTATGGTTCAAGTCTCTGCAAGACTTCATCAAATTCTGTTTTTTCGTTCTGTATGAATCTTACTCTAATATTTACCTTGTAGAGATAACATTTTCGAGACTGGTATTTGTAATGTTATTTTTCAACAAGTATATATAAATCTCATTTTTATTTCTTTATTTTTGAACATAATCATACATACTAATTTTGATATATATTATTGTGAACTGCGATAAGAAGACAGATCAAGTTACATTGATGACAAATCTTTATAAAACAATTCATTCAATATCATTCGAACTCTGAAAATTATAAGTAAGGATTCGTTATTTTAATGTTGTTCGTATTATGCACAATTCAAACTTTATGAATCAAATTTTTTCGATATAATTATACGTCAGGATGTATCTTTGAAGATTTAGGATTAACTTACTTTCATAATCTGTCTTAGCGCCCATTTTAAAACAGCAGTTTTAGAACGTCTGGTGTCGACGATTTTTCAACACTAGTTAGATGGATATGTAGATATACCTAATTCGTCAAGTAAACGGTCAATTTAATATTATTAGACATTTCCAAGTCGTCTGCAACTTAAATACGTCCATACATATGTTTTACAACAATGCGACAACACCTCAGTTGAGTTTGACGATGGTACGCTTCTCAAAAGCTGAATATATTTATCTTAAGTCTACAATCATTATGACAATATTTAGCAAAAAAATACACAGCATAATTCAACAGATTTCACATTAATCCACATACTTAATTTTAGTTTCAAATTTCATGTTTACGATCTGTTGGCAAAATTTTGTTTAAGTTTGCCTAGAAATCATATACTTAAGATCATTTATTGATTTAAAATCAAATATTTTATATAATTTACAAGCTTATTGAAAACTAATATTCATTGATAGCATCAGAAAAATAAAATCATGCCGTGTACATGTCTTTCTCTCAACGGTTAAAAAAATTTAAAAAAAAAAAACTATCATCAACAGAACCGTCACTTAGATGAATGGAGTTTTTAGATTCATGTACAAAGTCTGAATTGAGATATTGAGATTATCACACATTCACGACTTCTTTGTCTTTATACTTTCAATTCAAATTAAACATAAATATTTCCAAACAGCAAATTGAGGTCATTTTGATTTTTTAATTGGCCATGAACTTGTGTCAATAGTTTTAAATGCAAAATATCATAGCTAATGCTACTGCAACAATTACAATACACACTTTAACAAAATTTAATTTATCTCAATGTAACGCAAAGTACTATCGTGCGCATCAAATTAGTTATTTGATATTCAAGTTTCAAATATTTAACATAATTTAGTTAATCTTTCTAAGAATGATAATGCTATTCCTGAATTGATAGATAAGCACTGTGTTATATGATGCAGATTTAATGTTCCAACAACCTGAAACTACGTAACCGTTGCAGGTTTTACAAATAACAAAAACAAAATTGATACGATACGAGAATCATATATTATCCAAAGATATATTACACGCGACACATAAACTTTGACAACCTGAGATCGAGCTCAGGTGCGATATGTACCTGTAACACTGATAAGACGTCACTATGGAAAAGTCTATAAAAGGTACTCACTCCATACATACGTGTTCATTATATATTCTAAAAGTGGATAGTTCACACGACAAGTATTTTCCGAAATGTTTGTTAATCAGTGATAATTTGAGTTGAGTCACATGTAAACAGGCCTTAAGTCCGCCATACCCGGCCTTTCAGGCAGTGATGTAATAATTACACGAAGAAAGCCTCGAAGGAGTACTGCTATCTCAAATGACGTGATCCACCATTGTATCCAGTAAGTTAAAAATAAGATATCTTGTCTCCGCAATGATTTTATAAATACGTAACTATTTTTCGATAAATAGGTTGAAATTATATTCAAATGATGCCATCATACGACAAAAATATTTTTCATTTTTCATTTTTGCAATTGATGCATAATAATTAAGAACATGTTGGTATAACTCTGAATATAGTGAATACTACTAAATAAACTTTAATTCTTTATTTCACTTAATACAAAAAAAAAATCGACCGTATTGTTTGTGCAATTAATTGTACAGTATTCTTTATTCGTTCAGTCACATTGAAATCATTCGTAACATTATATAACTATTACTTATGACTACTATTTGTCAAATAGTTACTGTTGTACAATTGATTGAAAAACACAGTTCATATAAATCGTCTACTTTCCAATTTCTTTTTATTGGTGGTTTCTCAAAATTTTTAGGACTTGTGCCAGTGTTCAATGTAAACAGAACGATATCCCTCAACAAGTGAGTATTTTTATTGAAGAGTTCAATACTATTATTTACTGTTATTAGTATTCTGTACAATTTTTTTCAGGGATTTTTTTTTCAATGAAAAAATGTGATGCACGAAGCTTTTACCGGAAATATCTACAACTCTTTTCTAGCGTGTTGTTTCAACGGATTTATAAAAAAATATCAACTGATCATTTCGGATATTAAAAAAATCGAGAGGGAAGGCGGGTAGCGAATCATATTGGCGAAATAAGTTTAAAAATTCACACAAAAGGGTTTGTTTGTTTTAAAATCTTTGATTTTTTATATTACCGGCGTAAATACAGTACTTGATAAATGCAGCATTCATTATCAAGAGAAACCACTTATAAAAAAATACGTTACATACTCTTGGATGTATCTAGTATATATCAATATACAGCAACCCGGAAAATGTAAAGTTCAAAGTGACGATTTTTGACATAGCAAAGGAATCAATCAGTTTTTCTTTGAAGAATCTGATTGTTACTTTTATCACTAACGACATTGGTGCGATATATCTAGCGCAAATAGGATTGCATTTATCAGGGTATAACCTATCATATAGTCGTTGATTTAACTCCAATGATCTTTTAAATTTCCGTCTACATGGTATGAAAGTTATACATTGTTTTGATTGTTTTATTGTCGAATATTATTCACATAAAAATAAACACCCAGTTTTCTAGAATATGTATAAAACACAAAACATGTAAATATTTCCCTCAAAAAATTTGCATGTATCCTATCGAGAACTCAGTAAAATTTTCAGACCAAAAGAAGAATATTCCAATCTTATCTTAGTGTATTTTACTCAACAAAATTGACTTCAGGATATATTTAACTATATATAAATGATACAAGACTCACAAAATATGTGTGATAGAAATCAGCATGCAAAAAATTTGTCAAAATGGCGGTGAATCTATATTAGAACAAGTGAAAATGATAATGCCAAAAATTTATTTATGTTGTTTAGATACTTGTTATGATATTGCGTTGTGAGCGCATTAATTGTTTAACAATACCTTTGAGATAAGAAAGTATGTGTTTGAAAACATCGCTTCTCAAAGTATTCGTTCGTGCATTATATTTAACATATTGATTCATAACATTGTGATTCTGATATATCGAATATTTTCTCTGTGATTGGAAAACCAAATGAATTGAAATCAGTTATTTTATGTAATGTAATTTAACGTTGACAATCACCAAAAACCTCAAATTTTACGTCTTATATATGGACATACAAACGCACCCAATAGTATCATCACTACCGCCACGAAAATATAACGTTTTCTTTCAGAATACTATTTTATTCTCGATTATCTTTACTGTAACGTCAACGAAAGTCAACCTCTTCAAATACATATTCTCCAATCGTCGTTTTCTTCAGAGCAGCGTTAATTCAAGTAAATCAGCATATATTTCAATTGATTTTCTTACTTCCGCTTCCTTTTCAAGATTTTCAAACCATAATGTAAAATGGCTAAATTTCGACAGAGTCCACTTTCTGTGTAACGCAAAAGTTGTTTTCATTTATTTAATACTGCTTGCTTCTCCATAACTGCATTTAGACTATTTTACTAATTTGGAGACATTCTTTCTTATGAGCTGTATTGTGTTTTAACATAAATATAAAATTAGAGGGTGAATAAAATGTATCACCGACATATTTTTAAAATATAGTTTACTCTAACCGCTATAGTTTAAGAGGAAATATTTAAATATGGTATGTTTTACGACCCTCTTTTTGACTCAATAAATACGTATTTAAAAATAATTCAATAATTGATTCTCCGTCGCTTAAAAACGAAAAAACAAGGCATTTTATATTGTTATTGTAATAAAATAAAATTTCACAAAAAAAAACGTTTTTTAAGCTGAAACTTCTTTGTGTTAAATACGTTGAAAATCTTGAAAATTTTGTTGTCATTATTTTTTCGGATTTCGATCTTTTAGTATTAGTGTGGGTCATACAAACATACGATTTGCATTAAAACTCATAAAAAAACAGTTTTATTAACATACTTTGGGTGCGACAAAAATATTTACAGATCTTTATGTTAAAAGATTTTACTTCTTTCATATATTTTTTTTAACTAAACAGTATAAACATATCCAATTTAATATTGAAATCCATTATGCACCTTCAATCGATATCATAAATTATGCCAGTTCCATTTCATCTGTGTGATAGAATGCCTGAAGATGCCGAAAGTCCACACCCGGATCGTTAGTGACGAGACACGGGGAATCGTACGAAGTTTTAGCAATTCAGATTATGTCAGTTCTGTTGCATCCGTGCGATAGAATGCTTGAAGATGCCGAAAGGCGAAACCCGGGTCGTTAGTGAAAAAACATGTGAAGTCGCACAAAGCTGTAAAAATTCAAATTTGATATTGAAATTCCATCAAGCACCTTCGGTCGATATCATAAATAATAACTATTTATATATTTTTATTAATAGTTTTTAATTAATATTTGGAAATCGGTAATGAATATTGATGTCTTACCTGATTTTCAATGTAACCGTTAGATACTGATGACAATGGGAGTTATTTATAACATATAATTTTTCTATACTAGCTGTCAAAATTGGCATTCACAATAATGGTATTGCCTATGCGAAGAATCATCGTAGTGCATTCGCATTTGCATCAACGCTCGTACGATTAATGTCTAAAGATATTGTTTACTACCTAGTGTGTTTTGTATTCCTTATATTTCTGCGATAATTAAATGTGTATTTTATATCTGAAAAGGCTATTTGCATGACCGCATACAACGATTGTGTGTGTAACCATAAAATAAAATAATATCTGAATTCTTAACTACAGTTTGTGAAGTAATATACTACGATATACATACATTTTATATTGTGTATTACTATAGCTGCAGTAGTTATTTATACATATAACACTGTGAAATTAATATCAATTTCGTATTTATTACCAATAATTAAGCAAATGCAGATATTTTTATTTGTAATACATTTAATTGAATTCTTAATTTGAATATAGTCGTCATCTTATTTCATCCATTTTGATTGATGTCGGTAACCTTCGAAATTTGAATCATACAATCATTTCCATGCACTGATCAAAATCAAACGATGTGAAAATTAGGAAAAAAACATTATTTACCAATATTTCATAATCTGGATCATCAAATCATTATGAGAAAATTGGTAGCTTTTTGTGAAAACTGAATGACGAACACGTGGTTAAGTTGGTTTTGGGCTTTGCGTTTGTTTACTGGTATCCGGTAGAAAAGTCCTCAACTAGATAATTCTACTAATTGATTGTTTTAAAGAAAATACACAAGCAATAGGTTTTGGAATATAGTCAATTAATTCAACTCGGTAAAGTAATGTAACGGCAGGATTCGGTCGAACAATTGATGTTTGATATTAAGAAGTGGACCATAATTAATAATTTTCCGTGTTTTTTTATGCCCGAATTAATATTTGAAATTCCGGTGTTAGCGACTTCATCTGAAATTGCAAAACCTACTCATAATGAACATTTCGTAGCCTTTATTTGTCATGAAATCCTACACTCTTAAATTGTTTTGCATAGTCATCGTTCTGACAAAATAAAAACAAAGAATTCTAAATATTTGTTTTATATAAATCTGTATTTAATATAATATGTGTATTATATTATATTATATATTATGTCGTTTTATAGCACACAAACTACGCAATTGCACGCGATGGTATCTGAGTCTAAAGCTAGCTTGTGGTGATACTCATGTTACTATTTTAACAAAAATATACAAATTAAATTCGATGATTTGTATCATAAGTAAAGAATTTTTAATACAGCAGCAAAAATAACGCCGAATATATAAAAAAAATCCAAAAGTCTATACTCAAAAAATACTAAATGGGCCACTCAAAAAAAATCCCACTTTTCACTGGCGTTAAATTATTTATTGTTTAGTCTTTTTAAATCATTATTCCTTTAAATTTCAGTCAATTTTTAGATAATCTTTTGAAATTGTCACAGCTTGTTGTGTTCTTCTTTTAAATATTTAAGTATCTATGTTTTTTCTCAACAAAACCATCATGCAATACTACTTCTACAACCATTTAACTACGATGCATCCCAACGTAACATCCGTTTCTAGAAGCTAACTAAAATGTCTACATAATAGTGGTATGGAATACTGTAGTAATTTTTGTACACTTGACATAGGTTTGTTCGTGACCGACTGATATAAAGTAGAAACTTGCTCAGGCGTGATGATACTTAGGCGTGTCCTCGCTAATTGCTTGACACAACAGAGGTGCCGGGTTCGAAGATGTCTCTGTTTACAGAAGCCTCACACTCTAATCGAACATTCACGACACACAATTTTTCTTGCCGAGTAAATGATGTATTTTTCTTTGCGACAAAAGCCTTCTCACTGAACTGATTACAGTATTATTATATAAAGAAAATTACTATGTTTACGTTACAAATATAATGTTTTCTCCTTGTGATCGTACAATAACTATGGTATCGCACATTTTTTAGATCTCTGAATATCTCTTTTTGGATAATATTTGCTTCTACCGTTAGGCATATGGAACTTACATCAACAGAAATTATTCTAAAAGGACTGCTTGCTACGAAGTCGCTCACATACTCTTTGTTGTAGAGATTTATAATATGATAACGCTAGGGCAAGACTAATAATATTAAACAATCACACTAGCGCTCGTTTTTAGGATCTTATAAATGAGAAATATTAAGTTTCATCTATATCCAGAAAACTTGAATTGTTAAAACTTTGTACGATTCCACATGTTTTGTCACTAACGACCCGGGTTTCACCTTTCGGCATCTTCAGGTATTCTATCACAACGAAGCAACAGAGCTGACAAACATATGATATCGTATAAAGTTGTAACAATTCAAATTTGATATTGAAATTTCATCAAGCCCATTCAGTTGATATCATAAATTATCCAGAAAACTGTTGTAAATTGAACTGATAAAATTTTTCATTCAAGAAGTGAGCCGCGAAATCCGCAACACAATTCAACGACTTTGGATCTCTTTACCAGGTTTGCGAAGTTGTTAAAAACCCAACACCAACTTCGAAATTGACCAATCTATTCACCTGACAAAAAAAGTCAATTATTGACAGGTTGTTTCCTACTTTTCCTATTTATGAGTATTAAATTAAAGATTAACCAACCAATACGGCAATTATAAATTGAGATATTCTTCAAAATCGTCTGATCGAAAAAGTAATCAGAGTCACTTGTTTTTCATGACTCAAATTCAAAGTCCGGTCAAAACACCGGGACTCCACGCCATGCTTTTTACTACAAAGCCACGCTTAAAATTATCACTATCATATTATCGAAAGTGAATAATACATACGATATTTATAAAAAAGAATATTTTTGTCTTTTTTATAGTTCATTATTACAATGAACTGTAATTTTCCATTTCTTTATACATATAAATGTGTTTTAGAAAAAACTACATTGGCCAGTAAATTCAAAGCCATAATCCATCGATGTTTTATCGTTAAATTATTTTAACTGTCAATTCTCAATTAAAATACACCCAGTCCCTTTTTTACGCGAATACGCGATTTTTTTGGGCGGCACCGCTACAATTTATTACGCGCTTCACTCGTTTTTACGCAATTTTTTCCCCAAATTTGTTTTAAAGATGACATTTATATATGATGCTAGGCATGTACGTTTCAATATTTTTTTAAATGAAAAAAATATGTGTATTAGTAAAACTTAATTTTGTAAAGCATTCCATTTTTTTAAATACACATACAATTGCCAAATGTTAACAAGTGTATCGGATATTATGCGAATTTATGTTTTAGGATGTGTAAAAAAATATAATGCAATTGCGTGAAATCATTTTTTTATGCGATTTTTTTACGCGCCTTTTTCTGGAACCAATGTATCGCGTAAAAAAAGGACTGGGTGTATATGATACATTCAAAATTAATATAAAGTCTGCGATAATTATTCCATACTTTTTTGAATGGTCTTGACCGGTTTCGCTTAGCTACAAAGAATATATTGTGTACCAAATTTAAGAAAAGAAACATGTCGTCATTGTATCTTACAGTTCCAACAACTTGGCGATGTTAGAACAGTATTTTAATGTTTCTTTGATTATAAAAATCACTGATTTGATTTCTAAAAATAGGGAAATTCTGTGTCTTTGTAAAATTTACGACTGATTATCCATTGAAACTTCCATCGGTAAAAGAAACCGCTTTTGATTAAAATGTAAAATTGCGTATCAATTTGGCTTGCACTTGAATTTTATAACAACAAAAATTTTGGGAGCATCGATCGAATACATGTGCTAATTTTAATAACTATCGTTAGTATTTAGCAAAAATATATTTTATAAAATTTACAATAAATGGTAAAAATAGTCATGTATGAGTTGATAGATTTTAAATAGTAATACACATTTAAATATGTTCCAGATTGTTAATATAATATTTAGAAATAATGAACTCTTCCTTACAATTTTTTGGCTAAACTTCTCCATATTCATATAACAGTTATTTGCTTTCTGCATTATAATATAATGAATATTTTTCATTTGATGCAAGTGACTATGCGACTCTCTAAAATTAGCATGTTCTGTAGAATATTATTTACAAGTAAATAGACAGAAGAGCATAAATTATAATGCCCTGTTCTTGGGACAATACGACAGTAGTTATTCAAAATGCCATTTTGACCAGAATATCGTTTGCTGATTTATGTGCAATTTTACCGTTAAGCAGTCCGTTATTCTTTATTGAAATATATATTTGACATATCACTGAATGAAAAGACTCGGTTAAAATATATATTTATCGTCATTTTTGCTTATTCAATTGAGATTGAAGAAATCTCATATAAAGAAAAGGTTGACTTAATCCATGCAGTTTCAATAAAGGAAGATATATATTATAGATACTGAAGTAAACTATAGTCGATAAACAAAAGCGTTTTCGTGAACATTGACGACTTACAACGCAAGTAATTTAAATGAGTTTTATTTGACTGAAACCATATTGCGTGAAATTTTAAGATGATATATTTTTATAGTTCCAAATAATTATTTAATTGAAGTATTTCTTTAATGACGTTTTTTATTATCGTGAAAGTAATGACTAGTTATGTTATTTTATATTATATTTCACTGAAAATTTATGCGTCTAACATTTTAATAATAACGTCGTTTAACATTTCTTGGGTGCCACTGTATGTGTGGGTATGACTGCATTCCTCCAACGGTTGTCTGTTCGTCGTGCTATGTGTCCAGCCCATTCCCATTTCATCTGTTTGGCGACATCTACTACATCACGTACCCTTGTCTGCTCCCTTATCCACTGGTTTCCCTTGCGATCTCTTCTCGTTATGCCCAACATGCATCTTTCCATGCCTCGTTGTGTTACTCTTAATTTTTGGATTTCCTTTGTGTTAAGATATCCTAAGTGTTAATATATTATATTTTCCAGGATGTTGATATATATACTGGGAATTCCTTGGCTATATAGGGCATCTATGATGGATGATTTCTTAACTGAATCGAATGCCTTTTCATAGTCTATAAAACCAAGGTAGAGTGGCAGTCTGTATTCTTGGTGTCTCTCAATGACTTCCCTAACAACCTGTATATGGTCCATTGTACTAAAGCCTCTTCTGAAACCGGCTTGTTCTCTAGGTTGGTTCTCGTCGAGAGATGCTTCCAGGCGCCTAGAAGTACCTTTGTAAAGGTTTTGTACAGGACCGGCAATAGACTTATAGGTCTATAATTTTTTAGATCTCCAGGGTCTCCCTTCTTATGAAGGATGATGATCGAAGCATTTTTCCAGGAGTCTGAGATATTTTCCTCATAGAGACAGGTTGTGAACAACCGTGCAAGCACTTCGTTCACAGTCTTTCCAGCTCTCTTCAGAATATCAATTGTTAGTCCATCTTCTCCTGGCGCTTTCCTACTTTTCATGCTCATTATAGCATGCTCTACCTACCATGTAGTAATTTCAGGAAGTAAGGTTTCATCATCTTCTCCTTTGCTAGTATCTAAATTGGCCTTAGTTTTGTCAGTTTCATCCCTATAGAGGTCACTGTAGAATTCCACCGTTCTATTCAGCAAGTGGTCCCAGTTTCGTATAACTGTAAGCAAGCTTTCATATAATTCCATATTTTGAATATGAATAATATAACGGTTTTTAAATTCTATACTATTGATTTCATGCACAATCTACCTTAGTAACATATTTTATGAGGGAAACAATGTCAATTGACAGGGAAAATAATCAGAATTAATCAGTTGTGTGAGACTTGAATTTTTGATTAATTTTCCTCTTAATCCATATTTATATAAAATTATGGAATATTTATTTTATAAAAAAAAAACACTTAAAATATTTAAAGGTAAACGTGTAACTTATTTCTTGAATGGTTTCCTCAACCAAATTTTATTGCATCAATAATAAATATCGATTGTGTAGCGTCGACAGTATTATTAACTGTTATTGCTAGAAGTCGTTTCATGGCTAACATAAAACACGTGTTGGATAGAGTATATAAAAAAAAACTAAATTTATAGAAATATATTTAATTTTGCACGGAGATTATAGTGGTATAAATGGGTAAGCAATAAAACTGGAAAACGGAATATGATTTAGGTAAAAATATAAAATATACTTTGTGTGATTAAATAGGTGGTTGGAAAAATGATAACACTTCAGCAAATCGTCATTGAAAAAGATGCCATAACTTAAATCTAGGGTTCACCTTTAATATTTTTATTTTTATTTGCTATTTTCACTTCAATTAGCATAAAACTTTAACCAAGGTTCAACAACATTCACAGAGTATAATCGTACTTCCACACAGAGGTTTTTTTTAATGGCTCCGTATTCACAATAACTAATAAGTGTAAAGAAATGTTTACAAAATGGCTACTTCGAATAAATTTTCATAATTTTAGAATATTGTCCTTTTACCGACCGTTCAAATGTCTTCTATGATCTTATATGTATACATTACACATTGCATTTTGAATTCGTTTGTGAGGTAAAAATATATTCTTTCAGAAAAAGTAAAGCATATTAATTGTCCAGCACTTGTTTTTCATTATATTATATAAAAATGCGGATAAAAACATTTAAAAAGATATTTTAAAAAAATTGTCCTCTTATGATTATAAAGTTTATTACTGAGAACTTTTCTTGGTGGATCGAGAATACGATATTTTATATCATAAAATACAAATTATTCATAGTTTTTATTCACACTGAGACTCGAAACTGTGAAACCCATCACGGCAGCCGACAACATTCATTGACCACTGCACAACAAGCCGTTTATTACAATCGGTTTGTCGATTCAATTCGAAGGCATGGGTGTTTGCGATATTTAAACATTTTCTCTCATTATTTGCTCTATCTCCACTCTATGCGCAAAAAGAGAGGTTGAGCATTTGAGTAACAAACAAATTTCCTTAATATACTTCCATTGGTAAACCACGTGATCAGCAGTAGGAGTGAAAATAGATTAAAAAAACACATCACTTCATTATATAGGTATATAAAAGTGATCGTTATTTTTTCATTTATTGATTTAGAAAATTTATAATAGTACGTACGGAACTGTAAACAATTGAACGATCTAATTATTATTCAAAAAATCGGTAAGTAATGTATATAATTTACTTATATATGTATATATGTTCAATGGATTCGGCTTAGCTTTGTGAAAGTTGATTTTGACTATAAATAAAATTTAATCACATTGATTCCCGCTCGAAAATTAGTTATACCCGGAAACTTACTGAAAAATGACTGCAATATTGTCAATCTTCATTATCTCAGTTAATAATGGAAGCTCTGGTAAAGAAAACTGTCATCTGTAGACAATTCCCCAAAAATTCGTTCCGCCATTTTAAATTTGCACATGTTGCCACCGCGAGAAGAATCACAAATGAAGAATTTCTAAAGAATTAAATGCAGACGGCAGAATAGGTAGATAACTTACTGTTTAGATACAGTTGCATATTATTGTTTATGGTTTTTGAGCGCACTTTTTTTGCTCTGGAAAACATCCTTTGAAATATATCGGTATTATCAAACAAATAGTCTCACATATCGATTGTCAAAACTGTACATTGACCGCTGCTGCAATATTTTGCAAAATAGTCACGCTAGTTTTGATTGTATGTTTTTTTTCTATTATTTTGAATACAAAATGTACTAAATAAGATTAAAGACAAAACATAAATTATTGTTTACCAAGCATTAGCACGCTTGCGCTGACCACATTGAAGTCTATGATTTCAAAATATATCTTCTTATTCACTCTATTTACTGCTACTTCTTTCTGAAGAAGAGTTTAAAATTAATAGCTAATTTTTCCATCATTAAATTTAGCGATTAACGCGTAGAGGGTATTTTTTATACGTATGCTGCGTTACGTACACACGACCAAATTGAGACAATTGTGTATTGTAATGTTTTACTAATAAATGTGTCGATGTGGATAATTTTTCACTCATGTACTTATTGTTTCTGGCACAGAGTACAGATTTTTTTATTAAACTTATTAAAAATCTTTGACTCAAAGTATTCGCAATTACATACTCCCTAGTTTACACCCGCCATTTTTATTGCCTATGTTAGGCAGGTCTACAGAAACATTCCAAGAAATTAAATGGGTTTTTAAAAACACACTTTTTCATTTTAACTTGACACAAAATAACTTCGAAATGTATTTTTGAATTATTAAATCCCGCTTGATGATTAAATTATTAAGTTTTTCTTATGTACAGAAAAATTTACACTTGTGTCAGCCGGTTTGCAGATTAGACATTCGATTTATTTATTTTTTAACTTAAATCCCCCCAAAACTTTATCGTCTCAAGCGATATATTATGATTAATTAGTGTTTTGATTTTTTCTCTATAAAACATGTATCATATATGACGAGGAATACAATCTCACCGAACATTCACTTCCTATCAATAAATTGCTACTATATTCGATTTTTTTTCAGCACAAATTTGACTGAGAATGTTTATTGTTAAAATTGATCTTCGAATCGGCATGTAAGAATAATGAAGAGCCCAAGAAATGTTTCCGATCACTGTTCCAGTGTTGCCAGCATAAAAGCAATTCGTTAATGAAGAGAGCTATCCGTCGACAGTATTGCTTTACAAACACTGTCATGGAATTGCTCTCTTTATGAACCAATCTACTTACATCACTGGCACCACTTTCAAATAGAGAAAAACAAATGAAGTCGCCATTGAAATTTGAAAATATAACAGAGAAAACTTATTCCGTATGCTGCATTAAGCGATGTGCAATTGTCTGCTTGGATCCCACTCAATATAATACATACATACAGTTGACTACGATTTATAGGTTTTAAATGACTTCTGAAAACAACAATGATGCAGGAACTCTTCAAAAACAACGATAAAAACAGGAAAACAATGAATGATGAACTATGCTGTATATTTTGGTTATCTTAACCGTATGAAGTGTTTATGTTACTATGTATAATATATATCACGATGTCATAAAAATTCAAATTAAATTCGTAAATATTTTATCTTATTTCTTTTCAATTATTGGATCAACGAGTGTTTTTTTCTAATTTTACTTTTCTTGTGTTACATTGAATCTTAAATTTGGTCACAAGTTTACACAGCATCTAAAAATAATTCTGTTATATGAACGATATTTGAGCACGCCTGGTGTAGTCCTCAGATCTATTTCTCAAAAATATACAAGTCCTGGCGATAAGCCATTCAAATATTATAAATTACTACGTAGCTTGCCGTTATTATTGATTATTGGGGTATTTTACCCCTGAAAGTATTCAGCATTTCTATAAAATATACAACTATGTCTTTGAATCAGTTTTTATATAATATCAACGTTAAATAATTTCACACTCACTGAAATCAATTCGTCACACACATTTTTTTTGAAGTTGAATTGAATGGAAAATTTCTCATATACTGCAACCCGTGTAAACGTGATATTTACGTTTATTTAAGTGATTAACTTTATGTATTATTTACTTGAATCTTCAACACTACATTTACTATTACTGAGAAAAAGATAAGATATATTATAGTATGATATTTATACACTTATAAAGTAATACAATTGTAGGAAAGTGATACTGAACTGTATTGTAAAGTTTTAGGCCATTCTTATTGTGTGCTTGTTAAGACATTTTATTTCTGCTTCAATGATTGGCCAGATTCCGTCATAAGTTGTAAAACTAAAACGTATTTTATGTAATATACTGAATATAACTAAGTCTCTAATCTTACAACAAAATAATCAACAATCATAATCCTTGATCTCACCACTGAAGGGTGGTCAACGACTGTATCTGTTACGCAATGAATTGTATGAATATTTTCAGTGATTATTAAACTGAATTGATACTGTAAATTTTTGAAGCTATTTAATATATTGTCTATTATTCCATGAATACTCAAATTAATTAATAATTCTCATTTAATAATACTGACGTGTGTCCTCATTGAGGTATTGGTACCTGTCTATTAAAACAGGCCGAGAAGATTGCTTAATTATTTGCTTCAAGCTGAAATGTATTCATCGTTATATCGCTTAAAAAGTGGTAAGATTACAAATTCGAAGTAATATTTGAACAGTTGTTGGGCGTCGACAGACATACGTCTGGAATGACTGTTGCATGGTGAAATACTTTGAAATTGTTCATAAAAATTAATACAGTGTGTGTTTAAAATTACACGAAGCGTCTTAAAATATTTTTTAGATGTTGCAACTCTAACTTTCAACATTTAAAATATTTTTAACAATACACTTGTTCTATAATGCAGGTGGAGCATCAACTCATTTAACTATTCATTTGATCTAACGATTCAAATCTATTGTCAATCAGAGTCAAAATAGCAATTATTGGAACAGGATTTGGACATCACTTTCAGAGGGCAGGAGTAAAAACATCAGAGGTATCATTATTACTAAAACTTGTAGCCATATTCGTGGCACATGTGATGCCACCACAACGCAAACAGTATTTAAGTCGCATTGTTATTGGCTGTTGGTATAGGAACCAAAAATAAAAGATATATAATAATGCAATATACTCAATGATTTACTATTTTTATGGACATTTTGTGGATCATAATTTGTATAGTTATGAAAATTAGAAAAAGACACAATTAACGTATGCTTATCTCAAAATATTTGAATGTTTATTATACGTAATAATACTTCAAAAATCCTGTGTTTTTTTTTCAGGACTGCAGAGTCGGAGTCGGAGTTATGTTAAATGAACGACTATGACTACTATTTAATTTTTAAAAAATACCACAATGAACAATTTGCCAGATTGATTAGTTCATCTTTTATTCAATGCACATGAATGGGAAAGGTAGACAAAATCACATAACAAAATTTTACTGGTTTTAATCGGAGTCGTGTTATTTTTTTAACGAGCCCTGATTTTTTATCAGAATGACTATTTAAAATATTATAGCAACTTTTTGGAATTAATATTACATTCATAATTCGTGTAAATTATTGATTTCCCCGATAATTTGTTGTTAAGAAATTTCTGAACAAACTGCATGGTTGCTAATGGCATATAGTAAATTTTTAACAAGAAAAAGTGTAATATGTTTATAACAACAAAAAAATTAAAGATCTTTGTAAAATACCAAATTGAAATTGTAAACATTGAACGTGCTGGCATGATTCATTTTTCATTTCAATTACGAAAAAATATGTATAGTTTAAATAAGGAATATATAGGTTTATGTAGACGAATAGACTGCCACGATGTATTTATATAATAATACTTTTAGTTTGATATTCACTTTGGAATGACTTCACACGAATTCAATCAAAACAATGCAATTAATTATATATAATAATATTGGAATAAATAAAAATAAAATGAATTATTAAAAATAAAACCTAACGAAATTTCAATGATAAATGAGCTTACGACAAAAAATGCAAAATCGAAATATAAAAAGGAAATATTCACTTTACACTTGAATATTTTTAAATGTCTTTCCAAAATCGTTCTATGTTTAAGAGTAATTTTCTCGATTAAGTCACTACGTAAATAATTATACATCGACCTTAAAGAAGTCTGCTTAACAAAAATTTTGTGTAATGAATATAATTATGTCAATTTTGGATAATCGTTATGATATTTTCGTTGATTTTGCGTTCACTGGCGTGTGATAAAATATCTTCAGTTTAAGAAAATTAAAGAAATACGCCATGTCAATATTTTGATATTTGACGCTAATTTGATTGGTTAACGACATGATAAGAATAAGCTTAAATATTTTTAAGATCTATAATATTGCATCTTTGCTCGCAGAAAAATGTGCGCGAGTGGGCTTGAGAGAATAATGTAGAAAGAGGTAAAAAGGGTTCAATATATAATATATATATATATGATAGTTATCACTTACCAGAGAATATCATATTTTCCCTGATCTTAACCTAAGCGAATAAACACTTAATGGCATATTCTGTTGATTCCAATGAGTGCAATCAACAAGAATTACAGAATTTAGAAGGTCCATATGTACACTTCTACAAATAATATTTATATATATAATATATATGCCAATGTAGTTCAAGCCTTTTTATATATTTTTTTTTCATTTTCACTATGTTATTTTTTCAGGAGATTTAATTAGGTATTAAAAAAATTATATTACCTGTAATTAAATTTATCTTATTTATATTTTATTAGGGTAAATTGAGAAAAATTTCAACTAAATCGACTACACTATTGTACAAATTTATATCTTTTGATGACTTGAATTTCAGAAAAATGAGAAATGTCGTGATCAGCAAACAGTCTATGTAAAATCGGGATTTTCAGAACCGGAGACGTAAAACCGGGACACTAGGCAACCCTACACCAAAAACAACTATTCAAATTATGGCTGCCTTCAATTGTATCAATAGAAAGAGAAAAAAACAAACAATAAAATGTTAACAAACTTATTTATGGATATTTTTTGATAGCAATAAAGTTGTAACTATGAATTGAATCGCTTGTAAAATGCATTGTAAAAACCGACAATGAAATGTTTCACTTATTAAAAAATTAACAAAATTAATTTGTAGATCTTCGCATAAAATAAGTAAGGTGTACCCTATCACATTTCGAATAAACTTATTAATTATGTATCCTTGCAAATTCGATCATCATGTTCATTGTTTTTTGTGCCCAAGCAATTTAGACCATAATGGTGCATACATATATTGTATATGAGAACTAACAAAAGGTGCACAGTGAAGAATTAATTGTTGTACTTGAACACATCTGCGTTATGTGAGACAAACACACAGTTAAGACCAATACTCGCTGTAAAATGTTACCTGTGTTATCAGCCTTATCACGGTTATCGAGAAATAATCTAGTCAGTGTTTCTCAACTTATATTATTTGTGTTGTATCCCCTCCGTCTATCGTGGCAGCCAAACAAAATACAATATATTTTTAAATTCTTTTCGCTTACCGGTCGCATTGTTTCTGATCAATAAATATATTCATGTGCCATTGTTTCGTAAAACAAGCGAAACTTAAACAAGGTTAGAAGCGATTGGCAACATTTCATGTTATGTATAATAGTTTTAGATTATAATTAATAATATTATTTATAAAAGAGACACGTAAATTTATGTAAATATTTTTTTTTTGAATAAACTGTTACAGATTATTTTTAAAGATTTAACTGTCATTTGGTGTAAAAGCATTATATTTTGAATAGTAAAAACAAAAGATGATATCGGTTGATAATTCTCGCAATGTGGGAAAACGGCCCTAATCATAAATATATTATGGAAACAGTACTAAAAATTTATTGCGGATTGACGAATATTGAAATTTAGCAGTTAAATGAAATAACATGTGTCTTCAAGTCTTCAATTTATTTCCTCACAAACAAAAGGTAAATATAATATACAAGAAGGTATCATGAATATTTATGAAATTTAATGTAATTATCATTTAAATCGATTGGTTATTTGATATTTATCAATAAATTAAGTAAAAATAGTTTTTAAGACTTATAAAAACACGAACTCTCTCTCTAAATCGAACATTGGGATGACCAAATTAAAAAATATTTAGCAACTTATGCGGGGCCAGGTTTCAAAATTATTTATTTTATAAAATATTTCAATTACTTCTCTATCTTATTATCTACTATAGTTAAAGTTCACAACGTTTTTAGACTGAAATAATTTACCATTGATGTGAAATTATATTTAGCGAATATGTTGGCAGCTCGACGTAGTATCCACAAAAAAAATATTTTCAATTCATCCACACAAAAAACATGGGTTTTTGTCGCAAGCAAAAAGAGGTTCAATGGACAATTTATTCATTTGACAATATTTCTTAGAAATATAGTATCTATATTAGACTCTCAATCTATCCGATTTAAAGGAACTGAGAAGATTTCTAATAACTAATTATTAATCAGCATTGCATAACATACATAGGTAAGAATAATTATTTTTTCTTAAAAATAAGTAAATTCATATTACATACACATTGGCCAGATGAAAATAAATTTAATTGAAAGTTAGTCTACTATTTTTAGATACTTTTGATTTTCAATCAAACGCTTAATTTTTTGCATGCGTTCTGTAAATAACTTACAATATAATATGTCAAAAAACTATAATCATGCTTGATGGACCTACTCCATTTTTCCTTTATTGAGTTAATACAGGAAGGAAAAAGGAATTATTATTGAAGGAGTGAATTTGTTTTAGAGAATATAAAATATCTATACGAAATTTTTAAATCTAATGCATATCGAACAGTTTGTCTGGGTCAAGTGGTGTAATTTTATGTCGATTGCTTGAAGGAAACGGTGCACGAGCCCAAAGTTGGCGTGTAATGAACTTCATAATATACTAAAATTATCTACAGGTAAGCAACAATAAAATTTTCGAGATAAGATGAAATTAATATTTGTATTCAGATATCATTGTTTGAATTTAAGTACATTTTATTTTTATTTCGCTCTAAGCCTAAGAATGTGCTAGTCTTTTGCAAATAGATAATGATATGAAATTTTCCTTACTTTATAATTCCGTCATACATATTGTCTACAAAATAAGTAAGATTATATAATTTTAACGTATAAAAAGCGAATAATTTTAAAGATGAATATTATTCACAACTCATCTAAATAACTCGTCCTTAAAAAATGAACTTAATAATCGAATCTTTGCTACTTTGAAAGCTATGAATAACATTTTAAGGTTTGAAATTGTAGCGTAATTTATGTTTTTTTTTATAATACTTTTGTTGTTTCAACTAATTACGACGCTTTTATATTCTATAATCATTAGGAAGATGGTTCAGTTTGTAATGTAGTAAATATTTATTGTTTCGGCTTGTAATTATTTTCAGTGACAATCATAAACTCTATGATGTCCAAATAAAGTGGATGTAGAAAAATAACAAAGTACTTAAAAATTTCAATCATCTTTTGATGAAATTGTGATGGCAAATGAAATTTGGAATGAGAACACGGGCATAATATGTTAAAGTAATGTTAGTCAACCCTTCAAAAAGTATAAGAATCAATATATGTGACTGTAGTATTTACACCGAGTAATACAAGAGATGTCACACAATGTCTTTTAATTAAATTATGACTTCGTTTTGAAAGAAATGTTTTTTTCGCCTTTAATTCAAAGATGCTAAATAAAAGCCTATTTTTATTTCATATTTACATCCTAATTTATATACCAGATCATACCAGTCATGAGTATGAAGTCGTCATTTCAACTACTAATACGATGAAAAACTTAATTTTCGAATTTCTCTGTCCAATAGTACCAACTTTACTTATACAATACAAATTATAAACAAATTAAAATTAAAAAATATATAGAAAGCAGTTGAAGTCGCAAGATTGAGTATGCATAGTTTTAGTGTGTACATAATATGTATAAGGCTCTCAATATATATGCACTGTAGAAATCAAATGAATGACATCTAATATTTACCTTGTTTTTTTTCTAATTTCATGAAATATTAACCATACATAGATATATATATATACGATATATTATCGTCATTTATTAGTCTTCTCTGATAACTTTAGCATTAAAAATTACATATAATAGACCATAGGTAATTAAGCTTGTTCCCCTCGTGGGTTCCTTGTTGATTTTTTACTTTCCGACAACCCCCGAGGATGCTTAATATTGAATTTTCTAAGCATGTTAGATTCAAATGTAAACACAATGATGCTCACAGGTTTTTTTATAGTGGATAATTGTAAAAAAAGAAAAACATCATTTTATAACCTATAAAGTATACAAAATGTATAGTTATTGTACTGTGGAAACTTAGTTAAATCGTAGTAATAAAAACGCATTGGAATCTCAAGAGAATTCAGTACGTAATAAAAATTCTCGACCAATTCCTACTCATTGATTCATAATTAACCAATCAATTTTATCTTTAAAACTTTTCAATAGATACGCGATAAAAGTTATCTAATCATAATTTCTCATATTGTTTGATTGTGACGACTAAATTACAATATGTTTTTCAATACTGACATTTTGTCGTACTTGACAGCACCTGCTGCCATTTTGAAAATAAGTTCTTTTTTTAAAACAAGATATCCGTGGAAAAGTTGATTAATGGGGCTAAATAATCAATTGACCAACCGACTGTGAATAGGTAAGTTTTAATCGCGTTATATTCGATAAAGGTATTACACATTCTCGATGACAAAAATTGACTAGTATATATATTTTTTCTAGATAATAATAAGAAAATTGACGGATATATCAGAATGGAGTGGTTTTTAAAACAGACTTTAATAATACTGATGTTTATCGCAATCGTCAACAGCGAACCAAAAGACCCTATACCAGTTGACAAAAATTTACTTTGTTCCGTAGCTTCTTGTGAGGTAAGTCTAAAAACATTGATTCTTAATATTGCAACATAAAAAAATGCATTTATTTACGTTTTACCCCCACAAGTTACAACACAAGTCGTCTCAGCCGTGTTCTCTATGGCAAATCGCCGCGCTAATTACGTTTTATATTTGAAATGACTTTTCACAGCAATAGCATCATTTCATTGAAATGTCAAAAATTAGTAGAAGTGTTTAAATTTATGAACGTGAATTTGGGCACCCAACATTTTATGAACATACCATAATATACATCAGAGAAGGCACTAGACAATTTGTCACCTCTGGCATTTCCGCTCTAGTTATAAACAACAAGTCTAGTGTTTTTATTAAAACTCTTCTAACAATGGCGGACTGACCATACATGCCATATTGCCCGATTATAAGTGGCTATATATTAGAAAATATTCTAAGTAGTAATTTATTTTTACGTTTGGTAGGTGGGCCTTTTGATTCCTGGCAACCGATATTTTTAAAGTAAGCTGAAACTGCCCTATTGAAATATTTTTTTTATGGATTTTCAGGGTGTTGAGTGTCCAAAGACTCCTGATGATTGCGAAGGCCAAAATGCTACCCATTCAGGAATTTGGATGACTTCCCCTACGATCTGCAATTGCTGCCAATATTGCTTGGTGAATTTAAGTGAGCATTGCCATTCACCAAATGTTTTGAGCGAAATATGTATTGTTCTGCCGTTCATTTCTTATTTATTTACGTTATATTTTATTTCATTAGAAACAATTCCGAGACTTGAGTGGCTTTCAATATAAAAAAAAGTTTATGGAAGAACTGTCAAAGAATAGTTCAAATATTACCAGAGCTGAAAGAGTCGTAATGTAAGCAACGTTTAAACCGTTGACATGATAAATATTTCCAGACTTAATACCAAGTCGACCAAAACAAATAAACATAAAATAAATCTATAAATTCTAAATTTACAAAAATATTGTTTTATATTTTCAGAGGAAGGTGATCCATGTACTCAAGGAAGCTTAGGATCTCCACCGACAGGGACAGTGTGTGGACCAGGGCTAACTTGCAAACCAACTGCTCAAAAGAGCAGATGTACAAGAAGTAACTAATGTTTTTTTTTTGTTTTCAAACCGACAGATTGTTAAATCATTTATTTTAAACACTTTTTCAAACTAAAAAGGTGTAAACGTAAAGAATTTCAATGAGTTTTATGAGGATCTAAAATAATCCCTAAAGTAATATCAAATTATCGATGCCTCTCCCCCCTACAGCCCGGATGTTAAGCCGTAATATTGTCAAGAGAATCGATATTTCAGATAATGCCCAAAAAGGAATCGAAGTATAGATTTGTATATACAACCTCCAGTGGAACGTCTGGGCGGTCACCCAACTACTCATACTCTTGAAAATCAGTTAAGGGCTGGCCTACTTTACATTTGATTTTACATTACAAACAATTCATGATAAAAATCCATTTTTTTTACAACTGGACACCGACAGTCAATACTCGTAAGGTGTTGCTCTTAATTATTTTCACTCTCTCATCAGACTCTCATTACCTCACAAAATCAATGTTGGTATATTTAGCACAAAAAATCTATAAAGACTCAATCTGTTACCACACTATAATTAAAAATACACATACTAAGTACTTCACATAGTTAATATACTTTCAAATATGTAAAAATAACAGCATCATAAAATAAATGGCTGTGTTAACAAATGTAGTACCAAAACCAGTGATTTCCAAACTCAGTAAGGATGTGAGATACTTTCAGAAATTAAAATTGTCTGGTGATTTACCCATACATATTCCTTCTTTATAAGTGGTGATAAAAATGAGTGAGACATTAAGTGTATGGTGCAATTCGCATCAATCGTAATACATTTCTGACCACTTCATTGTACGCACAAATTGTTATGCTAAAAAAAATATATTTCGACGGCAACCTTTCAAGCATTTCGTTGAAATTTAGCTGCATTCATTTTATTTCAGAGTTCAATAATATAATTTTATATGCAAATTCATAAATATGATAAAATATCCTACGCGAGCTACCGAAAAAGCCTCGGCGAGCTACCGGTAGCTCATGAGCAACCGTTTGGCGATTAAATACATTAAATCCATTATATTATACCATTGCAATATCACTTATTCACACACTAAAATTGATAAAATATTTATTATCTTTTCAGTGGAATCCAAATGCCATGCAGCTCAAGATGATTATGATAACAGCAGGGAACTAGGAACTCTGGGATTCTTGGAAACTCGTCCAATTTGCGATGGAAGAGGCGAGTATGGACAAGTCCATTGCATTACAGGACAATCGTAAGTGTGATGATTAAAAAATAATTCCATTTTATTGAAAAAACTTCAGAACTAAGAATATGCCTACAGGGTACAATAAACACTAAGAAATACAAATCTATACCAATAATCAGTTCTGCACAGAGAAATTTCCGACATAATGTATTTATATTCATAGACATTGTATGCCATCTAGATAAATCAAACATTCTCCCATAAAATTGTGACAATTAGGTAAAAAAATGATAAAGGGAATAAGAGTTCTAAATTTCTTACTTGAACAAGCTATTGTCATTGATTCAATGTTTATTTTTATTGATAGCATACAATTTTTAAAATAGTCATAATCTTTTTCCTTCATTCAATTTTAATATTTCAAATCCACAGCGCAGTACAATAAAGTACTGCAATATTGTATTATATAAAGAGTTCACTGCGGACATTATTATATACCCTTAGTGATGTTTACGAATTCAGTCAGAAAATAATGGTAAAAATATGGGAAGAATAATTTATAATACCTACTGAGGATGCTTGATGGAATTTCAATATCAAATTTGATTTATTTAAACTTTACACATTTTCACATGTTTTGTCACTCACAACTTGGGTTAGGCCTTTCGGTACCTTCACGCATTCTCATCTCATTCTTCATCAAATGGATCCAATAGAACTGACCCATGATAAATATTTTACATTGGTTGTATACAAAAGGAATAACACAGAAAATTATATTTTAAAAAAATTACCGTAACAGCTAAAGATTTATCTACAATATTTTGAATAGCTACCTATTTGATAATATAAATTGAATGCCATTATAACCAAATCAATTGTTTTTATAATTATTTCAGATATATATTCAGCAGCTAGCTTTAGGGCCTATATTTTTTCCTTGTATATTATATAATATAAATAATACAAACAGTTTACTATCTCACTTTTAAGGTGTTAACTGTCACTTCTTGATGGAAAGGCATTATATTTTAAATAATAAAAACACATTTTTTTAGTACTTATTTCCACAATATATTTTTTGATCAGGACCGGTTTCGCTCATCGCGAGCATTATCAACTGATCAGTTGATTATCATCAGTTGATAATGCTCGCGATGAGCGAAACCGGTCCTGATCAAAAATATATTGTGGAAATAAGTACTAAAAAAATGTGTTTTTATTATTTAAAAAAAAAAAAAAAAAGTTTACTATCTATCAGATGTCATCTGTGGGGTAGAATGTCTGAAGATGTCGAAAGGTGAAACCCTAGTCTTGTGTGACAAACCATATAGAAATATACAATGTTTCAACAATTCGAATTGAAAATAGGAAAAATAATTCAATATTACAATTACTCATTTCTCTTTCAGGTGCTTTTGTATGTCGAAAACAGGAAAAAGAATTTTTGGTGAATCTATCAATGACAGGGAAACAACATTGAACATGAAATGTGGTTGGTGTTTATCATTTCAAATTTATAGCTGCAATTATTAACATTACAGTTTTCTGTTTATACACACAGTTAAGGAATACAAGAACTCAAATGTTTTTTTTTCTATTTGATATTAACATCATCAAAACAAAACTATTATTTTTATCTAGTAAAACCTTTATTATGGTTATTATATTTTTACATATTCAGATAATTTGCCTGTGAAAAAATATTGTGGAAATGATATTCAATAAGTTATTCTTCTTGGTGTGACATGTCTGAAATCATTAGTCAAAAATTATTCTTCAGTTAAAGTAACTTTAAAAAACAATTCATTGAAAATGCATCAAGCTTAAGTTTATAAAAATTATAGCGTATTTTTATTGAAGTGGTTGATAATTATTTCAACCATATGTAAGCTGATATTAGTTTATTTATACAAACTCAGTCAAACAAGTAAGCCACAGATGATATTGGATCCATCTAACATCTTAGATCTGACGATGTCGCGCAGTTGAAACAGTTATCAAACAAATCATATAACTTTGGTAGAACAAAGCAATATAAACAAAATTTTTGACATATTACAAAATTTTTTCAATATCATAGCTACCGAGCATTATTTCTACTCAAAAAATATGGATTGGAGGAATTTTAGTCACGTTTATTATTAAATTCATTGAATTTGTTGGTGGTTACATAGTTTCCGTAAATTTACGATTATAGATATTATTGAATTTTCAAGGTTGTTCACGAGCTATAGATTTAGTCTCCGAGCTGATTGGTGGACAAGCAACAGGACGTCGGTGTTTGGCTGATGGATCATATGATCCGATCCAGTGTGTGAATAATCGGTGCTTTTGTGTTAATGTTATTACGGGAGACATTTCTTCATCACAAGTGATTGACAGTTCTACACAGGCACTCACCGCCCTCCCATGCTGTATGTAATACACAATTTTTTTTATCTAGCAAATTCATATAAATATTATTCTTCGAGTGGTATGGAATTAATTTATCAAAGCTTACTGGCTTACATCACAAAAAAAATATTTATTTAAAAAAAATTTTTTTTTTTGAGGTTAAGGTACACAGTTCCATTATAAGTGCATTTCAAAAGAAGATAAACTAAAGTCTATCTTATATTGTTATTATAAATACTCTCATGTGGGATAAATTGTGCTCAACAGTAACATACCCTTCACCGCCCTTTCCTTTTATTATAAATTACAGTCAGTAAGTACTGCCTGCAAGCTTGATAATTTTCCATTCCTACTGTTATCAAAAGAACTGTGCAACAATTTTAGCACTGCAATATTTCCACTTTTTTCTTTCAGTCAACAGCAGTCTGCATCATAGTAATACTTCATACTTGAGAGAATGCGAAGAATACCGTCTGGAGGTTTTAGAAACTCTGAAAGAAAACGAAGAAGAGGGATTCACCTTGCTTGGAAATCCAATTCCCAATTGCCAACCAGACGGAAACTTTAATTCCATTCAATTTAAGGATAAGAAGTAAGAGATTCCTGGGAAATCTACTAAATTTTCCGTGAATGTTATTTTTCCTTTACTATTTATTAATTTAAATTAGGAACATAATAGTCATTTATCAGCATAGAAATGATGGTAATTATATTATAACTCTAAAACCAAAAAAAAAAATATAAACCTTTTCATTAAGGGAAAGATCTGATATTTTGTAAAAGAAACCTTTTTAATATGGTCTTTTGATTTGAATATGACACAAACAAGATAATTATAGTTCATGTGATTTTATAAGATGTATTTAGTTGTTAAAGCATTTTTCATTTATAGGAGAATCTGTGTGGATGCATCCGGAAAACAAATCCTTAATTTTGGAGTGGATATATCTTCTCCAGCATCAAAAAATATGAATTGCAGTAAGTGATTAGAGTTAATATGACATGTATATATATGTTAATATAACAGTATTTATGATTTAATTACCTGGGAGGTAAATAGAAAAAAGTGGAATCATTGTATATTAAGCTATATTCTCATATCAGAAGGCCCATAGGGAAAATGGGATACAAAGATAGTTTACATGGGCCTCACATTCTACACCAATAGCATTTCATTTTATTGAACTTTACTGTAGTTTATAATAGGAGAAAGATCCTTTTGTATACTGAAAATGTTATCAAATCACAGAGGCAGCAGTCAATTTCTGGATTGCTATTATTTTGTATTACTTTTGAGTGAATTTGCTAATGCTTTAAGCACAAAACTTTCGACATATAAAATAATCTTTTTTCTAAGTTCTATTAACAGTTCTGTTAATGAATTGCAATATGTTGCTAATTTTAATTCAGAAATTTCAAATGGAGAAGGACTCACATTTTCTTTAAGGTTGTGTATCTCTATCTGTAAATTAAAAAAATATGTCATAATAATATCATAATTAACATATATAAAAAAGGTGTTGATGTAACATATTGGATTCAAAAAAATGGATCGTAACAACTGAATTACAAGTCCATATGCTGCACATTCAAACATCTTTAATCTTGTAAGTGGCACTGCTAATTATTAGTATAGTAGCGAGTCATTGAATAGTTACTTCATATTATTTTAACTATTTTGAACAGAATGTGCTAGAACCTGGAACCTCCTAAAGTCAGCATCAGCCATTTCCCTTCCTACCTGTTGTCCTGATGGAAACTGGAGACCAACTCAATGTAGAGGAAAATATTGCTACTGTGTAGATCAAGACGGCCGGCAGAAAGGCATGGAGGTCCACATGGACCAAGTAGAAAAGTTGAAATGTGACAAAACAAGCAATTGGCAAAAGTGTTGATATTTTTGAGAAAACCTTTGGAATTTCACATTTGAACTTGGTATGTCTGGTTATTACTTTTTTCGTTATCAAATAAATGTACTCTTCAGTTGATTCCTTTCTGCATTAAATAAACGACTCATAATATACAAATTTTTCATTATTGACCAACAATTTCGTTGTAAACTTCGCAGATTGATGAAATTTGATTTTTAGATTCTATGTTTACACTAATATTTATGCTTAAAATATGAAGATGTTAACTATATAGGCTATACGATTTCGAGTCTGTACAATATTGTATATATAGAAAATATTTCTTTTCACCGATTCCTTAAGGGAAAATAAATTTATCTCTATATTGAGTTGCTTTTGTTGTTAATCTAGAAAATTTTAATTCAATAAATATGTGATGAAGTCAACATACGCAAAATGGTGACTATCATTCTTTTATTCAGTTCACCACTTCTTACACTTTGTTGGAAGAAGTAATCTTCAGAAAAAGAAAACATCTCGCAATACAATATTTCATTAAAAAAATTGTCATCCATGTGTGTGGTACATTTATTTGATGTTATTTTGTCATAAATTAAACTAGTAAATCAAACAATATAAATAAAAAACAAATAAATTATATTTATTTAAATAATGAACCATACAATAAAATTTATTGTTTTCTCTCATCCATATTAACAAAGCGTTATTGTATAAATACTTAAAATTAGTATTCATTATATACATTTTAAGAAGCATACCGATACCGATCACAATAAAAAAATCTAATTGATGTATATTATGATTTTTTCCTGATTCAACACAAATTGAAGCAACAATTCTTTGCTTAATTGGAAATAAAAACAAGTTTTATTCACTATTCAATGAATCGAATTGTTGAAACTTCTCAGGCATATGTTCCACTGCAAAGGGCGTAGACAATATTTTTTGAGAACATGACAATTTTTGTGCTGACAAAAGAAGAACTCCTGCAGTTCTTGTGTATTTTTTTTTCTTTTCTAAAACAATTGCTAATAACAGATTGAGCCAGGTGTATTTGAAAACTTTCAATTTAAGTTATTTCATATTACTTTCAATTTAAGTTTAGGTTTTAGATAAAAAAAAAAATTTAATTCATTATCAGACTAATTGAAATTGAAGCGTGAGTATATAAAACCGTTAGGTACTTAAATAATCATAAAATAAAATGTTATTGTTAGGCTCATACGCTGAGTACCAAGTATGATGTTTCAAACATTTTGTTTAAATAAATAAATATTGACATTATCCAAAACTAATGTTCAATAGCAGGGCTGTGTATCATTTGAAAAATCTTCTACGTCTGAGTCTACTCTACTCTCAGAATAATGATTTTAGTTTCCTATACCTAATCCAATAAACCAACCAATGGCCAACGACTGTGACAATATGTTGTTTGGTGACTTGTGGATTTGTGTCATAAATTTATGTTTCAAATTTCATACAAGATATTTTTATAATGTGCCCTTATCAAAATTACTTTCAATGCTTAAAAAATAAAAAATGACATACCTGCAAAAGTATATTTGTAAGGCAGAATCAGCCAATTTCCGTTAAACTCTTTTTTGACTCAGTTTACAATAACATAAATTACTGTATTTTAGTATAACACAGCCCATAGCTTAGGAAAAATTATCAACTGAGGAAATATACACATTTTAAAACACTGCAAATCAACTATTTAAATAGGGGCCTAAAAAATTCATACAAAAGTGTGTCTACAAAAAAATAATATGTTTTATAAATGAAGACATTGCATGTCAACATTAATGCATAATACATAACCATTGCATGTTATAATCGAGTGCCGGTAACAAATTCCGATGATGGGTGCGATACTACAAAGTGTAATACAACTAGCACTCGCATGAACTCTGCATTTGAGCTGAGGTGAATATTTTTAAAAACTGTTGAATGTTCGGCCTAGAAATACTAAATGAATAACAAACATGTCAGATAACAGCATATCTTCATGATGAAGTAGGCCCATGACAAGCGTTATTAATAGATTTCAAAGGATTATACATTTATGCTACGTTTATAGCAAGTGGTAGAATAGATAATGGTGAACAACGGCCATATAGCTATTAGCCGAGATGACGATACTGGGAATTGACTTTTCGTAAATATAAGTGTCATAACAATAATAAAATTCAAAAATCTACAACAATACAACAAAGTTCCAATCAACTGAAAGAAGCGATTAATTCAATGTTTGATTTGGCAGTTATTTAAAGCTTTGGATGAAATAGAAGCCCATTTGTAAAAACTTAAAACTACATTTTGTTGACTTGCCAGGCATTCAAGTTATTAAAGAATAATTAACACCTCTTACGTAGCATTCAAATACAAGAGGCTATTTTCACACTAAAACAATAAAGGTTACAAGATGACTTAAATCATTTAAAAGTGTTCATTTACCATCGCTATAAGCCATGCATTTTATCCATGTAAAATTTCTTTGTAGTTTTCAACAATGAATTGAGAGAATTAAAAGCAAAAAGGAGAGTTTTGAATTACAAAATTCACCACATTATTATTATTTATTGCTTTTTTTTTTGTTAATTAATTAATGACTTACTATGCCACGATAAATCCTGGTTAAAAGAAGAAATTGCCACATATGAAACATGCAAACAAGTATATTTCATTATCCACTGACAAAACTGTGTTAAGAGTGTTATTCAAAACAGCCCTCGGGTTATTATTAGTCTATGGCATATATTTCTATGTTATAATCAAACAGTCTTCTCTCCATACTATGAACCGTGCAAAATAGTTCTGTTCATTTCTGTGAAACATTTGCATTAAACTTCTCAATTAATCGTCACTATATGTCATAAAGACTTGAATAGAAACTTTTATTGTATTGTTGCAAAACCAAACAACCGTAAGAATATAAAACCAAAAATTAGGTTTATTCAGTCTTGTTTTTTGGCCTCGTCATCTTTTAAAGCATCTTCAGCTTGTTCTTCTGTGTGAGAAAGTGTTTCTTCATCCTCTCTATCGCTGAATGTTTCCGCTTTCACAGGTTCATGATCTAACAATTCTTCATCATTCGATGATACTTCTATAGGTTTAATTTCCTTCGGTTGAGAAAGTGGACTCGCAGGTTGGAAGTTGATGTTAGGATTTGAACCTACAAATGACACAAAAAGTTAGTACTTTTCTATTTAAAAAATATCTTTTTGAATAAAAATTTATCTTATAATGATTTCAACAGATGGAAATTGTGTATTGTATTTAAAAGATGACATTGTTCCATATAAGGCACTTACAATTTAAAAAAGTGTCACGGTCACTAACATACAGGATAATAAAATTATGTGAAAACAATTAAAAAACCAAAAGCTAATCTCGATACCCTCTATAAACAAATTTCACTCCTCATTCTTTCTTTTATAATGTAAATAGCAAGTATTGAAGTAAATTTTTTCAAGAGGTTTACTTTAAAACCTTGATTGTCTTTCATTGACAAAAGTATGATTAGTAAGTTTTATAATGTAAGTAAAGGCGAAAGATTTATACATATTGAAAGGAAACCAGAGTATTTTTATAGTGTAAATAATCAATACTTAGCATAATTAATAATCAGTTTATAATAAATGCTATAAACATTATTTTTTTATTTTTTATTGGATTAAGTGACCACTACTAACAGCTGAGGACTAAACATTAGACTGTGTAATAATGTGGTAAATGAAAGGAAAAATAGGTTTTAGAAGTAGTTAAGTACAAGGAATATTAATAAATCTCTTTTGACATTACTCACAGGTAAACATGCATTCATCGTATACAAATCAGTATTTAAGATGAAGTCAGCAAGTTTACTCAATTTTGTATATTTCCAAATGTTTTGTCACCAACGACCTGCATTTCCCCTATGATAGTCAGCCATTCTAGTTTACTGTTAAATTCAAACTGATATGGAGAGAACAAATAAATATCCAAATAAGTTTAGTTTTCATTACTTGTTTAAAAATTATAATGTCCAATCTTAATTGCAAAAATTTTGCAATTAGAGGTGGTCATAAGATCAATTACCAAAATGTGATTGGGAATAATTATACCCCATAAAAATACTTTCTGACTTCAAAATGGTGGGCTTTTTGCGGAAAAAAGCATTGGATGACACATTATTTTTTAAAAAATAAATTGTTTAAATTGTTGGTTAACAAGACTTAAGGATTGAGTGAGTTATTGTCAATCAGTATCATCATTTTATTGTGCATCAGTGTACTAGATACCTGGAGAAAGCAAAAATTAAAACTCAGGTCGGTAGTGTTAAAACATGGAAACGTACGAAATCTTAAAACATCCTCACTCAATCTAAAATTATACTTAATTTTCAGTACCGGTATAATGATAATATTCTTTGAACTGTGAATTACCCCAAGTTTAAAAATAAGATGTTTGTCACAATCTATTCAATCCTAGCATGGCTTTGCATAGCCTATTACCAAAAAAAAGATGCAGCTTTATAAACACATCTCTTGGTGCCCATCAAAGCAAATGACTAAAGCTCATCAATAATATGCCGAGTGATTAAAAGTAAGAACAGCTTGAAGTGATTGCTAGAGTTAAGCTGCCGATAAATTAGAAAATCCTTATAAAGGAAACAATATTACAAACCTTTAAATGACTTTCTCTCTCTGTCACTGTCTTCACTCTCCGAATTAGCACCGCTATTCAATGGATAACCTTCGGAAAATGGAAAACCAACAAAGAATGAATTCATGCTATTCATGCACCATTAAACCTGGAATAAATGTACAATGAATAGGATATAGACTCAAAATAAAAACTCATCAATAGTTTTTTGATCGGTAGTCTTATAAATTGGCATGGCGTTTATGTGAGATAAACAATCAATGATGGGGTTAAAGATCACTTACATATATCACTTGTCAGTGCCGAATAAGCAAATTATTTCTCCTTGTGATCGTCGGAAGATTCTGCAGAATCAGTAATATTTAAATTCAAATAATATTCTATTAATAAATAAATCGCACTGTCACTAACAAACAAATCAAATTATATTCTTCAGCTTGTAACGAACATTTTGATTTGAAATACATAGCTCTGGCTTATTTAATCATTAATTGAGTTCATGTACAAAAGAAGCTGACTTACTGAACAAAATGACAGGCTATAATTACGCACAGATAAAAGAAAACAATTGAAATCAATGATATTGATTGCAATACAAATAAAAGTTGGTACTTCTATGAGTGAGGCATGCTTCACTCTTTAGAAAATCATCTGCAGACTGCTCATAGATGCAAACCCAACGTTACATATAAATTTCACAGCTCACACGAAGCTAAACTCGAATCATCTTCAATAAAATTGAAATGTTTAGTACTATAACCATTTAATGAAGTAAGTAATTTTCTATACCATTACTTTTATGAATATATACTTTTACTATATATATATATGCTGAATGCCCGAGTCTCTTTCTCTCCCTAACCAAGCCATTCATACACTCATATTTAACAATTAACAGGCGACAAAAACCTTGCAAGTAGCGAGAGATTCTTTCAATTGTTTTGCATGAAATCGTTGTCTTGTCCTGGTATTAGATACAGCATGGTTTAAAAAAATGCAAAATTCATATTAACGCTAGTTAAACATACTACTAATTCAAATATTAAAATGATTGGACTCACGGTTAATACTTTTGAGTGGACTATTGGCAGCTGACATTAAAGGCGGTGGCTTTGGTCGTTGCTTCCTAGCAGGATTAGGGAAGCGACAATAAGCGCACCTATACGACACATATTCAAACTCCTCGGGCATGGCCATACCTGCAAATTAAGATTACAATTTACATCAACATCCATGGAGACAGAAAATCTTATTATGGGGTTAAATTCTTTAGTATGCGGTTCAGTAGATGTTTTACAACACTTGCGTTATGATATAACACCATTTAAATAATTTTATGAAACTTGTTTTAAGTGTTTATTTCATACAATGTCATCAATGGAAAGGAAACTAATGGGAAAATAATTCTTATTAAACTAAGGAGTGTGACATACGTACTGAATCTTCTTTAGGAATGAATATGGGATTATCTTACCATTATGGCCCTTGCACTGCGAACAAATAAGTGCAAATCGGCCACCAGGTCCATCCCCCACTAAATAATCCACCAAACGGTCAAACGCTCCTCCACCAGTACCTCCCGGTGCACCTAAGATCGGTCTAGGCAGCTGATCACTCTAAAAAAGAAATCAATGTTGAAATTGAATTCAGTTTTTACATTCAATGACATAGACATTTTGGAAAACAAATAAAATTTATTATTTTTACCTTCAATGGTGTCATTTGATTAGGAAAGGCGGTTGTTAAAATTGGAGTTCTAGAGGGAGACCCCATTAAAGCCAGCTGATTGGTACTGTCTTTGAGGACTGGGGGTCCTAGCTGTCTCTGACGAACTTGTCCCGGAGTGGCTGCAGAGTGAAATGAACAGTTATTTTGACACAGTTAATCAAAATAGTAGGACTATATGAAAGTTTATACATTATAAATTTACCATTCATAAATCAGTATGGAAATGTATTTAGTGTCTCAACTGCCCAAGTATTTTAACCAGTAAAGTGAGAAAAATGCAGCTAAACCAATTGGCTCTGTCGAATCAATATTTTCTTAAATTACCTGGCAAGAATTCATATAATACGCATGTTACAAATAAAAATAGAAAACTGGCAACATTTCTTACACAACACATTAGAGGAAGGTACAAGCGCTTTGACAGCTGCCGAATTGACTGGAGGACTACTAACAGGCATATCTGTGTTGCCAAACTTATCCAGAAGTTCTTTAGCCACCTGAAATCATCAAACACGATAAATCTATTAATGAATATCTTAAATATAAAGCAATTGAGGATTATATATACTGACACAGGATGGTGAAACTTATGGCGTAATTCATTCTTTTTATGAAAGTTGCATACCTTAATTGCAAGAGGAAATATTTTCCGCATTTCCATATATGACACTGACAATAAAACATTCTTTAATGATATGAAGACCATGACCATTTGAGTAGAGTAATTCCAAGTAAAGATTTATCATGATTACCAATAATTTGGAAATTCTGTCATTATTAAGAATCTTGATAAATTATTATTTGAAGTATATTTTTTGGCATAATAATAAATTTAAATTTAATCATATTGGGTAAATAAAGTATAAAAAGTCTGCATGCTGTTATGCTATGCTGTCCAACAGTGGGCATAAACATTTACCCAATAAATTAAAAAAGTCAAAGTTACAGTTGGGATCTGTCAAATAAACGTAAAAACCAACAGATCGATTACACAGTAAAAAAGGGAGCAGTTGACAGCATATCAGTGTCAAATTTCATGTGGAAAGAATATTCCAATAACTTCGTGAATAATTTGTATATTAATTACTTTAATCTGCCTCCATGAATACATGCGAGTGGAAAGGGTCAATGTATGAGAGACAATTAATTTACCTTGTAGGTCTCTGTATCCATTACATCTTCTAGAATTTTCTTTTTTTCACTTCTCATATCTTGAAGCCTGTCACGACTCCTCCGCAATTTCCAATTGTAGTAACGGGTCAGTCCAGTTCTTATGGCAATCACACTAAAATAAAATATCATAAATATACAACAATACTTCAACAGACACAGAACACCGATACAAGAAGTAAAAAATGCGACTAATCATTTTGCAGCTAAAAATTAGTAAGAAGCGCAAACCTGTTGCACAATACAAAACAGGATAACATTTTGTTAGTTCTGCAAATATTTTTTTGAAGTTTTATTGATCTAATAAAAAATATAATAAATAAGTAATTTTCATCACACAAAATGAGTTGTTGAGATAATCAATTCCAAGGTTAGCATGAAACAGAGATACACATTTGTCAAATGTATAAATATATCCCTGTTACTTAGAGCACAGCTATCCGTGTTAAAATGTGTATGTAAATAAGAAAAAATCAATATTAATTGATTCTCATTCAAAAATTTCAACAACTATAAAGATACTCCAATTTAAAAGAAAGGATTTCTATTACGTTAGTAACATAAAGCAACCAAGCATTTTTTTGAATGAAGTAATAAATGGTGGTGTGTTCAATAAATATTCAATGAATTTCAAATACAAAAAATAATAATCTCCACATGAAAGCGGGGATAAGTCTTTATCACTATGGTCAGTTTGTTTGTATTCTATAACACATAAAATGTGTAATTAGTACAAACGTGAAATAGGGAACATTCAACATTGCAATGCTTTATTCAATGAATAATGGAAATTTTTCGAATTATTAAAACAAAATGAGACATTTGAACTTGGGCATTAAAATTCTCATTAACAAAAGAAAAACATTGCTTATGGCATAAAGAAAAATTAATGAATTACATTTTTTAGCACTATCTTGTCGGCTTGTATGACTTGTACTGTAGTAACTTGTACTATAAAAGAATCTTAAGCAGTTGTTTTTTTACTGGTTTTTTGTGACATTTGTCATAATAAATTTTTAAAATCCTACACATAAGTTTTTTAAAATCTTCTATTGTTAGTCATCAATCGGCCTATGCTCATGAGGAAGATAAATAGTTGAATTTATAGTTTTAATATACAATCCTTAGACAATGATTTAGTTTTTTAGCTTGTCCATAAATAGAGACCTTCACAAACAGATTCAGCTTCTCCGACAACTTAAAAGGGAAACAAAAATTTTAAAATGCCAGAATTCTTTTGTTATATCATATAAGATTAACAAAAAAAAATATTAAGAATTACTGCGACAATAATTATCATTTTATAATTATTCTATAAAATAAGAATACTATTACAGGAGTAGATTTTAAGATTTTCACATTGGTAGGACTATCAGAGAAGTGACCTAACGTTGGGTCATTTTGTTTTTGGAAAAACTTTGATGAATTGTGAGTTACCCGCTTTCTGTATTATGCCAAAGTTTTTAAATCCAACATAATAATCCCTTTTTGCGACCAGGTTAACACATTATAATAAGTTAATTTTAAAACAACTCACATAATAGGAAATATGAAAAGAGGTGTTGAATATAGCAGTCCATCTTTCCACCCTCCTGGTCTGAAGTACCAATATGCTAATAATGATGCCAGAACGTAGAGACCAACAGACACCACCATAAGGTTCCCAATAAGGCGTTTTCTTCGAACCTCTGTGCTGTGGCCATATTGCTCTGCTGATTTTATTCTCTTTTCCAACTGTTCTAGAGTTTCTCTTGTATTCTTTTTGCGCTGTAAACAATAACCTCCATAAATCTATTGCTATCAAAAGTCTTACATAAAACAATAGTTAAATCCTTTCCCAGCAAAGAACACTGAGTCATGGAGATTCAAGGTTCACATTCGATTTTTTAGGAATGTTTCTCTGCGGTTGCAGGAAAAGTATTTCTTTTACTATTTCACTTCAACAGTGTAGATTGCCAATTCTCGGTCGCAATATAAATTATATTTATTCAACATTTATTATAATGATCAAGGCTTGAAGTCAGTATAAATTTAGAATAGGTGACTTGACAAATATTCTAAATGCTAATTTTTCTCCAAGTTTATTTGAAATTGTTTCTGTAAGTCTACAAGAGAATGAATAAGCCAAGACACTTAACGGACAGTGTGAATAGAAGTTTTTCTATGAGAACTGAATATTACTTGACGAGAACTGTAGTTTAACGGTCGACAGTTGCAGAGTTCACAGGTTAAAATCTAAGTAAGGACACAATCATGAGTCAATTTATGCTCACAGGCACGGATTTCTCCAATTTATAGATTCCATCCCAACGTCTCTTACATATTTTATCCAAGAGACAGAGAGGCAACAAAACTGCATGACAATAAGTTTGACCAACCAACGTCTTTCCAGATCCTGCATTGATCACAAAAGTGGAGACATGATTGAATTAAAGTGCTCAGTGGTTAAGAACAGTTTGAGAGGTTTATGGCCAGGTTAAGTTTATCTGTAATCTCTTGATTATCAGGGCACAGCTTATCCTTAGATAAATTAAATGTAGATACAATCCTCTGTAAAATCAGTTATTCCTGTATAACTAACGAGATTTTTTTCAAAATGTAGAACATAATGTTCTGGATTACAATGAACTGAGGAATGAGATATATAAGTTATAGTGGCATATTTTAATAGTGACTAGGATGGGATTGAAGAATTGGGTATTTACTATTGGGATTGGGTATTAATTTGAAAAGAATTTCTAATATTCATTTCAAGAACACTTTATATAATTATATTATATTAAGTATATTTCAATAAATGAAATTTTCAAATATTTGGCACTATGGCAATAATTATTATTATATTATTTATGGTAGGTATGTTCAGCTAAGCAAATATTGTTTTTTTTTTTTGAATTATACAGACAGTAAACAATATATTATTTGAGTACTTACGTTTTCTTCAATATTTTTTCGTAAGTAAAATCCAAATAACAATCAATTGTTACAGTTGAGTGAGAGATGCATGATTAGTTTTAAAATTATTATCATAAAAAGAATATCATATTTCAGTTTCCTTTCACATTTTTGACATGGTAATAATTTCGAAAGGTGAATTGGAATGATTCCGTACCAGCTGATCATGTTACCAGACCTGTTCCTAACGTTTTCAGCTACTTTCGAATGCATATTATATTGATCAGTCAAGTAAAACAGGAATATAACTTTGGTAATGAAATAAAAGATAAGAGATAACAAAATTGAAATGCTTGCGGAAAGATTTCGTTATTTATCATTAAAATGGATAGATACATTTTTACAGTGTGTATTAGTTATTATATGGTATAACTAAGCCAATGAAAAATAGAGGGAAAACATACAAACATTAGTAACATTTTTTTTTAACAAGATAAATAAAGAACTCACCCGAAATCGTGATATAAGTAACCCCATTTCTTCATAAAAATGTCAACCTGCCAACGAAATTTGGCTGGCGGTTTGCGGGCCTATATTATCAATGATAATTGATTCACTGTAAAAAATATTCGAAATGCTTATTCTATAAATAAAATTGGCATAATTCGAGTGAGAGGTGACGGCACCTGACAGCTAAAATTAGTCATCGAACGCTTTAACCTCAACAATCGTGACGCTACCCGGCGGATGTGACAGGCAGACTGCAGTATAAAAATACATAAAGCCACGCGAATGCAATTATAAGACTATAAGTATTAGTCGTAAGGCTTCGTTACATTCGCTTTGAATACGTAGGCGGTGTTGTTATGTACACAAATGGTTAAGAATTACGAACAGTGCATCACTCTCCAAAAAGGAAAACAACACAAGTGTCGTGTCACTTGCGCAAGCGCATTTCTTTCCTTTATTCCGTCAAATTAGGGTGGTCAGACCTAAACCAAAAATATATTATTTTATAGTAACAAAAATAGTACAACAAAAAGTATATTTTTGAAAATAAATATATAGAAAATTCTGTATTCTCTGATATGTACCTATCGATTCTTATACCGTTTTACTTTATAGTGGGGTATATTTTTTTTGCTTGGCAAGTTTATTACTATACTTGTAACCTCACTAATATAATTATTTATTTTATAAGTGAGCTTGTATAGCTATTTGAATAAATGTTTGCATATAAAAAAGCATCTCAGAAATATAATTGTTCAAATACACCATAGTATCCAAATATATATTTTATTACACATATTGTTTCATTATAATTAATTATTTGGCTATTTTAACATTCATTGCGCCGTACATTATAATTACGGTGACCATACGTTTTTAATGAGCAAACAGTTCATCATTACACTAATCACTTCAGATTGTTTCACATAATCATATTGTAAATAAAATGGTAACTAAATAATTGATAGGCTATATCCCATTGTTTAATGAGCGTAGAGTTATAAAGTATATTAGTTTATGCCTAAAGTTAACACATTACCTTTATTCGCTAGCGACACGGCGCCGGTGCGGTTTTGTACGCGTTATATGTGTACATATTATGTGAACTCGACTGTGTGACTTTGATAGTTCACTAATAAACACATAACTTTCAAAACTATTTTAAAACAGTCCAAAATAATCTTAATGCCTTCACTGCTAATGTAAAATGTGCTGAATATATTAGTTATAAAAATGTATTGCAATTTTTGTCTCAAAGATCGCGATTACTAACTTAGTAATTTTAAGGCATGTTCTAAATTAGTGATCAATCAATAATATTTTTGTTTGTTAGTGACACTATCCCCCCGCTACAGGACAAATGAAATACAAAAGAAGAATTATGAAGCATAACACGTCTTTTTTTATTTATAAAGTTTGACATATAGAATCTGAAACGAACAAATTGAGTGCATACTATAAGCAACATGTAAATAATTTGCATTATTTCAAAGACAATACAAGTACTTAGGTGTCGATAGGTACACATACGTAGGTACACAGGTAGGACTTGGGTGATTTTGCTTCTCATTTTACAGAAATATACGCCAGCAAGTCTTATTGTAATGGTGGTCCAAACATGTATTTATTTTCAAATCCATCTTTGTTTTCCAAATAGCTTTGGTTCAATTCTTTTTAAATTACATTTTGACATAGTAAGTTGCTTTGAATCCTGGATCACTCTCATGATGAATTTTTTGATTAAAATCTGTAGAGACTTTTTCTGAATCACGGTGCCATGATTTGCTACAACACCATTAGAATGGATGTGCACAAATTCCATTTGATTTTTGTGAATGATTCAGTTGTTTCACAGTTTGCTTAAATGTTTGAATATCCTTTAATATATCACATACTTTTCAGTCATCATTTATATTGTTTGTATTGTAAATTTTGTTTATATTGTGAAAATTTTGTTCCAGTAACTTACTAATTAAGAACACTTCTGTCGCTGATTGATGTTATAAATTTTTTAAATATCATATTTTTTTTACATATAATTTATATGCATATATAATTAAATATATATATCTTTATGCAGTGTTAGGGTGGTTTTATTCGTACAGGTAAGGTAAAACATTAAAATACAAATGATATTTTTTAAATTTAATATATTATAAAAATTATACGAGATCTCCAAACATGGTTGCATACACATCCAAGTAAATAAATTCAGATTCATTTAATAAATAAAATGAAAGGTGTTCTTTCATTTATGATTTTTATTATGTTCAATTAATTATCTAAAGCAATAATCAATATTGGATTAATGATCTTTTTAAACATTATATTGCTTTAAAACAACTTTTATATGACAATAAATAGATTAGTTTGTAGGTGTTTAGCTTAATTTTATAGAATTTCAAAAATGTTTTGTGTTTAATAAATAAAAATATTCATTAAATTTGATTTTTAAAGTTAAGTTAAAAGAATGGGCTCAGTAACAATAATAAAGATAGATATTTAACATATTAGTATGTATAACAAAATGAAAATATTGTTTAATTCCTGGGTGTGACATTTGTGATTCCAATTGCACAATCTGTTTAGTTTCTAAAATTGAATTTATTGATTTTACTAGCAGAAAATATAATATAATTAAGAGGTACTTTGTGTTTACAAAATAAATGATAAAATTAATATCTAACTATATTCAAATATGTTTCAGAGAGATCAGAAAAATATAAAAATAATACAGAATTGATAATACTCAATTAAATAATTTGTAAAAAGATATATTGATTGCTAATTGAATCTATAATCTAAGACTTTGATAATTAAATCTTCTACCAGAGCAAATTGTAACTGAAAAAATATGCATACTCAACTGTAAATCGTTTTAAATGATACTTGATAAAATCTCTGATGTATTTGACTTGTTGATAAATATTGTTAACCAATTCCCATTTTTTATTTTATTGTAAATTCAACTTCTTAATATTTTTATTGTGAATTCTAAAACTATTGTACTTGAACTATTTTATGTATGCAAACCAATAGATAATTTACAGTGCTGCTCTCGGACTAACATCATTTATTATTGAACAAAGTTAAAAATACTTTATAAATATAAGGAAACTGATTAATCAATGATTTAAAAATTTTAGAAGTATACAATAATTCATACACACACATTGTTGTCATCCAATTTTTACTAATGCTATTTTTTTTCACACTAAACTAGGTGTTCCAAATGGTGAAATAGTTTTCTGTTTTGGCCAGCTATCAATCGCCACATCCTATTTTTTTAGTTGGCCGCTGACCAATTATTGGACCGACATTTAACCCTTTATAGGACAGTGGTAAATATACGTACCACTTTCAATAAAGATCACTAAATTCCGTCCTATAAAGGGCTAAGTAATATTGCTCTGAAGTATACCCTATGATAAAAATCATGCAGCATATTAAAGTTCTTATTAATAATTATTGTAATTGAAAATGAAAATTTATGAATGTTTTATACATCACAAGCAATATAATTATTCATTGTCTAATTGGTGGATCTACTATAATATATAATATAACTATGTATGAGTGTTTTTTTTTTTTTTTTGAATATTTATCTTACATACAATAGATTCAAAGCTTCCTGTGGACATATGTATCTAACTTTTTAGCTTTTTTAAAATATTAAGAGCTAATTTTACTACATTCAGAGAGCTTAAAATTTATATAGTTAGTTAAGGAGAAGTTTAGTAATAAAGTATTTCCGTATAGCGTATCCTTGTTAAGCATTGTTAAATGCTTTCAAAATAAAAAAAAGTGTTCAAGGGCAAAGGGGTTGTAAATAATATGATCTCTTTTAATCTTTCAGTCTATTTTGTAATAAAATGCCCCAGAAGACAGCATCAAAACTATTCAAAATATAATGAACTCTAGAGTTTTTTAGTGTTTTCTTAAATTTGATTCCAAAAATTCTTTTCTTTGCAAAAAAAACCTGAATTACAAAAACATCTTTCATTTCCAGTCCGTATGATTCAATATAAAATTCAATATAGAGAACTAATCAACTAAGAAATAGTTTAAATTCGACATAAGAATAATTTTAATTCTACTATAATATTCACAATAATTTTTGCAAACATAGTGGTAACATTAAACAAATAAAATATGAGTCATCAAAAATTATAATTCTTTGTCATGCACTTGCCTAAATTTTTTATTCAATAATTGTGTTTGTATTATATTTGTAAAAATGTTTATAATAATGTTCAAGCCACACAGCTAGATTTGGCATGATATTCTCAATTATTAATTTAAAGCACATTAAACTGAGAGAGTTATAAGAAAGGAACAATTTGATTAAAATTAGAATGTTTACCAATTAAATTAGGAATTTTTATGAATACGATAGATGAGTTTAAATATTGCCAGTGGTTTATGTGGTGATTAAAATTTAAGACGGCACAAGTTGTTGGAGATTTTAATTTAGAGATCTTCATAGGGACTTCCACATCGCACATTGTAGAACTGATCGCAAACTTGGAACTGCTCATTGAAGAGAGTTCCGTTTGTGCAGAGATTTGAGGAAACCACCTTCTCATGGATGCACAGATGGAATGCCTGAAACGACAAAATTTTAGTTAATATTTTTATTATCACTTTTTTCAAATGTTCCCTAATAAAATCATGCATAATAAAAAGTATAATACATTGATTGAATTGGCATTTACTTGGTAGAACTACATTATAACATGCAATTATTTTGCAGTGTTGAAAATACAACATTTGTTATTTTAACTATAATCAAAGTTAAATCAATATTTAATAGGTACTTAGTCTGCATTTTACATTCAATTATTCCTTTAGACACAAACTCATAATCACTTTAAAAACGATGAACCAATATACTCACAGAAGATAGAGATTCTCAAGAATTATCTAATTTATGATATCGACTGAAGGTGTTTGACAGGATTTCAATATCAAATTTGAATTGTTGCAATTTTGTATGATTCCACATGTTTTGTCACAAACGACCCGGGTTTTGCCCATCGGCATCTTCAGGCATTCCATCACTCAGATGCAGCAGAACTGTTCTGTTGCATCGATGTGATGGAATGCCTGAAGATGCCGAAGGGTGAAACCCGGGTCGTTTGTGATAAAACATTTGGAATCATACAAAATTGCAACAATTCAAATTCAAGTATTATAATAGGAAGGTAAATAATATCATGAAATATTTTGATTCATTCTTCAATCGAATATATTGTTACCTGACAACTGGCTTCGATATCAGCGTAAAGTCCCCATGAACGTCCTGCACAGCTGAATGATGTATGCGGAACCTCAGTGAAGGTAGGATATAGCGGAGGGTCATGTGGCAGATGAAGGTCATGGTATGCGTCATATGGTTCATGATATGGAATTATATAGTGACCACAAAATGCTGATGACGCCACTGAAATTTTGTAAAATATATTTAATTAAAAAAACAATCGTTAATTAACTGTTCCGAAAGAAAAAGACAGTATAAAATTTAGATATTTCATTATAAAAAAGTTTTACTCATAATTTCATAGATGTCGTTATATGCTAAATAACTAGTAAATAAATAGTAAAATTAATTATATCTATCAAGTAAAATATTATCAATTTTTGAAACGTAAGCTTTTTTGCCTAAAATAAAAATTATTAAATTTTATTTAGAAATGCTTAAATAAATAACACTAATTCTAACCTCAATTCATACATACGCAACAAATAAATAAATAAAACAAAAATAAACTGAAAACTCTGTCCGTTTTTGGTTATAATAAATTTTAGTTATTTTCTTATTCTTTTTTGCAGGGCTGTAGAGTCGTTAAAAAACGCGACTCAAACTATAACTAATAATTATTTAATCAGAGGTTTTTCTACCTTTCTTATTTATGTGCATTGAATTAAAGATCGAACAACCAATCCGGCAAATTTTTCATTGAGATATTTTTCAAAATCGTCTAATCGAAAAAGTCGTCGAAGTCTCGTTTTTCACGACTCCGAATCCGGATCCACAGACCTGTTTTTTTTATTTCACATAAGTAAATTAAGGTCTTTCTATTGAATATAATTATACGATATCCAAAAGATTTACAAATTTCAATCCATCAAAAAATATATTTAAATAATATTAATTGATTATTCTTCTTGTTGTATCTTTAAATTTGACATATCTTTTACCACTTTGAGAAGCAATTTTTCTCAATAAACGTTTGACTTTTCTTTGAGATACACGTATATATATATTTTAAATAATAAAAACACATTTTTTAGTACTTATTTCCACAATATATTTTTTGATCAGGACCGGTTTCGCTCATCGCGAGCATTATCAACTGATCATTATCAGTTGATAATGCTCGCGATGAGCGAAACCGGTCCTGATCAAAAAATATATTGTGGAAATAAGTACTAAAAAATGTGTTTTTATTATTTAAAATATAATGCCTTTCCATCAAGAAGTGACAGTTAACACCTTAAAAGTGGTATATATATATCGTTTTTTTTTTATTAATTGCTATCGTATAGATCACTATGTTGTGCCCTGCAAAACTTTATCCGGTCCGATTAATAAAAAGGCTAAAAACGGCTGGTCTGACAACGTCATTTTATCATGAGGAAGCTTAAGAAATTTACATTTATCACTCTTTGAACTGGCTTGTCCGAATACATGAAACCAGAAATAAAAAAAAATTGCAATTTTTATTCCCCATACCCGACCCTAAATATATAACAAACAGTTACACGCATCAGAGGATTATGCAATCGGAAGGTTCAGGCATAATTTAGAGAACCTATTTTTCAGAGAACAAGAAAAGTTGTGAGATATATTCATCGTAAAAATCCAAAACATAAAAGATCTTTTCACCATTAATCAAATGTAAAAAAAAATAATGACAGAAATAATGAAGTGCAAAAAATATGCACAGATTTGTTATGTTTTGTGATTAGAGCTCAAAATAAAAATAAAATACAAACATACTGATGCTGAAGACAGCCGACGTACTCTTACAATAAATAATATATAAGAATCAGGTGACGGCAAAAACAAAAATAATTATATCGACTTTATTACAGTACTGCCAATGGTCGGCAAGTTAATAATAATATAAATATTTCATTTTTGATAACGTAGGTAGGTCAGCATAACCACAAAAAATGCCATTCCTAATCTCGGATATTAATAACTTATCAGAAATAATTAATATGTAAATCTTTGCGCATGCGTGGTTACAAAATATTGACTGGAGCGAAACCGATTGGGCAAATGTTGGAAAATATTTGTGGGCAAAAAATAAATGTGCCGATCTTATGATAAACTTTCATCACTCAAAATAAATCCGACAGCTGAAACGATTATATAGGTGCCATAATGGCGGCGAATTCATTAAAGTGTTATTATTGCTTCCCACCCTACATGTAAATTAATGCGTAGTGTCAACATCCTATTGTATCTAATAGATTTCTATAAATAATGAAACAATTTAGTGTTTTTTTTTCAGGATTAAGAATCATTTCGCTTACGGCGATTCTAATTTCAAAAATATGTTATATGTTAAAAATAGTTCAGAAAAAGTATTTGAAGTTTTATTTAAGTCACTCACAGAAAGTATAAACCACCCAGAAAGGCGTTGGAAAATACGAGTTGTAAAGCGCTGTTCTAAAATATACAATGGTTATGTCGCACTTAAATCATATTTATCGACTCACATAACAAATAATCTTATTAATTTTGAGTTTGAATAATAACAAAATAGCTTCGACAAGACAATATTAAATTGCCGCCCAGTCAGGACGGCGCCCGCGAGCCGAGGCCGATTAGCCCATAACCTAAATTAACTGCTGGAAGGTTATTTTTTTAAAAAATTCTTATAGGTAATCGCTTTATTTTTGTAAATATGTTAATTATGAAATTTGTAAACAACAACATGTTGTCGTTTAACGTCATCACTTTAAAAATCCTTGTACATACCTACGTTCTTAGCTAGTAAATCAATAAAGCAAACATATAAATCCTTCAATGTTTTCAGGTTTCATATACGTAGAGCAAAATAACATCAGTCTATCCAGTGCTTTCAACACTGTGTGATCTCTTTTACCCTGCTAACGACCGTTATGTTATTTATAGACAACGTGCACGTAGCGTGAACATTTCATTTATAAGCAATGAACAATTTTTATTATGGCAATAACGGAGAGCCGTTTCTTATAATCATGTATGCCAAAATGTTCGCCTTGCCTATAAATTACACATTTCAAGTAATTAAATTTTCTTTTTTTAAGCACTTATCATGTGATATCAAACTAAAATATGTTTACTTTTAATCTTATCCTTTCTGCATTAACTCTTTTGAAAAATGTAATGTAATCGCACAAAAAATATGTAATAAAGTTGATAGCTATTTCATTGATATACCATAAATATAAGAATTTAATTATGACGATAGCGTGATAGCGAAACAGCTATAAATATTTAACATAATTATCGTTGAACTAAATAACCCTTTCATTTATTTTAGTATATCTAGCAATGATTGTTTTACTAATACAAATATGTGTATATGATAGCAATAGTATATTGATTAAAATTACCGATCTATACAGATAACGATCGTAGCATACACTTTCGTTCTCTCGCGTTCATGGGGATGATTTATGTTACTATTGTTTATCAGATTATTTTTAGATCTTACAATATTTTCATACCTTTGGTGAACGAGAGCCAAAAAAACAATTCGAATTCATAAAACTGATCATTTTCGACATCAACAAACTATCTCACTGTACGACTAAACTAAATGAGCATTATCTATGAAATTATTTAAAAAGCAACAATTCCATTATGAAACCAAAATTTATAAAAGTTTTAGAAGCAATGATCTAGATAATAATATTTTTCACGGGAAATACTTAAATATTCTTTAATTATTATTGTTACGGTCCAATACAAGAAATGTTGCAACAATTCCATTTAAATAAATCCACTTGTACAGGGCCACTAAGAAATTAATAACGATACGTCGAGCTTTCATAAGTATTTATTTTTGAGAACAGCCTCCAAATTATCATACTCATAAATATGCGTATTATAATTTTTGATATTTGCGTATTTGATATTTCTTATTACTAACAATATTCATAACAGTTTTATAAAAAATAGTCTTTTTTCTTTATAAATAATTACATAGATAATAATCAGTTTAACCAATAATTGTAATGACAGTTGAAAATCCAATCTTGAAATTACCAACCAAAAACGATTTTTACATCTCTTATAATTTTGATATAAAAAAAAAATACAGATTATAAATAGAGTCTGCCTTTTCGATTTATCACTATTTTAAACACGATTGATCGTTCTCTTTTTATTTCTCTCAGACTTAATTAAGTATCAATTATTCAATCATTTTCAACTCAAAATTTTCGTCAACAAAGATAAGAAATAACACGGTGAAAAAATAGCAATTTATTTTAGTTGTACATTTTTTTTTGTAAGGTATAGTTCATATCTATTTCGGCTCACGCATCGTCGAAACTATTCCCGGAACTATAATATAGTTCAGACTAAGAAATAGCTATCAACTGTATCTTATAAAAAAAATTGTAGATCTAAAATACATTGCTGTTTTTTCACCGTGTTATAATGGAGTTCTACCAAGTAAATGCCAATTCAATCAATTAGATAAGAAATATTGTTAAGACATATGAAATTCATGTTTATTTAGTACTTATTTCTTTTCACAAATAATTGAAAGCTTCGAAATTATTCTTAAGTTTTAGCCATGTTCAATCGCAGTGCTAATTCTTCAGAAGGTTTTTGCAACACGCCCTATGATTTAAATTTACTTTTCATTAAATGGATCCTACGATACTCGTCTGTATTGCGTTTAACGGCAACATTTTGTGGTGATACTATACAACGCAGACGTCAATACTAGATATAATATATATTATATTCTAGATAAGGTAGATCAGGATCACATTGGTCATAAATAGATTTCCAAAATCATAAACAACAGCATAAAGATTAATTATTAGCCATTAAAATAACCTGTTACTATTTTATCAATGTATGTCGTTAATTTGTCTGTAATATTTGCAAAGCTCCAGATGCTTGAAACGTGTCTTTCACTTCGTTAATATTTTACACAATTAATTAACTTTTGCATTGTACAACAAATAAACAGATTTTTTAACTCTCTAGTTGCCAAAATCCTTTACATCAGTCTTTACTACTCTACCGAAAATCGTCGGAGTTATAAAACCTCACGTCATCATTGAAAAAGTATTCTATACATTTGCAACCGTATGCAGGGTATTTTTTCATATTTTATCCTTAATAATTGATGTTAGAATTAACACACTGGATGCTGAAAACGCGCCTAGCGCGTAATCCAATATATTGAAGAAACGCTGATCAAGCGCATCAAGAGTCACTGTATGTTTGTATGATGCCAAATATTGCAAAGTGATTGCTACAAGCCATCTTATATAAATGTAGCTTTTCATAATAAAATGGGTTACACGTGTAAATGTGTTTCCAAAATACGTGAGTACGCATTACGCCGTAGGCATTTTTTCCGCAGGAGGAATTTTTGCTTTCACTGATTACTTAAGGAACCAATCGATAAAAAGACGCATATAAAACAAGAAAATCTCTAAAAAAGGAGGGATAAATTAAACAAGCGTATTCAAAATCATGATATTAAATCGAAAACACGCCATTTTTACGATTTGACCTAGACCACCAGAAAGAAACATTATCATTGGAATTAATATAAAGCATATTATAGATATTATATATAGAACTAGTTTTAATCTGAGAGTCTGGAAGAAATTTGAAATCTGAATAAAGAGCAGAATTATTTTCATGCATACGATATCGCTGGCTTTGATCTGACAAACATTGGTCGGCGAGAAGTAAAATTTAACAATATGTAATAATAAAGGTAATTATCGATATTTATCGGTATTAGCCGAAACAGTCATATTAACAATTTACCAGTTGACTGGTAATGCAATCACTAACAGGTATATTGTGACGAATTATGATTTTTACCAAATAATAAGTTTTTATAGTAATAACTAAATAATTGACCAATTTCAATGATTATTATTTGCATTACAAACCTCTGAATTGATCGTAAATTGGTTTACGAATCGCTACTGCAACTTATCGTTACGCCAATGGCCTCAGGGCAAAACAAATCAAAATAATATTACGTGTCTATTAATTTCTAGTCAGGGGCGGACTTAGCGAGCCATTATTGTCAATCAACAGGCGTGAACTCGATTTGTGGTCCATTTTCTAAGCCCGATATGGTAAAGTTGGTATTTCTAATAAGCCAAATTCTCTAACTTATTTATTACGACAAAAAATTGTTAAATGTGAATGATAAAAAATAACATGTCACTTCTTGTAATAATATTGAAATGTTCGCCAAATTAAAATAATAGCAATCGCTTATTTCTCTACCACTATTATTTTTTTGTATGTTTATTATCTACTAAATTTGTGATGAAATTTACGTGTTTAAAATAAGTCGTGAGTATGAAACAGATTTACTAACATGAGATGTATGTTTTTTCGTCATTGAATGTTTAAATATTATGAAACCACGGTCACCCTCCAAATGTAGGTCACAAGACGTCTTCGTCGAAGGGTACTCAGATTGATAGCCCTTACTTTAAGCTTTTCGGAAAAATTTTATCAAATGATTGTCGAAGTTTCTTATAAGCAAATTTTCCAGTTACAGTTTGTACTTCAAACACTTATAGAGTGTTAATTTACAATTGATATTTAAATAACTATTAGGCGTGGCTTTATTTATCTCATTTCCCTTCATAACTTTTTGTATAAAATTACTGAAAATTGAATGGATATCCAGCTATAAAAAAACATAATTGAATATAATATCTATATTATAGTATTTCGTGATTCATGAAAAACAAAATCTTCGAGACTGGGGTTTCTTTTTACTGTCGCGTTGAAATCTCTGTTGAAATATGATAATATTACACCTACGATTTTAATGTTGTTATGGTTGTTGATTTTTTTATAAATGTAATAAATTGTTAGCAACTAAAATTTATGAACTAAAAATCTCTTGAAAATTGGCAGTGGACGATAAATTTTTTATTGAGAATGCATTAATCATATAAAAAATCCCTTTTTTACGCGATACATTGGTTCCAGAAAAAGGCACGTAACAAAAATCGCGTAAAATAATGATTTCACGCAATTGCATTATATTTCTTTACACAACCTAAAACATAAATTCGCATAATATCCGATACACTTGTTAACATTTGGCAATTGTATGTGTATTTAAAAAATGGAATGCTTTACAAAATTAAGTTTTAAAAATACACATATTTTTTTTATTTAAAAAAATAATGAAACGTACATGCCTAGCATTATATATAAATGTCTTCTTTAAAATAAATTTGGGGAAAAAATTACGTAAAAACGAGTGAAGCGCGTAAAGAAATGTAGCGGTGCCGTCCAAAAAAATCGCGTATAATCGAATTCGCGTAAAAAAAAAGACTGGGTGTATTGAATAATATAATATTTATTTTCAACAAATTAAAAAAAATATCATCCGGTTCATAATATTTTGTTTTTTTTATGTTAATGTGTTTTGAATAATGCCCATCCCCGATATGAGTATGTGAAAATCCAATCGTAAAATCCAATGAAAATCGTTATCCACAAATACTTATCTTCTGTGTGAGCGGAAGCTAACAAAATACCTCAAGCTTACTACCCCCGAGAGAAAACGAAGCTTTGAAAGACTAAGACTTTGCTTTATATTTAGGGTAACTCATCATATATGATTGATGTTAGAACTGAATATGGCAGAGGATCAGTTGGAATATGGAAAATATATTGACACCTTCAAAGTTATTTAGCTGCGACACACTAGTTTTATTCGAAAAAATAGTTTTATTCATATTTTTATTTCTCATTGTGTATCTGTGATAATCGCAATATTTTAAAAATTTTCCACCGTTGCCCGCTATCTCCATGTTTTGAATCGCTGACATAGATAATCAATAAACTTCGTTGATATGTAGCAAGTGGTTTACAAATCGACGTTTAAGCTCACTCGTGGCTCTCGCTGTGGTATATTTATCTTTAAAAGCTATCAGTCAATATGCTAAAAAATTTCGGTAAAATGTTTGACTTATTTGGATCAACATTCGAATTTGAGGTTGCAAAATATTATGGTAAAAATATATTTATACCTGTCTTGCAAACAGCAGGTATTCAAAAAAAAAAATATTATTGTTGTCCAGATTAACACTGTAATTCCTCGGTTTTAGGACGACTGAATGCTTTTTTCTATATTTTATGTCTCTCATTTCAGGATGCGAATTTAAATCAAAATTTTTTGAATACGCAAAGCACAAAAAAAAGACGCAGACTGAGACTCTAAGTCGACAAATGATTCACTTCATTTGATCCGATCAAAATTAGTGATGACATCGCTTAAGTCGGAATATTTTGTTAATGCAATCTATCAATCGGGCGCCGTGAACACATTCGTTGCTAACAGCGTTTCACTACCGAAAGTATTGACTTTGACTTAAATGAGTATACATGTATAATATAATATATCAAACATAACGCTAAATCTTTTGAATATACCAGATTATCGTAATTTTTTTGTTTTATTTTATTCATCTCGCAATTACGATGTGACATTCCGGTTAATCAAAAAAGATTTGGCCCTGATTGTGTGTAAAATAACGTTAGTTTTTATTAATTTATGTTTACATCAAAATCATTTCAAATTTTTATAAACCTTTGTATTATATGTATAATACTTGAATTGAAAAAATGGTCGGATGTAAATTTACGAAATTATTGGTTTTACCGAAGTAATACTTCTTTCCTATGCTATTGAGAACTCAATAAAATGTTTTCAATCACTCAAATGAGATAATAATAATTAGGAATATGATCGCACTTAGAGAAAGTACGTACCCGAATCACGATCATTATTTTTTATCACTAACATTTTTCATTTAGCAAATCATTCAGTCACGACTGCCAACACATAAACTATATTTTCCCATTCTAACATTTATATAAGTGTACTAACTTTTATGACGGTCTTAAACTGAACTGGTATTAGGAAACACATTTGGGCAAAACAACTGATCATTATTACACTAAAAATACCGTAGGTGTAAAGATTGTTCATATTATGATTCACGTTATTTTTAGGTATTAATTGGCATGAGGTAATCAATAGCTTTAAAGGAAATCAAAGTAACAAATGTCCACTACATTGAAATATTATATCAATAACGAAAACTCATAGATTATCGCATCATCAAACCTCACTTACATAGATCACATGCATCTAAGTATATAATCCATTTTTTTTCTCTGTCAATTCATAACGTTAAATTTTTATTTCTGAAGTCTTTCATGTAAATTTTAATTCGGATAAACCCAAAACTGTTAATTGTATCGTCAAATAAGGTCATAAAATTAAACTTCTCAAACAGTATAGATAACTAATCATAAATTTAGTTTTATTATATAATAGTTATAATGTCGGCGGAAATCAAAACAGCTATCAACAATCATATCTCATTTTTTTAAAGCTCAATACTTTGAAATTCTACCATATTATAATGGAGTTCTACCTCGTAAATACCTATTCAATAATAATGTGTCTAAGTAGAAAATTAAAAGCCAATATGTTTTATCGGCATGTGCAGATTATATTAAATGTTCTAAGAATATTTTGTTCGAAATAAAATGTTCTAAAAAGCATAACCTTAATACATCTCAATCAAATAATAATCCATAGATAAATAAAAGAACAAGCCTAAATTGATATATAATTAAATAAATTATTTTGTCAAAGTACGTAATTTTATCAGTAAGTAACTCCAAATTCTTTTGTCATTTTTAGTAAGTTATGAAACATGCTGTTTTGCAAAGTTACGAGTTACGATGCTACATTAGTATTAAGAAGTTCATATCCCACAAGCCCACAATGAGAGCGGATATATTTCGAAAACCCTCAATGGCATTATAACTTCGTAATAAAAACGGTTAAGTGCAAATGCCTCATAAATTACAAAGATCAAGGCAGATTTTAAGATTAAAAACAAATTAACCGTGCTATTTGAGATCTATATTTTGATATTTATGTTGCAATATTGTACCATCATTTTAGAAGTTTTTATCGACAAATTGTATTGCCAGACCGGATCTAACATCGAATTTGTGCGACACAGATGAGCCGGTGATTTTAGGAAGATGCCAATACGAGTAATTATTTTGATTAATAATATTTTCTTTTTTCCTTAACTGGTTAAGCTTAATAATTTAATATTTAAAATTTTGTTTGTTCAAAATATCTTTAAAATGACTATCTTAGTCCATTTGATTAAAATAAACAAAAAACGTTTTATTTTTTCTTAATAAAATTTTTGTGATGTAATGTAAATGCTTTACAGCTATACTCTGAGATATTTTTTAGGCATTTTATAAGGGGTGGGTATGTATATGATTTTTTTAATAGAATATAAATTTGTATCAATGTCAATCTATTATATATTATAATAAAGTTGTTCCACTTTATTTAGAGTATCTACCCAAATTAAATTTTAATTAAATTTTTGTCTCCGTATTATATACGAGATAATAGGCAGGTATGCATAATATGACCTCAATCAACCCTTACGTAAATATGACTAGTGTATACTTAAAATAATGACCTGCCATGTACTATTATCACGTTATCTATATTATGAAAATAGTCGTTTAAAATACTTGACTATTATTGAATTACACCTTTGAACTAGATTTAAACATGTTACACAGTAGCGTACAACATGTGTTCAATACATTTAGAATGAATATTTAAGAATAATTTTCTTAAGCACGTCCGCCCACAGAGTGGCCTGTAAGTCTCAATAAATTTAGTGAGTATAATCGTTTGGCGATTAATACAAAATTTTTCATTTCTGCGAATTCGAATTATGTTGACATGAAATCTATGTACGCCTTATTTTCAACTGAATATTTAACATTCGTTTACTATATTATAAAAAAATCATCATTAGTGGTCTTTTATAAATATATGTTTAAATCGGATGTGATTTCACTCATTACAATTGCATTAATTTTATATTTACGATTAATTTACACCGACAAAATTAACATTTAATATTCAAAAATTAAATTGATTATTATAAAAAATGAAGACTTATTTACAAAAATATTTATTTATTCAATCAATCTTTGTCTCAATTTCTGAACAAACCTTAACGCCGCGACGTCTTTCAATATAACATGTAAAAATTTTCATGTTGATAAATTTGAAATGACCTGTCACGAATTTACAATTTTATTCTGTCAATATGTCATAATTTACATGTAAAACTGTCAATAAAATTTCATAAATCGAAAAGTCAAATGTCAAAAGTTTTGTCATTACTGCGTGTTGTGTAAAATTGGTAGCAATTCTGCCTGTGCATATAATTATTATCTTGAAAAGCATTATGTCAATGTAAATAATTTATTTGATAATAGATTAGCATATATTTACATATAATAGATTGGCCAAAAAAGAGCAGTATTTCATAATACTTCGCAAAGCTCTGAGATTCCATTATATTTCTTGATCAGTGGTTCGAATCTTCGATTTTATCGTTTTACATAGTTTACTTTTGTCGCTTGACTACAATGGAGTTCTATCAAGCAAACAAAAAGATAAACGAATTTCATTAAAACCAAAGTCTGACAAATTAATTTTCCCTTAACACTTAGAAATAATTTTCAATTTTATGATATGACATTGTTTTTGTTTCCTCCCAAACCCGTTGGTTGTTTTTTAAAGAGTTACGCTTGGTATCTTTTGTATTATATTTCGATTCAAAATAAAATAAAATGTAAAATATATGTTTGAAAAACTCTAGAAGGTTTATTTTATCAAACATTTATTTAATATTATTTTTTATCATTTATATGATACTATTTAACACCACTGCTTTGTTGAAATGTCATAGAAATGAGCCCTTGCGATACCATTTAGGAGATGTAATGCTGTATCGTGTCCGAAAAGCGGTCACATGTTGGCCTATAAGAATGCGTAATATGTATGTATTTGATTACAGAAGCGCAATGAAAAAATACGAACTTCTTTCATTACATTATTAAATGGTTCCATCTTACAGCCATAAATATATTAGAGGTAGATTATTGAAACAGGCTATTTTCAATTCCTAAACAAGATTTAATTATTGTCAATCTATTGTTAACAATTATATCGTTTACGTCAAACTATCTTGAGTAAAACGTGTGAACTAAAGTCAATTTTTCCAAACTCTTTCACCCTTTATTGACTTTATTAGTTGTGGTATTATTGTTTTCGTTTTCTCTAAATTAATTTATGATATCGGTTGAAGGTACTTGATGGAATTTCTATATTGAATTTGAATTCTTGAAACTTTTACGATTCCGCATGTTTTGTTTTTACAAAGCTTCAACAATACAAATTCCCCTAAATTAAATTGTTTCAATATTACTCTAAAAAAGATAATAATTATTTGAGTTTATACTATTGGTAAGCTCGCGCTAAGCCAAAACAGTATTTATGCTTTAAAGCAGCGTCCATATTCGAACCGTGTAAAAAATAAAATCGTCTTTTTTTTTAAAAAAAAATATGGATAATGCTAGATCGCCTACGTTCGTACCTGTTTTCATACTGGAAAACACGATACAGACACGAATAATCAGCACGCGTGGATAGAGTCTAGATTCAAAGCAAGATAAGTTAGATACAACCAAATGTGTTATCTCTGTACTATTGAAACCTGCATACCTATAATGGTACTAGCATACTGACCAGTGACTAGGTCGTGACCGCCGTTTCAAAAAGTGAATTCCACCAGTGGCGTTGCAAGGTTGGAAAAATGCTAAAATGATAAATGACACGCGTTGAAATTTATTTCAACATATTTTACTACACAAAAAAACAAAGATAATATATCATTTTGGAGTCTTGAAATTTTTTACGAACTGAGTAAACTTTTTTTTCGTGTCTTAATTATTTTTAAGAAAAAACAAAACTGCTGTAATTTTTAATAGCCAGTGTATTTTTCTTTTTATTTATGCGTAATAATATAAACAAAAAAGGTATTTTCTGTTTCTAAGACTGTAAAATTTTTAAACTGCTTAAAATATCCTTCAGTTACTGCATGTAATATTGAAGTTTAGCTAGCCCAATTCCATTGGAATCGCAATGATTCAATTAATTTCATTTTTATCGGTGAATCATTTTTACTGTGCATTGTTTAGATATTTTCTATCGGTTACCTGTCAAAAAAATTCTGAATTTCGTCTAAAAGACAAACCATGCATGGGTCAGGTATAGATATTCGTTTACTAAATTTTTTTTTTAGAAAATATGTATTTTTTTTATTAGTTATTAAAATTATTTTCTATTCTGATATCTTAACTTTATTTTAAATTAATAATTGAGTGTTTATATGTGAATAAAAAAGGTTAAATAAAACGTATATATAACATAACTAGTCTGCGCTATTTTCATGTTTGTTAATATTTATTATTTATAGTATGTGAGAATGTCTAATAAAATCATATAATAAAATACATCCCGTTGACATATTGTACGATCCAAAATAAATGGAACAATTTAAAATTAACGTCACGATATCGATTTAGTTTACTTATATAATTAACAATTGTCAATTAAGCAATCGCATTGTAATGTTTACGACAACTGACGACTGCGAAATAAGTCACGACTTTTTAAGAGCAAAAATCACTTTCGGGCCAATACACGACTGACATTTCAAATTTAAGGTCTGCCCCAATTAATTGACACAATGGCGTATTAAAATCAAATCACTCCATAAACGTAAAAAAAACTACTTAGCAATTTTGTAATACTAGAAGCAGACATTAAAAATTAATATCTGTGTAATGAAAATAAGCAAGCTTAGAATATTTTTCGTTCTTATACAATTACTTATTTTTCGACCAGGGCTCTACTCTATTCTATCGGCGCAAACCGGAATGGCGTAATCATTTTTGAAATCTGTCAATCGAAAATCAGTCACTGATAATTGAAGGCGTTCATAAATAAAAAAAAAAGCGATAATTTTCTAAAAATACACATCATATTTAATAAGCTGGAAGAGTTACACATTTTAGGCATTCCAAATCTCATCAAAAAAATCAAGTTTAATTACATAATAATTTTGTCGTTCAATTGGTAAACCTAGCAACTTAATTTGTGTTATATTTTAGACATAATAATTTATAAGTAATTAAACATAAATAAAAAAAAGTTTTCCAAATTTCTGTCTTGAAATGTCAGTTTTGAACGATGCCGTTTGCTAAAATTTAATGGAAAAACTTATCTAAGCGTATAACAATCCTATATCTCAATTAAAACAATAACAAAAAAAAGCCCTCAGTGCCCGACAAACTATATTTTTTTTTTTATTTATTCAAAAATATATTTGTGATGTATATACATGTACATATACACAAAAATGTAATAGTTTAATTATCGCATAATTTGACATAAATTTCGTTTATGACTGTTGGCATACTTTTCTTTCAACATATATATATATTTATATAACTCAACTTGTTGTCATATTATTTTCATTGAACGACTATGATTACCGCCAATTGCATCTGCAGATCTCTTCTTCAATCGTATAGTTAATTTATCAATCTTGTTTTACTATGCAGTCGCTGTGTTTGGCCCATTCGCTGTAGCCCTGAGTACAACACATACTCTTTTCTATACGGTTATTTTATGGTTTCAGTTTCCATATTGTTTTATTGTGCCTATGAATGTGTCACCTGTGAAACTGTAATAAATTTTTGAGACATGGTTTTTTGAATATTTTTTTTTCGTAATTAGTTTTTTTTAATTTAAGTTGATGGACAGTGAAATTGTTGTGAAGTTGATGATATCAATACACAGTGGATTATTTAAAAGTGTCCAAATTATGTGTTTGATCTGATGATAACTGATTTACAACGACAACTGTTTTATTCTATGACGGTAAGAATAATTTACGTATATATATGATGAGCGTTTATTACTCAATCTCATCATGATATCTTTGTTAGTAATGAATAAAAGATACTAAAAATCACAGACGTTCATCATGTGTGATAGGAATTCGAGTCGATTGAAAAATATAATAAATACAGCATAGAGCGTTACCACTCAGCAACGGCAACTGTCGTTAAATAATAAGTCCGGTCAATATTTTCGAAACGATATTGACAAAGCATAAATTAAAATTAATCCAAATAAAATTCCTTATTTATAATTACGACATAACGTAATCTTTTTCATCGCCACAGCGTCGGCGATCAAGATCAATACGAAAATTAAAAGTGAAGGTTTAATCTAGATAAATCATTTCCACGAGACGTCCCTGGACTGGCGACAGGTCATGTGACATATTTAGGTATTGGTATGTGACAGGTGCCCACCAGTGGCGCCTCGGGGTGGCTCTAAATAAATAAACAAACGATAATAATAAATATTGTCAAATCAATATCGGTGGATAATAAATTTGGACTGATCGAAAAATGAACAAGTGCTAATGCGCACGATTCTAACGTACGAATAGTTTTATCTGGGTCACATGACTAGAATGAATACTTTCCATGAAAATTGTATGAGTTTGATAAAGGTCCAAAAACAGAGTACCAACCTACCCGCAGATTTTCTCCACAAGCTTAACTACAATAGAAAAATACATAATATCGCACTATCAATAAATGTGATTGATATAATTTGTAATTTTTGGATATTGCTAGATTGGTGATAATTTGCACTATTTTTTATTAAATATTGTGTCTAAAACTTGGGTCAAAGAGTTTTTAATAAAAATTCTTTTAAGAAACAATAACATCAATTCTTTTTTAAATATATCCGTTTTTATTTATTTTAAAAAGAATTAACACTCAAGCCAAGCTGAAAAAATTAAATAAGCTTAATTAACCGTCATTTTAATTATTTATTTACACAATCTAAATGACCACTGAATATTTTGAAATTCCATCAAAAAATCCAGTAGAGATATCAAGTCATACCTCAAGTTTTATAAATGTACCGATATAAGATACCGTATTTCCTCGATAATGATACACATTTTTTTTCTATTTTGGTGTCTACATTTCCATTACGTATGTATGGAAAAAAATCCCGGAGACAGTATTAGAATATACTTGTAACATTAACACTTTTAGCAGCACAAAGGGAAAAGATTCTGTGGACAGGCGCAGACACTGAATCCGAAGAAGTTTTATTTTTTCAAATCATTTTTATTGAGACATGAAGACTTATTATTATATGTACAATAAAGATTAATTTTATTTTCATATAAAAATAATGGTGCGTCTTACATTCGAACACATGTGGTATTTTATATATAATATTTTAAATTACAAATTAAATATATTGGTATAATAAAAATTTATATGTAAACTTTTAGAGATTCTGCCTGGTTATCGAGTTAAAAAAAAGTTGAAGAAAGTGGTAATCGAGCTATGTTAGTTTATTTTTTAGTTAGAACAATAATTATTTTTTTAGGAAATACTTACATGTCAACAGAAGTAGAAATGATGATAGACCAGCCATTTTCGTGAGGTTCACTTTTCACTTTTGTAATATTTTAAATGTTACACTTAATATACTTATGTTTTCTTTTTACTTTATTTAGTTCGTTATAAAATTCGATGAATCTTCCTAAAATATTTTTTCAATACTTAAAAATTACTTTAAAGATGATAAAAAATTAAAGCCACAATCTTTTTTGTCTATAATACATCATCAGTAATAAGTTAAATCTCCCTAGTGAAATTATTCGGTATCAAATTATAGGAAAGTCAGTTTAAACATATTTTTGATTAAATTATTTGTACAAAACTACAATATTTACCAACAACAAAGCTTTATGTAAATGCTCAGCAGTATAAATATTTTTTTTTTAATATAGCCCCCATTTACATGTTATCAAATAATAAGAATATAATAAGAGTCATATTATTTAGAGCGTTTTTTTTTTAATATTGACAATAAATTTCCGATTCAATATTTTTTTATTATTATAGTTGAAGTTGCCACAGGAAACTCGCGTCTGAAAAGTCTTGCGGCAGATCAATAACCGGAAACAGCTGTCGATTTATTTAATATGATATTAATTTATTAGTTTTTTGACACAGCTATGAATATTTATATATTTTTTTATACTATACTTAGACCTGTATTTCAAATCAATACAAATTTACTTGGTATACAATACCACCATTTAACATTCATAGACTCAATAAGTAATTCTAGCGTAGGAACGTTTTGTAGAATTTTCATAAAGAAACGAAAATTATAGTGTCCCATTTATTTTGCTCATTTAAGTGAATGTTTTTCAAAAAGTTATAATAAAATTTACTTTGAAACGTAATTAATTCTATATTTATTGGTGACTTTATTACATTTCCATTGGATTTTTGTAAAACCTATCAATGTAGTGTAAGAATGGCAGTATTATCAAATATATATCGTAAAAAATAGAATAAAGATAGAATCTATAAACAACGTAATTAGCGATGAAACTATTTTCTTCATGACATTACAAAATAAATAATTCAATTCAAAAATATACATGTAAGATTCGGAAAGTGTTTCTCAAATATGTACAGTTGTAAAAATTCAGTTTTAATTAACAAAATATTAGAATATATGAAGTGGCTTAAAAAAATTATCATTTGCTCTAAAAAAACGTATAGCAAAAATCAGTGATGATATATCGAGTGACTTTTTGGTTTTATAAGCTATTTTTTATTCTTGCTGGTATATGCTACAGTTTGATTGAAGAAATGCAAGATTTTATTAAAGTTACAATTTCAAATTACCAGTTCTGATTTTGATGTATGATTATGTTTAAAATATATTTATAAATAACACATTTAAATACTGTTATAATGTGTAAGATTAAACTTTCACTGTTGACTATTGCTTTATGACTGATAGTTACAGTTCAAATCAAATTAGAGGCGGCTGAAAAATGTTATCCCTTCTCAAAACATCGATACTTTTCATATGTAATGCATTTTTTTGACCTTACCTGAGTATGATTTAGTCGATCTGTGCGAGTACTCGAGTAATTTAAGAGAGAACGCAAGATCTAGAAAAACTCAGGGGCGTTTGATAATTTCTCTATGCGGGGCTCGCTATTTTCAATAGACCCAAAGAGGCGCATACTACTTACTTTTATATTTTTAATACTTTGATTAAACAGATTTACAACCATGTATCGGCATTTTTGACGTCGATAAATTATTAAATATTCCCTTACTAACTTTTCTTCGTACCTATGAATTACTACTTATTTCTATGAATTCCTCAACCTAAAAAATAATATGAGAGTTGGGGGTCGCGAAGTGCTTCGTTACTGAAAATGTTTGGGAAACATTGCTTTATGGTATACTGACATATGTTATATAAAATCAAAATTACAACTCATTGTTTCTTTATAACTAAATAGCATCCGTTACATTAAATGGTTATCATTTCAGTTTTGTGACAGATTCTGATTGAAAACATAAAACAATATTCTTATATTATTTAGTTTTATAACTGAGTATTTTTTAGTGCAAAAATAATATTATATCTGGATCAAATCACTGCTACAATAAATGCTCGCTGGGTGGACGAAGCAAATCCTGTTTTAAATATAAAGAGCGGTGAATTCTTGTGTGGGGTATTTACCTATCTTTACTTAATATTTAGTGAAGAGGCGAAGATTTAAGCACAGTGACGTCTATTAATAACGAAAAATCCTACAGTTTTTTGTAAACATTCGTGTATTTGAAAAATTTTAAAAGTTTTTTATAATTTCTAAAACATCTGATTGATTAATTAATTAATTAAAATTCTAGGTTATTACTTTCACGTTTAACTGAACATGAAGTATATTTAATGGGTGATTTTCTTGTTTTCAATAAATTAGTTCATTCCAGACTTCACTGGGTAAACGAAGTTATGCTTTTTTATATTATATAATGTTAGCTTAGTGTTCCATTGATAACATACCTGGTCCGGTCTTCCGGAACCGTATTATGGATCGAGCAGTGCCCCGATTATATCATTTTGGATTACTTCAAGAATAATTCTAATACAAACTAATACTTTGTGAACTGTACTAAATTTCTTCTTGTTCTACTATGTTTCACTTACTTTGTTATAATCTATCATAAATGTGACCCAAGGTGTGGAACCAAATTGTATCATTAAATACCATTTCCGTTTCTAATTTTGAGAATGTGTAGCATGTACCGATTTAAATTATTTTTTTTGTCATCCCATTTTTAAGCTTGTAATAATCAAATCATAAATGTATTGATTATATATGATTATTATATTGAGATTGTGAAAAAAAAAAATATTTACTCGGTTTTCCAACCACTGTCTGGCAACACTAGGCCGCACAGAGCGTGCACCGTTTTTTTTTGAATAGCCTTTTAATTTAAAACAACAACAAAAACGATTGACCGACTAAATTTAAAAGCGAGTGTCAATCTTAATACAACAATTCTGATAATGAAACATGGGGCTTGTATTATATTATACCTCCTTGTCAACTCATTTTTTAGAATAACCATACGATCTTATAATTTCTAACTGCAATACGCGTTTTAAAATTAAAAATCCCTATATATGTAGTACAATATGTATTTAGAAATATTGTGTTAGTTTTTTCCCATCAAAATATATTTAAGTTCACCTGGAAAATGGATGAATTTTTTGAAATTAAATTTCTCATTAAAAAAATATCTCTTTCAAAATGAAATTAATATCTTTACGGGCTTTATGGTTTTTAGGCTCTACATTTATTTATTCAAATACTAATATTTCACATGGATTTACTCAAAATTAGTGTTAACAGCCTAATTTGTCAACCGGTGGTCCGCGGAGATTTGTGGGTGATCCAAGATGTGATATTATTTCGATAAACAATCGAATTTTATGTTGCATGTTATGGATTTTATAATTATGTTTTTTTGTTACTGTCTGTTTTAATATGCTTAAATATTGTTAAATCAGCATACGGTGTTGCAAAATTAATTGTTTTGAATAAAAAATCAATTATAAAAATATTTATTATTCATTCCAATGCGAATGGTTCGCAAAACATTTTTTGATTTTTTGGTGGTCCGCGGATGTAAAAGAAAGGTTGAGAAACTGTGGTTTACAGCAAACCGTTTTATCTATGGTACGGTCATTTTTTGATCAACATGGCCTGGCCTAGTGGTTACCATAACTTGGTAAAGAAACCTCTGATAAGGACCAGACATTACTATATTAGCTCCGTTAATGCTGTTTTACGATTTTTTGTAACGCCATGTAGTAGTTTCACCAATTTAAGCGATTCAAATTTTAAATTAAAATCTTATCGAGCCACCCTCATTCGATATTTTAAATTATACTTAGAGCCTATTGAAAACGTTATATTAATATTAGCAATAATACCAAAAAGTTTTCAGTGCTGTACTCCTAAGAACCACGAATTATCTCATAGTCTAGTAATAAATTACATGTAGATTTTGTAATATTTATAAATGGCTTAAAATTTTTCATCACAATTATGCAAAGTCAACATTGTTTTGCAGAGCCTATGTATCAAATACCAGATGTAGCCTTTTAAACAAGATTTTTGATCCATGCAAACCACTCACTGACTTAAACTTCGAACTAACTTAGATATATATTATATTAACTAATGAAGGGAAAGAAAAATAATGTTCCTTGTATATTTTTTTAAACATTTTGTTTTCTTAATATCTATAATCAATTTTTTTCAGAATTATACAGATAAAATTATCAGCTATTGCAAAATACGGGCAAAAAAGAGAAATAAAGACTAAGTTACTTTTGATGTGTTAACTGCTACTTCTTGGTGGTAAGACTATTTGTGGTGATATTTTATATAATAAATACACATTTAGGTACTATTTCCACAAAATGTTTTATGACCAGGACCGATTTCGCTCATCGAGTACAGTTGATAGTGCTCACGATGAGCGACACCGGTCCTGATTAAAAAATGTATAGTTCAAAAAATTTTAAATTCGTTTTTACTATTTAAAATAGAGACTAAATATTCATTCACTCAAAAATTTTTAATATTTAGTCGATTGAGAACACGTTTCGCAAGTTTCTCACAGTTACAACAGATAATTAATTTATTGATTGAATTGGCATTCACTTGGCAGAACTCCATTATAACACGGTGAAAAAAATAGCAATGTATTTTAGTTCTACAAAATTATTATTCTTTAAAATATAGCTGAAAGCTATTTCGGTTCACGCCATCGTCAGAACTATGCTTAAACGAACGTTTGCTATATATAGCTGTGTAGAAAAGTTACACAATACATCTTCTCTCCTGTTTTAACGACCTAGCTTGTTTCTTGCTCGCAATAAAACTAAAAATTGTAAATGAAACTAAAAAGGCGGCTATATCAATAAGTTTACATATGGCACGGAAATGGTCCATTACGGAAACAAAACGGCTCCCCGTAGCGGGTTAAGCAATGGTAATCGATATATATATTAGTTTGTTCGTTAAGAATCCTTGGTGATAGTTGATATATATTGATAATTTATTGTTGATACATTGCAAACACAAGAGCTAAATGTAAAAGATTTCTCGTGTACGTACATCTGAATGTTTCTAAATAGCCAATAATTTTATTCCTTTAACGGTTTAACAAGACTAGAATTATGATATCACTTTTTTTTAAATATAAATAATCTATAATTAAATTAATGGTCACCGTAGATATCATTGAATGATAGTTATTAAATTACAGAATGTCCATTAAGTAAATAAGGATCAGAACGGATTGTTTGTCAAGTGAGAAGGTGATAAAAAGTGGAAACACCAGACGAATAAGAAGTGGTCACATAATACCATATCAAAATTGTCTTGATGACCTTCCTGATATCCTGATACATTTGACTTTTTAAAATAAACAATCAAGCGCCAGTTCCTTTCCAAATCTGAAATAAAACCCACTAAATTTATCCCAGTCAATGTTTTTGCAATAGAGGGTATTATTGTTTTTATCTTTACTTTATTATTTCTAATTTGAATTTTTAAAAATTATGACTCCACATGCTTTATCAATAATGAATGACCCGAGTTTCACCATTTTCACCATCTTCAGGCATTCTATCAAACGGATACAACAGAACTGACAATTCTTATATAGGTTATAGTGGTTATCCAACGATGATATATAGACGAACTGAGAAAAATTATAATCATTAGGAGTAGTATTGACGTTAAAAGTAAACGATTCAAATTTAATATTGAAATTATACGAAACACGCGCAATCGATATCATAGATTTTATTTTAATATGTATGTATCCAAGCGTTCAAATCTCTCCCCAGATAAAGGATTGATTGTGAAATAAATATCTTATTATGTTTAGTTTTTACATTGAAACTATTATATTTCATCGATTCCTTGTTCATTATTATGTTTGGGTATAAAAAACATGATCGATTCTCCACACTTAATACTGGAATAAGAAGGCGATGGTGTGGTAAAATTTGTTCATCTGTTTCATCTATTATATGTATTATATATGTTGCACACAGAACAAAAAGTGGAAAATGTCTGTTTCTTCAAAATCAGGAGAGGAATATCCCCTGTACCCTTAAGTGACGTTCCTAATCTTGATGTATATATACCGCTACAACGATAAAACAGCTTAAATTATTAGTTACGATAAAATATTTAATTCTTATTTGATAAATAGTGTTAGAAAACGTCTAAACTTGCACGCAATAACTAAATTGACCAAAAAAATAACTTGATTTCCTTTGTGATTATTCTTTCGACAATTATTCAATTATATATTAATGAACGATTTTTTTTTAATTCGTATAATAATTTTTGCGTGCCTTATTGAACAAAATAAACATAGACAATCACATGCTTAATAATTATAGGGATCAGCGGCAGATTACACTTAAAATACGCGCAATTTAGAGGTCCTACTTTTTGGATACCAAAAAACAAAAACTCTTATTAAATATTATTTATATAAAATTTTCTATTGTTTTTCTTAATCAAAAATAGTTCATCATCATAAAATGCGTTCGAAAGTCAAAATCGACTAATACATTGTATGAGTTATTTATTCTAAAAAAAAATTTGTTACAGTATTTTTATTATATATTAGATCACAAAACATTAAAGAGTGTTAATCGTACAGTCAAATAAATAGTTGAAAATAGCTTTACTTTTCACCTTCTCCACTTAAATCAATAAAAATATCCTACATATGATTATTTAACTGTTGTGACGGAGAATAATAACATTATTATACCACACCGTTTAGTATAAATATCAATAACCACAAAAAAACTTGTAAATTCTCTCTTAAGTGTTCCAATCTAGAGCAATTGTTTTTTTGTCTCTTATCTAATATTACGCGACTGATTATTGGTAAGGACTTGTTAATTAACTTTTTTCAAATAAAGAAAAATAATTGTTATAATTAGGTTGCGTGGGTGTGGCTCGATGTTTCCAATTACAAAACGATTCAATGAGCTTGTTGAAATACATTCGTCGTTATAAATTGGCACCAACGCTGTACAACAGTGGTCTCCAACCTTTGACACAGAAGTGCGCTTTCCGGAATAATTTTTGCATGAATCCGCCCAAATTTGAATAAATTTCCACTATACAGCGACACTTTTTCACATTGACGCATAATTTTAGTCTGAATTTTTCAACTGAACATAAAATTAATTATCAATAAATAATTTTGATAAATTATATTTAGTGTTTAACGTTTTATAAATACAAGTCACAATTATACAGTGACACGAAAAAAGAAATGTTTTCCTCAATTTTATTTTCTTTATTCTATTTCCCTCATACTTCTTATATTCGAGAACTTTTCTTATGTTACACAAATGATCCGCTATTTCTATTTCCACGACTTTTTACGAAACTTCTACCGTGTAAATTGTTATTTACCTAGACAGTTACCCTACGTGCTAATATATATGGTAAATCTTTTATGGTAATATATTGTACCGATGGGATGTCTACAGCTTATTAATAATTAATTACCGGTTAATATGATATTGTTAATCAATTCTCAGCAATAATTTCATTGGCTATGTAGATAAATAGGTCAATTTTTTGTCAAATATCATATCACATTACTAATTCGTAATTCAACCCTTTTTTATAAAATGTGATTCATCATTCAAGAATGCAGTAATTAAGGTCATGAACTGTATTTAAAAAACAGTAACACCGCCAAATTTGAATTCTAACAGCCGGCTATTGAACCATCGACAAGACAAACGACCTTCCGGCAGAGGTCAGTTTGTCCACTATTCTAAATTTAAATTGCTTACCGAAGGGTTTCGGTATTCATTATTGTTATTTTGGTCACGACTTTGGCAGTTAATTTACTTTGCTATGTTGGTAAAAAATCGAATTCGTGCATAAATAATTTTGTCAAGATATTAGGCCATTCTCTGATGAATGAAGGCCATATCAAACTTCCTTCATCTCATGGCAAGGGTATTGAACTGAAAAGTTAATCATCGAGTGATCATCAACAGTTATTTTCGCTGACGGTCACTTACTCTATATTTCGTCATTCTAGATATTACCATTAACTTATTGAATGTAAATCATAAAGGCCGCGCAATTCATAGCATTTGACGTCAGTAGTCAAGGGCAAGTACATTATCCCAAGAATTATTGGGGAATATATGTATAGAAGATATACATGACCCAGATATTTAGAACGGCTAGTCCAATGTTAATAGTTATGAGTTATAGTATCCATATTATTAGAATATATATGTATTTTTTGTAAGCTGTCAAAAATGATATAATAACTTCAGTAACAAAATTAATCGAAAATCTTAATGCTACAGGGTATGATTCCTCATTCCAATGATTAAACAAATTATTACTTTCTATTTTTTATGATTCAGTTGAGATGACTCGAAAAATTCACATAAATTTATTTGAAATTGCATTGGTACTGTTAGTTGCATTATATCTGTATGGAACTTGGCAATCGAGCTACACATATAATGGGCTACTGTAATACTAAGAGCTAGGATAATACATACATTTATTCATCTATTGTTTTTTAAAGATTCGCCCTTACTACTTTTTATCAATAAATAATTCTCTTATGAACATGCATAATGTTAAAAAAGATATCCCAACCAATATTCAACCCGAATTTTTCAAACCGTCTTTTTTACTTACAAATATATAACAAATACTTATTGTTTCACAAGTATTTTTTGTAACTATTTTAAGAAACTCTTATAACATTCAATTTTGTATTATCCGTTCACTAGTTAAAATTTCTTGCGTCATAAATCTTGGATCCTAATTTTTCTGTTTAATATTAAAATGAGTAGTCAAAATAATACATCATCACATAAAAAAAGAAATACCCAGGAAGCAACAGTCAAACACGACTGGCTGTTAAAACTTAACCAGAAGAAAAACAACATAAATTTTGAGAATGCAAAATAGCTTGTCAATTACTGTTACTAAATTTATAATTTAAGTACTTTTAGTTCAGAATATTAACAGAAGTTATTTAATTAGTCTGGTTTTGTTACTTACTCAACTTTATTCGTTGAAGAAGATAATCACTTTCTCTACACCACAAATTTTATGATGATTAAACAAGAGGCCAGTAGAGAGCAATGAAAACTATACAGATATCCATGTCTCTAAATGATAATGCCACAATGTCGTAAACTAGACACATAATTACATTTCAATAATTTGAAGTATATTCTTATATTCTTTCCAACAGTTTTTTTATTCAGCAAGTCATTTATGGACTAAATTGAAACATGCATAAATACAATGACACATTCTCAAGGGTGAAATTTCGCAGTTATGACTTTTTTACTGACATTAAATTTAGAATAAATATAATAACGAAGACATAATATTCTATTTAATTTAAATAATCCCAGTTACTCATAACACACAAAACATGTTATCCATACATTGAACATCTTATTAACTGCAAGTCTACCATATTCTTGGCTACGTGCAACGTCCTCATGTTATTAAATATAATATTTTATAACAGGAAAATTGTTTATTTATGTTCAACTTTCCAAACAACCTATCCTACCGCAATATAATACAAATCATGTTTAATAGAAATATCAATACTATCATAATTTATTAGTGGAAATTTCAAAAAACAAATAAATAAAAATCCTTTTTTTTTAAAAATCCGTTTATTATACCGCATTTTAAATAAATTCGACAGGAATAGTTTTTATAAAATTAGAAAGAACATTCTTAATTTAAATATCGCCCTAACTTTGAAATTGTTTTGTGATACTAAAACAATAGCTTAAATAAGGGGAAGAGACTGCGGCAATACAGTTTTGTGAAATTTTAAGCATGAAAATTGAAAAAGAAACATGCTTGTATTCAATAAACAAGGTATAATTTTATTATTATGATCAAGATTATATTATTACTGTCAGTGACAAATTTAAATACAATAAAAGGTCAGTTTTGATAATAAAAGCACATTTATATATTAGCAAATGACCAAACGGAAATCATAAATACTATTTTAATGGTTTTACAAATATGCCTCACAGATCAATGGAGGTGGATATATTTAAAGTACGCGTGACCTCTACGTTTTTACAGTTACTTTACAAAATAATGAGAAAGGAACATTTATTTCATCCGTAAAACAACTAAAGAATTCCAAATGCCAGCATCCATTATTGTCTGAGACGAGTCTGTTAGCTCTCTATTTGGAAAGGTCGTCTGGAGGGTGAACGTTCTCAGCTGGTATGAAGGCACAGCACTGTGAATATAATGAGTGATAGTTGAGGAAATAATATTGATTAATTACAACAAACATCTTCATGTCATTCATAATATGCTTTGCGACAAAACACAGATTTTACTTTGATGAATAATCTTCTACAAAGAATATAGTAACCCAAAAAATATCTAATCAACATCATTCAAAATACCATGAAATTCATCTCTCTGCAGTTCATCACATCACAGTTTGCAAAACTTTGGAGTTCTGTGGCCTGTGATCAATTAAAACATGGATAGATTGACCCAAGTGTCACGCTTCATTGAATCGAACAATTCAATGAAGCATGAATATGTTAAAACTTTTTTGATTATTTTGAATACAAGTATTTGTTGAACAATACAGCATGAACGAAGAACCAGGCTAATATTTAGAAGAGGCTTAAAACAGCAATCGTTTAAAAAATGAGCAAGTTGGCTGATTCTTCTCTTTTTTTTATATAATATGATAATGATAGATCAGTTGATAATGCTCGCGATGAGCGAAACCGGTCCTGATCAAAAAATACATTGTGGAAATAAATACTAAAAAATGTGTTTTTATTATTTAAAATATCATGCCTTTCCATCAAGAAGTGACAGTTAACACCTAAAAAGTGATTCTTCTTTGTTTGAAATACCTTACTCCTCTCTCATAAGACACATGCATTGTTGTTAAAACATTTATTTATCCCAAAATGATGGATGTGAAAAGGATACGCCACAATATATTCTCGTAGGTTGGCAACAGTATGAGTCGCATTAAATCTCCCAACAATACGGGAGCCATCCGCCAACCGAATCTGAAAATGTAATATCAATACAAAATTTAGAAACATTTGCCTCCTTTTTTAAATAGAGCACAAAAATATTTTACATTAGAAAATCCAATTCAAGCTTTATCTATCAATACATTCAAACATAATAATCTGAATGTGTTTTTTTTTCTTCAATATATTCATATGAGTAATGACATACTTGAATAGTGCAAACAGGTTCGCTTTCATTAAGTTGGAGGGAGCTCTGAGCAGTTCTTTGGTTGGCCTCTTGATCTGTTGTACCAGCAACTTGAGGAACTGTTGATCCAATAGTTGTGGGTGCAGGGCTAGACACATTTAAACAAATACAATGTAGGGGTATCATATTTTTAGCATGGTAATTTATTTAATTATTATGACAATCAATCAAATACCATTATTTAATTTGTTGAGTATAGAAAGGTAAAGGGATATATACCGCACCGCACTGACGACTTTTGCATATCAATAATATTATTATCATATATATTTTACAAATAGTATGTAACATATTAATTTTCTAATAAATTACCTTCCCAACATTTGCCCTTTCCCTTGGAATGGTTTTGAAGCAACACTAATTTTTGTAAACTCTTCATGTCTTTTGTCTTCCATTGTAAGATACATTTCGGGTCCTCTTCTAATTTCTGGGGGGATTTCACTAAAATATGACAAAATCAATCGAATTTAAATATGCGCACATACAATATGCTCAGCCTTAATTGATTGATGGAATTTAAACAAGACACTTCCATCTTTAGACACTTCCATACAGAAAAAAACAAAATATTTTTTAAAAAATTATCAATTTTAACTGAAAATCACAATTTAATTCATAAAATGTATTTTGCATTACAGGCAATAATTGCCAATGCACCTGCTATCTGGAAATATTTGAATAAGATTAACACAATGACTTTGTTGAAAATCAACTCCAAGTAAAAACAAAACATTGCCAGTATACACGTCTAAAACACTGATGTTAAATTAAAAAATGTAAATTTCATATTGATGTCATCGGGATTCGAGTCCAGAAACATTTGATTGCTAGAGTAAAGATTTTACCACTATTCCATGCAAAATGATTTGATAATGATAGAGAAATATTTAGAGTTTTTCATAAAAACATGTGTTACCCTCTTCGCACATGATCTAAAAATTCTGCATTAGCTGGATCGGTATAGAGTCTCAATTCTCCGCCATCCAAACTGAAACCGTTTTGCCACAGACGGAGTACAACAACTTGTTCCTAAAATAAAAAAACAACGCTTAAAATTTTTTGTTTTTAATTTTTATCCTTTGAAATTGGGGATTAAATATACAAGACTATTATTCGTATTCTATCATTATCATGATTAAAAAATCGATTGCAATTGTAATAAACAAATTTCAAACTAATGATGATTTGTGAACAAATAGAAATTTTTACTCCCACATTCATAGAGATTAAGAATTCTTATTATACATCGAATATCTTACCGGTTCTGGCTTTTTGTTTCTATCAGACCTTTTGGAGTTTACGGTGGTAGTGTCGTCAGGTGTCGCACCTTTAAAAAAGCAAATAAATAGTTGTTTGTATGGATTAAAACTAGAATCTCACACAATCAGAAATACAATACAATACTAATACAGTACCTAATTTGTATCCAGTTCCAGAAAATGAAGCAGAACCGCCGGCTTCATCGCCTCCGGAATTCATTAGTACCGCTCCCTGTCTAGAAAATAATTACATCAGTTATAGTGATATGTTTACAATATTTTTGAAGAACATATATTTTTGTTCAATCATATCATACCTAATTAAAAAAAAATAACTCTCCAATTTATCGAGGAATTTATAATAAAAAAATTCTGTTTTCTATTTTGCCATCTGATTGATACAATTAAATACATGTTTAAAAGATTTTTTTTCTTATTGTTATCATGCTAAATCTTTAACTGTTACATTGGTATATTTTTTGCTCCTATCAAACAGAATGGTGTCCCAGATAGCTGAAGCGAATTCATATAATTTTTGTAAGTTATTTTCATTAACTCATTGATTACGGGATGCACAAATTTGTGCTTTTCAAAAAATTTCTGTTGCGGCGGGGTGCACATATTTGTGCGTTTCGGCACATTCAACTTCATATATAAAAAACAAATGTTTAAGCTTCATATTTCTTATCGATTTGTTTTTGCTGTGTCGTGGGAAGATGTCACTAAAAGCCCACAATTTTTATCGATCCTTCACTGGATCAAAAAACGACTAAAAATCGTCCTGTTTCGTAGGTAGCATTTCAATATTCTTTTCTGACAATCATACAAATCAGTCTAAAACAAAGACGACAGATGGTGATGTTTTTTTTATATAGAATAATACAGTATTCCCCTTTGTTCAAAAATTACATAAAATACTAATTTCATGGCCTTCGATATTAGTCCTTTGACACCGATGAAGACATCACGTCAAGTGCGGACCCGATACATATCATTTTTTATGTGCCGCGTATTTCGTTCTCCAGCGGTTGTTTAACCGTGTTACATTCGACTTTATCGTAATATATTATATCCAGTGTATTTTGGTTTTTTTGATACGCGCTCCACAGTTTGATGTTTGCTGACGTTATTAGGTTGAGTAATTAATTGCGCAATGCGTGGCAGTCTCGCCTGCTGCAACTCATAGTTTTTGAACAAACATATCCATAATCAATGAGTTAACATTAGTCCCAAGCAGCCGTTATTCTAATTAACTGATGTGACGATTGAGTGTAGTCAACTGTACACAAAAAAGAGATTTATTTATAATTTAAGATTCAGGCATTGAGCACACAAATGATAAAAAGATATTCAGACATAGAGCTTGATGATGACTGAAAGAATACTCCACAAGTTTTTTCACTTACTCTCTAACACTTCGGAACATATCAGCCACAATATTATTTTTATTCTTCCCAGGGGGGCCTAAAATTTGCTGACCGCTCCGCTCAGATCCTCCTGCATAAAATGCTTCTCCTAAAAATTACAGAACGAATTATAAACAACATTATTATCATATTAATATTCAACTGTGTAGGAATTTTCAGAAGAAACTGTGATTCTGAATTACATGAGCTAACTTATTCATCAAGCGATAATTTTTAAGGAAGTTTGTGGAGTATACTTTTGTCTGAAAATAACGAGCAGACTTTATTTTTTTCTCCCAATAAGTAAAATCCCCCCTTAATACTGCAGCTTTTGAATAAAACACTTTTTACCACTGCCAACATTTATTGTAACCACGTTTACATATTGTCTATCATCTCACTTCAAAATTTATTATTTAGGTAATAAATTATTTAGGTATTGAAATACAAATGAGAGACTTATCGACATTTTCAGATTATTTTGTTGAACATATAAAAAAAATAACATCTTTTCTTTTCTATTATTTTTATTAATCCATAGCTCAAGAAAGTATTTTTTTTATTGAACGCGGGAAAAATTAAAGTTACTCTCTAAAACAAGTTTGCGATAAACAATAACTGTTAAAAAAATACCTTCTTCTTCATCACTAGAGCTTGATTGGTTAAGACTCTGCAATGTGGCAAATCTACTTGTAGACTTTTTCTTTGTTTTTTCTTTTTTATGCATTCGACTCGCTGGTATAGGTACATCATTATCGTCCAAGAGCTCAGGGTCACTGTCTGACTTATTTGTAGGTTCTGCTACTGATGATGATCCTCTATTAGGGAGATTTAGATCACCTGGTCCATCATTCTCAAAGAAACTGAAGAGTGCCACCTAAAAAATGATTAAAAATCATTAAATTGTTTATATTAATGAAGCCATATAACTATAAAAGCACCAGGTAGCTTGAGATATTAGTTAACAATTGACCCTATACTTACCTGTTCTTCCAAATAAGGGAGATCGCACAAAGATGAGCACAGTTAATACATTTATATATATTATTGACAGTCATGTAACTAACTTTCATTAGAATACTTCTCTGTCAGCAAGGTGGAAAAAAAAAATTTCAGTGCACTTTTTGAATGGACAACTAGTACTAGTACAAGGATTCACATCATAAGATATATTTTATCAGTTCTACCACTTCTCTACCAGTTGTTTCGATGGAATAGACCCCAAATATACTTCTCAAGCTTGAACAGTATTTTTTACCATTAAAAAGCAAAGGTTTATCAACACCCGAAATTCTGATTCCGTTGTTTTGAAAATTATACAAGTAGCATCATTAATACCACAGAATGTCATGAAATTTTGAATATATCATTTGAAGGTTGATACTATCTAAAAATCATATGAATTTATCAATAGTGGGCTATCTGTGTCATCTTACAAACTCGTTGAAAAGTTAATCGAAGCTAAAAATTTATAATCAGACGACCTTTTCCCCCAGTGAAAAACTAAAATCACGTTCCCATATGCAATGTTATGTTTTGAATAATAGTAGCAAACTGATCATAGTATATAGCCAAAATAAATTTCATAAGACCACTGAATCTGTAATCATTTGTTCATTATCTTATCGTACTTAGTAATGATTTTAATCATGACGATGTTGTTTTTAGTTAATAAAACAAATAAGCCAAATGGTACTTTTGATATAAAATTCTACATAGTAATCATTTTTCGGGGATTTTAATAGATAGTATTCTAAAAACTTTGTAAATCTCTGGAAACATTTTGTGTAACTTCCAATATTTGATCTTCGGTATAATAAGCGACTGATTATGTAGTGCTGCTTGCCAGCATTAATGCCAATTAAATAACATTACATCGCTCAATAAATGTGCATTTTTATTGGTAAATAGTCCTTACATCCAATTCCCAAGCTGCAGACTCCAGAAAAAATGTAGCGCGGTGTCCATCTACTCCCGTAACATCACTAAATTGTTTAACCAACGCTGCGTGGTTATCCGACATTTTAAATACTTAAGTTAATTTGTTCTATTATTGTAGATTTAAGTTGATGCTTTACTTTCAATCAACTCGTTATTAAAATACAAAACTGAAAACGTCAACCTCACGAGCAACCTCAAAATGTATTTTAGTTGTCATGTTGTTGTTTCATTTATTCTAATTTATGGCTATTGAGTATTCAGAAAATAAGTCGTATAGAAATCTGACAGTTGAAAACCTTATAAAATAGGGTTAGTCAAGTGTAAGGGATACATACCATTTTCATAAAACTATTAATCTGTAATTAAATTATTATCATTAGTAACATAAAATAATTGTTTAGATTTATACAATGAACCCGCAGATGTTGAATTGTATTATGCACATGCATAGTAATAATAAAATTATTACAACAATTGTAGAGGCAAAATAAAGTTTGCGTATTATAAAAAGTTACTTGGAAAAATTAATTGTATTGAATTATAGTGTTCAAAATTGGAAATGCATTTTTGTACTTTTTACAATTCATAATTAGTTTGCTCAAAAAAAATCTACTAACAAGTTTTTAAAAAAATGAAAACAACTGAATTTCAGATAGTATTCAATTCACTTTAAAAAATGGCAAAGGTCAAAATAATTAAAAAATTACCTACTGAAGTACAATCTTTATTAAGATCAACTATAAATATTTATTCATATTCACAATGTGTCACTGAATTGGTAAAATTTATAAATTTTAATAAGTTTCATGTATCTTAAAACAAAGTATATCGCATCTAAGGTCACAGTCTAGTAATGTTTAAAAAAAAATAGTACAAAAATTCTTATTTATATTCATTAGTAAGCAGATTACTGATTTTTTAAAAGTATTTTTAAGCTTTACAATAATAATTACATTATTTGTATTTAATACAGATATTAAATAGCTTAGATGCAAATGCTACATCAATTGCAGTAAGAGTTGACTTAATCAACTATAAAATACAAGTGGTCGATAATGGAGATGGCATTTTAAGAACTGATTTAGAATCGGTGGGAAAAAGATATATGACAAGTAAATGTAAATCACTCATTGACTTAAATGAAAATCTGAACAAATATGGATTCAGAGGAGAAGCATTGGCAAGTATAGTTGCCATGTCAGAAAGTGTATCCATTGTTAGTCGTCACAAAGAAACACAAGAAACCTTCAAGAAAGACTTTCTGAATGGTGCAACAGAAGGTAAAGCACATAATGGTGATGTCGAGAGTAGTAAAGCCAGACCATCCCATGGAACAACCGTAAGAATATGACAAATAATACACTTTAGGATATTTCATATATGGACTTTAGATAGCATAAAACTAAAATGAATCAAATCACTCATAGAGAAGTAGTATTAAATTTTTCATATATTTTGGTTTAATGAATACCAACATAAGATAATAGAATATTTTAAACATTTTTTATTAAACTTTATCTTACTTCTTTTAGATCACCATCACCAATTTTATGTACAACCTACGTGTTAGACAGAAAAGAATAGATATGGTTTTAGACATGGAGGAAATTAGAATGGCAATAGAATCTATTGCCCTGATACATTATCAAGTATCGCTTAGTCTCCGGGATGATTCGGATGGAATACTTGTTTTCAAAAGCCACAAAAGTAAGTCATTAAAGGAAGCATTCATATCTCTATTAGACAATAGAGTTGGACAATCAATAAGGCAAATCACTATCTCCAAAGAAAAATACTCTATCGATATACACATTGCCAAAGATGGACATATTTCTAAGAGTTTACAATTCGTATACATAAACAAGAGACATGTTAAAAAGTCTATTGTTGAAAAAGTATTTAACAATTTGCTATTGAGGAAAACTTACACAATGAAGGAGGAAAATAACAAGAGGATTGACTTTGAAAAGACTTTGAAGGTTTGAAACTTACTTCATAATAATATTTAATTGAATATGCTTAATGAATTTTGGTTTTTTTTTTAACCCTTTATACGACATCTAGAAAAAAGTAGTACATACATATATCACCGACATTTAAATCTTTATTCCATATGATTTTGTCTAAATAATGAGTTTTATAACATTTATACGTTTGTGATAACATACTTTGATATGTATGCCTACCACTCAATGTATGGTTGGCCTGTAATTTTCATATTGTTGTAAACATAATGATGGTAGTCTCAAATACCACAGTTCGGTAATGCAAATTCAGACTTTAAATAAAAGACAGAAATAAAGACTTTGTTTATCAATTTGTGTTGGGATTGTTCTATAATACAATGTTTTATCATTTACATAAAAATAATAGTACATTTTCAACAAACTAGTGGTAATACATACATTTAAGTAATTGATGGTTAAAAAATAATTCCAATTCTCAAATTGTGTGTGCACATTCAAACCTATACATCTCGTTTGTATTTCATCTTTTTACACCAGAATTTTTTGCATAATTATTTTTATAGTGTCTCTTTTATTAATCAAATTTCAATAATCAAATGGCACTACCACATAATATTAATTATTGAATGGTGTGAGTTATTGTTTACAATATATTATTATTTTATAAGATGTTTTTAGAACAATCCGTGGTCCAGAATACAACATAATGTAGAAACAAAAAAATTTCCAGTGTTTGTGGTAAACCTGTCATGTCCTTACTCTTCATATGATGTTACATTTCTACCAGACAAATCATTGATAGAATTCAAAAATTGGGATAAAATTTTGAAAATGATCAATGTGCTGATTGCGGAAATTGTAGAACTAGAACTTGGAATGTTACACAATGATACAAATGTCGAAAAGTGTTTTGTGGAAGATAAGAAGGAAAAAATTGATACCCCTGTTGACAAATTATACCTGAAAACTATTGTGGAGAAGGCATTTAAAAATTCGCATGAAAAATTTGGCCCTTCTCAATTACAAAATGCAATCAAAGGTTTGTTGAACTAATATCAACTGACGTAAAGTATCAATAAAGCTTATTCAGTGAGAAATCCAAATGCATGCATACCTTTCTGACAAAAATTATAAAAATAAATGACTGAACCAAATAGATAAGAAAGAACTGTGCAATAAAATATATAGTTAGTTTTCATGTGCTATGAATATGAAAAATAAACATTATTGAATTATTTTTTTTTTCAATATTTTATGATCACATTACTCTTTTTCTAAGGTACCAAATTTAACATTGAAATTAACTTACAAAATTTGTTTGGTTGTGATCATATAAATTTATAGGAGAGCTAAAATCTAACCTGCAAATCTAGCAACTGGCAGGATTCAATTAATCAATGAATACTTTACTCAGTTGCAAAATCATGTGTTTAAACATGTACAAAAAAAATGCTACATCTCTTCTCAACACTAATGAAGTTTCCATTTCAGCAAATTTCATTACATATTGTATAAAAAAATTGCGTAAAGCAAACCATACTCTAATATAATCTGATAAATTGGTTCCAAAAATCAAAATATTGAATAAAAAGAAAAACAATTAAAATTTGTTCTTCAAATTCACACATTTTTTTTTTTATACATATATTATATATTTCTTTGTGGATTATAAAAATACAATAAGAAGCAAATACAAATAATTGTAATGACTTATAGGAGTTGTTCACTACTGTCGCTGTTGACTTGTAAATATGAACGTTTGCGATTTATTTGAGGGAAGATTTTGACATAATTTTACATGAATTTAAGTTTCTTTGAAAAAACGACGAGTACTTTTGTCGTGTAAAAAAAGTAAAGGTGCTGTCCAAAAATATTGCATAAAATTGAAATCATGCAGAGTACTGGATGTACTATTTCCACAATATATTTGATCATAACTGTTCATCAGTTGATAATGCTGGCGATGAGCGAAACTGGTTCCGATCATCAAATATATTGTGAAAATAGTAGTAAAAATTGTGTTGTGATTTTTTAAAATATCATGCTTTTCCATCAAGAATGGGCAGCTAATCCTTTAATAGTGAAATATAATATTGAGTGTATACCCAATATATTGAAAATCATCCATAAAACTGTAATAAGAGTTTACATTATATATTATAATTTTAATTGCACATGCTTTGGAATGAGTGATCACATACTTTTTTAACAAATTTTCTATCAATTATCAAGCACTTTTAAATGTAGGAATTTATTAGAAATAACCTTTTGGGTGGACATTTTCTTTTTTTCATCTTTATAAACAATTTTCCATTGTAATATAAATACAATATTAATTCTAACAGGACAACATATTTTCATTTTTGATTAGGTATACCTGCTAAGCGCAAAAGAAAAAAAAGTCTCGATAAAGATCAATCAACATTAACTACCAAAAGAAAAATTGGAACAGTTTCAAAAATGACAAACACTAATAAAGTTTCTGATAAGACATTAGATGAATTCAATCGTAACAAAAGACGCATCAAAAAAATTAGTCAAGAGACACTGAACTGTGTTCATTATTCTAAGCAAACTCTACCTCCTTTAAATGATAAATTAGTCACAATGACTCAAAAGAAATCGCCCAGTAAAAGTGAATTGCAAATATTTAATACAAATGAAAAAGAAACCTCGCTCATTGTTTCAGAGAAAAATATAGATGACGTGACTAAATCAATGACATTAGAACTATCTGCCAAATATAACTGCAATACCGCAGTCAAAAGATTCAATGATATAAACATTAAATTGAATAAACTTGAGAGCCAAATAAAGGCTCATTTACCAGTGAGTAAAACTAATAAAAAAGAATCCATCAGCAGTACAAATATTGACAGGAAAAATGTAAATGGTCATTTTTCTCCAAAAAACGTATCTAAAAGTCTACTCAAGCATTACATGATAAAAAAACCATTTGTAAAAATTAAATATACATCAAGTGAGTTGAAAAAATATAAAATTGATAAATATATTCAAGCTAACAAATCAAACCAACTGAATGAAATTGTACATCGCACAAATGTAGAGTACACATTTATGGTGCCTGAGAATTTTCATCTGACTAAAAAGGCATCCAAAGATAATTTTAGTCGAACATCAGATTTTGCCAAAACCATCATTGATAAGAATTCGTGTCAGAAGCTACAGAACGTTGTAGTTAATACTAAAGAAAACAGTTTTTATTCTCTGAATAAATATTTAATGGAGGATAATTTTCTGCTTTCCCTTGACAGCCATAAAAACTATTCAAAAACAATTAGAAGTATTTCACAAAATATCATACAAATGAAGAAAATTATCAATAAAAAAGATTGTTCCGTGCAAACTGAGTTTGAGTTAAAAGATTTTCCATCATTAAATTGGAATGGATTAATATGTGATGCGAACGTGACTCGTGAGGACTATCCAAATGATAAAATGAAAAGTATTTTGCGTTATTGTAAAACTGGAAATACCAACATCAAGAGCTTCAGTCCAAGTCACTCGTTTGATATTTTTTTGAATAAAAATCATAAAGAAATTGCATCGGAAAGAAAGTCACAAATAATTGAGTTTCGCAGCGGATCGAGTGAGACTGATACTCAACAAAAAAAAATATTTTGTGCATTGTGCACAAAAAAGTTATTGAAAGATGACTGTGACATTACACAGCAAACTTTGAAACAAAAATGGGACTTAACAAATAATTTCCAACAATCACAAAATAGTAATCGTGATATAGATATTATTTTTCGTTCCAATGACAGCATAATTAAGGAAACTAATACAAACAATGACTATATTTTGTGCAATGGAAAATTTTCAAGCTTGCAAAATAGTTGCTTGTCATTGAATAATTGCTGTGATAAGCAATGTGAGCACCTTAATGAAGAAATCGAGGAAACAAACAACTGTCGGAATTTAACCATCAATGATTCTAATTTAATAGATTGTTCAATACCTTCGAGCAATTCAGAAAAATTTAACATGGCTAAAGATTACCATGATGTATCGGTTGAAAGCTGGCATAAAATCAAAGGATCAAATCTTGATGATTATTCGAATAGCCATCATTCATTTTCTGAAATGTTAGAAAAACAAAAAAAAAAAAAAAAATCAAAGACTCATGTAAAAGATTCATATACAAATGACAGTCATAGGAATATGGAAATAATGCGTGTATTTAAAAGCAGTGTTGAAAAAGTCAATAACTCTCTAGGCTCATCGTTGGAAAGTTGTTTCAAGTATTCAATGAATACCGCTGAAGGAGGGTTGGATATACTTAAATTTTCTTCAGGCTCAAAAACACAAGACAGTAATATTGGACAAAGTAATCTATCAGAAAACAAATTTCTTTGTACAGAAATTATTCCAAGTGGAGGACAAGATCCTTCTTATTCTAGTACTGGCAACAAATTTGAAATCAGAAATCAACTTGTTGAAGATAAGAATAATACTTCACATTTTGAAGCTCTACCAATGCCTAATTGCTGGACAATTAAGACAGACTCCTTTGGTAAGGTTATATATCTCAATGATAAAACTGGAATGACGCTATCTGACAACCAGATCACAGACGAGGCTTCTTCTTATAGAATATTCAAACGACCATGGTTTGTTCCCAAAGGTAATTTTACGTCAACATTCCTAGACTGTGCCTGGCTTGCCATATTTAACAGCCCTTAAATATCTAGAAATTACCATAAGTATCTGTTGTACATTAGAAGTTAGCACAATAATGTATTTAGACCGAATCTATTAAATAAAGTATGAAGGCATGCATATCATGCAAACATCAAAACCGTGAAAAAAAAAACCTTAACAGGGTGGGGGGGAATATGAAAGAATCTATTTGGAGACTAAAACCCTCAACTGCCAAACCGGATAGGAATAAGCCCCAATCAGCTATAGCAATCAAATACAACATTTCTGAAACATTTTAGAATAAATCTTATATTGTGGAATTCTTTCAGGTATGTCTCCAATACTGAATTTACCCGACGACAACAAAGTAAACGAAAGTAGGAAAAAGGATAAATTAAAAACCAAAAACAAAGCTGATGAGTTGTATAAAATAAAATGGATTGAACCCTGTTTTTATGAGGTTTTATAATCCTATATTTACTAACTAAAATAAAATTAAACTTACACGAAAATTATGTCAGCTCTTTAAGTATTTATTGTGTCATTTATCATTATCTGCCAACCTCTTATTTGTTTTATTATTATTTCTTCAGATATGAACACTTAGCAGTGACTTGTGATAGTATCATTATTTTTACTTATATATAATAATAATTATGTAAAAATACATAATCAAAATTGAGCATAAAAATTTATTTCTATTCAACTCCTTTCGTAGAATCAATGTCAATAGACAAAAGCATGAATGCAGATAGATGCAATTGAAATCTAAGGTCAAATTAGTTTATTTCATTTTTCAAATATGTTTTAATATCCTAAAAAAAATATTCACTGACAGTGTGGTGTTACAGTAATTGTTATTTGGGAACGCTATCATAACATGAACGATATATTTTTTTACCAGATTTGGATGATTTGGGCTTGATCAACAAGTGTTTTCAATAAGTTGGTGCAACTGAATAGAGCCAATGTAACAATAGATTTTCTATTTAGTAAACCCTTCAATATAATACATGAACATTCTATATAAAAATTAATATAATCTTCTCAAATGAAAAAATATTTTATACATGGCATATATGTAAGGTTACTTTTGAAAATAGACAAAAAAGGGCCAATTCATCAAATAATAACTCATTAATCATAAATTATTTTTCAGAATATATATGCAGACTTTCTAAGTGAAGTAGATAAACATTCAACCATATGTCCATCAGCTGTATATGATTCATCCACATTTCTTGGAAATAAATCAACTGCAACATCAAAGACTATGGTATTTGATAGAGATGTGTTAAAAAATATAAAGGTATTCAAACTGAAAAAAATATACACTCGATATAAAATAAAAATTGATAACTTTTTTCTCTCGTAGGTTCAATCCCAAATTTAAGGTATTTACTATCGTTAATTCTTGGTAGAAAAACATTGTATTCTAAAAATCAAACATGAATTGAATTATACTTGTTTCACATGTTTTATACTTTATTTGTAACAGGTCATCAATCAAGTTGACAAAAAATTTATAGCTGCCATCGTCACCGAGACAGATGCAATTTCTAAGTATTTAATTCTTTTTGATCAGCATGCTGTGGATGAGAGGGTGCGTCTAGAAATTCTTCTGAAGGGTTAGTAAAACTATAATGATATAGCAGTAATAATGTAGGTGTACAGGTATAGTGATTATGCTGTTTGTCAATGTTCTCAGTCAAAAAAAATTAAAACAATTTTTACTACATACAATATTTTGATACTTTTTCATGCAGTCGATGACTCCTAAATAATGTAATAATAAAACAAAAGTTGATATTCCCTATCATTATTATTTTCATAAAATAATTAACCACTTATTTCCAAATCCTAATTTAGAGTGGATAATTATATCCTATGCAGTTAACTGAGCATGCACAGAATTAAATTAAATCGGGACAAACACCCAAAATAATATTGAATTGATAAAATTGATATTTACTGTGTCAGAACTCGCTGTCAGAACTTTTGATCACTTATCGGAGCTTTTACATGTAGGGTAGGGAGACTTTTTATAGGATATTCTTTAGGGTAACTTAAGTAAATATTTATTTCATAGTACACCTCAAACTCATGCATTAACTCTCCTAAACTTCTCAAAAAAATCTTAATATAATATTTATGGGCTAGATAAATCGGAGGTTGTAGAAGAAATATGATTAATATAAATAAAAATTAAAAAAGCTGATGATTACTGACATTCTGACAAGAAATTCATATGGAAATGTATTGTCTGTGAAAGAGATTAAATCCATATTAGGTTTTCAGAATATAGAGAAAAAAATCACAAATGGAAACATGTTTCATCGACCAATGAGATAAAAATACGATTGTCATCTTCTGAATGCACAAGTCTAATGGAACACAGACGCAGTTTTGAAAATTTGGGATTAATATTTGACTACAATGAGTGCGAATTGAATATAAAGGCTTTCCCTGCCTGTTTTGCAACCAAAGAACTGATCTTGGTAACACAAAATTATTTCTTTTGTATGATCTTAACAACCAAAGAACTGATCTTGGTAACACAAAATTATTTCTTTTGTATGATCTTAAGCTGCGACCTAATGTTGTCAACAATGACACAACAATTACAACAAGTTAAATCTATATATGAGAGATGGAGGAGACCTGAAGAGCTCTGATGCTGACGCGTCATAGATCTTAACGCTCCATGAATTTGATATCCCAAAAAAAAAAAAAAAAACATGAAGGACACAGATTTGGCATTATTTTTACATATTGGAAATACATAGATATTAATACCCTTTTTTCTATTTTTAGGATGACAATGCTTTGAATAGTTTGATTGTGAAATTGATAAGAGACGAAATTGAAGTTTTAAAAACAACTCGAGGGACAAGTTTAATTCCGGTTGTCATATATCATACAGTTAGCTCTGAGGTTTATCATATTTTTTTAAGTAAACATGAATTGTCACACCGTTTGAGTTAGATAAACATTGAAATAGACTGTTTAAGGTGAAACCAAACAGTTTACTTAAATGGGATATACGACAATTTTTTTTACAGACAAAATGTTAATAACCAAATACCTACAAGACAAAATTGTTAATTAACCCTTTGTACTCGTTTTTTTGGGTGAGGGTAGCCTCAACTCAATCAATTTCACGCATTTTCCAGGATTCATAATCAAAAGTTAAACTGAAAATAAATCGTATTTTCTACGGATTTTTGTTCAACAAAAAACTTACTCAGCGTGCATAAGACTGTTTTTTAGTATTTTTATAGAAATACAATCGTAAAAAGTTTTTAATTTCTATTTTACGAAAGTTTTAATCTGAGTACATGAATTTTAAGCATGATATTTTTAAAAGCCTTAAAAACATCATAGATAAAGAGTTTTTTGAAAATTTATTTATTAATGTGTTTTCACTTGAAACTGAAAACAGACATGCGCATGCACATACGCTTTCAGTGTTCAAATTCGAAACGAAAATCGAACCTCGTCTTTTGCTTTAAAATATCTATTCAAATTAAACATTTTCATACGAATTATAATCATATGGTAGAGAAAATATTATCTGCACGATATATATAATATGATAAACAGCAATAAAAATCAATAAAATGTGGTACATAGAAAATATTCAAGCTTAAAGTTTTCGTTCCCCAGTGGGGACATACGAGTAGAACGCTTTTCTTGTTTGGTTCCCCAGAGGGGACATACGAGTGGAAAGGGTTAATAATAATAACAGTAAAAAAAAATTGTGTGAACAATTTGAATAATAAACATTTTGACAGCAAACCATTTATTGTGCAAACATTTTCTTGCGTTAATATTTTAACTGTAAAATTTTTGTCTCAGACATTTTGGCTTTTGACCATTTTTCATCACACCCTTAAAATATAATCATAGTTATTATTTAACATCAAATTTCTAAGTGGTTTTGAAATTTATAAGTACAATACAAGTATTTCATTTCACCTCAGGCTTGCCGTGGTGCCATAAAATTTGGAATGAGTCTGACAAGACATAAATGTGAGAAAATGATCGAATCTTTGGCAAACTGCAATGTTCCTTTTCAGTGTGCTCATGGTAGGCCAGCGATGATTGTTTTGACAAATCTGAACCAGTTTCAGGACCACAAGGTATTATCAATTACTTAATTCATGTGTCAAAAAATAGCTAATTAATTAATACCAAATCACACATGTTAAAATACTTTATTTTTCAGTTGCTCAAAGTGAATTTTAAAACTTTAAGTCTTAAAGTTTCTAAGAAACAGTAATTATTACCCAAACTGGACTTCAGATTCAATGACTTGGTTCATATAGATTTGATATGCTTACAAAAATTTTCTTCCAAATACCAGTTCCGCATCTCTTCATTTATTCACATAACAGAAAAGTGCCTGATCTATAAATATTTGCATAAAACATTAATTTTTTAACTTTATAACTTCCAATGTAACAACTACCTAAAATCATTAAAAAAAATCAAAAAAAATATCCTTAAATTGCATTTTAACTATTTTCTTTCTGCAGGATGATAGCGAATATATGCAAAGAATCCCAGAGACCGATCTGTGGGCCCCAGTGTTTTAAAGACATTTCAAGGGCTAAAAGATTTTTTATTTACTATTGATAAAATTTGTTAAGACTTTCACTTAATCACATTTTCAAAATCTGGAGATAATTAGATGTTTTTTTTCTAATAATATGAAGTATTCTATTGCATGTCCAAGAAAGCATATGGCAGCAATTGGTTGTGCAATATAAAGTGAGCCCAGAGTGCATTTCGATTGCATTATAAGCAAACGCTACACCTGCTACACAATATTTGCATATGTATAATATTTTCTGTCCTGCTTTAACCGATTTGCATTTAGTATTAACAAATAATTTTCAGTGTTACATCAACATCCATTGCTCCCAATTATAATAATATAATCGTATTACGCTTATTATGTGTATTCTTTTTTTATATCCTTTTCAATTTTTACTTTTAATTTTTAAAATATAAATCAACACGTCTTGCCAGTTTACACATGCCATCCGTTGAAGTAGGTGGGTCATGTAAATTTTTAGAAAATTCAAAAGATTGTATTTATATGATTTATTGATTTGATATATCATCATAGTCAGGTAACAAAAAATATGTCAATGCGAAATAAAGCTACACGAAATTCAGATATGTGTTACAAAAAATATTATTGACACTTCAAATTCTGAAAGATGAGCAGCATTCACCGCTGTGAAGACAGCATTGCACTGTATTATTGTCAGGGTTAATCACTCGATTATGTTGTCACCTTTTAAATTATTCAAATACTAAATTTTAATGGAATTTTATGAAAATCATAGTAAACTGTTTATATCAAAATTAAAGCTTAATTTGGTCAGAATTAAAAAAAAAAACACTTTGGTCATAGCAATTATAAACCATTTGTGGATCAGTTGACCAATATTCTTGCCTTAGATTTATCTTTTTATCCGTACTGAAAAATAAGCAGTACCCTTAGATAAGCTACTGTTGAGATAAGAGTCCATATGCTCCACATGTCAGAAAGGATAAATATAAATGTTACCCTGATTTAACAGTAAATTTATTAGTCCACCAGCCGGATGTTATGAAGTGATTGCATGTGGCTCTTCAGAGTGCATTTTTGTGTGAAAGCCTTGTCGCACACTCTACATATGTGATCCTTCATTCCAGTGTGTATCTTCATATGTTCAGTTAGTGTAGATTTTCTCAGGTAGCTCTTATTGCACACTGTGCATGGAAAATTTCTGATGCCGGTGTGAGTCAACAGATGCTTCTGTATGTCGGATTTAGTGAAGAACTGTTTTTCACAAATAGTGCATGAATGGTTCCTCTCAAGCAGATGCACTTTTCTGAAGTGGGACGCTCGCGCGTTGGACAATTGAAATGACTTATCGCACAGCTTGCATTTGTATTTTTTCAGTTCGTCTGTTTTATTATGTGCCATTATCAAATGTTTTATTCGTTGATGGTGATACTTGAATCGCTCCCCACAGTAACTGCATCTATAAAAAAAGGATTATTAAGCTATGTACACTTGCAATTTAGACTCTTAATGCAATTGCAACAGTTTGTAATACAAAAATTATTTGTTTATAAGGCATTCAAGCTCTCTTTTTTAGTTTAGATTTAGGGTAAGAAGATGTTCCTAGAACAGGACCAATAATTAATCAACCACTTGCTTTTCCCAGTTTCAAAGATAGAAAGGAATGAATACATCACAGTTATGCCTTTGAACACAACTCAACAAATAATAAATAGTAATAGTAGGAAATCTGGTCGGGAGATAAAATATTTTATATTTATATTTTTTTCATTTTATTGCTTCAGAGGAAGTATTTAAGGTGAAGTTTGATATTTAGAAATACAGTAGAACCTGATTCTTTATTTTTGAAAGGATACAGAAAAAATATAATTGGAGGAAAAATGATCAATGCCATTCAAATTCAAGAGTGTGGGAAATTTTTGAATTCGTTTTCAGCCCAAGTCCTAGCAGAGTTTTAACTTAATCATGGGGGGCATTTTAGTCAGAGTAATTTATGATGCAAAAATGAACAGTCTACACATATAAATTCTGTAGGTTAATCATCAGCAAAACATTGTGAACTAGCATTGCAACGAGACAATGGTTGCCGACTTGCACATACTTTTAGAATGGATTAGAAACAGCAAATCAAAGTGCTCTTGCTGTGAAATAGTTGATGGATATAAATATACCTCTTTCACGGCATTTTGAGTTGGCCTAGTAAAAACTAATAATGATCATTATTTTACAAACTTGTGAATGTTAGGATCTCCGGCATGTTTTATTTTTTCATGAATCGCAAGACTCCTTTTCCGCTTGAAGATCTTCCCGGGGCACTTAGTGCACTCAAATCTCTCCGACGAATGAGATTTAAGATGCATCAAGATTCCCATACGGTTATAGAATAACCGACCGCAGATTTTGCATGTAAAATTTGGAAAATGAAGAGACATATGTATTTTCAGACCTTGCTCTGTATCAAAGGATTCTCTGCACATTCTGAAAACAGGTTGAATAGTACGGTGAAAGGTTTATCTATCAACCATTTAGAAATTGGGTACAATTTTATAGAATTATAGTATTGATAATGTTAGTGCTGTTAGGCAGCTGATAACAAAACAAGTATTCATATAGCTATGAAATATAAACTGTGATTTTATCCTTCTTATTTCTTTTGTACAATATTTTATACTTCAATCCATGGTGACGTCATGGTAGCTATTTCTTTACCATACCACTGTCAAAACTATCAGTTCTGTTGAACATTCATAATTATTGCAGAATACTTTATTAATCTAGTTTTCTTATAATAAATGATGTCAGTATTTAGCCATTTGATTATAGTGGAACACAATAATTAATTTCAAATTTTCTCCATTGAAAATCACTTATTCCACAACTTATTTTTGAAACCATTACTGCACAAATGCCCACATACCATTTATGATTGCCAGAATTCATAAGGGTATGGTCCAAGCGATATGATTATGTAGTGTTATGTTTTATATGAAGTGTTTTAAAATGATCATACTTGCACTGTTTTTGGCCACTTTTCAAAACAAATGGTATTTCATTTCCTCTTAAGCTTCTTCTATCACCAGATATAGGATTTTGCTTGATGTACTTTTTGAGATACTTTGATGTCAACTTCTCACCTTCTTTTTGAAAAATTATCTTTTTGCTATAAATTTAAAAATGTTCCACATGAATATTATATGAATTTGCTTCTTTAATATTATTGCTCATTAAAATGAATGGATCATATTAAGATACTGGAATTTAAAAAATGGGATGTTTGTCAAGTATCATTATAAACAAGCTCCTTTCGCTTTTGTCTCCACTAGTTGGAGACAAAAACATATTAAGATACTGGAATTTAAAAAATGGGATGTTTGTCAAGTATCATTATAAACAAGCTCCTTTCGCTTTTGTCTCCACTAGTACATTGATTTTAACCATGCCCTCCACAAATTCGCAACAACTTTTGTTGGCATCCTTCAATTGCAAGTCTATATGTCCACATTAGAAGTAAGCATGGCAAAAAAATCTTCACCCATTAAAACCATTACTATATATTTGTCATGTAATTGAATTTTCAAATAAAATATTCTATTTAACTCTGTAAAACGATATTTTGATAATATCACTTGAGCAAATTAATTTAAGTTAGTAGTAAGCAAGTTAATTTTTAGATGACCATGTATTCTGGTAAAATATATTTTATTTTACAGATTTCACCATTTTTGCATAAAATATAATACTTCCAAATCAAATTTTCCAAGTCAATTCTAACTACTGCTTAATTACTATGCGATAATTCTTCAAATAATAATTAAAAAGTAAAATAATTAAAATTTGCTCCATAGTGCACCACTGAACCTTATAGATTGCTGGAAACATATCGGGTACCTTTTCAATGATAAACATCATATCTGAAGGATCTGCCAATTCTCACTAAATTAACAAAATCCTATATATAAAATTTTGGCAACCAGGGAGTTAAAATTTTGAACAGCTTTAAATGAAATTTGACATATTCGTCCAAGTTGAATACATAATGCTACCTTTCTTTTAGATGATCCATGTCAGTTTTACTAAATGGCTTCTTTCTAGAGTCTACTTGGGCCGATTCTGAGGTGGTTTCTTCTTCATTGAGATCCGAGAGAAAATTATCTATATCTTCATCAGATTTGACATCGTCTTCAGAGTCTGACTCATGCAAAGAGGTGGTTTTTCTTATTGAAGCTTTCAATATTTTGCTATGAATATTTTTCTGAGCAGCTTCAACTTGATTTCTAAAGCTGACGATTTCTCTCAGTTTATCAATGCAGGTGTCACAGATCATGTAGCTGTTCTCTAATCTCTCTCTTTGATCCCCTCCCATCTTGTAAATGAAATTGAATTTTTTAAAGAAAATTTAAATTGATAAAAAGATTATTCTAGTAGTTTTGATACTAGGAGTGATATGCGTTTCATCTCTAAGAAAAATTTTCAGACATAAGATTTTTATTTAAAATGCGGACATGGATTCCAATGCTTTACTCACAACTGATAAATCAATAACAGGATATAATTTCTTTTAATGGATGCAGGGAGGGGTAGTAGATAATCTTCTTAGAAATATATTTAAAAATAATAGAGATCCACTAGTCTTATAAGAAATGTTCTTCAATAACATGGGCTTTTTTTTAAAGTTTCTAGTAAATTATGAACATTTTAAGGTACTACCTTTAAATCCTTTGGTTATTTACTCAATATGGTATGTCTACATGAAACCAAATAATTTATGTAAGCAGCTTTCAAATAATTTTATATCATAATATTAACATATTACAGTTAAATAGAAAATTGAACTTTTCTATCTATCCTATGAATTCACATATTTAGGTATTGAATTGAAATACATCTAATCCTTTTTTATGCAATACATTTGGTTCCAGAAACTGACGAATATAGAAAAAAAATGTATAATTTACACAATGAATTTGGTGTTTTCGTAACTTTCCTCATATATTTTAAATGAATAGTACTCTACAATCGACGTAGTCTATAGTCTTTACTGTGTATACATAATGAAACGATTTAAACTGATTGCCTTATTGGCAACCTAATAAAGTATATGTTATATAGTTTACCTGTAAATTAAAGCAATACTCCAGCATGTCTGAATATACTTCGATCCTTCCCTGACAGATATGAGTTTGCATCATATCTTTAAGGTTATCGCAGCTGTCATTCATCACGCATGTTTGGCAAAGCTTAAGGGAGTTATAGGAATTTACATCTTTCTTAGTATCAAATTCCGTTTCCGAACGAAAGCTCTCTTTTCCCATTGAATTATCGTCATTTTCCATTATTTCCGCGAATTTCTTATCGAAAGAAACGAATTCGCCGGCGTTGCAGGTTAAAAACTTAAGATATTAAATTGTGTGTGAAACATAATAATTTAAACTATTTTTTCAGCACCATGCAAATATTTAGATTCCTGGAAATATATATGTCAAGAATACGGTACACACAGCATTTATATTAATTAAGCAAAGGATGTTGTTGATACTGACAGTTGACAGACTGTATAATCCGGTATATCTATGTAGGTGATATATAACAGAAAGCATAGACAATTAGTATATAGTAAGTGTGCAGTATATTAGTTTATGGTGTAAAATTTACTCATGAACAAGTATATAAATTTAGTTATTTGTTTGGTAATAAACCATGGAACATGTGCATATCAATAATTATGTACACAGTATTTGATAAAAATCAATACGTAATAACGATATTGCGATAAAACAATATTCTAATCTTCCTTAGCAACACAATTTATCCGTGTCAAAAAAGGGATAACTAAAAATAGTAAATAAAATAATAATACATTTGGTTTACATAAAAATACATAAAATTCTATTATAATTTCAATCAACTGGTGTAGATTTCTCTCATATCACATATCTTTTTTCAAGTCGAAAAATAAAATACAGCAAACTAATACTTTTTAGCCATAAATGATGAGAATGCTAGTGAAACAACAAAGCTGTCAAAGCAATCTCACTGTATTTTGCTTTCGATTTTATAATAACTTGGTTAACAAAATTAATAGTTGACAAGATATAAATTACTTTTCCAACCAATAAGAGTGTTAAAGTATTTGAAATTGACATATCTTCACTAACTACTTAAAAAAAATTGTTTAGTTAACTTTTAAAAAAATATAATTAAAAATGGAAATAATAGACCAAGATGATATTCCGTTACATAGTCTTATTATAAAATTGGAAAACGAAGATACTTCAGAATATGATGCAGATCCTTCAAAGTTTTGTCAGGGTTGCTTAAGAAGCTCTAATAATCTTAAAGATATGATGCAGCCTTATTCCCATCACGGTAAATCAGAGGTATACTCTGAAATGATAGATTATTGCTTTTCAATGCAGGTAAGTCAGTATCAATTATTCAAAGTTTAGCCGCTCCAGGGTGTTTATCATGCTCCTTAATACAAGTCAATTGTCAAACTGTTTTTTTTTTTAAATATCTTTGTTGTTCATATGGACACAATCAGTCATCGAGTAGTAAATTGTGTTTGACTTTCTTGTTGTATCCACCTATTTTTTCATAAATATTTTTATAGATTAGATAGAATTTCCAGTGTTAATGATATTATTAAAACAATAACAAGGCATAAGTACTTAATTCGTGAAATATTTAATACCGCTCAAATTTTTTCACTATATCAAAACGATTTAAATATAGTTTGAGTTAAATTTTAATTTTAAAATTCCCACATCTTTTTGTACGACCCAGGTTTCACATATCAGCATCTTTAAGCATTTTATCACTCGGATGCATTATAAATGACTAAATCATGAGTAACAAAACATATGGAAATAACTAACACTAACCTCAGTGGATATTGTAACTACAAATTGAATTGTGAAGACATCGCTAATGTTATATTTAATAATATATTATTAGGAGATATATGTAGCATCATACAGTTTTTTTGGTGTTTTCTCTGATGCTTCAACTGTTGAACTTTAATTCATGGATAATTTTTTGTTCCTTCTTATGATTGAAAAAAATATTCGAATGACAGTTACAATCTTAGTATCGTGATTTTTTCAAGTAAATAAAAACAAGTTTCGTAAAAGGTAAAAGTATATGCAGTAAGTAATAGGAATCTAATTTTAATGTGCTATCACCCATAGGAAACAGCAACAAGCTTGTATTATTAATATTATTATCATAATAATAATAAAGTAATACAACTAGTACAACACAAACTTCAGCAGGGATTTGATATCATTTTTACAGTGCAGTTTTTTTTGCTATCAATGTATCATTGTCAGCTTGACTTGTATTGTTGGTTGGCATCATATCCCAGTTTTAGATAGATAAAAAAACAGCAGGTTAATAGTTTCATTCAATCTTTCTATAAGTTGCCTACATGGTAGGTCATAAAAATAAAAATAATAAATCAAAGTAATAAATCACCCAAAACTTAGTGTTTCATAAAGTATAAAAAACAATTTTCAAGACAATAATAACTAAAAAACATTCACCACTTACCTTCTAAGCATCACAAAGAATATTCCAGTACCTAACATTTCAAAAATTAATCAATAGTGTTTTGCAAAGATTATCAGGAAAAACCAGGAGATAATTCTAAACAAAAATTAAATCTTACATGAAAGTTTTGATACTGTTTCCTCTTACATATATGTGTCGCCTTTTTTTAGTCCTCTGCAAAAAGTCTCAAACAGTTGGGACGATACCAGTCACAGGGTTAAACTTTTTTTAATAGCCGTAAACTCTGCTTGAAAACTAATTGCTTCTGTTAACTGACATCTGAGCAATGTTGATAAAATATTAACGGCTGCCTAGTACCAATGAAAAAGCACAGTTACAAGTTCCAATGTTTATTAATCAATTCATTCATTGTGTGAGAATACTACTTTATTCTTTAATTTCAGATGGGGAAAAATCGAGAAGAAAGATTACGGAACATCTATCTCATTTGTGATGTATGTATAAAAAAACTGAGAGATGTTGCCACCTTTAAAAAACAAGTTGAAACTTCACAGAAATCCATTAGGCAAAGACGTGGTAACTGTTTAAATATCATAATATTATATATACATTAGAAATGCTTTACCCGCAGACAAATTATTCTTTAAAATTGATATTATTTTGTACATATTACAAGAAACAATAAATAATTTTTCACTTTAGTAGATATTTCCTACATTGGGCAAAACATGGGCTGCAAACATAAAAGTAAATCAGCACTCGGTCAGTGACTCGAATTGTTGTGGCTAATTAACGATTTGCCATTGATGGATTTGTTTCTCATGTATTATCCTGATATACAATTTATAAACATTTTTATTGGTAAATAAAAAGGTTTTTGAAATTAGAAATTTTCTTATTGTAATGATCATAAATAATTTAAAAATGATTGTTTTATCCTGTCACCTTTGCCTCTACTCATTTTGCAGTTTTTTTCAGTTAGAAACAAACATAAAATAAAACTTTTAATGGTTTTAACTGTCAGTTTTATTTATTCTGTTATCACATTGTTACAGTTTCAAAAAAAGCACCGTCGACTTCATATCTTGATTTATCTACATTCCAAGAGAACTTTGATACAAGCGACGGGAATAGATCAGATGGAGATGATGATGAATTTATTCGACTGTTAACTAGTAAAAAATCTCTCATACCAAAAAAAGTAATCAAAAAAGATATTGAGAAAGTGATTAAGAAACTCCCCATAAAAAAAGAAATTTTGAAAACCAACACAGATAACAAAGATGGAAAGTAAGCACACTGCTTGTTAGTTTCTTTCTGCCATTTCTCTCATATGTATAATTTCACACAGCCACCAGATACATGTTATATCACTTTGTTATTTTTTGTCAAGATTATATATTGATTGAATTGTCAATTCCTTTGTAGAACTCTTACAATAGAGTAAAAATATCAAAGCATTTAGCTCTATGAGTATTTTACTAGATTTTTGATGGCTAACTTAGCTTCATATATAAAATTTGTTTGAATGGAAATTGAGAGGGAATATGGTTACAAAAAAAAACAAATTGTGAGTATATTGTTGAATATTTGAAACATATAAAATGCCTAAGCCACACAGTCATTCAAATCTTTACAAGTCTTGTCCCTCAATACCCAAGCTTTAATTTTCTGCATCTATAGACATTCTTATATATACATTGACACACTCAAACTGACATTAATTATTTAAAGAAAGCAGTGCCCGTAAACTGGGTAAATTTTTATTTTATTTTTTCAATCTTGATGAAGCTGTGATGTTGATTAAAAATTATATTGAATCATTGTCAGTATCAATTACAGAAATTTTTAAAATTTAGTGCCAGTGTGTTAAAGTAACAAGCTAGACCGTTGGAGCAGGAGAGAGGATGTGTTGTGTGCCTTTTCTACACAGCTATATATAGATAAGCAAATGTTAGTTTAAGCATAGTTCTGACGATGGCGTGAGCCGAAATAGCTATCAACTATATTTGTTAAAAATAATTTTGTAGAACTAAAATACATTGCTATTTTTTTCACTGTGTAATTACAGAAATCATTTTTAAAAAAATTATAGATTGGCTGATGACATCATTACCAACTAATTGCAAAAAGTGTCAAAAAAATAACCAGTCTTAAATATATTCTATTAAAAAACAATGTCATTTCATTAACTTATAAGTAGCAAAATATTTTGTCTAAGTTGTATTTTATTTGGCCACTGGCTACTAATCAATTTTACAAAATTTGACTGGTACAATGTGAACTCGGAATTATGAATAATAACTCAAAGCCTCCATTTTTAATCATAAGTTAAGTTAAAAATTGTTTTGTAATTAATTTATCTAATGGTTAATATTTATTTTGAGAATTGAATAAAATCTCAAACCAGATGATCTTCAAATTGCTCCTCTTGCAGACACACTTGATATTAGTACGGCTGAGATTTTTTTTAATATTCAGATTATCATTTGCAGACGATTCTTCACAAAAATGCCAGTCCACAGATCAAATAGTCTTAAGGTAGTACTGCGAACACCCAAATCATCTGCTAATGAGCAAAATTGCTCGGAACCTACATTACAGTGAGTATGGAATATATATGTATTACTATTTGTTGAAAGTTTTTTGATATTCTTACTTTGTTTTCTCCATTCAATTGTTATGAAGTAATATCTATCTGATGTTGTTTGTTGCATCTCTCTAATGAAACCTTTTAAATTGAATTTTGCAAAATAAAACTCTTGTATTTGATTTGGCGTTTGAGAATATGGCACTGTATATAAACTTTTGATAAAAAACAGTCATTAAAAATTTTTAAAACATAAAATTCATAATTATCAATTACAATAGCCATCAAGTAGAATTTAACAATTTACATACACACATACACTACACAATTCAATTAACATGTCATAAGTTGATGATGTCTGGTCTTAAAACCCAAATATAAATATCACAATAATGAATACATAAACCAGCCATTTCCAACACGCGGTCCACGGGCCGCATACGGCACAATCTAAGATTTTCACGGCCCGCTTTAATTAATTAATTATTAAGTAAATAAAATGTTTTGATAAGTTTTTTGGTTGTTTTTAAATAAAAAAGTGTCATTGTAATTATTAATTAATAATTTTTTTTTATGCTGCTCACCATTTACCGGTAATATTTTATTTGGCCCACCAAACGATTTTTTGTTGGACAACGCTGACATAAACCATTATGAATTTACATATAATAGTAGAGTTTTTTTAGCTCATAATATTGACTGAGGGTGCTTGATGAAATTTCAATATCATATTTGAATTGTTGAAACTAGTAAAGTTTTTTTTTAAGTTAAGTTTTAGTAAATTTTTATTATCTGAATCTGATCCTTGAACTATCAACTGACAATATTAATCTACGAGTAATTATTTTCAGAACAAATAAAGAACAAACTGCAGATGGTACAAATAAAACACAAGAAGTGCCAAAAGCAGAACCGGTTGAGAAAAAACAGTTTGTTAAAAGCACATACAACTATAATAAATTACCATATACTCTAGACAGTTCGCAAGTGGAATGCCAGTAAGTAACCACAAAGACATTTAGTTAAATTGAATAAAGTTACTTTTCAAGAATATAAGTTGAATATATTTCTACAAACTTCTATTATTATATTTACTCTATTGAATGAAAAATACTATGATATATTTAAATTTCGATAAAATGTCCTAAACATTTAAATGGTTGCTTGCTTTTTTCTTTACTTACAAAATAAGGTGTGAATTATTTACTGTATAGGCTTAGCTGAATAAGTAAATCTTTTATGGTGTTACGAATAAAATTTTAGTGGAATGGCATATTAAAAATAATAATTATTTCATTCGAAGAATTATTGAAAAACAACATTTGTATAAGAAAGATACGCAACAAATTAAATAACTTAAATTTTTTGTTAAATATTTCATTTTTATTCATCCTTAGAGTTAATGTCAAAAAAAGAGAAAATTTTGGCACGAAACTCTAAATGTCTCTTGTTTTTTTTTCTTTCAGCTTGTGCAATGCATCGTTTGAAAATCACATAGGACTGCGTATACATATGCCCTCCCATTATCCCAATTTCACTTGCGAGCACTGTGGTCGAGGATTTGCAAATATCGTCCAGTTTAAAAGACATAGCAATGTGCATTCAACTGAACGATATGAGTGTCCTAAATGTCCTGGGAAGATTTTCAAAACGCTCGACTCCAGATGGTCACATATAAAAAGGAAACACTCGGATAATCCTAATGTTCACAGGTTATTTATTCAATAAATAGAATTTGTTTGTTGATACACTAAACATTGATTTTTTCCGTGTTTAATGGTTGCCATGAGATCTGCTTAGTGAATTTTCTTCATTATTGACCTGATTGGCCCAATGATGAGAAACAGATCATTTTTAAAATTATTGTGGATATAATTCTGTAAAGTAAAATATATTTAATTAAACACAGTAAACCATTATATTCTTTCCTCATTTTATCTAGATGTCCACACTGCAGCGAGCGTTTCGCCAGCTATGACCACAGGCGCAAGCACTTGGTAAATGTACATGGCAAAACAGAAGAGGCATGCAAGTACAAATGTAAAATTTGTGATAAATACTTTACATCGTCTGGCCGTCGTTCCATACACATCCGAAAATCTCACCTCAATGAACGCAATAACACGTGCAAGACTTGCGGTAAATCATACTATTCTAAAGCGTATCTGCGTCAGCACATGCTGAGTCATACTGGAGTCAAGGACTTTGCTTGTACCGTTTGTGGAAAAGGCTTCCAAAGGAAGTATACTCTCACCGAACATATGAAAATTCACACTGGCGAAAAAAAGCATGTTTGTACTGTGTGCGATAAAGCGTTTACACAGAAATGTTCCTTAAAAGGACACATGGTTGTCCACGAGAGAGATGTTATCAAGGGTGAATAATGTGGGGGTTTTACCTATCAATAAAACTCTTATTATGTTTCCAGCAATTCCAAGATCCGAAAAAAGTGAAACTTCTTTTTTTAAGCTGCGCATCTAAATCCTACATTGGCAACACTTTCTACTGCCCTCACTCTGTGTCCGTATCCACGCCGCATCATCCAGGTGACATTTTGAGTATTTCACTAGCACCCATGTGCACCGGGTAGGGGTTACCTGGATCTTGGACATTGCTGGAAACACAATAAGAATTTTATTGATGGGTAAAACTCCCATATTGTGTGTTCTGTCGCTATGTCCTAGATTCAAAATGGGTGAATGTTTGTTATCACGTGGTGACCGGGGGAGATATTTTCATCAATGTGAAATCTCAACCAGTCTTCAGCCGATGGTCAAGACAAGTTTTTGCAGCTATCTAGCTAGATATTACCTCTTGTCTATAATGTCTAAATATAAAATAAGAAAAGTATTCATTGTTCCATGCTCCAATATTTATGGATTGTTTTTTTTTTTTAAATCAAACCAAAAATCAGTCATCAATGTGTCACTCAAAATGTCACCCAGATGACACGGCGTGGGTAGTGACATGGAGAGGATTTATATGTGCAGCTTGAAAAAAGAAAAAGTCTCACTCTTTTTGGATCATGGACATTTCTACGGAACACACAATATAACATCAATTGTGAGAATGAACACTGCCTTATGATGACTTGGATGAAGTTCCTAAAAAATGCACATAACACATCGTTTATGTGAGCAAAAATTTATGCGTCTAAGAAACCTTCTTTTGCGGTGTTGTTAATATTTCTCTGCATTTCGTTTAGATTAACTTCACATATAAAAAACACATACAAAAACCTTTCCGAGAGTATGGAAGTATATGTATGTCCAAACCATTTTTATGTGAAGAACTATGGACATACTTTTAGCTCAGCCTGGCAGTGCGTGTCTGTGAGCGTATATATCTTCTAAGTATGGATTGAATCACCATATGTATACATTTAAGTATATTGGTATACCATTTCAAAACAGATTTCCACTTTACCAAGGATAGAATTCAAGATTTTCACATTTCGCATGATTAATAAAATCAAATTTTGCCTAAAAGCTGTTGTTTTATTAGTCATCCTACGAACTTAATGAGTGATGTGCTATACAAGAGAAATAACATGAACAATACAGATCCTAAGGCTAAGACACAAATATACATACATATATCTGAAATAACTACTGATTCGATTTTATAACAACATTCAATTTGACAAAATATGGCTATTTATTGATTGAATTGGCATTTACTTGGTAGAACTCTATTATAACACGGTGAAAAAATAGCAGTGTATTTTAGTTCTACAAAATTATTTTTAACAAAAAGATTGATAGCTATTTCTGCTCACGCCATAGTTCTGACGACGGCGTGAGCCGAAATAGCTATCAACTATATTTGTTAAAAATAATTTTGTAGAACTAAAATACATTGCTACTTTTTCACCGTGTTATGGCTATTTATTTTATTATGAAAAGTATATATAAAAATCAACTTCCATTAAAATGCCATTGAGTAATTTGACAATTATAGATACCTACTTATTATAAATTGGTAGAACAACATGTCAGGTGACTGGTGTAGAACTTAAATTTTTCAAATTGTCGACTCTCTTATCTCATGTAAAGAATGTAGTGAGGGAGAATTAGGAAGTTTAAAGTTGTTGTTTAATACAAACCTTAAATTTTTCAAATTGTCGACTCTCTTATCTCATGTAAAGAATGTAGTGAGGGAGAATTAGGAAATTTAAAGTTGTTGTTTTATACAAACCTTGAATATAATTAAGCTCTGTTTACTTCTAAAATTTCTTGCTTTTTTTCCAAAAAATATCCAGCATTTTTCGCGTATGCCATGCTTAATCGGGTTGAGCTTATGATGCTGACTTATGAGGATAGCGTGTAATAGTTTTCCTTGATTCAGCAATCTTTTACCAAAAATAAAAACTGCATTCTGTTGTTAAAAATATTTTATTATATCAATAATTATTAAAATATAACACCACTATTGAGATCAAAATACATAACTGTTGTAAGAACTAATCCATCCAGTAATCTGTGTCCAATCAGGGAATGATTTCAGGAATTGATCAAACTCATCAGTCCTCGCCGATTCATGGTGAATGTGATTTCCAGCTAAACCAATATCCAATAATGGACCCCCAGACATCGCTTCGGCTGTTACCTATTACGCGTTATGAAATAAACAAGTTGAATAAAATTAAAATTGTCACACAATATTTTTTCCCCAGAAAATGATGGATAAATAGTAAATAAATTATATTTGTGTTGTCAGTCTCAAATTGTCTCAGTTATTATCTGTGAACTGAAACTAAAACATAATTTTACAATGCAAAATGCATTATAGTTGCATTTTTATCAATTAATATAGGTTAATTTACATTCAATCAAAATGGTTTGATAACACTTTTAACTAATTTTAATGACTGCATACAAAAATACATCTTAGTACAATAAACCTTTATTCACATACCAAACTTCAGATGAAAGTTATTTTTACTCTACAATAATTTGAAAAGTAATTTCAACGGATTCGGCGGCAACTTTGTTATTCCCATTGGTGTGCTACTAGATGTGACATGTGTTTCCTTTCTTTAAAAAGCGTATTCAGTAATTAATAACCTTAAAAAACAGTTAGTCTGAAAATGCTTCTCAAAGAAGAAAAACATGTATCACATCTAGTAACACTCCAAGTGAAATAAAAAAGTTGTCAATTTTACTAAAAATGGATTTCCAGCACAATTTATCAAAAGTTTCAGTTATGTTTTCAAACATTTCATTAGCTAAGAAACATTCAAGATTTTAACTTCAACTTTGAGACTGAGGTTTGATCAAGCAACATCAGATTATAATGGTGATTATTCGTAAATTGTTTATCAAATTACAAAATACTTACATTAAATCTGAGTTCTATTTCATATGTTGGACTAGTCCCCATTCCTCGAACAATATGGAGATAATATGTCGGCCGACCTTTAAATTGTCCCGAAGCCTGCGGAGGAGATGGAACACTCCAACTGACTAATTCCACTCCGGATCGAGGTGAGAATGTTAGCGTCATCCGATTAGGACCTAAGCATATATTATATTATGAGTATCAACACAAGAACTCTGAGTGCACAAATTTGTACATTTTACCAAGGCACGTTTCATATATAAAAAATGTGCCCCCCTTTTTTCCCTTTGCACAAAGAAATCACTCCAGATATGATATAAAATTTATTAAAATAATATTGCACACAATTAAAAAAAAATTGTCACACAGTTGTGTTGTTGAACTCCTTTCAAGGTAATTTACAACGTTACATGCAATTGGTGGCATTGCTATGAAAAAAGACTTTAATAAATAAAAAAGGTTTAAAGAACTTTTATCAGGAGTGATATTCCAGTTTTTTTCAGGGGAGTGCAGTTGCCATATTGTTGACTTTTTTTTCAACTATTTATATATAGCAAGCCAGTGAACAAAAAGTAAATGTATCTTTCTTCAAATACAACTCCTTCCCCCCTGGACCATTTAATTAAAATCCCTGGCTTTCACTAGCAAAAACAAAGTGTTTTTATTGTAAATTACCTGTGGCAACAAAATTGTATGTGCATATATTTCCAGCACAATTTTTTGTCATTGAAGGAAGCGCTAAAAATGTTGCTATTGGCAACATCGGAGGAGGTGCAGGAATCCAACTGCTCTTGGGGCTGTAAGTAATCAAGCAATATTACATGTCTGGTATATGCTAAGCAGCGGACTGAAAGTTTTTATTATAATTGTATGTTTAATTATGACAACACTGAACTGTAATATTATAAAAATGATCAAATACTCAAAAATAGTAAAAGCTGTTTTATTTTAATAATTTCAGATATATTTCAAAGCAGTCTTTATAGTAACATATAATATAAATGCATGAATAAATAATGATTTTACTATTAAATTTATGTCAAATATCTGGGGACAAAAAGGCTAATATCATTTTAATAGTTGAACAAAGTTCAGAAATCAAAATGAACCTAAGAAAAATGCATGACAACCGTGTGGTGCCCATGAGGTGGATTAAGGAGATTTCAACTTAAGGAGGCTTCTAGTCTTATACAGAATATTATATTTGCGAAACAGTTCTTTGTTTTTATATTTGGAAGTAACATGGTGATTTCTCAATCTAAGATTTTTAAATACATTCATATTTCACCAAATTTTAAGCATAAATATAAATGTTTAGTTGGTTAGGTAGATGCAAGAATGTTCAAAGAGTCCATATATTATATGAGTTTCAAAGTATAAACATCTTTGCCTTAAAAATTATAAAATATTGCAATTACCTGAGCGGGATCATTCTCGTCATGTATAATGGTAATCCACAATAGAGTAAGTCATCACAATCTTTTGCTAATGAAGAGATATTCCGTCCGTTCAAAGGAATCGTTCTCGGACTGTTCCTGTCCAAGTTCAGCACGAAATAACCAGTCTCGCGAAGTGTCTCATGGAATAGCTCATTATAGAATTTTCTATCTGAGTGCTGAAATACATATTTAATGTCACTTAAGTCTGGTAACAAGGTTGTTTCACAGCTACGAAGATTCAACATAGTAGTCATTGGGCTCATATATCTATTCATAATTAAACAGTAACAATTTGTGCCTGTCTGTGTCCCAGGAATTGGTGTGTATATATATTCCTTGTGAACGTACACTTATGAATGATGGATTATTATTGTAATATCATACTAACGCATTGGATGGTCTACCTTGCTAGATATGAACACTTCTGCAGAAATATATGTCAGTCTGAGAGTTGATTAATATAACAGACCGATCTGCTAAACGAAATATGATATTTTTCTCTTTTAGGTTAAAAGGCATGATACTTTAAGTAAAAAAAAAAAAACACACGTTTAGTACTATTTCTACAATGTATTTTATGGTCAGGGTCATTGATGATACTCGCAATGAACGAAACCAATCCTGATCATAAAATATATTGTGGAAATAGTACAAAGAAATATAATTTAATTATTAGTAAAAATATGTATTTTTTTAGAGAAAATTTACTTCAATATATTTAGAAATCTGGAATGTGAACTATTTGCTTTTTTGAATTTAAATTATATCTTTTGCTATTCTAACTCCCTATTCAGAGAATATGGCCACCATACAGTTATTAAAATATTTATGAACCCCGCTCCCCCCACAATATTCTTAGCTTCCTCCCAGCGTTCCGGAACTCCCACAGTGTTTATTCTATAGATGGTCATCAGCAGCTCATTACAATGACAAAAATGGAAAAAAACGGGCAAAATTCAGGCTCTTCTGAGGTATCCACTACATGGTAGTACAGAAAAACCCTCAGTTTTTATGAGGTGGTATAATATAAAATTAAGAAATTTTATTTTAACATAAACTTACCATGATCCAATACCTTTGAGGAGCAGGATTATTTGGACCCGCCCTATATGGATGTCCAATTGATGTTGAAAGTGAAATTGGGATCATAACAATTGCAAAGGCAAGCAATACGCATAAAATTGAAGCTGGCTTTCTAACCAAACTCATAAGAGGCATCTATAAAGAAATAAATATAATAATAAAGCATTTTTTGTAAAATGTGACTGAATCTAATTTAAAATTTCAGAGTATCATTTACAATGTGATCCACAGGAACAATGATCTCAGTCAAATGAAAATAGTTTGTATTATATTGATTGAATTGGCAATAACTTTTTTCTGAACAGAAAAACTTACTACCCAACTATTGAATCAATAGTATATATTCACACCATCTGATAGAAACCCATTATAAACGGAATATTATTTTTTAACATATTGCAAATGTCTGTGATGATCAAATGTGGATTTATTGTAATTTTATTATTAATTTGCTTTACCGCAAAACTGGTCACAAATAGCAAAAAAAGCGAAGTAACAACAGCAATGTATACATCTCCATTTATGACACCAGAGCGAGCTGTGATCGGTATGACTATAGTATATCCAATAAGAGTCAGGTATAATGCAAATAGCAGAGACGGAATGTGAATGGCCAGGTATACCCACACCCATTTGTGAACTGAAAAAAAAATATATAAATCAAACAATTTTAACATTATTTCACATTGTCATCTACATCGTAGTCAAATATGTCAAGCTTTTCTCGCTTTCTCTTTAATCATCAATAAAGTTTACAAGTACTACAAAGTTACACATAAATAAAAAAACATTGTTTCGGCTTTCCTGTAAAGTTGCAGTTTTGCACTTATGGTGATATATAGTGTTTCATCACAAATCTTAAAAATTGGTGTTCATCAAAATTCCACTTCAAATTAAAAAAAAAACAAATAATACAACACTACTTTGACTATTGAATTTTCATTCTAAGAATGTTATTCAATTTTCATAACTGCCAGATTTCTGGTTTGGAATCAACCCGAGAAATATTCTAGATATGTTCCATTTCTATTTCTATTCTAGATATAAAATTAATTACCATATAGCTGACATCTGACATTATCTGATATTTTAACAGCCTAGTTGCCCTACATTCTGGGATTTTTTATTGCCTGAAAGTGGTTTAAAATTTAATTTGAAATATAAATTTGGGGTTTTTTGATGTCTTTATTCCTAGAGTTGATCCCAGCACTGATTTTAAAAGTTTTATTTTCAAAAATTGATAGTAATTACAATTCACCTGTTAAGTATAGAGGAGTGAGATAGATGATCAAATTGGATATAGCAGAACTCAAAACGAGCAAGAAAAATATTGAGGAAGACCTCGATCCGGAACAGGTCATAAAAAAGTATAATAAAGTCCACGGAATCTGAGATGCAATCACATTAAGTTGGGTCGACATTGATAGAGAAAGTCCACACTAAAATCAGAAAAATAAATTTCATTGAATTATAATTATCAATTTTTTAAGGATATAATTCAGCCACAAATTACATTTTATGAAAATGTGACTTAAGAGAAATCAATATTTTACATAATCACATTTTCAACAACATTCAATTCAATTATCTAGTTGTGTGTCTCCAAGCAATAATAAATTTGAATAAAACTATTTTAATAAGTGTGTAATATTCTAAAAACTGCTAGGATATTCCTATGCAATAATGGAAGTATTGTCTAATTTTTGTATGTTTTATGTTGGTAAATTATTTCAAATTGGGCTGCGGTAACTATTATATGCTGTACACAGTACAAAGCAATCGTCTCAATATTCACCAACGGATTCCTAAGAGCTATACAAATATGTCCATTTATATATGTTGGGACTATAGCTATTATGTTTTGTTTTACATAGCAGTATCATAAATTGATTGGTGTTTAAGGGCATGAATGTACATGGTAATTACATTCTTTATCACCAATATAAGGAGAGTGGTAAACTAATCGATGATTTATCTATTCTTCCTTTGAAAAAGAGAGGTTGACAACTGTGTAAAAGCAGTTGTCGTAGACCTTTTTTTGTCAGCATAAAATATTGTTAAGAGTTCACAAGCTCGTATTGTTGAGCCAATTTTATATGTAATCATAGTTTCTATTATGTATGAAAAAAGAAGTGTCCTGATTGAAATACAATCAGGTATAAATACTATCAACATACTTTTTCTTTCCGCCACTTGTCCATTAGTAACGGGAAGAGACCGTATGCGGCAAGTCCCGGACACCAATAGAGGGGAAAAATAAGCCAGACGTTTGAATACCACGGCATTGCCAGCTTGGCGATCCCATCAACGATGCTGGCCATTAAGATTGTTGCCAAAAATACGGCAAGCATTCCAGTTACGCGAGCACCTATTGCGTAACTCAATTCGATCCATGCTTTAGCTATAGAAATAATAGCAATTCAAATTAATGTGGTCACATCTGGCATTGAAACTACTAGACGCTTGTGGTCATATTTACCAGGCATATCTGGCAAAAATAAGCTTGTTTTATTAGGTTTCATATAACTTACAATTTTTAATATTTGTTTCGCAAGAGCTATTTAACTTATACAAAAAGAGTTTAAATATATTATATTTTGTAATACAGAACAAATTTGTCTTGAGATTGGTTTATTTACAATTATTTGATGTTATGAGGAAAAATATTTTAGACATCTCACAAAATAAAACAAACCTACACTAATCATAAAAGTTAACAACAAGGCCAAATATGCTCTGCTAGTAAAACGAATCAATAGGGATTGTTAGTTAATCATGGTATGTATATTTTGGCAATATTAGTAATTTTGTTACTGCCGATTTTTGTATGTTGGATTCCAGCAAGCAATAATTATATTGATAAGTAAATCATTGAAGTAAATAAGAAATGGGGGATGTGTATATACAGAACTATTAAGAAGTGACAAGGAATTAAACTTCTAAGCATTATCGTAGACTGAAACCTTAATTCTGTACCCCAGATCTTTTACTCACAAAATTAATGGTCATTGTAATATTTTTCATTTTTTTAAACAATTTATTAATTAATTGAATATATAAACAAAATAAAAAGTGAAATAAATGTGTTTTATTTCACAAACACCAATAATTATTAAAATCCAAATGCATAAAAAAATACAAGAAATTTATTAGTGAGTAATTAGTCAATAAGTTAATAATTATCAATATTTAATTATTCAAAATCCGTCCGTTACTATTGGAAAATAAACCAAAGATAATTTATTATCCACAAAATAAATATGTCCTATATTAATATGACTTTTGAATATAGTTTTTTTAATACCAAATAATAAAATTTATGATAATAGAAATGTAATAGTCGGAATAGACTGAACAAAAAAATACATTAATGCAATCAAGAAAGAGTGACATAAGCGTAGTTATAACCTGAAAAAAGAAATATACCCATTATCCATAAAAAATATGAAAACATAAAAGCAGTAAATAATGCAGTTGTTGATTCCAAGACGAATACGTCTCAAGAAGGACATTCTGACAAATAAGCAACTTATTTATATGAAATTATAAGCACAATGGACAAAATAAAAAAAAAACTTACCAAACCATCCGCCAAAGTTTATCTGCATCTAGTTTCATTAACCAAATCAAGATGATATGATACTTACCGTTCAATAGTATTTCCCATCCATTGTGTTGATTCTTGCTTTGTAGCAGATTTGAAATTTTTCAAATTAATTTACTTCACCCCAAAATCTAAATTCTGCTTGTTAGTACACACAGAAAGTCAAATTATCAGATAGTGTATTTTACATTAGAATGAAATAAATTAGTGTTTAACATCAGCATGAACATAAATGCATATGTTTATAAAGATTATTTTCACAGTAAAATAAGAATGCAGCAAAAATAGAGAGAAAGATTAGCAGGAAAACATTATGCTGTCATCTCATCTAAGCAACCCGTTGAACCATACGAGCAAAATATTGGATTATACATAAAGTTATATTTGATACCATGATGGGTAAAAGATCTTGTTTATGATTTTATTTGACAATTAAGTGTTCTTGAGGAGACAATTCTCAATAAATGTTTTATTAGGGTTAATGATGATCTTCTATCAACACGCTATAATCAGCCATCTCAACGATTGAGATATTAGCAGTCAGCGTGTTAAGTATATATGATGCAATGTCAATTATAGAATTTTTAGAAATTGAATTGTTGTATTTTTATAAGCAGATGAAGCATTTTCTCCATTATTATTATCACAATTAATGCAACTATATTTGATTATTCATCAAATAAGTACTGATAGCTAAACAGCAATTTCGGAAGTCACATTGAAAGGAATAGTTAAATAATTCTTACAATGAGCTAGAAAATGTGGATGTATTGTATAAAATAAGTTATTTGGCATAAAAAAAATGTAAAGCTATCAATATATATATGATATATTAAAGACATCTATCACTTTCGCAGCAAAGATAGAAATGTAAAAATGAAAATCTAATAGCTCGATAAATACCAAATTAACCGTCTACAATGTAATATTTAAAACTATATACACTACATCTTGAAATAAGGGTATAAAAAAACCTGATTTATTTGTTTACTTCTTCAAACTAACCGCAAAAGTTATATTTATTTCATGTTGTAGGATGCTGTTTGATGTAATAAAAAAAACCACTTCATCAGGATGTTGGGCTATTATTTTACTGTATCCTACAGAATACGTATGAAAAGGTACTTTAACTTTACATTAAAACAACATATTTTTATTTTTAGGAATTGCCAGTTCTCTGTTCAAAGCCTACATAATAATTGTGCAAATAAAAAACAGAAAATTCTCAGTTATAAGGTATTTTAGCAGCTACAAAATTTTTAAATTAACCGCAAGAAAGACTCTTGAATCCAAGGCGGAGATTGAGAGATGATGATTTTTTGTAAAGAAAGAAATAGAAGTATACAAGTACTGTTTGTAAGCAGTTTTAGATATAAAAAGATTTGGCGAAAGGTGAATGAAGAAGTGATATAAAAATATCAATAAGTACAATTCTTAACAATTTTGGGTTTCTTTGCAATCGCTGACGGTGATGACTGATGTGATTCTTTTGAGGCTGTTTCATTTGGTAATGTTGTTTTAGCACGGACTGGGGCACCTCCATCTGAATTTTTAATGCTTTATCAAATATAATGAAAACAATATAATTATTAAATTTCTGAGTCACTCAATTTACAGCAGAAATATCAGACATTGAAATAGTAATATATAGGATGTTTTTAATATTTAAACCTTACAAACTTTCACCTTGGAACAATTAGATTAACTGATTGAGCTCACTTCAACAGTCTCCACTTTAGAGAGGATACATATAAAGGCACATGGAAGAAGAGGGCTTGCGTTGCTATTTAATTCTTCTTTGAATGTATTGTTTTTCTCAATAACGTCTTTGGACAAAATTTATTGTGTACTAATTATTGTTTTATACATTAAATATCAGCAAGCCAGCATTTACAGAAACGTAAATGTATGTACAAGTTTTATGTTCTATTATAAGTTTTATTTTTTTTATTTATCATGAAATTATTGGTTTTTATATAAGATCTTTTTTTTTGTAAAAATTACGAATTTTTCAAAATCAAAATATGCAATGAAGTGGCGGGCAGTTAATGGATGTAGCACATCCCTTATAATTTAAAACTTCTATAGTATTTTCTTGGTAACATATTTTATACTGTATAATTTGTATATGATATTATATTGTTTTTCAATTATCTGTGACCAGCCTCCACAGCATTAGTCCGGATAATCGAGAGTGCACTGTAGCTTTATTTTACATTGATATATTCTGTGTTACCTGATTAAGATAAAATAATATATCAAAATTTACATAAAACACCTCCTTTAACGATTACCATAAATTGAACATGTGCATATTAGCCAGAGATGCAGTTTTGAAATTTGGTTCCATTAGACATACTTTCTGCTAGGCAACATGAAAAGTAAAGTTCGTGTCGAGAGTTGCGCAGCTTCTGTAATGGATACGGTTTATCTGTTTGCTTCTCTATAAACGATTCGTTTGAAAGAAGCGTCAGATAGCAAAGTTTTCGTTAATTAATTTCAATATACTTTGAGTGTACTTTTCATATGAGCTATACATAATTATGATTCAATATGGCCCTTAACATGGATAGCCAAAGTAATAATGAAAGTGGACTTATTGCAGAGATTAATAATACTAATTATAAACAATTGTTTGTTTGAAGATATGCTTAAAAGTAGATTTGCTTCTCCTTTTTTTGATAACAAAGATGTTAGAATTGTAAACCGGCATTGCTTATTAGTGTTCAATAGAAAACAAAAACATTTTATAGACATTTTAATAATGAAATATTATACATGGAAAGATTCCATGAACCTTGGTCACTGTCCGACCTAGCTTTAGATTTTAAATTGATTTAATTGAAAAAACATGCCAAATTTCAAAAACACAAAGGTAATCAATAAATTTCGCAAAAAGGAATGGAGAATTAAATCAAATATTAAAAAGTGAAATGGTATTTTTTGTACAACATTTGCTAGTTAAGTCACCACCTGCCACTGGCACAGTGATGAATCTAAGATTTTTAGTACACGCATTGTGCAATGATCTATCAACATCCTCAGGATAATAACTCAGACTGAATAACTTTACTTACATTCTAAAAATACATAAACCGCATGCATAAATCCAATCACTGGATTATTTCAGTCCCTGCCAAAATTGCACTCAATCAAACCCCTCCACCTGCAAACTGTAAACTAACAACTAAATTACCTTGGAAGGGCTGAATGGCATTCTGCCCGTTGTTTGGGTCATCGGATACAATGACATATGCGGAATCCATTTCCACACCTTCCTTGGCTGGTTTCTTACTAGTTCTATATTTTATTAAAAACTTAGGAGTCTTAAGATGTTTCTTTAGAAAAGGGTTGCCGGTGATTCTCCTGCCAAATGTTTCTGTGTCCAGCAGCCATTGCCCTGAAATACCATTTTTATAACACCATTTCCTTGTGTGCTTGTACTCTACCAATTTGTTATTAGTGCTTATAAATGTGATTATGGGGATATCTAAATAGAAAAAACCACCAATGAACTGGACTCTCCAAAAAATTATAATCAATTTTACCAAATATAAATATTTTGATAAACAGCTGTCATGAATGCTAGGATAATTGGGTGAATAGGTATTTTTGCTTTAAATCATAGCATGACATTAGTATTAACACCTAAACCTTTTTTTAAGACTTGATGCATCTTCTTTAAGGAACCATAATGAAAAATCACAAGTTCTACTCTTACAATGAATTCAAATCTCTCGTAAAAATAGTCTTTCACCGATTATCAATTGGTGATTTTACCTTTTAGTGTCTCAAATAAAGCAAATAAGTAAACAATCAAACATGGCCATATTTATGAGTAGCAAATAGAAATCATTACATTGCAATATAATTATTGTTTCAATTTTTGCAAGTATTGTTATTTTCGTAATAAAATTTAAGATTATTTGATATTAATTTAAAAAGATTTAAGAAACCGTATTAAGTACCGATCGAAATTTAATTATCCAATTTTTTTTGTCAGCTAGTCACCATTACTTTATAATTTAATGAAGCAATATTCTCGTGCTTTTTAATCTCATCAACATGGCAATTTTTGGTGTTAATAGTATAAAAAATAGTGGTACTAGAAATCTAAATAGTTAGCATATGATTGTAGAAAATCATTGAAAAAATAAGCAATGAAAGTAAAGAGTAAAGCAATTAATGACATGTTTGTATTGTACATTGATTAGAAAACTACTAACTATCAGGAATTGCTTATATTATTTATTGGTATATGGCAGCAAAATTCAATTAATTTATGAGTATTTAATGAAATAATTAATGTTTCCCAAAGTTCTGGGACTAGATTCATTTAAGATACCATACACACTTTCTGTTCTACCAACAAAATTTCTGGATGTGTAGTATATAAAATAATAATTTAATTTCCAACTTCAGCAAAAATACCTAACCCTGACAGTTATCATTTTAGTGTAGAAAAAGCATTTTTATAATCTGATTAAAAATATATTAATTTTAAACAGCGTTTGGCCGAATTGAAGTAACCCTTAAGTTTTTGCACCACAAATAATAGCAGTCATTAAATAAATAAAGAAAGTCTTCAATAGCATGTTACTTTAAAATTAAAAAGTAACATGCTATATAGTTCTCTCCTCGATTTATATAAGATGGAATTGAATGTTTTGATTTATTTACTTATTACATTATATGTAGAAATCGTATATGAAAGTTTATATGTAATTTTGATTGAAGAAATATCATTCAAAAAGATAAACTATAGAGTATTTCGATACACAAGAATCATAAAATATATTAGATATACATATATTATATTTCCATGAGTACAATCAAAATAGCTATCAACCATACTGACTAGTTAGTTCTTGTGTGACTAAAAAAATGAATATTAAATACTAATTATCAATTATAAAACATATTAATTTACAGCTAGCAGTCCATTCCTTATGCTATTATTTTCCATAGTTACTTCAAGTGGCCAATACTGCCTATTTATCAAAAAATATCTAAAACCTATATTGAGATAGTGTATTATTTTAATGAATAATAAGTGATCCAAAATTCAACTACATTAAGCATTGTGAGTTAACTATTAGTGATCTAGAATTATAAATCATGGTTAGTTAATACAGAGTGAAAGATTAATTTGCAACTTTTTAAAAAAAAAAAAAATACTCAAAAAATGTCATGTGTTTAAGTAGATAAATAAGGTTTGATTTAAGCTTGATGATCTCACATTGCGAAAGTCTGCCCATAAATATAAAGATGCTGACGATGGATAGAATGATGGTGAAGATGTTGAGAGCGATTCCGCCGCCCTCAGAATAACTGATCAGGAACCACCCCAAGTAGTCGTAATACACCATTTTCCCACCAGAATGTTTCTAAAAATATATCCAATTTTAAAATCAATATTATTGCTTTATTTTAAATTAGTAAAAAGTTGATTTATCAATCATACACTACTGCCAATGGTTGGAATGAATATAGACCTCAATTTATATTATTTTATAAAGACATTATTGAAACACTTTATCTCTACATCCATTCACAGGACAAGGGTGATGTGACATAAGTTCGAGTGCATCTATGTATTAGAAAACTTGAAGATGCCGAAAGGTGAACCCCGGGTCAAGGCTGACAAAATATGTGAAAGTGTAGAGTTTGAATGATTCAAATTTTATACTGAAATTTTTTAAAGCACTCACAGTCAATATCTTTAAGTATTTAAAACCTTTGAATTCAAATTGGATTGAGTTGATTTGAACACACACTGGTTTGAAAGATATTCACAAACATTGATAAAAATCAAGGTTATGATATAGGTCTCGTAATAAGATATAAAATACTGTACAAAATGTTTGAAGTTACTGTTTTACGATCAGGATATTATTACTTAAAAAATAAAAAGAAGATTCATGAGAGGCTACTTCAATCTATTCAATAATATTAGAGACAGAATCCATTATTTACATTAAAACTTATTCTTATTAATCACACTCACTAACCTCCATATTCGCAACTTCTGGTGCATGACCCAGATTCCTCAGCAACGCAAGGATGTTGTCTCCGAGATGCTGATGTGAACCAAGTGAAATGTATTTTTCTGAATCGTACTTAGTGTGGTAGACGTATCCGTTGCGACCGAAGGCAAAGTCGAGACCTGATCAAATCCCCACTTACATTATTATTAATAAAACATAACAGCAACTATAATTTGTATCTAAAAATAATATCAGAGTAATAAGCATGATTTAACAAAAATATAGAAGTATAGATAAAATCCAGTTTTATATTATTTGGATTACATTTACACGATGACTGCGATAGAAACACCTAGAGTGTTAACATATATATATATATATATATAGAAACAGCAAAAATTTGTCAATATTCAGTACTATACAAACTCTGAATAACTTCTAAAACGCCAGTTGCACTATCAGCGTCTCTCCAATACATGTGTTAGCGTTCTATGTGTGTATTCTGCAGCAGTTATTTACATTTGAGAGTTTTGGATCATATTTGTTTGACTGAACTTGTAAGTATTATTATATATTGGAAGTTTTATAGCTGAGATAAAAGTATGTTCACAATTGATTTTGAACTATTTTTTCTATTGGTTTTGTTTTAGTTAAGTTAAAAGACAATACATTTTATTTATTATTAATATGTACGGTCGGGTATGCGATTAATGTGTATATGATAATTTTCATAATGAAATAAAGGAAAAGTTGAGTGATGATACTTTTTTTATAGATTCAATTGCTGTTTGCATAACTATTAAAAAATAACTGTTTTCTGGTTCAGAAATTTGTATGCACCCTAAATAAAGGATATATAACAGTGGTTAGAAAGTTTGCAGCACACATACTCATAATGGCTCGCAAGACAATTTCAACGTCACAAGTCATTCTTTAAATAAAAATCACTAATAAATAAAAAAAAAAATCAATATATAAATAACACAATAATTAGCCAAAAACCATAATTGCATCAAAACAAATTGGCATTTGAAATTATGAAAATTTTGGTTACTAATTCATCATCAATTACCTGGTATTTTTCCAAAATCTCTGAATATCCTGAAATCAGTATCGGATGGAATAGCTCCGCTCTGAAACAGCTCTTCCCCGAATATTTGAGCATGAGGGTGAGGACAATGACGCGCATAGTACTGTCAAAAAATATAATTTTTAGTTCATAGTTCACACTACACAATACTTCATATAAACTCAACTCTGACTAGGATTCTTAATATACGATTTCAAAAACTCCTTAAGATTTTAAAAGCAAGTCCTGATAATTTATTACAATTTTTGAATCAGTAAATGCCTCTAATATTAGCACCTAAATATGAATATAATTATTACATTCCTAATGATTGTCATTTCCCTGGAATTTTTAGAATTCATTTGTTAAATTTGAATTGTTACAATTTTGTTTGATTCCTCATGTTTTGTCACTAATGACCCGGGTTTCGCCTTTCGGCGTCTTCAGACATCTATCACACGGATGCAACACAACTGACCTGTCAACTGACCGTGTGACAAAACATGTGGAATCGTACAAAATTATAACAATTCAAATTTGATATTGAAATTCCATCGAGCACCTTCAGTCGATATCATAAATTAATTCATTTATTATTTTAATATTGCAAAATAGTATACAATGAATGCAAAAATATGGTATAAAGATAACAATTCTTTTCTGAAAATAGTGATCAAAATAACATATAAGGTGTAATTGGCATACCTGGAAAAGCCAAGAGTTTTGTGGACCAGATTGAAATAGAATGGCACGCCCTCCCAAGCCAGCAGCTTCCAGATTCAAAACCAGTCTTGCATCTTTCGCCCAAGGATGCGATAAGAACAAATGACTGCCCTGAAATACAAAAAAAAACTAACCAGACCAAGATGACAAAGGGAATAAGCAATTGAATACAGTAATCACTACAGCCGGGTCCATAATGCATTGGTCAATGTTGTTGGTTTCAATGACATCTACAGCATTTTTTCAATTGATTTATCGATGACATGGGTATTTGTGATGTCTGAAAATTATATCCCCCCAACCCATCTGATCCTAAATACCTGAGCCCCACTCTCTCTCTGTTGATATTACTCTGTTTTATCCAGCTATTGAAAATGATCAGTCAGTTTATATTGTCATTTTTTTAAATGACAGATCTCCACAACATTGCGTTAGATATGAAGTGATACAATGTGTGCTGCAGCACTTTGCTTTTAATGGAATACAAAATCAGATTAAATGTGTAGAATATTCAATACTCTGCCCCCAGATATAACTATAAATAATGTATATTTATTAAATGAAAAATATAACTCATATAGTGTAATTTATGTGATTTTTTCAAATTATAATGTGCTATGGAAATCTGTGGAAAACTTTTGCATGTCTTTAGAGACTAAGAATGATAAGGAGAACAATATGAATTACCTGTAAAGGTGTTTCTTCAGCCCCGTTAAAAAGAAAGATTACATTATGAGTCAATCTCGTGTCAGAGATAGACAAGACTCGGATCAGCTCCAACATTACTGCACATGTTATAGCATCATCAGATGCACCTGAAAAAGCAAATTAGTAATTTAAAAAACAAATCTTCAAAGAGACTCGTTTAATTAAGTCTGAGAGATTATACTTTTACTATTCTAAAGTTTCCGCTGTATCATACAATGCCGATAATAGAATTAAACATCAATATGAACAACAGTATTGGCAAATAAAGCACATTTGTACTATTATTGCTTAACTCTTTTAATGCCTACATCATAAAAATATTTCTGTACTCGTTTTTTCAAAGTTTTGAAAATGCTATAAATATTATTAGGAACACACATTCATTATTTCTACTCAACCATATCTCATCTCGCCTAATGTTAATTTTAAGATTAGTTACAGTGAAAAAGTCCCCTCCGGTGGATTTCTATCCCCAGGGTTATCACCACACATTTGTAACAATTATTTTTGCTGAATATCCAACCAAGTTTTGAAATGGTAGATTTTTAAGTTATACACATCTCATAAACAACATTATTATATAATCACTTACCATCACTTGTGGGTACAGTGTCATAATGACAGTTCACCAAGATGCTGTTGGAAGAGTTACTTCCTTCTAACATAGCAACAACATTCTGGACACCAATATAAATATTTGTGAATGACGGCTTAAACTCTAATTGATATGCCCCACTGCCTTTTTGTAACTGAAATAAAAAATTTAAGTGGACTTAATTAACAATATAATATTTAACAACCAAATGTTCATGGCTATGATATTCATGGAAACTTTTTTACTACACATGCCTCCTTCACTGCTTTCAGTTTTTACATGGTTATGTTCTATTAATAATATGTAGTGAATATTTTATCCTAAGGAATACATTATGACAATTAAAAATTCAGAAAATGAGGACTGAAAAAGTAATTTTTGTAGTTTCAAGTATTTAATAACCTAATTATATTTAATCTTAATAGTAAATTATTTTATCAGTTATATTTTATTGATCCTAAGGATGTATGCTTTCTTAGAATTTTATTACAGGAAGAAAAAGCTACATATTATTTTGACAACTGGTATATTATAAATATTACTCTGATTTTTTTAATAGACACACCCACAGCTATTATATAAAAAAAAAATATCTGTAGTTGTACCTCATATTTAATGGATTGACAAGGATGTGCGTTATCTTTGGCTGCCAACAGCTCTGCCATAATAACTGCAGGAGCACTGACATCGTTGGCTTCATCTCCTACAACTCGAGGTCCTAAATCTGTTAAATTACGAAGGCTTAATCTTGATCTCTCTCCGCTAAAAAGATGTGGTGACCTCAACTGAAATAATAAAATATATTCTGTATTCAAAAATCAAAAATTTGTCAGAGTTTCCAGTCTCAGAATGTGACAAATATTCCTACAGAAAATCAATATTTTAAAATCAATTTATTGATTTATATGCAAAATTTAGTGGTGTTTTTATAATATTATATTATCACTTTGATATTTTTTCCATTGAAAGAAAGAAAATTATTACCCAATTCAAAAATACGATTGATTGTAGATAAATTTAAGTAATGCAACTAATTTTTTACCAAACACAATAAAATTATACTACTTAATGGCTAATAATTGTGATGATAGGGTTATAAAGATAAATATTCATTGCTCATTGTTATTGAAATGAAAACACACTTATAAATCTTAAATAAGTAATTGCCATATTATTATGCTAAATTATTACAGCTTTTAACAGAAATATGTTTTATAGAGGTCAAACCAATGGTATTGTTTACTTGTGTAAGTAAACAAATGTTATGTCACACCAGTAATAGACAAGCCCCCATTATTTTGTATTACTCTTGGTATTTGCCTCATAATGTAGCAGAAAATTTTCACTTGACATAAGCCCAATGTTTAGTCTAGATATTTATTTGAATAAGATACTATTTTTAAACATGTGTTCAGAAAGGTTGTCGCAGTATAAAACTTTCAAATCCTCAATTTTTCAAAAACATTTTAACGGCTAATATCTCATTATTTACTTTTGAAAAAAAAATTCAACACTTTCATCTGCCTTTTCATCGCATATTGAACACCTGAAGAGTATTCTATTGTATATTCAAGAAATTACATGGCAGAAATTCAATTCAAATTTGATATTGAAGTTCCATCAAGCACATTCAGTTGATATCATAAATTGTTTAATTTTGCATTTGTATGTTGGTGTAGTGTATTGTTTTGAAAACCTGTTAATGTATAGTGTCAAGATAAAATTTTAAAAGTGGAAACAAAAGGTGAATCATATGATTGCGTATACATTGTTTTGCAATGCTACTTTGCCAGTGATAAAATGATAAATAATAAGACCCAGCAGCAATTTATTGTCGCATATCTGGAGAGCTGTTATTTTTAATAGCTACTCACATTGCTTGTATCTAAACAAAAATATTGACAAACAAATTTTTGATGAGATATTTTATTACTACAATAAAGAAGATATGCACCAAATACTATAAAGATATGTGAGTTTAAATTGGGTATTAACTAAATTTCACAAATTATTTATTGCATACTCATAGATAATGCTTTTTGCACAGAATGCTTTACAAAAAATACACAGAAAATGTGTAAGGTAAAAAATGGTTACTTAAACAACAAGATGTTAAATCACAACAGCGAATACAATGAAAACAAAAATTATTTATTTTTTTGGACAACAAAAGAAAAATTCATATTTTTCTTATTAATAAATTAACACTATGAGCATATTCATATAAAAGGAATTAGGTTGTATCTTTACTAATAAATTTTCTAATTATTTATGTCACTAAGCTGGAAGCTTGTGCATGATTTTCTAATATTTCACGAAACTATTTTGAATTTATCATCAAAAATATGTTCATTTGTCACATAGCTAAAAATATGGACGCATTGCAGGGAAACCTAATATGTTTATTTATTATGTTGGCTGTTAATTTGACTGTTCATTTTATCTTTCTATTATCTTAAGCCTGCTGAGTCAGTACTACATACCAGTGGTTCTAATGTAAAGTTTTATTGTGCCCTCATTCTATACATCAGCGATCCTATGGAAATATCTCACAGAGGCAGCGGTACAAATTAATTTGAAAAAAAGACATTTTTAAATACCATAATTCTGTTGGTAGCCATAGCAATATTTCATGGTAGCCACACATGAGAACTACTATTCTAGCTATAATACTCTTTATTAATAATACAATATGGATTTGAAATGAAATACTTTAGATACCAAATGCTTGATGACTTGAACTTTGGGGAATGACACTTAAAAATGTGTGAATACAACTTTGAAAGTGCATGATATGTAATATATAGAAGTACTTCATAATAAGAAAGTGTAAGACAAGACCAAAATTATATTATTTTATGATATAAGATTTTTTGAGAGGACACCATGTTGCAGGTTTTATCTTGAGAGGTTAGAATGATTTTAGCTTAATTATTTATAACAATATTACATCAAAAAGGTGTAACACTTAAATTCAATTTTTTAATAAAGCACCTCTCAGATAGCTATGAACTAGTGTAGATATAAAATACATTTACATTTTCAACCATATCCACTCCCCATATGGATAATATAAAATTATAAGAGAGCTTATGTGCATAGATGTTTTTCTGTGAGAAATCTCTTCAGTTGCTCAATCTCACCTTTTTAAAGAAATCAGTAAGGCAAATAAAATATCAATTTATGAAATTGCCAGTGTGCTCAGATTTACACTTGTCTTGTACACTGCAACTGCACCTATAGATATTGACCACTCAATAATGGACTCATTTTGTACATACATTTTGTGTCTTGGTAGCAAAGAAAATCAGATTGAAAAATAAGGAAAATAAAATTTATTTCTCACCATGTCTGATTCTGTCGGAACTGTAGGCAAAGAATAGTCTAAGAGATGTAGCCAGTAGTGTAGAAAGCAGCCTATCAACAATAATATTATTGGCCACCACCATGACATGGAGTGTATACTATGTCTGACTCTCTTGGATGACTGTATGTGCAGGACTTCTTCAGAAGGCTGACATTCTGCACTATTATTCTCCGTTACATCCACTCTCATACTGGCATCATTCCTGGGATACTCACAACGATCTGGCTGATCCGCCATTTTGTGTTACCTAAAATTATTTAGTAAGATATTTTAAATAATAAAAACACATTTTTTTTAGTACTTATTTCCACAATATATTTTTTGATCAGGACCGGTTTCGCTCATCGCGAGCATTATCAACTGATAGAATACAATTTACAAACAAGTCTATTTATACAAAACAAAAAATTAATTTGAGTTAATGGTAGCAGGTGTACAAACCATGGGTACAAGAACTAGGAAACGATTTACATAAAATCATACAATATTGATACAAATAAAGTAAATTAGTATAAAAATGAAATGTTCACAATCACTTATTAAGAATTACAATTACAATTATGGTAAATCAATAATCCATTAGGAGCTCTAAACAATCAATAAGGAAGTAAGGAGTGGGAAATTTTTAATGACGAAAATAACCCACAATCACTACTTAATGGAACAAAATAAATTAATACATGAGAAGTCGATTAAAGATGAATCGATGAGATGGGAAGATATGGTCAGTCAGGGGCGTTCCAATATTTTCTGTAAAAAATTTGAGTAAAAGGAGGCAATATCATTTTTCAAAAAAAAAAAAAATAATATTTATTTGAAATATATATTTATTAATCTAATTTAATGAGTATAACAATGGTGACGACGCAAAAGTAGTTTGTTCATTTATAAGGTTAGAATTAGGCAAAAATTTATATCGATTAATTTCAAGGATTTCTTGTTTATCTAATTTGATAAACTAAATCTAAATTAGATAAACAAGAAATCCTTGAAATTAATCGATAAAAAATTTATATCGATTAATTTCAAGCATTTCTTGTTTATCTAATTTGATAAACTAAATCTAAATTAGATAAACAAGAAATCCTTGAAATTAATCGATATAAATTTTTGCCTAATTCTAACCTTATAAATGAACAAACTACTTTTGCGTCGTCACCATTGTTATACTCATTAAATTAGATTAATAAATATATATTTCAAATAAATATTTTTTTTTTTTTGAAAAATGATATTGCCTCCTTTTACTTAAATTTTTTACAGAAAATATTGGAACGCCCCTGACTGACCATATCTTCCCATCTCATCGATTTATCTTTAATCGACTTCTCATGTATTAATTTATTTTGTTCCATTCCAGTGATTGTGGGTTATTTTTGTCATTAAAAATTTCCCACTCCTTACTTTCTTATTGATTGTTTAGAGCTCCTAATGGATTATTGATTTACCATAATTGTAATTTTAATTCTTAATAAGTGATTGTGAACATTTAATTTTTATACTAATTTACTTTATTTGTATCAATATTGCATGATTTTATGTAAATCGTTTCCTAGTTCTTGTACCCATGGTTTTGTACACCTGCTACCATTAACTCAAATTAATTTTTTTGTTTTGTATAAATAGACTTGTTTGTAAATTGTATTCTATCAGTTGATAATGCTCGCGATGAGCGAAACCGGTCCTGATCAAAAAATATATTGTGGAAATAAGTACTAAAAAAAATGTGTTTTTATTATTTAAAATATAATGCCTTTCCATCAAGAAGTGACAGTTAACACCTTAAAAGTAGTAAGATATTGTTAACTAAAAATAGACATTCACGACAATTAGTTTTACCTATATGTAGAATGTTTGCCTTATCCATCATACATTGGAATTCTGCCAAAAAAATATTTTTAAGCTTAAATCAACAGGTTTTTTTACCATAAGTGAATTAGTGCACTTATCTGTATTACTTCATATTACCATCATACGCGATCAAAAATATCGTGTACATTTTTACAATTCCCTTTCTACCTAAGCCTGACAACTTGTGGCGAAAAATAAATAAAATACCTATCATTAATGTTTATTTTTGTAATAATTAATTAAATTTATAGATAAAAAATATGCAATCACCGTAATAGAAAACGTTTTGTCTTATCTTTATATTGAATCTATGTCCGTTAACATTTTAAGTTAGATTTAATTTAAGATATAAATTCTGACCCTGTAATTCAAGGACAAAATGGTGTCCACTGATCACAAAACTTCTGATAATAATACATTTAGAGTGAACATGGTTGCAAATATACATACATATTTGTATACATGATGTCAAAGAGAGCCATATTCTATATTTTCATGCATATAGTGAGCTTCTCCAATAAAACTGCTCTCAGCGGGGCCGCGATAAACAGAGATTACCTATACCCTTATATTTATCAATAGATATTGGGAGCAAAACATAGACCATCAAAGATTTGCATTTGCCAACATTTACAATACACTGTAGACCCAGTTTGATTGGCATGAATTATGACAAAAACATTGAAATATAATACTCCACTTCACTCTAGTTGTAACTTAGCAATGTTTTCAATTAAAAATGTAAAATTAATCAATTTTGAAATTGATAAGTTAAATTTGTGAACAAATGTATCCCTAAAAGATACGGCAACTGAAATTGATGAATGATGGAATATTTTTACACAAAATTTTGCAGACTTGAGCCTTTTTTCCAAGTTTTTGAAATAAAGCGGTACAAGAAATCCACTTATACATATTTTACAGTAATTATTATTATATTGGGGCCAATCAGAGTGGTTCAAAATGTCACTAGTCTCTAATAAATGTGAATGTAAATCATCTAATAGCAATGACTAACATATAAATAAAAATTGTAAAATATTTTTTATATTTGATTTTATACGATTTTCCATGCAAAAGTGTTTCCATTTTTTCAACATATCCACCATGTTAAAAAAGATTTTGTGTTCTGTAGTTTTCATGGATGATTGATTATGGTTTCTGTATGTATCATATTTCCATGTAAAATGGATTTTTAATCCGCCAAATGTAGCTATCAAATACGAAAATAGTTTGCACTTGAAGTGGAACCGTTACTTGCTAAGTCCACTAGTCAAAAGTTGATATTGACACAGCTTAGGATTTAGTAGATAATATCTTTTGAAAAATATTAAGTAAAAAATTATCTTATCTTAGACTTGCAAGTGTTATATTTTAGGTTAAAGATAAGTAAACTAGGACCTTGTATACTATTAACGGCCACCTTTTAAATGAAAATTAGTTACTATACTATTTAAATAAAGAAAAGCATAAACACGGTGACACTTATTTTGATATTTATTATTATACATAAATGTTTTTAATGTAACTGAAAATTCTCGTGAAAAGGCTTTATAACTTTAAACATGAAGATTAATTTTCTGTACTTATTCCACAGGTTTATATAAATAATTTGGAAGAAGAAGAAGAAGAAAATTGGTCCATTTTTACACTTATTCTAATTGTAAGATCAATAATAAATAAATTAAAAAGTCTATTTTCCAAGAAATAAGCAAGTAGGCATTTTAATTTTTACACAATAACATCCATTTTGAATTGCATCAAATTGCATTTCTTAAATCCAGCCTTACTGGGTTAAAACAAAGCTGATGCAGCCTTCTAATAAAAAAAGCTTTCCTAATATTACTTCAAGTTTTTTATGAGAGCTTAAATTTAATCACAATATGATAAAAATGAAACATGCTTTAAAAAAATGTATGCAATTAATGCATTTAAAAGAACATGATTTAAGTTTGATATTTTAAAGCAAGTCACACAAGCCACCGAAAATGAGTGTGTATATGTATTTTACTTTTATTTTTACTTATTTTACTAACCAATGGTTAAATATTGGATAATTTAAAATCTAAGCAGTTCAGTGTCAAATTTGAATTGTTAAAACTTTGCACGATTCAACATGATTGTCACTAACAACTCGGGTTTCACCTTTCAGAATCTTCAGGTATTCTATCACACAGATACAACAAAGCCTGACATTTTTTAAATGAACTTGCAGAGTACTGTCATAGTGATGCCTTGTAACATGTAATAATATGAATATCACATGAAACAGAAAAATGATAATATCAATTATGTACAGTTAAACCTCGATTCTACGCTTTTCGTGGGATCCTAAAAAATAAACGAAAAATGCGGAAAACGAGGAAAGATTAAAATATATATTAAAAATAGTAAAATTTAAGAAACGTCCCGCCTTCCTTTAATTTTCAAAGATGGGTTGCACAAAAATTGGTAAATATGTGAGAGTTTTGTGAAAGTTATGTTAATTAAATCTTATTTATTGAAATATTCAAATAATGTTTCAAACTTCTTCTTGTGAAATTCTTTAATAGAGAAAATCTCTAGACATTTGGGCGAACATTAATTTCTTTGGTTAATATATAAGATTTAATGTGTTCAAACACACAGATTGTATTGAATAGAAATATTTATCTACCAAAGCTGGTCAATTAGAATAATATTTAGACGTTAGATCGAGGAAATCGATAAACTGATAACGGTTAATGCGGGATTATTTAACATTGTTCTTATGGGTGTTTGACGGGACTGTAAAAAATGAACGAACCATACGGGAAAACGTATTATGCGAGAACGGTTGATACTGGTTCCACTGTATATATACAGTCTTGTTCAGTGCTGGATATACTTTTCCAAAAAATATCTTCTAATTCAAATAAACATGTCTGATAATATTTATAACAGAAATATTATTCAATTATAATGATAAGGAAATGTTCCTGCAAGTCATTGCCCTTTCAACTGCCGAGAGGTATTCATATTCATATGGCGGTAACTGTGAAGCCGAGAATTTCTTCGAAAAATTAAAACCTAAAACTTAAATATTTTTTTTTTTAAATATATTAATCGAATACCATAAAGACTTACCAAATAAATATACAATGAGTCAATGAGTGAATTTTAAGGAACAGATGGATGGGAGGATTTTTCAGACATTACAAATATTCATGCTTTCAAACAGAAATCCAAACATGAATTGAAAAATCAGTTTATAAAACAATATATTTGTATGTTAATAAATAGATTGAGTATTGTTTTACATTTGATAAATAATGCTGAATAATTTCTAAATATCGTTTCAAACTCTTCAGTGAATTTCAATCATTGAAGATTTCGTAAGGTAAAACATTATTTTTCATAGGGTCTTTAGTGTAAAAACCTAGTAATATATAAAATTTGATATTCATGTACTACTAAACACCCTTTGTGAAAATCATAAATGATGGTAAAAAAAACTTTAATTTCTTACAATAAGCAATGCTAAACTTTTGTGGGGTTACTTTTAGAAATCAAATTTTTCGAATTCACTATAGCTGAGCGTGCAAAATGATTGCAAAATATTGTTTTAGCTAAGCCAAAATAATTATATTTAGACAATATCCACAACGCATGTTTTTATGTCTTTTAAATTTTAATTCACAGTTATCTTGATTCACCACATGTGTGTAAATAAGTAAATATTAAGAGGAAATCCGATCACAAAAAATATCAATATTAAAGAATTAAGCAGGACATAAAATACAATTCAAGAATGGTCACTTTGTCGGAAAGTTATTAGAAATATCATCTGTATTAAATAAATGGACTAATACTATTGTTAAACTTTTAATTATAAGAATTAAACCACGGTTGTAAATAACATCTGTGCTGAATGAAATGTCATAGCAATACACACAAAGTAATATACGCAATATATAAACTATTATTAATTTATTAGAATTTTTTCATACCTTACTAATGATTCGCTCAGAAAACTGTATCGGCTAACACTAAATTCAATATTGAAATAACCAGAAGGGCTTCATCTGATAATATATTATTTAATTTCCTTATCGTATGTTTGATAAAATTACCACAATCTTTAAGGCTGCTCTTCTCAAACTTTTAAAACACAAAATTTATAAGATATATAGCTGATATAGATTTCGGCTTTCCTTCATCAGAACTATGTTGAAACATACTTTTACTTATCTATATATAGCTGCGTTGAAAAGGTACAAAATACATCTTGTCTTCTGTTCTAACGCCTAGTTTAATGGAGTACTACCAAGTAAAAATTTGTTTCCCCATTGAAATGTATTGTATGGTGTAAATAAAGCTGATTTATTACGGTCCGCCTAATATAATACAACGCATATCCAAAAAGTCGACCTTAAAATTCAGATGTCTATATTACTCACCATGACAAAAATATTAATCAAAACCGAAAATAAAATTATGGATCAGTATCTCAAAGACATTATTTATGTAAGCTAATACTCATATTTTGAATACTATTATCATAAATCAATGTAATGCGATAGTAAAATGCTCCATAATCACTAGTATGGTCCTGCATGGGACCGCTGGGTAGTGAACAATGCAAATTCGCAATCCCGTACAGGACTACTGAGCAGCTAAAGGTTAATATAAAAAATAATTCACATTATGGTGGCATTTTTTTAATCTTAATGGTAATATATATTCTTCTTAGGAAAACTGAATGATTAACCTGTGATATATTGAGTCAGTGAAAATACCAGAATTCCTAATATTAAAAAAGCCTTTTCATAGTTCAAGATAAAACTGTTGAATCACATAAGTTACTTTTCTTGTATGATTGATAAAAAATATTCCAAGTAAATCAAAGCATAAATCAAAGTGATTTATATTTAATAAGAAAACAATTCTTTTTGAATTTGTAACTTCAAAATTTAAACTACTTATTCAAGTGGGTTTGTCATTTGCCATCGCTAATATATATTTTTATAGTATCATTTATTTAAATGGTTAATAAAAAAGCACCTAAACTAAACTTTGAATTGTTACAACTTTGCACAATTTCACATGTTTTGTCACTAACGACATGTTAATTATTATTAGATTAATATTCTAAAATTTGTTTTAGCTGTAATTTACTGCTTGCCTTGGGGTAAGTGTTTTCCTGTAATTAATAACTTTAGTATATATATGATGCTAACTATTTATTTTACGTCAGTTCTGTTGCATCCGTGTGATAAAATGTCTGAAGATGCCGAAAGGCGAAACCCGGGTTGTAAGTGACAAAAAATGTGGAATCGTACATAGTTGTAACAATTAAAATTTGATATTGAAATTCCATCAAGCACCTTCAGTCGATATCATAAATTATAAACTATACTAGTTTATGACTAGTAATGTATTTTATAAAACCTTATGTTGAATTGACTGTCATACTTATTAAATAATTGTCACTATTTTAAGACATCATAAAATAGTTTAAGCTGCAATAGGTTGTAGGTATGTTAAGAAACTTCATGAAGTAACTGATGTAAATTTCACATAATTTTTAATTTATTCCTTCACTTGTTTTTAAGGTTATCAGTGAAATTAAAGTAAATTACTTAAATAATTGATTTCAACTCATTATATTATTGAAATTATGTACGCTGCCGTACAAGAATTGAAAATTAAATAACGGATATGCAAGATAACTTTTCTCCTATTTCAATTGTGATTTCCTAGCTTCCAGAGTTTCTGCATTGTTTTGAATATAGTTGACTTCTCAAAACTGATGAAATCAAAGTTCCATATAATCAAATGCATTCTCATTATTGAAATGGGTATGAGTAGAATTTTAAATTGGTTCCTTTCTTTATCTTATTGCAAAATATGAATTTTGTCCACACGAAAAAAAACTGCTACAATTACCAAAAAATTTTGCATGAGGATCCATCCGTTACCCTCATTGACATTTCTTTATTATATTTTAGTCATTTTTAGTAAAAAACTCATTTCCAGTTATACTATCCATGCAGGAAAATTGTTGAGTAGGTCCGTTTACTATAGACATGTGTACCGAAAGCATCTTGGGTTATAAATTTGTTTCGTTATTTTTGTTTTCAAATTAATTCAGTGTAGCTAAAGTTACTAAATTATTATATACCACAATAATGTAAAAGCCTGCTTAATTCATAAAATGTGTATAATATTTTTCAATAATATTCTAAAATCTTCATGATATATTTATATTTCTTTACTGATACTCACAGTGAAAATCACTTTAAATATATACCTTCAAGTAGATGTAAAAATTCTGGTAAAAGATTGAAATTACACTATATACTTTAAATGTGCAATGTGAAATGTTCAAAGCATGAACATAGCATATTTATGAATCATCCATTTAAAATTTTAAAATAAATGAAATAGTTTACGTCCAAAAATATATATATTTACATAGCACACTAAACAAATACTTTATGTAAATATTAGTTATTTTACAAGGAAGATAAAATTTAAGCTTGTTTATCTATCAAGTATAATCAATATTTGACATATTTGTAAAAATTATTAAGTGATGATAAGTCAAGATTTGATTATTGGTTCCTAGTCTCATATTGCATCAGGAATTGTCAAACTATTGGGAATCAAGGTTTATTGTTAATTATTTTATCCATTTATTAAACAGGTTTAATATCTTGGGAAATATCACTACAAACCATTTATCCAACTTTTTGGTTATGTGCCTTTTTGCTATTTGTATTAATTAACCTTTAAAAATCTAATACTTAAAACAAAAAGCAAAACTCATTGCCCTAACATTTTTTTGATTAAATTTTGCTTGACCATGCTGTCATAAAAATAACTATATCTTAAAATAAAAAATATCTTTTCAAAGTCACAATAAACTTACTAGAAAAATGTATGCAATTTTTAATTTTTTTAACATTAAAACATAAAAAAAAAATCTACAAAATCAAATGTTTTTGCGGGTATGGTTAATCTTAAAACATGTATTTCTACACAAAGTATCTTTGAATATTCTGGCAAATAATGAATATATCTGATTTTATTATTTTTATAACATGCGTGGCACCTAAGTTTCATATCCAAAGTTAACTTTTAAATGTAATGTTTGGATACTCATTCTCGCAAACATATTTGTCATAAGCTAAAACAATATTATGATTAGAAATCTTGAATTTATTATTTATGCAAGATACTATCCAAATATTTAAAAATATTATTTTTGATCATAGTACTTAATGCGACTGCGAAGTGTGCCAAAATATTATATGATACAATAAAATATTGTATAATGTGTAATACATTAATATGCAGTAATAGGACCACATAGCATCAAAAGGTTAACAGTATATGCATTTACATGGCATCGAATTTAATATATATATAATCCATGGGAACTAGAGTTCCATATGAATAATACAATACAATATTTATGAAATGAAATGCTTAAGACACAAATGCCTTTCCAAAATTAATAAGTCCAATTTGGTGCTGCGTTGTTTGAAAATGCTACTAAAAATTATACCGCGCCTGTATCTGAGTGATCCTTTTTGATGCATATTCCATACATTCAAATACATTTTCATATATTGGTTTTTCAATTGATTGATCCATATTCAAATGCATGCTTATGGTGTTAGAATTAAACGATCCTCAGGACAGCAGGAAATAATCAGTGACAATAATATTTGTGACGGAACCATGATACTAAGTCAACAAATTGATTAAAGCCATAGTTGTAGGACATGTTAGATAGTTTATTGAATATTATTCTTATACGTTTTTGGGCAGGACGATGAAACTTAATGACAGATTAGGTTCCATTGAATAAAAAAAAAATCATGCAATACTCCTTAAATGCCACCTAAATTACCATCACCAAAGTTCCCATAAATAGTTGATGTAATAACATTGTATTGGTCACAGCACATTATTTACATACATGTGAAATTTATAATAGTGATTGACAATTAAGCTATAAATTAGTAAAATAGTAGAAAAACTACACACCGGTAAGTCGTTAGCTTTAGACATGTTAACCATTTAAGTAAAGTAGGTAAGTTGTGCTATCAAAGTTCACAACAATCTCTAAAATTATTGAATTACATATTAAGTGGTTACCATTTAATTTCCTGAAAGGCACTACACTTTTTGTTTGAAAGTTACGTATATTTTCCTAGGCAGGCTACTTTTCCAATTAAAGCTTTAAATTTCCAGTCAAAACTTAAATGAAAACATCCCCACTCAAAACATGATTGTCTATTAGTATTGTCAAAATAACAGCTGATTAATATGTTAAGCATTTTAAAGAATAGAAACCAAAACACTGTTGGCTTTATTTAAACAACAAACTATCAGAATACTGAAATTGATTAATCCACCCACCGATCATTCAATATTTGGAAAAAGCAATTGATTTAAAAACTAAATAATATTGTCTATACGTACTTCACTGTCATTGTGACATTTGATTAATTGTTTTTTTTTTAATTTCTTAGGGAATATTAAATATTGTAGTCTATGTTAATTCACGACTGGTGATAAAATGCACACATGTAGATTATGTCTCGCAAAAGATGCCAAACATAATATCTTCAAACACGGATCGAATGTACCCGATGAAATAATGTTTCATTGCAAATTGCAGGTTAGACTGTTCATTTATTGTTATTTAGATTTTTTTATTGATTTCTATGTTGAATTCATGATGAATTATTATTTTCAGGTATACAAAAATGATGGTTTACCGCATTATATGTGTAAAAAATGCTTTAAAAAACTAAATGGAATCTTAAAATTCGTAGAAAAATGTAAAGAAAGTGATACAATTCAAAGAGCGAAACTTATTTTACCTAATGAAATGAAAGTAGAAGACTTAAAATCGGAATCTGATATGGATCAATGTGATGATAGATTAACGGATTTGGACCACAACTACGGCGATGACCGTGAAGGTGATGATAAACCCATCAAAGAATATCTTCAATGCTCACTATCACTTTCAGAAAACGGTAATAAACGCTTAGGTGAAGATGAAAAAGTTATCTCTGATTTGAAAAACGTTAAAAAAATCGAAGATAACGTTTTAAAGTTGAATAAACAAAAAAATGATTTTATAAAATTTGCTGGTGTGAAAATATATATTAATAAATCTGATCGGCTTCTTGAAGAAGAAACAAATGTATCAATACCGAATGAAAATAAAAGAAAGAACTGTGTAAACACAAGCCAGCTGTGTCCAGTTTGTGGGAAGTATTTCCCAAAAGCCAATTCATTTCGTTCTCACATGAAAATACACAACGGTGATAGTTTTAAATGCGACGAATGCTCAAAGAGTTTCTCCACCAAAGTCTTATTGAAGAACCACCAAAAGAGACATCTGAATTTGCGAGGGTTTCTGTGTAAAATCTGTGGAAAGACTTTTACTACTAACACAAGTTCTAAGCGTCACATGGAGGTTGTGCATCAAAAATTGAAACTGGTACCATGTAAATTGTGCAATAAGACTTTAAGTACACCAAGAGCTTTGCGGGTAATTATACATTTTTTTTTTGCTGGATTTTGCTCATGTGCATGAATGCATACTGTTTTCACTCCTCCCCAATTTCCTATTTAATTTCAGAAACAAAAGCAGCATACCTAGTGCAATTAAGCTGCCACTGGTTGTTTCTTAGAATCATCAATAATTTGTAAATCCTTGACACCAAATTGAGGCAGAGTATTGAACATATGAAATAGAAATTGATAATTCGGGCTGTTTAATTTTTAATTAACCAATTTTAATGGAATTCTACAAATCTAATCATTAAAATAAAGAAAAGCTCAAATTCTAGAATTGCCAACTAGTCATACTAATTTTAACTAATACTATCTAAGTTTTACTAGTAATCTTTTTTATAAAAATTATATTAATTATAGGAACACATCAAGATCCACACTGGCGTCAAAAACTATGAATGTGAAATATGCAACAAGAGGTTCACATACAAAATCAGCCTCACTTTTCACACAAGAGTTCACACCGGAGAAAAACCCTTCGCTTGCAAATTTTGTGATAGCAAATTTGCCGTGCAGAAAACCCTCAAAGACCATGAAAGACTTCACACAGGAGAAAAACCCTATGTGTGTCCGGTTTGCAATAAAGGCTTCATGCAAGGATCCAACATGAAGAGCCACTTTAGAAATAATCATAAAGGGATGGAATTACCCAAGACAAAAATAGCCTGAATAAATAAACAGATTGCACTTGATAGGAATCAGCCATAATGCTGAAACAAATATTTTATGATTGATGTAAACAATAAAAACTGTATTGTTCAAGTCATCTGAGTGAATGTAAGTATATTAAAAAAAAAAAATTTAATCTATGAGCAAACAGAAATGCTTATAGATTTTCATTGAGTTATAGCAGTCATCCGCCTTCACCACCTGAGCAGCATTGTGGACCTGATATTTTAACTACAGAAATTTTCACAGAAACTCCATTATCAAAATAGCAAACAAAAATATGTAAATATTCTAAATAAAAAAGTAATCTGTTTTTATACTTGCATATTGTGTTATCTCTCTCACACTATACACTTATGACATCGTGACCTACATCCATGTGTGGTCGCATAATATCTATTTTCGGTAGTTATGAGATATTTGACTGATTTATTTTATTAGAGTTCCATAATCTTTATTAAATATATATATATTCAATAAGGCACAATACTATCACTGATTTTTTTTATATCCTAAACAACATCAGTTCTTCCTTTTGTTCAACGCAACCTGGTCATGGAGGGTCAACTCTTACAACATGGTCATGGAGGATCATCATTTATAACCAAAATCAAGGTGCATTCTGTGAACCAAAGTATACTGGTATGACTCAATCCTTGAGCAACAAATAAGTATATTTTGTTAATTTTTAATGTGCTGAGAACTAAATTAACAAAATTAAATATAGATTAAAACAATAGAGAAAAAGAAAAAGGAATCAAAACAACAAATCGAAATTGAAAATTAGACAGTAAAAAATACATATATATTTTAGATAATTTTAAACTTATACTGTGTACATAGTTATGCAAATGTTTTCATATAAAAACACATAATAAAAATAAACCTCTTAGATTTAACTGATACTGGTATAACCGGGGCTTTTTTTAGAAAAAAAAGGTATTTACTTCATGTAAAGCTTTTTACTAAATAAAATTATCAACTTTAATGTGTTAACTGTCATTTTTTGATGGAAAGGCATGATATTTTAAATAAAAAAACACATTTTTAAGTACTTATTTCTACAAATATATTCAAATATCATTTAAAGCAGCTTTTACTATTCTACGAAGCACACAAAAATATGACGAAAAAAGATACCGAAATTTTATGATCAAGTGTCAGTTCTGTTGCACCCGTGTGATGGAATGTCAGAATATACCGAAAGACGAAACAAGGGTTTGTTAGTAAATAAAAACGTATGAAATTGCAGTTTCGACTATTCAAAATTGAAATTCTATCAAGCAGTGTCATTCAATGTTGTTACTAATATATAAATAAACATATCTATAAGATGAAGGTATGATTATAAAACGTAATTTTGCAATTATTATACTACATTATTCATTCAATATAAAATATCGGTATGTGCATTTTATGTATAATATTTCGTGTCGGTATTTGACGTTTTGCAGAAGTTGTTTAGCTTTACTAAGTTATCATGTCGTAAAAATACAAGCTTTATCGATAAATGTACTCTTTGTTTTGAGAAATCAATATTATTTAGCCACATCGTAGCAGTTTCTAATATAGGAGGCTGTATATAATATTATACAGTGCTTTTAGCCACCTTTATTAATTTTCCTGTCTAATTAGATGAGAAAAACAATAACCTCATATAATAGTAAAGATTGCTATGAAAGAAGGTAAATTAAACTACGTAAAGTTATGTAAACACGTTGTTCAAGAACTGGAAGAACATAACTATCGTATATATACTTTTTAATATCGTTTATAATTTTATTACTATTTCTTAGTTAAACATTTTTATTTTTAAAAAAAAAACATATTTATGTTCAGTATTTAAAAATTATGAAACCTTATTGACGTATTGTATTTTGCAAAATCTCTAATGTGGAAAAAAAATTCAGAACATATTGCAACTCTGCGCTCGGTTGTCAGTTTGTTAGTCGTCATTTATATACATACTAATATTTTATTTACATCGCTTGCCTTGATAATTCAATATTATGTTTTGATTAAGCTTGAACTTTGACCAACATGCTTTCATTCTTTAAAAAGTTTTCATTAGACGTGCCAGAAAAGAACTCTGGCACTATATCAAAAGCCAAGATGGAAAAGGCAAGCACGATTGCCGAGCTCGGTTATAAGGACACAAACGATTTGAAGGAAACAATTTATGGTCAGTTAAATGATACAATACTTAGTATTAAATAAAACATATCAAGGAAACGGTGACACAGTTTTTATTGCTGCCCATTCAATGTTTTTATTTATATTACTTAATAATTAATAATACGTCATTTGTATGCAATCGAGTTGGATAGTGTATTGTGTTTGACGTTTCTAAAATTAAGACATTGTTTACTTATTTATACTAAATAAACTTAAGACTGCTTATTTATCGTCGTGGAAATATAATTTAGAAAGCAAGTAATTGGAGCAATTGTCAGTTATTGAATATTGATAATATGTTTCTAATGCCATGCAAGCACGATTAAAAAAGGAGATGTTAATGGTAATATATTGAGTTAATATTGTCTAAAATGTTTCATACTCTTTTAAGCACATGGTAGTATCCTTATCTTAACAGTTATTTCTTCAAACTTCACGTGCGACATTTTATTGTCTCATTAAATTCAAATTGTCTTCCAACGTTCAAATATTTCTACCCCATTGTCTCCGAGCACTGCCTCAAGACATCAAAACGTCACGTTTTCATAAAAAAATACAATGCACTGCAACAATTTTCAAAAAAGTGGTAATATATAAAAAAGTTGGCGCAGCTAGTTCACATATCACATATTCTATACAGCGATGTTGATTACAATAAAAATGTAATTTATTATGTCGCGAATTTCATTCTTATTGATTGACTTGGCATTTACTTGGTAAAACTCCATTATTACATGGTGAAAAATTAGCAATCTATTTTAGTTTTACAAAAATGTTTGTAAGATATAATTGATAGCTATTTCGGCTCATGCCATCGTCAGAACTATTAATTTCATTCTTATTTAAAATAAAATTGAATATATTTAAACAAATTTATTTCTCGGAAAAATATAATAGTGTATTTAATTATTTATATTCATTTGTTTGTTCTTAAAAAATTCGATGAAAAAGTTTCTTCCTTTTCGGTATTGTTTTCAAGTAAGCGGCATGTGTTTTGAAAAATACCATACTAAAAAAAATATTTTCAGTGGAAATATTTTATATTGCTTATTGTATTTTTTTTGTAATAAAACTTATGTAATGTAAAAAAACTATGAAGAAATGTCTATTTTGTTTAAAGAAATACTGTTAAATAAAATTAGATGTCCCATTATAAAGGTACAAAAAAATAAAGGCCATGTTACTTATAGCACAAAATGCAGTGCATAAAATTGGCAGCTACAAAATGTCACTGTTCAATCAAAGTGAGTAATAGTGCCTTAGTTAAATTACAATCACAAAATTACCTATTAAAATATCCATTTACCTTTTTTGTATTCTTGCTTGAAAATGCTTGCTTCCCACAATTAACTGACCTATCAATTTGATACTGCTTACACTTGATGGCGTAATGGTTTTTGAACATCTATGAGTTTTATTAATCAGCAATAATTTAGTGAATTGAAAAAGACTTTCTTCATAACACTACTGGGCTAAAATAATACACCTGTTTTTGAAATAGTCCATTAGTTATTTATTTATAAATAAAACTAGTTAATGGATGTGTAAGAAAACCTCATCAATACCATCAAACCTAATCATTTTTAAAATATGATAAACCTTTTTTTTTAGATTTCCTTAGGACAATACGAGACCCTGAGAAGCCAGCTACTCTTGAAGATTTAAATGTTGTTTATATTGATGGAGTGTTCGTTAAAGATCCCACCGCCGATAATGTTCAAGTGATAAGAGTTGAATTCAATCCAACAGTGCCGCATTGTTCCTTAGCCACTTTAATCGGGCTTTGCATAAGAGTCAAAATTGAGAGATCAATACCCCATTTACTAAAATTAGATATTTATATTAAGAAAGGTGCACACACAACGGAAGATGACAGTAAGAATAATTTAATTATAAAGTACTATTTATAATATAGATACATGTATACACCTAACACATTTATGAAACACAGGAGTTTTATACTCGACAATTAAACCAGTCGAACAATTCTCTTTGAATTCCAAATGAATTCTTAAAATTATTTGCTAAAGCATTTTGTATTTGTTCCTATTTTTGGAACTAGTATAAAATGTTGTAATAATGTGCAAAGGATCAATGTTCAAATTTGTGTTTAATTTGTCACACAATAGACATGACTGTCAATTTTAATTCCAAATTCTACTTTATTCGATTTAATCATTCAAATGCTCATAGGTGTCGGTCATGCACTCAAAATGAAATCATGAAATGATTATTTGAATTTATCAACTCTTATATGTTTTTGTTAAGTAAAACCTAACAACGCAACTAAATCAAAACACATATAATCATTTTTTTTTTTTAATTTAAGGTTATTAATTTAAACAGATTTTTATTCACTTTGATGTATTAACTGTCATTTCTTGACATAAAGGTATTGCATTATGATTTAAAATTATTACACAACTCTGCACTATTAACTCTTTGCACTCAAATGCCTCCACTCTGACATCAATTAATTGAAATGTAATTTATAACATATTTTTCTTTCGTTATCAATTATAATTGGACATTCATTTTTAACACTGTGTATTTTGTAGGTGAAAATTTTTAATTTTTCATCCAGAATTAAAACCTAAAGACACTTAGATGCCATTTTTTTTTCGTATGCAGAGTTTTTTTTTTTGATAGGGTGATATAACAACCTTACCTCTTATTTTTCAGTAAATAAGCAAATTAATGACAAAGAAAGAATAGCAGCAGCAATGGAGAATCCAAACCTTAGAGAACTTGTTGAAAAGTGTATTAAGGATGAAGAATGATGTATAAAAATGGACTGAAGATTTATTAAATGAAATGTTTTTATTCCAACCGGTTATGTAGAATAGTAAATATATATATTATTTTTATACATCTGCGCATATTATATATTGGATTACCAAAATATTAAGCACCAATAAATATTATTGAATAATACAAGAAATAATTCATTGAAAAAAAAATTCAAATAAATAATAAAACATAGAATCAGACGAAAATATAAATTTTGTAACATTATATCCACAGGTTGGAGAGCTGGTTACAAATAGTCATTGAATCATAACTCACTTGAAAGTTTTATAAAATTTAAATCACTGAAATTGTATATTTTCCATATATTTTGTCACTAGCAAACTGGGTTTTGCCTTTAAGCATCTTTAGGCATTCTATAGAGATACACAGAACTAACAATTATTTAACCCTTTGGACTTTTTTTGAGAAATTGCAACAATAGATAAACAGAAAATCATTTAATTCATTGTTTTTATTTGTTTCTGTCGAAAAGTTAGAAGAAAAATACTCAAGTTTGTTTTTGTAGAGCTGCCACACACAAAAAAAAAACATAATTTTCAACTGAAAAATAACAACTCATGAAAAATATTCAAAATTGATATTGCACTAAATTTTAGATTTAATATATAGATTTTACATGTGAATACTTCAGGGCTATCACAAAAATATATAAGAATTGAATGTGAATGCTATGAGAATGATTCAAAATTTGAAAATTCACGAAATCAGATAACATGCTATAGATGACTTTGATTTAAATTTATTTAAAAAAAATCTGTATATATTCATAAATGTTCTCATGGTTGTGCACCATTACATCTGGTTAAAAATAAAGTACAATAATGTTCAAAGTAATCATTAAAATCGATTTAGCTCTTAAACTATAACATAAATGATATAAACTGTTTACCGATTTCGTTTGACTCCTCCCTTCAACTAAAATGCCTGAAGATTTCGTAAGGGGAAATCTAGATCATGAGCTACAAAATATTTCAATGTAATTTTTATTCATATAGATTTTTGTAATTCCTCATTGGGGTAGTTTTCAGAGACGACATTTGAAAATGGGCAGAGAAGAACATTTTCCCGCTCCTGAATTTGCAGAATAACCCACAAGCGGGGCAAATTTATTCAAAGCCCTTATATCCACAGTCCAACTGTTAAAAGGGCAAACTCTCCTTTTCTGTAGCATTCATCAGAATTATGTATAACTTTGTTGTAAATTTTATTCATTAATCATTAGCTGATATATTCAGAGATGTTTTGACAAATGTGACAAAAATGCTGAGTTCTAGAGATTCCTCAAAATTGAGTATCAATTATAATGCAGGGGATGAAGGCACATGTGTTTCTTTTTTGTCTGCAATCATTACGACTCTCTTATGCAATTCTACAGCCTTACTTGTTGAGTGCACTCGTTTTTTTCACTTTAGAAGCAAGAGATGTGTTTTTATGACTAACTGATGAAATGTTGTCTTAAGTCCTTTCAGGAAATTAATACAATGGATATTCTTGACGTGTGAGGTTTCAAGCTCAAAATTTGAATGTGATATATATGCTTGATATATATATTGCACAGGGATATTTTGTATAATATTGAAACAAGTGGTTTTAAAAGAGTTGATCAATTTGGTCAATAGATCTTTTTATTTGCATAGTGAAAAAGCTGAATCACAAACCATTAACGTGTTTTTTCATTTTAATAATTATTGTGGCGTAGTAAGAGCTACTATCTAAATACTTGTCATGTAGATATATCCCTCTACCAGTACACCAGTACGCTGTTCAAAAGAGAGGTTGGTTAAATGAGTATCAAATGGTAAACATTTTTTTCTTTATTAATATACTAAAACTAATTTTCTATGCAGGCCAATATGTACACTTCTTGCAGCCGTAAGTATACAATACTACAACCTTAGGGAGAGAAACATTCTGAAAATATTGGTTTTTATTTATACAACTTTTGTATGGACTTTTACGATGAAGCTCTGACATCCCCAATAGTTGTGTCCATAAATTTCACTGTTTCTTCAGTTAGTCTCTCTTTAAATTCGAGCTCTCATAAATTATGTAACAGTGCAGTTATGTAGAATCTATTTATATCTAATCTGTTCACACCATTATCATTTACCTCAATCTCACCTTGTTATTTAGTTTTGATAGTATCTATACCATGTGGTAAAAAAGTCTAGTCACATCTATGATAGAGAGAACTAGTGAGTGACGGTCCATATCAAATAATTTTACAGTATGTAATCTCACATATAAGCACGCATGGGCAGTATTGTAAATTTTAGCTGAAAGGGGTACACAAAAACAGTAATGTACCTTTTAACCTAAATATTGTGATGAAGTTGAGTATGAAAAAACTTATATTCAATGAAGAAAATCAGCAACACACCCTCCTGTCATCTTAACCCATCACCGCCCTCTGTACACTTTTTTATTTCTCCGATTATTATAAATTTAATTCCTTATTTGAAAACTTAGTGGTAGTATTGAAAAAATAAAATTTTGCAATACATGAATGAATGTCATTTATTTACCATCAAATTGCAGACTTGGAATGAGATTATTGAAGTAAGACTTATATAATATATATTTTCAAAGTTTGAAGAAATGTGACATACTCCAAATGAATTCATTTTCTTAGAAAGTTGAGTCACATTTAATGTATAATTTGAATATGTATGATGTTGTGTACATTATTAATTATTGCAACCAAATTATTTGTATTATTTTCATACTTCCTGAGCTTTTATTACTATATTTGAAGAGTTGATAATGATAAAAAGATAGATGAACTGTCTAATTTAATCTCAATATGGTACACGTTTCATGTTGACATGTTGACTTCGACCACATCTAATTTGAATTTGCATAGTAAACCCATAAGCATTATGATTATGGGGTTTGAGTCTCAAGGTTGGTATTGTTTACATCCTGGCAGAAATCAACAACACCAATTCTGTTTTAGTATTCTTAAAACATTTACATTAAAAGTTAAGCATCTCTTTGTGGTATAAATTAAGCCCTGATTTTGAAAATACTTTCATGAGCACATTAGATTTGGTGTGCACGTATAAATATAATTTGTCCTATGTAATGTCTACTTTAAAAGTTGACAAGTTAAATCTTTTTTAAACCATTTTCTGGCATGTGAGAATAGAAGAATATGACTAGGATATAGCTAGTCCATAACCAACAACTAGGCTCCATTTTTTATTATTGGATGGACGGGAGAAAAGAAAGGCGGATTAGGTTAAAAGACTAACAATATTTTCCTTATTTTTTATTAGAGATCTGAACATAAAATGAAATTAAATATATGTACAGTTCACATTACAACTAACTAAATTAGAGGTAAAGTTAATAGGTACACACGGTTTACTAAAATTTTGCACAATTAAAGAGAAAAACAATATACAGCATTATATTGTCATTACTATAATTTTCATACAAAATTCTCTTTTTTATTATTCAATACACCAAATTCTGTGTAGTTATTTATTATACAAAAAATTATATATCTAAATTGATTAGAATAATCATGTGAAATTTATAAATGTCACCGTATTTATTTTATACATAGCGCCATTGTTAAGTCTGCTTCCGAAAGCCTTAAGAAGGCATAAAAATGTTTTAGAACATTTATTTTGATATAAAAGTATAACAAAAAAAAAAAAAAAACAATGATACATTAAAAAAAAGGTACCCATAGAAGGAAAAAGGAGAGAAGTTTAAAAAATGTTAATATCCTTACCTACACATTCTTGCAATATATCATAAACAATATATTTTTTACTAAATATGTATGACTTTAACGAAACTGTTCGATTAAGCAAAAAAAATTAAGTGAGCGATTTCCAAACAATCCATCATAGAATTACTGTCATTATTTCCTTCTATTGGATACTTCTTTTAGGGTAAGCAATCAATTCTAGTTTGTTAGGCGTTTTATAAGCAGAATTTTATATAAAAGCGTTAATAGATAATTGTATAAGTTGCATACCCCAAAAAAGCTTCAGTGCTTCACTTCTACAGTACATAAAAAATCTAACTATGTGGAAATATTAATTATACAGAAATGAGTATAAATTTAAATATACAATTAGGAATAAAGTGATTCTATGAGCCATAAATAAACATTACAATATTATTGGGGATTAATGACTATTGATATAAAAACATTTATCTAATGACAGTAGCATAAGGACAAAAAAACTATAATCTGTTGGTATCCACACTGTCATGACACCATTTTTTTCGAAACCAATACTTTTTCTTTTACAAATCGCATTTGATACATCCTTCTATGCACAACTTCCTATGATCGAATTTCTTGAAGCAAACCACACATAGACAGATGACATATAAAAAAGTATGCTTATACGTAAAAGTTGACATTTGAAAACTGTAATTTATTGATTGAATGTGCATTCACTTGGTAGAACTCCATTATAACGCGGTGAAAAAATAGCAATGTATTTTAGTTCTACAAAATTCATCGAGCGTGTATCTGCGTCAGGTATCAATCAACAGTGACATTCCCAGAAAGATTAAAGTTATAACCAAATAAAATTTTTGATAATTATATTTAGTAACTATTTTCTTAAAACCAAAAATATGCAATAATTAACTGTATTATATAATTTTTCAGTATAAAGAGTAGCCGGAATGTGACATCCGTGCCTTTCAAAATATCCAAATTGTTTTCTGCTTCTAACTGTGAAATAAATGGATAAGTTTTCAGTTCAATAATTTATTAACTTGGCAATACAAACTATTAAAAAATTATCAGTCAGTATTTTAAAATATAAAACATTTTTAATAATTAATATAAATAACATGTCTTGTTTTTTTTTTTTTGGAATAAAATGTCATAGAATAACTTGTAATGTTCACATTTCTTACAATAATACAAAAAGGATACACAGATAGTGTGAAGAAGCCAGTTTGGTTCAATGTCGAAAATTAACACCGCAAATGAAAGATCAATTTTTTTAAAATTTCATACAATGAAATACTCAACTAAGGCACTCCTTTTCAATTAATCAAAATAAAAATCAGTCCAATTACCAGTATATTAAAAAGCTATGCATCTATTAATAGAGTGCATTAGATTGAAAAAGCTTCTCGATATATTTATTTTGTTCAACAGGAAAAAAAAGCGACAACTAAATTAAAAAGGCAGCTTATTAATTTGCCAGTAAGGACATCTATTAAGCATATTGAAACATTTATTAGCAATTGGAGAAAAATCTCATTTAAATATTGCGACGGTGGCTTCGGTGTATGTTCGAATCTGCCACATTATTTCCACAGTTGTCATGACAATTAGTTGGGTGATGATTGCAAACTGAAAATGTTTTTGGTCAATAGCCAATTTAAAAGTACTCGATTTTGGGTGCACAGGTAGAGTGAATAAAGAAAGCGAATAACTCTGATGGAAAGTATATGTTATAATGCAGCAACATGGTATGTAATGATGTAGTGCTTAAATGGAGAATGGCGTTACTTAGGTCTAGCATTTGGGATCACCGCCCGCCGGGACTGTGCTCCTTGGTGGATTCGTGTTATTTGGAACAGCTGAAGAAAAAAAAGGCAATAAAATAATTTTAGTAACCAGGTAATTGTTTTCTTTTCCAGTGCGTGATTACTATCGAGCGGAACGAGTAGAGATATACACCCAGTCTTTTTTTTACGCAATAAATTGGGTTCCAGAAAAAGGCGCGTAAAAAAAATCGCATAAAAAAATCACAACTTTCATATAATTTGATAAATTGGTTCCAAAAATTAAAATATCGCATAAAAAAGTACCAGAAACTTATGAAAAACCAAAATTTGCACTTTAAAATTAAAATATATATATTTTATGATTTTATATGAATTATTCGCTGATGTCACTCTCGGTCGCGAAATATAATCGTTTGCGATTTTTTGAACGAAAATATTGAATTTTGCATGAATCTGAATTTTGCTCGAAATCTTGAATTTTGCTCGGAGATTCTTGATAAGAGTCAATTCTTGATACAATATGAAAATAATATTCATATGAAAAAATCGAGTAAAAACGACTGAAGCGCGTAAAAAATGTAACGGTGCCGTCCAAAAAAAATTGCGTAAAAAAAGGACTGGGTGTATCACATATACCATATAAATGTTATAACAATTTCACAAATTATTTTATATCTATAGATAGAATATATATTCTCATTTTTTAACATATTCAGAGCAAATATTGCAGCAATACTTAGACCAAGATAAGTTGCCAATGCTCTGCGTTTTCAGAAAGTGGAATAAAAAAGTTGTAGATAATAATTTTGGTAGTAAGAGATTTCATTTCTTCCCTGAGTAAAATGATTTCGCTGATTGATATTGAACTATTACTGATACAGTGAATCCCTGATTCTTCCTTTTCAATTGGTTTAGAACAAAACTATAGATGGGAAGGTAAGTCTTGTAATATTTTCAGTCCCTCAGTTTATTCAGTCTTTTTTTAGAGGGCAATAATCTGTTGCGATCAAAATAATTAACATTGCAGCAGCATAACAGCAATTCGGCGCAACAACTATTCTGTCTGTGTTTAGGTGCTCAGTTGGTTGGTCACCCACCATCAGACTTGCTATAAGCTGACATCACAAAACAATATATCATATATGGATAAAGAATGGTTATTTTGTGACGAAAACTCCCAGAAGTATATTACACCAAAATTCAAAAAAGTTCTAGAACAAGAAAGTTAATGAAACATCATAAACTGTCATAATTTACCTTTGGAATCAACTGGAACAGCAGGTTTAACTTTAACAGGTGATCCGGAACTAGTGGTGTCAGGAGTGGTCGTACCGCTTTGCTCTTGAGAGAGAACTCCGCTCACTCCTCCTGAAGATGGTGCGCCTCCGCCTGGCAATTCTTCATCTCCATTTGCAGATTTGTTAGCTACACCATTCTAAAACATTGAAACATGGATGTATGATAGTTGTCATATTGAAAATATACATGCAAACCAGTGTAAGTATGATCGACTATAAGCAATAACCTAAGCAATTTTCATACCAATGCTATAAAAAAGTAACACAGCATACCTTCACAGTCTTTATTCTAGGGGCTCTAGGTTTTGGTCCTTTGGACTCTTTGGCGGGATCATAATGGCAGTCCAAAATCTCTATCAATTCTGTCGATTGTTCCTCTGTTAATGGTAGATCCTTCAGCTCTTTCATCAAACCTAAAATAACAAACATGTATACATTATTTCAGAAATGGTAAACCTCCTTTAAGTGTGCCAGGTTATTAAATATGACTACGCACAATTACAATTATTGAGTCAAAAATATATACAAGAAAGAAATATGATATGAATATTTCAACATAATGAGATATTTGTCATAGTATGTCAGTTGTCTGATAATTTTTACAGTTTATCCACTAATTGACAATTGATGAAGACACTTATTAATAATACATAAAATTTTAATTTTCCATGCCATATAAATGTGTGATAAGTGGAAAAAGGCAACTACAATATTATTATCCAATTGGAAAGTAAAATTCAAAATTTTCTCATGTTGCCAAAAATTTCTTTTCATAAGATTGCTATTCCTGCACTACACAAATTCTGACAATTCATAAACTTCAATGTGGGGTATATGAACTCCGATTATACTAGAAAGATGAAACTAGAACAGTGATAATAGTTAGCTAATTACTCACAGTGCCCATTTTTTTTGGGTCCTGACAAGGTCAGCGTTGAAAGCTTTCCAATCGCATTCATAGCCTATCTAAGAAACAAGGTTGGACATAATATCCAGTTAGTAATTGAGTATCCCAATGAGTAAGTGCTTTATTGTTAATATAATATATAAGGAATGCTATATAGATTTGGGATTTTTACAAAATAAAGAAAAAAAATTGTATGCACAGGTTGTATTGATGACATAAATGAACTCATTGCATGTTATAATACAATGCTATTGTTGAAACAGGGTGCAAAATAAAAAGATAATTATATTTTCTCACCATCTGATTTACCAGCTTCCCACAAGTCTTTCAACTGTTGATAATTGAATCCTCCCTCAGCGAGGATTCTACGGAGTGTAGCTGCACGTAGTCGTTCTTCGCGTGATGTCCGGATCAATAGTGGTCCAAACACAGGCCTAAAAAAAGATTTGACTTGAGCATATGGTTCTGCTGAATAATGGTGAAATGTATCTGTGTCATTACAAAAGCCATAGTTATTATTATCAGATGTATCATTTGTTCTCTACCTGAAGGTGTTTTGTCGGTCAAGTAGACTTTTTAGTTGGATAAGGTCTGCCAATTCTTTTTCAGTGGATCGTGCATACCCTCGAACCAACTCACACATATTTTTAAGGGTCGCTTCTGATACTGCATCAGATTTCACCACCAAATCTTGCTGCTCTCCTGTTGAAACAGTTATTATATGATGAAAATGTTACAAAATAAATATACAAAAAAATATCCATTAAGAGAATAAGAAAGAACCACTTTGTTGCACGAATATTTGGTTTTAATGTCTAATCCTTTTAATTCACCGAATACATCCTTTGCATAGCACCCAATGTTTGATTGTCAAGTCATCAAAATAAGATGCAAGATTGAAAGGTATGACTGAAGTTGAAGACCACATTGTGAGACATGGTCAATTTGAAAGTAGTCCTTTGATTTTCTCACAAATAAAACTACTTCTACCCAAATATTCGACTTAAGTATAGTCAAGTGTCTGTGATATACCATGATTTATTATTATATAGCAGCATCGGTAGAGAAGCTTTCACATTTACCCTGAGAGAGATGCTGTGCAACTTTGTAAGCGGCAGCGGCTCTATCGACAGCGCTGTCAAGAGTGCATTCAGTGTCGAGTAGTACTTTAGCCATCACCCTCAAGCCGAAGGATTTTACTGTTGCTCTGCATTTGTCAGTAGCCAGCGCTTGTCCGTCCGCAAACCCTGCCACTACTTTCTTAAATCTATCAGTCAGCTGATACCTATGATAAAGCCAATGAATAATTACACAAGTTCTTAAATAAATTATTAGTTTGATAATACCAAAAATTATTTCAAATATCAGGTAAATTCTCAGACCCATGCAATAGAACAGATACAGGAACTCATCAAGATTCCACAGAATATGAATTAAAAAAAGGTAAAATTTATAACTATTAACTAAGATGCATAATGTTGACGCCAGTCCAATAAAGTAGTTACAAGGGTCAAAGAATTAAGACTAAGCTTTCGTATGTATGACAACCGTGATTCCGTTCGAGATGAGAGTTGCTTTGAGTGGAAAGTTATAGAGCTATAGCTATGCAGGCAACAAATGCAGCATATTTTAAGTCTTTTTGCAAACTTCATCAAACAGTAAAACCTCAATATAACAGACTTTGGATACAACAGACAAAAAAAGCCGGCCAAATGAAAAAAGTTTTTAAACGTCCTGTTAATATTATACATGCTTAAATTAAAGTGTCACTCCATGTAAACAATTTTTAACAGCCTTGATAATCATATCATACGCCAAAAATTAAGTTATCAGTGATAAGATCACATCTCGACAATCGATAACATTTACTGGCTATTTGTCAGATAATGAAGTTCAACGGTTCAGTTATACGCATTTTCGTAATTTTCGAGAGTTGATTATATATAAAAAAAAAAAAACTTCGAAGGTGCAAACAAATGATTTTCTTTCTTTTTCAAAGTAGGATTACTGAAAGCAAGCGCATCAATATCTAGCAGTAATGTCACTTCACGAGTGTTAGCCCTAAGACAATTAAATAGAATTTCATATTTTTTATTTATATCTCAAGTGTATTTTCAATAAAAAAAAATTTTTGATTTATATTACACGTATTTTTCACAGACTTTCAGCTTTTACGGACACCCCCTCCCCCAATTAGTCTGTTATATCAAGGTTTTACTGTATATATGTACCATAATTGCTATAGAAATAAGCAATTTTTAAAATGCTTAAACAATTAAAATTGTTTCTACTTATTATGGGTAAAAGCAAATATTTAATAATATGAATTGATTGATTTATGCTTTGCATTACAAATATTTTTTCTGTATGTCAGATATTATTTATTCATCAATAATAACTAAGTCAGCCATCATATGTAATTCATAAAATATTTTATTTTAAAACATACCATTATAATTTCTTTTCTGTTTTATTTTCTTAAATTCAAAAAAAAAAACAAATACTCAAAACTATGAATATTTGCAGGAATGACAATTGAACAAATACTATTTGTAAATTTGCATGCCAACCAAAGATTAGTGCATGGCATCTCTAAAATTATTACGCATCAGCACATGCTTAAAATGAATAGTTATGGCAACTGTATAATTCAAAATTTCACCAAGTAATAGAAACCAGTTTGATTATCAGATGTTTCGGTCAGGAACTGAATTTTTCTGGTGGTTGAGCTGTCTTATATGTAAAATTAAAAGTAATGCAAAGTATTTAAGTCCATGTGTTTTTATTTTATCTTTAATATTTGATTGATAACTAATTTTAACCCTCGGTTATGTTAAAAATAATTCGAGAAAAATCGTATTTAAAATGTCAATTATTTTTTTCAATGCCAGGTTTTAAGCCTGTACAGTTTTGTCCGCTTGCCAATTCATTACATTAATGTCTCATGAATATGCACAAATCTTTTCCCTCATCAAAATACTTTGAATAAAATAATATCGAAAGCCAATATTGTTTATTGCTATGTTGTTTTAATTTTAATCTCATTTTAGTAAAAATGAAATACTAAAATATTTTATCATTTAAGGATGGAATAAGTATTTGTTAGTACTTTTAAGGTGTTAACTGTCACTTCTTGATGGAAAGGTATGATATTTTAAATAATAAAAACACATTTTTTTAGTACTTATTTCCACAATATATTTTTTGATCAGGACCGGTTTCGCTTATCATGAGCATTTGATAATGAGCGAAACCGGTCCTGATCAAAAAATATATTGTGGAAATAAGTACTAAAAAAATGTGTTTCTATTATTTAAAATATTTGTTAGTATTTAAAAATATTCCTGCTCTCATAATTATTGGCAAAATTTATTAAATCATTGAAAATAATGACAAAAAGTTTAAATAGTTCCATACTCACTTGCGCATGGCCTCTAAGAGCATCGGGGAGGTAACTTTTCTCGGTTCGTGGAAAATAAGAATTACTCCATCAGAACATTCTCCTTTTTGAGCTTCCAACCATTCCAAGAATTCTGTAAGCGCTGATATTTCTGATTTTGTTTTCAATACCTGAACAAGATTAAACCAATACAACATTATTACCGCAATCATCTAAATCTTCACAAAAGTCCTACAAATAACTGATACGCCTTTGCTGATATAAATCAAATTCAATTATCAATAATCGGTCACTAAGAGCATATACTATCTTTGGCCCAAATGGTAAAAAGTATAGTACTATTATGGTCTGTAATATACAGATGTGATGCATAAATTTGAATCGTTGAAACTTTGTACGATTTCACATGTTTTGTCACTAACGACTTGGGTTTTGTCTTTTGACATCTTCAGGCATTCTATCACACAGGTGTAATAGAATTGATGGAATGTCTGAAGATGCCGAGAAGCAAAACCCAGATCATAAGCGACAAAGCATGCGGAATCGTAGAAACTATCAAGTACAATCAACATATGTCGTAATCAGACAACACAAGATCCAGAAAATATTGTGGGTTTCAAATTGTTTTATTCAAATGATTCGATTTTGCCTTCAGTAATTTTGAACATGTATGGGTCCCAGTATCATGCTGAAGGATTTGCTCAATTCATGTGGCATCCATTTACCGTAACATTATTTTCTTGCACACTTGACTGGTAGTATCCTTACTCGACACCAACTTTAGGGCAAGCATATTATTTTACAATATGACAAAGGCAAAATGCCTTCATTTCTGGTACTATTTTTGTTGTTGAAGTATCTAGATTTAAAATTTTGATATTTTTAAACCATAAAAACCTGATGACCTTTAAGCGTGATGAAGCAGTGCATTTGTTTTATCGAATAAGATGAATTCCTCTATTTGTAATAGGAGTGAAAATGGACCTTCCATAGCCAATCACAAGATTGTTCGAAAATGATACTTAACTTTTTAAGGTTTTAAATTCTTAACTTATTTACGGTCAACAAATACTCATATGTATAAAAAAAAATAACAAACCTTATTTGACGAGTTGTCTTTAAGCATTCTATAGCGTCCAATAGTGACTACTCTGATATTGTGTCGCCGCCGCGCACCAGGGTTTAAATTTCCATGAGGCATAATGTATTGGGAGAATGGTACTGTTGGAGTGTATGCTCCAATTTGGCATATCTGGAAAAACCAATAACAGTGTTGAGTACAGGTGGAACCTTTATATAAAATAACTTATGGCTATTACTAAAATATTGAACTAATATTTAAGTACTGTATATAATAAATAAAATTTAATTCAATATCTGACAATGTCACCGTTAGATATTTTGCCAACCAATCAAAAAAAGTTAATTTATATTCAATTTCAATTTAATATCTTCAAAAAATAGTCCACAAATGTTTTTCAAACAAAATTAACTGTGATATATTTCCATCAATCATTTATTTAAAAGATAAGTTAACTGGATTACATTACATATTATGGTTATATACGAACAATTTAATATTTTCATTAATCTTGCGGTGATAAAGAAACCTGCCATTGAACTAGTATGAATAACACATTGCAATACAAAAATTCTTTGATATACAAATATTTGGTGGGGGAAATTTTTAGTCAAAAACAATAGATTATATAATACACCACCTGCACTGTTTCACTTAGTGCTTGAAGATTTTGGATTCATAAATTTTTTAATGATTGGATAAAAACTTAATTTTATATTTAATATATTTTATATTCAACATGTTGAGTCACTTAGAATGGTATGTGTTCACACCCCCTTCAAATGTGGGAGTGGAGTCAAATACTCCAGTGAAGTAATAAAACTATATATTGTGGAAGAAAACACTACATCAAAAATAATGCATTCAATTCATTATACCAATACATTGTTTATTTTGTGTTCTACAATCTGGATATATGTACATTATTTAAATGTCTTTATTTCATTTTTAAAACACCATATAGTAGTATTTCCACAAATTAATATTTCTTAGATCCGGACTGATTTTGCTCATCATTAACATTATCAACTAATACAACACAAATTTGAATGGTTGAAAATTTGTACAATTTCATGTTGTTATTAGCAATCTGGGTTTTGCCTTCCAGCATCTTCAGGCATTCTGTCACAGACACGAAAGTAATAACGCATAATAAACATTTAGGTAATTAAGTTATATACAAGAGGAATTGATTACAAAGGAAAAATACAAGCCTTAAGGCTATGATTCAAATATATGTCTGAAATAGCTTTCAAAACTATTAATCTGAATTTAATGACACCCAACTGCATTTCATAAGTTTTATAAACAATAAATATTATTAATGAGTCTTTGATAAAAGTATTTTACAACACATAGAAACTGTTACACACCAATTCGAAATAAAAGGTATCTTTAATTTTAACTGATTGCCATTATAAGCAAACCAATAGTTTTTAAAGTTATTCCAGTTGTATGCTTGGATCTTAGAGCATGTGTTATTTCTTTGTAGTCAATTTCTCTTGCATATAACCGATGCAAACTGTTTAATGCATGTCAGTTCTGTTGCATCCGTATGATAAAATATCTGAAGATGTCAAAAAATGAAACTGGGGTTGTTAGCAACAAAACATGTGGAATCGTAGTTTCAAACAATTCAAATTTAATTGATTGAATTGGCATTCACTTGGTAGAACTCCATTATAACACGGTGAAAAAATAGCAATGTATTTTAGTTCTACAAAATACATTGCTATTTCTTCACCGTGTTATTCAAATTTAATATTGAAATTCAATTAAGCACCTTTAGTCGATATCACGAAAAAAATGTAAAGCTATATATATACACATATACGCATACAAAATTTTGACTTCAAAAAACCAAACGTTTAAAAGAAATGAGAAAATAATTCACTGGTAATTATACAATATATATATTTAAATGAAATAATACGTTAAGAACTTCTTGGTACTAAATTATTAATTAAGTTTTAAAAAGTTTTTCTAGGAGTCTAAATGCCACTCGGCAATTGCTTTGCCTGCCTAAAAATGCACTGATGTTCCTCAGTTCTAGCCAACACATTTTATAGGTAGAATTAGTGATAAAACTTATGGATTTTATTAAGACTTAAATTGAAAGACAATAAAAACTAACATTCAGCTTTCATATACACTGAAAAATGAAGATACACGGTGAATAAAAAAAAAAACCCTAAAATGTAGTTACAAAAACAGGACAAATCTGGCCATAAATAATAACCTCATCAATAAGTCTTCTCCCTGTGGTATCCATGTCCCATCCGACCAGAGTGTAATTGCCAACTGGGAGACCTTCAGGGGGTGTTGCATTTCCTGGGCTAGTCGCTCCCACTGCACTCGCACTTCCTTCTTCCACCTTTACTGCTGTAGACACCATTCTACAAAAAAAAAAATGCAAAAAAACTACTTGATTGTTTTTAAGGATTATTACAAAAATATTTTTTAAAAATTCTGATTGTGCAAAAAAGAATGGATCCGTGGGTGTAGTTTTTAATGGCAAAAGCTTCAGTTACTGGACTCGCACAGTCAAGCCTAAAGATGACTTTCTGTTCAAAAGTATGGGTATTTGTATAAAAAAAATCTCTTCCATCCATCCATAAAATATTAAAAGCAATTGGCTAGCCAAAATTTTATCATATTGTACTACATTGGGATGTGGACATTAATCACAAATTTATGAATTGATCAAGGCCGAACTGAAAATACTCACAATGAGCAAAACCTGACTTGATCATTTTATAATAAAATGTGATGTATTTTATTGTTAAAACATAATGTCCTTCTAAACAAACACATTTAGATCTTAGAAAATGATTGATTATTCAACCTTACAATTCAAAACCACTGTTTCCTCGTGAAAAGCTTGGTTTTAGTGAAAACGCTCTAACATACAAAAATTTACAAATGTTGGGTAAACATCAAGGCTATGGAGCCGAAGTCGTAGTCCTCAAAAACAAGCGACTCCCACTAATTAAAAAAATGCATTTTTCCCAAGTATCCGTCGAGTGTTTATTTTCTGCTCTTGAAATACTTAAAACAGATTTAAGAGCTTCTACAAATACAGATTTGATAGAAGCAATCTTGTTTTTAAAAATAAATTCAAACCAATAAAGTTTAAGCTTATATTTGTTTTATTTAAGCCTATAATATGAAAAATTTGGCTATTTGCCGGATTAACTGCTTGATCTATAATTTAATAAACGTAAAAAGGAAAGATATGAAAAAAAAACTGACAAAATTAAAGTTTTCTTAATTAAACATAGTCGTGTTGTTGGTAAATGTCAGAGTCGGAGTGTTTTTTTTCAATGACTCCACAGCCCTGATAAAAACTATGCTAAAAATATTTTCATTAAATATCTTTTAATAACACCAGTGTTGCTTTTATTTGTGCATCTTATACATAGGTAAATTTAAAAGAAATATGGATTTAGTCATCAGTCAGTAAATATTAAATAATTTGAAATCATTTATTTCATGGAATTATTGCAACATTCTTAATTTATTATTATAATAAAAAAAGATATGTGCGCATGACTATTTAAAGATTTATATGTTGACGCACGTAAATAATAATTAAATTAAGCACGACTTGCAGGTTAAGTCTTCTTATAGGGGGCTATATAAATTAGGGAAGCCATAGTGAAACCATAGATGTATTTCATCGAATTGGAAATATTTTCTACGAAAACAAATTTATCAAATCCAAAACACAAAAATGACATGATCTGTTGATGGTCCTCTAAATATAGCTAAGAAAAACATTTTCAAAAAAAAGAATGGACATAACCTTAAAAATGGATCTACGATAATCAATATGGTTTGAATTGTCAACTGCGCAGAGTTTCAGAACCAGTGAAAATAGCTCTGAATTAGATACAAATAATTTAAATGACTTTGCAAACTGAATATCCCAATAGTTAATAGCGGTCGCCGGTCAATATTCAATGCCGCCGCATTAGAGAATTTTATTAAGGAACAACTGTCAAAATACAGAAGTCACCAACTAAAACAAGCAAGTAAATAGTACTTTAATAAAATTTGTCAGAAGAAGATAATGACTACTAAGTTACGTTCTAAATCAAGCAATTTACGACTAAATAGCAGCGATAAATGACACGTGGCGGCGAATTTCTATTATTTTTCCAGCCCCGCCCCTCGCACATACTTTCCGGCAAATATACTGTACTTACATCTAATTTGTGTAGTAAAAATTCAGCACGAAATGTCGGTTAACTTTTACAGACTATTATTGTTGCAGTTTTGGATTTCACCCTATACCCTACAACAATTTGCGTCACCGCAATTTCTACAAAATTAGCACGTGTGCACTGTTAGGACAACCTAAAATTTTGGTTGGTTATGTGGTTGCGTTCGCTTGACTTTGTGCTTTTGTTGCGCTGTTGCGAAGCGAACGCTACACTTATTGCCAAGTTCATGCCTATTTATCACCGCGAATACTCAAATACTGTAGTATGAATTAAATGACCAATAAATTGTTGCTAATCGAATCAATTAGAGAATTAAAATGCATTCAATGACGAAATGACTGTGTTTCAATATATCTGTTTTTTTAACCAATATGGTATTTTTATATATTTAATAATAAATCTGAAGTAGCCTGTGTTTATGAACGAATAATATAGTAATTACCTCTTTTTCTTAAAGAAATGATATTAACTACAATAGGAAGTCAAATATTTTTCTTTAAAATTATTAACATTAATCAGTCATAAGAGCAGTATTTTTTTCAATAAATTAATCCTATTTAAGAAGTACCTTTTAGTTCTTAATGGTGATAACTATCACTTCTTGGTGGAAAGGCATATTTTAAATAATAAAAATACATTATTAGTACTATTCCCATAACATATTTTATGGTCCGAACCGGTTTCGCTCAACGCTAGCTTTATCAGTAGATAATGCTTGCATTGAGGAAAAACTGGTCCTGATCATAAAACATATTATAGAAATAGTACTAAAAATGTATTTTTATTATTTAAAAAACATATATTTTTAGCTATTACAGTGGAACCTAGATCAACCGTTCTCGCATAATACGTTTTTCCGTATGGAACGCTTATTTTTTATAGTCCCGTCAAACTCCCATAAGAACAATGTCAAAGTTAACAAAATCAAAGTTAATCCCGCATTGACCATTTCCCGATTTCCTCGATAAACCGTCTAAATATTTTGGTCCCATCACAAATATTATCCGGATTGACCGTTTTATTGCATATTTCTCCGTATCTCGGCAAGCAAATTTGACACAGCCGAGTGCAGGTGTTATGTCTGGACAAGTTGGAATCCGCTGTACATGTTAGACGTAACGCATTGGACGCATGTGCTATTTTTTGGGTTGAAATCCACCACACGCGTATTATTGTTTATGATGCAAATGTAGAGTTGTTTAAAATTCGTAGTAATAATGATTCCTGTACATACAAACTTTTAATCACAAGTTTATTAACAAGTCTTTGTTCTGATTAAAGTGCCAAATAACAAAGAAGCAAACTAACATAAAGGACTTTTTTAAAAAATAAATTTTATATACAGTATGTACAAGTAACAAATAAATAAATATTTTTTACAATTTTACTTGTTTATTATTATTTGAAGCTTTCCGCATTCACCGTTTCCCGCATTTACCGTTATTTTTTCAGGGTCCCTTGGAAAACGTAAAATCGAGGTTTCACTGTATAAACATATTGTTGCTTTTATAGAAGGAAAAATGGTTAAATAAATATAGATTTTCCTATGGATGCATATTATTTATTAATAAGTAATGGATTTAATATACAATTATGTTTTATGTCTTAATAAGAGGATGCCATTGAAAGTAACTAAAATATTAAGTTTAAAATCTTAAACAATAGTACAACTAACATATGCTAGATATTGTAAGTGGACATGGTTTACAAATATATTAATGAAAAAAGTCAAGTAGTACTAATTAAATCGTCATATAATGTAAGATAATGCAATTAAGATTCTCCTTTGACATCTTCTCGTTCATGAACAGCCATATGTCTTTGCAAAGAACATTTTTCAATAAAAGCTTTATTACAAACACTGCAGACATGTTTCTTGTCTCCAGTATGTATTTTCATGTGCTTAGTCAGGTTATATTTCCTTTGAAGACTTTTTCCACACAAATTGCACGTGAAATTTTTCTCTCCGGTATGTTTCAACATGTGCTGATGGAGGCAAGTATTTGAAAAAAATGATTTGCCGCAGGTTTGGCATGTGCAATTTCTTTCGTTAAGATGTGACTTACGAACATGTAATGATCGAGAACCGGAGGTAATAAAAAATAGGTCACACAGTTTGCATTTGTACTTGCGTGCTTCTTCTGTTTTTCCATGCACAGTTACCAAATGTTTACGTCTATGATCATAACTAATGAAACGGTCGTTGCAGTATGGGCATCTGAAAATAAAAAATAAATTTGAAACAAAAAGTCACCGATTATTTCCGGTGAAAAAATCTGATAAATTAGTTTGACACAAAATATTATACAACATACATTACATACAAAAATAAACACCAGATTTTACATCATGGCCACATTTATTTCTATATTCTATATATAGATCTATAGTTAATAAATAAATCATGTCACAGGATGCAGGTCATATGTATAACTATTTGACTGGCATTGTCATTATTCTGGTATTATATTTCTAAATGTATCAGTTAGATGTTAATTCTTGGCAAAAGAAGAACTAAATTGGATATAGTTGATTTTGATGATAAAAAGTAAAAATTTATGTTGAGTCATGACAAATTATTTTCTTTAACGCTTTCACTGCTAATGTGAAATCCCATGTAACAGTGTCATGCTGAATATATTTGAAATATAAAAATGTACTGCAAATTATTAATAATATTCATTATTTCAAAGACAACACATGCGAGTGTCGGCAAGTACAAATAACTCGACATCGGTATTTTTGGGTCTCATATTACATTATAAATCGCCGACAAGTTGATATTGTAATGTTCGGTATAGATGTGTATTTATTTTGAATTAAATTTTGGTTTTACAAGTTTTATTCTATCCTTTTCAAATTACATTTTATTAAAGTTATTTTGATTTTGATCATTGGGTATTCGGTGCAGAAAGAGGTATCCACTCTTTTTTTTATCGAATATATTGTCCAAGGTATATACTATTTCAAGCACGTTTATTTATTGTATGGGTATTACCTTTTGTGTCATTTGTAGACATTATTTATACTTTGCATTTGGATTTTTTCAACACTGAGGCTTGCCACAACTCTTAATTTTACATTTGTTTTTAACAGTGAAAATTTTTTAAATGAAAATCACAAAAAAATATTCACACCGGCAAGTATACTCAGTTTTACTATGTAAAAAAGTGTTACACGCAGTAAGATCCAAAGGTGACAAAATCCTAAATGAATATTGTTGGCTAATAAAAAAATACAAACATAATCAACAATCATAAAATATTTTTTTTAAATTTTGGGCATGGACATATTAGGCGAATTCTGAGCACATAGTGGATACACTTATAGACATGCTAGGCGTGTCGTTAGCACGGAATGAGTTAAACGTGTGAATATGCTTGTATTGGGTTTCATTACGTCCCAGTCTCCAACTCATTGGGTCATAAGAAATATATAAGAGGAAGTATGTTACTTGAATTTCATAAAAATCATCAATTTTGCAAAAAAATTAAGCTGAAATTTATGGGAAGTGCCAAAGTGACTGCATTTTTTGTTCATGCCTCAAAAAACAAAATCCGCAAAATACCTGGTATATACTCATCACATATTTCAAAATATGAACTCATCAATTTTACTAGTTAAATCAATGATATATCATTATTACAGTTGATTTGAGTTTCATAAAAAATCTGCAAACATATCTTGTTACATATGCTGGTAATAAAAAAACAAAACAAACCTATTAATATTAGGGTTATCAGAATGCTTTCTTCTCATATGTGTAGATCTGGAATCTGTGCTTTTAAATAATTTTCCGGGACATTTAGGACACTCGTATCTCTCAGTTGAATGCACAATCCTGTGCTTCTTAAATTGGCCTAGATTGGCGAATCCTCGTCCGCAATGTTCACATGTGAAGTTAGGAAAGTGGCCAGGCATATGTATCTGGAGACTTTTGTGAGTTGCAAACGATTCATTACAAATCCTGCAAACGCAAAAAATATACCTGAATTTAATTAAAATGTATATCCTAAAAATTCAATCAACAAATCAATTCTCTGAGCAGATATTATCAAACTAGGCAATATTAACAGGTAGCATTCACTCAAAACCGTCAACAGGAACTTTCTATCAGAATGTATATACTCCCAATTTATACAAGTTCAAAATCATAACGAAGGTATTTTTTCAGTTATAAGTTTAAATCGAATGATTTTAAGAAATTCAGAAAAGAATCATTACTATTTTTTTTTTGATAAAGTTACTTACTTGCACTCTAGCTGAAACTTGTCTAGTACATAGGGTAGTTCATGGTACTTGGATGTGGTTCTTATCACCGGACGAATCTTTTCCTTTCCTACATTTACCTTTTGTTTTTCATTCACTTTTTCTTTTGGAATTGCTACCTTTTTTCTATAAAAAAAATCAATCTTCAGTACTGTAGTATGCAAAGTAAATGTTAAATAAGTAGTAAAATACCTGAAAATGCTACAAGATGAAACCTGGGTAATGAGTGACAAAACACTTGTAGGTGTACCAAGCTCAGACAATTCAAATTTGATATTGAAATTCCATCAAACCACCAATGATTGATATATTGTAAATTAAATATATATATAAGTATTATTTTAAAACTCACTTTAATGTGTGATTTGATATATTTACAACACAAAGGGTTTTGTTATTTGAAAAGGTATCTTTTCTGATAGTCTCTGTTGTTATAATCAATTAATTAGAATTTTTTATGAAATTTAAATTAAATTATTACAACAATAGATCACCACCTAAGTCTCAGTGCAAATTTTTTCATTTTACACTTAGATCACATGCACTTCTAAGCAGAATTTAATTATTCCTACTAGTCTATGCCTCCAAGACAATTAAAATAAAATTGACTGTTTCGCAAGCAACTGCTGTTCTAGAGTTTCGACACTAAGTATGGAGACCTCATTTTCCCTTCCCCTGAGATTTCTGTGTTATAAATGAAATCAAATACTACATGTATAAGAGATATATATTCTGCCAAGATTTAGAAAATATAATTGCAATTGATAGATAACTAGAAGTCTTGTATGAGCCACTATATATGCTTTTAGATGAATATTTTGAAAAAAAAAGAGAAATTCTGTATTCAAATGAATCAAAAATACTTTTTTTTGTGATTTTCAATTGAATATATTAAATTGATAGCAATACCGTTTGCTTCTTGTTTTACGGGTTTTTTCCACCTTCTTCGGCAGTCTTTCAACAATCGATTCTTTAATTGAACTCAGTTCCTTTTTGACTAGAAACAAAAGTGATTCTTTATCTTCAATTCCTGATAAGTTGGTGTCACTACTTTCCGCATTCAAGTCAAATGAAGATAAATCCAAATTAGTTGATGTCATTTTCATTCCTTCAATAACCGAGAAAAATATTTATTGTTATAAAATTATTACTAAAATTTAAATAGATCAGATAAATGAGTCAATATAAAAGTTAAATTTCAAAAAAAAAAAGTAATTTGCCAAGAAGGTTTATTACTTAAATGTAAACAAAGTGCTTTAAAGCTGATAGGTGTTTGATTGAGTATTGGGAATCAGCTATGGAAAATAATGTCAGCTAAATGTCCACATCTGTAAGCTTCACAAATGCGGGCTCTTTTTTTAACATTTTCATATATTTTTATAAATTTCAACCATTATTACATCATTTTTTACAGAAATGTTTAGTTGGAATAGCCCAAGTGTTTCTGTTGGCATAACCCTAAATCTTCAAAAATCTCCACAAAAAAACATCCAAGGCTGTTAGATCGGTGAATGCGGAGGCCAATTGACATTTTCTTTTTGAAATGATGTTTTTATCTCTTAATTATATATTTTAACTATTTTACAACTTATATCCTCTTAGTCAGTTCTAGTTGTTGTGTCTGAGCATAGCCCCACATACTTAACAAGCAATGCTATTATATGTAAAAATGAAAAAGCCTCCAAATGGATTTTTTGAGAGTGGAGGTTTTTTATTCATTATTGTATAAGTAGTCCTTGACTCGCGATGATTCGCACCAACAATTGAAAAAAACATATTTTTTTTAAATTTTTAGTGCATCACATGATACTATTGCCATCGCTGAACTAAATTAATACATAATATACGCTTTTCATTTCCAAAGTGAATGATTAATTAATCATTTTCATGAATAGTAAACAAAGATATGAAAAAGGTTCAATTTAGAAATCAAACTCAAAATAATTAAACAGTATGAGAGTACTTTTAAGGTATTACCTGTCACTTTTCCATGGAAAAGCATTACATTTTAAATAATAAAACACATTTTTTTTTTAGTAATATTTTCACAAAATATTGCGGTGGTATTAAAAGAAGCATATTGCTTGGAATCTGCAATAATTATCCCATTAAATGATCTCTACAATTTTAAAGAATAAAGTAAGAATCAGTGAAGTTTACTCCCAGAAAAATACACCAAAGATTCTTCTGTTGGCCTGAGACCATTTTGGAAAGTGTCACCTACAAATATAAACAAGGCATTTTTCGCATAAAAACGATAGTATTTATTATATTATCCATCTCAGCTAATATTAAGTTATCAGTGTTTATTTTTTCATAATGTAAAAATATAATAAAACCCTAGTAAACATTTATTCCATTCGAACAATCAAGGTTCTGTGTTTTAAGTCAATATATATTTTGTATGAAATTCAACCCAAAGTTCACGGACATATCTCGGTCATATGTCGGGGACTACCTGCATGAAGGAAAAAGCAATCCTACATAAATATCATCAATAAGAAACAATCCTTACCGAGTCTTTTTTTGATATTTTTCTGAGCATCTTCGACTTGTTTTTTGAACTGTGCGACATCTCTAAGTCTTTTGATGCAAGTGTCACATATAAAATATACATTCTCAGATCTCTCTCTATTATTTTCTCCCAACTAGAAATTAAATATATGCATATTTGTTTAGCCCTTTCAGTCCTACAATATATTGCATCAAAATTATTTGCACAATATATTATATTGTTTATTTTTAAATTATTTTGACATAATTCAAAAAATATATTTGCATTTAAAAAGAAAATCTTTATTTAATAATAACAAGACTCCTATTATGTGCCTGAAAAAGCATCAAAATCTGCTGAAGCATGAATAATAGTAGGTTCATGAACACAGACATTCGTATATTTAAGTTTCCCAAAAAGTCGCTACGGATAACATTCACGTCTACAAATTATATTCATTGCTTCTTTTGTGGACAATGTAATATTTTGGTTTTGTTATTAAATAGATCTATGTCGGTTTATAAATATTTCAAATTTATATGGTAAAAACAATAATATAAAATAAAAAAAATAGTCAAATGATATTCAAAAAATTTACAAGCTCTGATCTTGGATAGGAGTACATAGAAAATATTTAAAAGTATACCCTTAAGTAGTCACAGCATTTTATTACTATACAAGATTAGGCCAAAAAAGGATAATTAATAAATAAATAACTACATGTAATTTTCAATAAAAGGTATGCATTATTTTGTTTACAAAGATACGAACTCATTTATTATTATATATTTTTTTGAAAGACATACATAATTTATAGATCAATATATTTTTGATTATAGCATAATATTTTAAACATCATGGGGATGTCAGCATAAAAAACTAGATTGATAACTATATATTAAGTAAGAGAAAAGAAAACTTTTTGTTGAGGGCCAAAAGAACTTCTTTAAGAACTCAAGATTTTTTCCTATTACTTAAATAGGCTAAGATTTAAGGGTTTTAACAGTTTGAAAACTAATCATAAAATAAAATGAGCAACATACAAAATAGTGAATTGCAATATTAATTACCTGCAATGAAAAGGTATAGTGCAGCATTTCTGAATATACTTCTGCAATGCCATTATAAATATGTGCCTGCATCATATCTTTCAGGTTACTTTCATGCCTATTGTTTGCCAAACAGGCTTGGCAAAATTTTAAAGAACTTTCTACCTGTGTTTCGTAATTCAAATTATCCACAGATTCCATTTTAATGAAAATATTTGATAGAGACATTTCTTCTGGGTCCATAATTTCAAATGAATATATGTTCTTATTTCTTTATGAAGCTTCCAACTCTTGAAATTCCAGTTCAAGATAGCATAATATTTTCTATCGAATCGTAGTTGTAGCGGTTATACGTAAATTATAGCCGCCCAAATTGGCTGATACCATTTGTTTATAATTATTAAACCAGAGATGACACTGACAGTTCTGTATTATACTCCGGAATTTATAGCTATATATGAATAAGGCTGACAATTTAAACGTCATTCTATGTTTGTTTGTTATTACTATGCTTTTTTTGAGCGTCGAGTGTAACCCGGTCGTATAAGTTTCATTTTTGTAGAATTATTACAGCGGTGAGAAAATTTCCAAACATAACTATAATTATATATATCACAAAAACACTCAATTAAAAAGACAACATAAATATTTATACACATATATAAATAAGGGTTAAGTAATTCTAAGCCAATAAAAAATATTTTATTTTAAACATTTATTTTTTATGTCGATTAATAACAAATTAGCAAAAGCAAATAATTTTATTTGAAGTATACAATATATATATATATATATATTCAGCAAGCTGAAAGGTACTGTATATTTTTTTTCTTAACAAAAGCAAGTTTTTTTCAATCGGAACTAAGAATGATGATAAAAATCATAGCTTGGAATTAACCTTTTTTCAGACTTTTTTCAGCCATTATTATTTTAAAATTTTTTTTAGATAATATTCTTTTGAAAATATTAAACTATTTTTCTGAATATCTTTAAATACATGCCCATGAATCTGTATATATTTCATATATTTTAAGTATACATCGAAAACAATGTGTAGGCTCATTTTACTCTTAAGGAGAGACAGTTCTAACTATATCATTAGTTATAGTTGGTAATAGTGTGTATTATTTGTGGTAATAGAATACTTGTCTATGGACGTTGTCAAGATGTCGGATAAGTAAGTGACTGTTGCGTAAAATAAATATACTATATACTATTTATTTATTTTTCATAGAAATCCATCCTGTAATTTTACGAGTTTTTGCCACATTGCTTTTCAATTTTTTTTAGTCAAAAATTCCAGTTATTCCTGGTCGCATTGATTTTTTGTTAAAGTGTGAAGCGTCATTGAAAGTCGATAACTACATTTATAAATAAGTAATATTCTTTTCTTTCCTCTAGGGGACCAGTTGTGACGTCGGGTTGATCTTTTTCTTGTATTTTGTTTTCAAATCTGATTTTTGAATTCTTTTATTGCAGTGAAGACTTACTGGGAGACGATTTCGTCGATCAAGGATTTGCAGATGACACTTACAATTTAGGCAATGAAGAAGAAGATATACTTTTGGCTGATGATACGTTTGAACTCAATCACTATGAGACACCCAAACAACCGATAATTCAGGAAAAACCTGCTGAACAAGTCCCAATCATATCAGAAGTGAAAATTGTTAAACCACAGGAACCAAAAGAAATCAGATATGAAGTTATCATTGATAAACCAGCTATTGCAAAAGAAGCTCCTATACTAACTAAAAAAGAACAGATAGTTGAGGAAGTTACGCCGATAATTAAACCTAAGGTATTAAACCCTCCGACTGCTATTGTCTTAATTGTGACTGCTGATTCCAATGTATTTTGAATGTAATGTCTCCTCAATGTACACGAATTTTGTGCTGAAAACCCGAAAAAAAACTTGAATTTGGCCCAATGCCTATCTACAAACTGACTAGATTTTTTAATTCATTATACTAAACAAACATTTACAGGTTTACATTCAGTTTGCGATTGTTAAATTTCATTGGAGTAAAATAATCTTTGAAAATTTTGAGATTTATCAAATCATCATCATCAGCCGGGGTCGATCCACTGCTGGATGAAGGCCTCCCTCCCCTGCTTTTTTTAATTTTTTTATTTATCAAATATATCACATAAATAAATATGTGCGGCTATAAATAAGTTAAATTTTGACAATTATTTGGGTCCCTGTAATGTTAACAATGTCAAAATTTGCCTCGAATTTTTGATTTTATTCTGAAACCTGGGCTTGCAAGATACTCAGAAATTACAGACTAGTGTATGCTTTCAAATAAAACAATAACGGGCTTTGTTGAATGAGGAATGGATTGTTTAAATTTTATATTTATTCTGGCCAACATTTACATCTACCATAACTTATCTGTCTACTTTTAAAGTTCATTAAAAACATCTCAATATTCTGATAATAAGATGCCTCTTTGAGACAATTTATAAATTAATGATCTCTTCTTGAAAACACCACTTAATTTATTTATTTATTTATTACAACTATACGATATAAAACTTACAAATTATCAATTCAATGCTTTTGCACCGTAACATATTAACATATTTATAAATAAGAATATAAAAATTCAACAAATACACTATAAAACAATCAATAAGGATTGCAATAAAAGAAAGTCAACCAAGTAAGCTCATGAAATGTCTACTTTAACTGAAAAAATAGCATTCGTCTGAGCTCACTTTCGTCCACATGAAATATGTCAACATCAGAAGCAATTAATAAGTTAATACACACTTCACCTGATCAGCGTGACACTTTTTCACACAAATTGAATCTGTCCGTGTTGCCATTTTTTGAAATGTTTTCTTTTCATATAGAATTATAAATAGAGCAATAAGAAATAACTGGGTTGGCTTTTATGGAAGCCAGATGTATTAGGAATGTTTCACAACATTAAAAAACACAAAGAAATGTCCTATGTTGTCAAAATCGCTTTAACAAATACATCCCTTATAAATAACTAATTCGTAATCGCCATTAGTGTGACGAATCGAAGCCACCAATCAAACTCAAATGCACAAGCGCCATTACTGTCACGTGTCATGGAGTGTCAAATTGCGAAGATTGGTGTGAAGTTCAGTGCGAAGTCTAGCGTGTAGTTTGCAACTGATTTGTAACTCTGGCGGAGATCACGATAAATTTAAAGGGTTCAAAAAATCAAATGTTTTAAACATTTAAACCTAATACTTTTGACAAGTTTATTGAAATGACAGTACAGGAGAAATTAGGCGATATTTTGAAACCAAAATCATTCCTATATACAAAAGATTGCCTGCATTACCAACGATTGAAATTTCGCGTCTCATGGTCTGGGACCCTTGTGCACTGGTCCTGCACCTTGCCCTCGCAGACCCTGCGACTTGTTAGCATAGAAAAGATTAACACAAAAAAAAAAATCATTTAAATTATCTTCTGATGCTACTCTTGGTATCCAGAAACAAAATACAAACACTGTATCAGTCAAATGTTTACTGCGTCGTGTGATAAAGTTTACTGAATACAAAATTTTCAGTCACTGCCAGACAAGGTTGAAAAAGTAGCAATAGTTCAACCTGTACCGCCACCACTACAGCACGACAAGATATCTGCTGCCAGTCAACTCAAAAATCATACTGGTGAGTTCTCTAACTTACTATTTAAAAAAAAAACTTATATATTGTAAAGATGCAAAAATCAATAATTTTTTCAAAATTAGTGAAACTGAGGTAAACAATTTTCTTTTTTTTTTTATAGCTGACGATGAAGTTACGAATAAGAATAGAGATGTCATTGATTCAGGAAATCAGCAAAAAGAGAGAACACAGGAGGAGTCTCGATATCGAGCAGGTCACAGGGAAAGGTTTCCCACCGAACGAGAGAATGAAAAGCCAACTCGTGCTGCACCGCATATTCCTGATACATTAGGTAATCTTTTTAACAACTGCTTCTCTTGATTCCTCAGCAACTGCAGATTTTGTATAAGATATGAATCCAATTCTGATACCTTAACTCTTCAAGAAATTTACTTGAATTAATTGGGATGGTTATATAAATTATTCATCTTTTCAATGTGGTAAAGTTGTAGTATGTACCTATATTTTACTCACTACTAACATCACAACAGTTGAGTGGGCAGATAAAAGTAAAATATAGGGGAGTTGTTCACACTGCTAAAACTATGATGTGCAAATTAATTTTTGTATCAATATATAGTCCGAATTGTGATAGTGAACATATGCTTGTTTGATATCAACACTACTTTATTAATTCGAAATATTCAATGATGAAATTTCATTTAAACGGATCAGTAGGGAATGGGTTAAATTTAAGCAAAACACAAATGTTTTTCATATGTTCCTTTTAATTTATAGATTCTGTGGTCACACCTGATTCATTTCAAAACTTCCACGGTGGTCGTGGCTCGCACAATTTTCGAGGTGATAAGAGGCACAACATGCGAGATTCAGGAAGAGCCAGACCTTCAGGAGACCGATATTTCCCTGATCGATACGTTGACAATGGAGCTAATCCAGCCAACTTCAGACCTTATCCAGATTTTAGATTGCATCCTAACACACCAGAATTTCGACCGTCACTGAATGAGGTATCTTCTGGAGGAAATTTTGCAAATGATCCCACCAGAGATTTCGGCCCTCAATTTCGAGGGGATCCAAGAAATTTCCGTGTAGACTTCTCCAGTCCTCCCGTTGATTTTCAGAGGATTGTTAGTGGAGGCCCAACACAGGAGAGTTTGGGAAGACCTAACGATGCAGCTTTCATTGCCAGACCGGAAGACAATATTGCACCTGGAAATTTCCTACCAAGGCAAGATATGAGGAATTCAGGAAGGCCGTTCATTAATGCACCACGATTTCCCTCAGACATGAACCGTAGACCCCCAATTGGGTTAGTTCCGCCACTATTTGAAACCTTTCATGGTACTAATTTTCGTCACGCCATGTCCTCTGCACCGCCAACATTTGAAGGTTTACAAACACAGACTGCGAAAAAGGTTCTCATTAATCCTCATTTTAAAGGACCGCTTCCTTCGCATCCCCCACAGCGACTGGTCTATCCTACTTCGCGGCCTCCGCCTGGTGAGTTGTTATTAAATTATTTTAAAAATGCTATTAACTTATTCACTGCCATTGTCCTTGATTTGATGAGCACTTTTTTTTTTCCATAGAATTTCTTAATAATGAACTTATTCTTTGTTTAATGTTCTAGCGATCCATTCAAAATTCACATTTCTTAATATTATTGATACGTCTAGTAAATAAACTTGCGAAGATCTCTTGATTTTTGGGACAGTAGACTGCCATACAAAAAGTTGCATGTCAGTGTCGTCCTATCTCGACTCATGATTTTGAAACTAATGCATCTGGCTTCCATAAAAGCCAACCCGATTATTTTTTATTGCTCTATTTATAACTCTATATGGAAAGAAAGGACAAATTTAATTTGTTTGAAAAATAGCCACGTGGAACGGGTTGACACGTGTAATTATTTATTGCTATAATACATTTTTTACTAATTCTGAGCATGAATATTTTTATGCTCCAAAACACATTTATGTCAACTTTTGTTCAAGTCTCGTGTTTTTCAGTGGAATAAGTTTTTGTGTATTGTATTGTAGTTATCATTCTTTAATGTATTTGCAGGTGTTGAAATGCGACAGCGTCCTCCACCACTTGGTGACAGAAATGTGCACATGAGTGTCCCTCCTCCATTCGTTCCGATCAGAGCCCCTCACAATGACAGTTATAATCACCGCAATGTACAATTTGGTCCTGATGCCAGGGTTAGTCTTTTTTATTGCTAAAAAGCACTTGTGAGATAATTCCAAAAGAAGTTTTTTAATATATTTTTTTTTTTAAATTTATAGAGGGATACAGGCTACAGGGGACCATCTCCTTTCAATCCAATGAATAACACTGGAATCGTACCTGCTGACGGCCCAGTTAGCGATGAGGCACTGGAAAGGTTGACCGAGCAATTCATCGACGAGCAAAGGAGATGCTTACAAAAAGCAAAAGTGGCACAAAATGATGACTTTTTTGAAAAGACTCAAAGGTAATTTCAATGTTTTATAAACAAACCCTCATGAGACCATTTTTACAACAAGTTGTAACAGCAAATATTGTTTTATTTACTGCTAGTAAAATTTGAACATTTTGATATGTCTATTTGCATATAGAACATCTGTAGATAACCCTATATTTTTCCAACTACTCTATTGTATGTCGGAAAAACATATGGCAGCAATTTATTGCGCTGCTTGTATAGCTAGCCCTGGAGTGCATTTTACTTGCAGTATAAACAAAGGCTATACTTTCTGCAGAGTGTGTACTTATTCATAAAATTTTATTTTCTTATTTTACCAATTTGTATTTAGTATTCACAATTCAGTGTTATGTAATATTACAATTGGATTAGAGTTTTGACCACGAGCGTTTTCTTAATTTTTTTTTTTTTATAAATCTCATGAGAACCATTTCTACTGACATAAGTTAAAAATCATTTATTTAGGTTAATATATTTTCTGTACATCATAAAGATAACATTTAAAAAAAACCACTGACATGTTAATATTAGCAGAGATAAATAGTATAATAACAACTACAAATTTTTGCAAAACAATGCCTTAGTATTTGTTGTGAGCATTTTCCAAAATGGTCTGAGATCAAAAGGGTTAGCATAGTATGCATTCCTGGTAATTCTTTCATAATAATTGATCAATGGTAATTTGTTATCCAGATTTATAGAAAACACAACCAAGGATGTGCGAAGCGTTGAACCCATGATGAGTATAGATCCGGATGCCGCTGAAAAAGAGCGGCTGCGACGTAAACAAGAAGACTTCATCAATTCCAACCGACATAATCTCAGTCTCAATCTCAGAAGACGCCGACCTTCTCCTCCTCATCATCAGGCGGCTTCGGCGACCGGGGCACCTTACAAACCTAAAGCCAGAAAACCTCTCTCTCCTGCCACATCACGCAAAAGATCTAGGTCTCCTCTTCCTCAGGTGTGAAGTTTTGCTATTTTATATTTAAGTCTTGTAAAAATCATGTTGTCAGTATTTTTAAATAATATAACCGAATTTTTGCATTATTTTGCTATGGACACAGTTATGAGATGATAAAATACAAGTTTGTTTAATGTGTCTTATATTATCATTAATATTTTTGATTACTCAATTTGTTTAAAAAAATATCTTAATTTCTTATGTAGTTTATAAAATTTTGAGAAATCTTTTCCCCTTTGACTTGCTTAATCCTCATAATATTATTCCACATTAGACACACTAAGGCTGTAATATTATAATTATTGACACATTACAGAGTCAAAGTAGTATATCACCTTCGGATCCAGAAGAGAGAGAATACAGAGTCAGGTTGCGAGAGCAAGCAGAAATGAGAGAGAGAGTTCTTTTGGCGAAGGAGAGGAGACGAAGAAGGGATGCAAATATTGACATTAATAATGCCGGCGTCGATAAAGCTGTAATGGCACTGCCTGATACTGCCACATCTGCCATGTAAGAGAGCCAAAATGTATTTTTACTCATATGTGTGATGGACTGATATTGCATTGACTACTGGAGTCTTGACCTGTAATTGAGTGGTTAACGCTTTCATGTTTCATTTCTCCAATTGCCGCATTTTTTCCTTCCTAGCATTATCCTCCTGTCTTTATGTTATTTAGGAATGAGAAGATGAAAAAGAGAGTAGAGAATTTGACAAATGAACAGGTCTCGCAAAACAACTTCTGTTGAGATGCTCCATCAACTCCACCTATAAAGAATGCGAGGCTCTTGTTTATTTTAGAAAAAAAAAAAAAAATGAATTCAATATTAACTATTTAATCATGGAGTATTGATTTTTTCATGAATTTTTTTTTGTGACCAAGCTTTTGATTCCGTGTCACCACATTATTTTTAATTCCATGGTCACATTTCTCATCTATGGTAAGCATTTTGACATGCATAACTGATAGAAGGTAGTGTAGAGCTACATTGAGTTTTTTTGAGCTATATTTTACGTAAAGAAAGTGTCATTCAATGAAAGGCCTAATCAAAAGGTTAAAGTTTGTTTGGTTTAAAGTCATATTGTAGTGATTCAGAAACAAAATAAAACATTTGTTTTTTGTAGAAAAAAAGCATACTGGACAAAGTCCAATAAAATCAAGCCGCACAGGGACAAAAATGTTCATGGATAAAACCGAATATAGACAAAAGTATTCGCACTTAAAATATTATTTCTTTCTTTGGTCTTCGAGAAAGTTAAATATTAGATATTATTAATTTTTAATTACCAAAGACCTAATAGAATTAGAAAATTAGAAGTTGCTTTTTTTATTTATGAATAACTATGTTATGTAATGAAGTTTCCCAGTGTGGTGGTTAAGATAACTTACGACAAACAGGTCTAATAAGATGTAATCCTACAAATATTGACGTGCTTATGATGTGATTTCCAATGGTACTGTAATAATTTTGTTTAATAATAACCATTTTAAGATATGTCCGTTCTGACTTTCAATAAGTGTAATACTGTCTTGTTAATTTAAAGGAAACTGATTTAACAGCAAAAAATTTTTTTCTTATTCTAGCTGTGAAGATTCAAAAAGAACCACCCCGCCTAAGCAGTCTGTCAGAGTACTAAAAGTTCAAGCAGATCCTCTGACGCAAGCTGAATCCGAAAAGGAAACTGCTCCAGCAATAAGAGTGGAAACCGTATCTTCTACTTCCGTCCAAGCAGAAGCGGTGACCTCATCGAAGCCTTTCATTACAGATAACGTGGAAGATAAATTACTACAAGAAAATGAAGCTGAACAATTTTTGGACGAGATGTTAGAGGATGATGCATTGCATCTTTCGGCTGATGATGAAGACTTGCTTATGAGTGATGATGAATCCGGTTGTATATCTCGCGGCAATAAACAAAACAAAACAAATCGACCCGGAAATATAAATGAAAAGGAAATTGATTCTGAACAAGTCACAAAAAGTGAAGGGAATGCTACAGAAACAGAACGACCTGCTGTGAAACGTGGCAATACGGTCAAAGGCTCTTCTCTATCGGTGTCTTCTGTGAAACCTGTTTCGGGGCGAGTTTTTAATACATCAATATTTTTAACAATGTTATATTTGGCATTATCCAACCTTTTTTACATAATGTCTCACAAAAGTCTTTATATTGAAATTTTTCCGATGATGATGCTGAATCTAAGTATATATACTTATTAAAGTAATAATGACCAAAGACAATGGATGAATGTTGACATTGACTGAAAGTTATTACCTGTCAAATGATAGCTTCTGGTATCATGTATACTATAATATAGAAAATATATGTGTGTCTGAATGTCATTAAAACTCCTCTTATAGGTGAAGAGTAGTGATGTGGTACTTGCAAGTATTCTGGCTGCCATTTCTTGATCAATATTGTAAATTTTTAAGAATCATTATTTGCTGAACAAGACCGTGGTTGTCAGCAAAAGTACTACTGACGTAGAACAATGTTTTTTTGCAGATATAGATAGAATCAGAATATTACAAAACATTGAAAGAAAAGATAAAAATAGCAAACGTGGACTAGCAATATTCTCCCGCAGATCACTGGTTGGAAATCACTGTACTTTATATATTATTATTTGCATATGAGAGAACCATCATAGCAATGTATTTGTTTATTATTTCAGATTGAAACGTCCAGCTGCAGACAATGTCCCCAAAAAACAAGATCTACGCAGTAAACTGGCTAGAAATAATGATACAACTCAGGCTCAAGAGAAGGAGACTGACCGTCGAGCACAACCCCGTCGCCATATTGTGTATTCGGACACCAATTCAAATTGTAGACAGTCCGCTGCGCCTGTTATTCAAGCAGAACAGAATAATACAAAAGGTATATTGGATAGAAAATGAAAAATTTACTACTTGTTACGTGCGATGGCTTATTATTAAACTTTCCAAATATATTTGTAACATAACAACTACAATGTTTTCGCAATAGTTATTCATGAATATTAAATTGATAAGCGATTGGTTACACCAATTGAGCAATCTTACTATTTGTTTGCCATGTGTGGATCGAAAAATTTGGACAAAAAAAATATTGATTTATAGAGTTCTATTGAAAACTGTTTATTATTCAATATTAAATCATGGATAACAACTGCTAATCGTAACAAAGTTCGACCCTTGCTTCTATTCTCACCGGTTTTACCGGAATTTACTGTTTCCCGACAACAATTTTTTGATGTAAGTAACTAAAGTAATGACAGAAGTACAACTGTTAAGCCAAGGTGAATAACAATTGTAATTGTTAAATTGAAAATTATCAGAAAAAGCAGATTTGCTTCACTCATTAAATGTCAGAGGCTGACGTTACCAGCTGATGAGTCCAAAACAAGTATCAATATTAAATATATAAATAAAAAAATAATGTGAAATATACGAAAAAATTTCATGGGCCTCTAGTTAATATCTTTTTGAAAAAAGCAATGTTGAATGTGAAAAATAACAAAAATATTTATTGTTATGTTAATTGATAAATTTTGCAAAAAGGAACAAAAATAAAATTTAATTTAAAAAAATGAAATATCTTTTTTTTGTACATCCATTCATCTGTTGAGAAATCGCTGCCCGCCACAGATACACATATTTTAACTTCAACAGTGTAACTCTTATTAACTTATAACATTGTTAGCATATTATGGAAGGAGACTTCAATAACTAAATATTTTCTTTTTTTGTTTCTAGAAAAAGAGCCACAAAATGTTAAATCCCCAAACAAGTGGAGGTCTACATTCACAGAAGAGAAGGTATAAATTGATTTGTTTTACTTTTAACTCCTACCTATAGAATTTCTCGAATCATTTTTAAGTTATCTCATGTAAGTATTTGTGAGTGAAAAGAAAATAAAGTGAAAATTGTTGTGCAATGCAATAATATCATTAAAAGAAATATTGTAAAATGAACAAAAATATTTATGTTTTTATAAATTTTATTTCAGGCAGAACGCATCACTCCGATTGCGGCTCGTGCCATTTCGGCTGTCATCCGCACTGCCGCCTCGGAGGCCAGCGTTCGGAAAGTCATTCCATCCACTCGTCAATCGCAGCCGCAGCCTTTCAAACCCACTGCCGCAAATGGTTCTTCACCTGAAGAAGCCAAAAGCGGGAGCAGCATCTTTGGGGGGCGTCGAGTGGTTTTGGGAACAGGAATAGGTTCCGGAGGGGGTAACTCCGGCAGAGTGGTGCTACCAAGACAGAAGAGACAACCTGTGGTGGTTGTGGAAAAGGAGGATAATGATGAACCGGAGCCGTATGACGATGACGAAGAATCTGCGGCGAGGGAGAATGGAAAACGGGCTGCAGTGAGCGGCCTCCCTCCCGGGATGACCGAGGCTAGACTGCTTTCGCTGTGCGGTTCGCAAGTGGAGGTACCTCATTATGACTACAGTCTAACTTTTTGTATTTCATATGTTCGGTGGCCTCGGAGTGCAATGATTACAGCCTTTTGAGAATACGATTCTAGCCTGTCGATTGCTGTAATATAGATGTCACTCTGTAATTGCAATAAAAGAAATATTTGCTGCAAACCAATTTGATCTTTATTCTACGGTAACTATTTTTATTTATACACATTTCTATTCATTTGTGCTATTTGGAAATTTTTAAAAATATACGGAATTAATTATAATCAACTTAAAGTCGAACCTCACAATTTAGTTTTCTGTATCATCTATAAATTTATTAAGTAATTTTTTTCAATAGTCTCTAAAAATATATTTTCATAAGAAATTATCATTATTTACATATGCCAATTTTATTCAATTCACTTTTGTTTGTTTCATTGCCAAGGTAATATTGAAGATATCCGTTTTAAATTTCTTCAATAAACTCAGCTCACCATTACCGTGGATTTTTGGCTGAGTAGGCATGGCTTGTCTATCCATTTGAAATATATCAGAATTCAAACCATTCTATGGGTAGATTAACTATTGACAGTGCAGATTTTGAGATTTTTAATGTTCTATTCATAAAATTTTTTAGGATCTTTGGAATCAATACATATTTTGGAGGTTATTTTTTTAATTTAATTGTCTAAAAGTCGAGTAGTAGAATTTTAAAAAGTTTTAGTGCTTTGCACATCTTTTTTCTACGTATGAATGAAACTATTCCGCCTTATAACTCCTGAGTAATCATTTGTCAAAAAAGAGTCCTGTGCTGTTGCTGCACCTATTTCACGCCGACCAACGAACCCGTGATATTTCGTATCCCGCAAACAACCGACCGTCCGCGATAAACGATATTTGTCAGATCCTTCTTTCTACTGACAGTCCGCAATAAACGACATTTCCCGACAATTAAGTGTTAATGATCATGAATAATACAATTAAGCAGTAATTCTTAGAAAGCCTGTTATTTTTTTTATTATAATAAACTATCCATTACTTAGTTACGATATTATTTAAAAAATGATAATTTCATTTTCTTGATAAATATGCACTCTATATGGCTAGCCCTGGTCTTTGGTTACTTAAGGATAGTTAATCAAACTACTCGACATTTCAACACCCGCTTTAATCACTCTACTGATTTTTTAGTACTATTCAAAAAAAAAAAAATCTTTCACGCTCTGAGCACAAAAAATAATCGGTTTCTTTCGGGTCCTCCTAATGGATGGTATACCTAAGATATCTCTAGACTATTTTTTTTCGTATAATTTAACTTGTACAATCATTTGTAATAGTTCTATGTACCTATTGAAGTATTTTCCTTATATGCACTTTTTTAGCGTATTAGATTTTATGCTGTACATTTTATATCAAAAAATATACATATATTTTTTTTACGGTTTTGAATGTATATTTAATGAGGTTATACTGTATACATAACAAAAGTATACTTTTCGAGAAAGAAATTACATTATATTTCATTAAAATTTATTGCAAGCATACAAACAAAGGATTGAATGGCTTTTTCTCAAAATGTTGTATATTTTACTTCAGGCCACCGTTGTTGAATTCTGATAGCGTTTCTCAAATACCATTAGATGTTAAGATGTGACCTATTTTGCAGCCTATATGTTGAATGTGTTTGTGTTCATACCATGTGTTTTTTCTTTCAATATCTAAACATTTTACATTGAATCAAAATTTGTATTCGATAATATTTTCTGTTATTTGAATTTCTAGATTTTTTTTTGTGCTTGATGCCAGTTACTCTTCTTTGGCTGATGTCCTTTTGAAATGCTGCTCTTATAGATATCGTATTTATTACAAAATTTATGTTGACACATTTTCCATATTGTATTTCTGTGTCAATAATTGTATATTCATTTATTCATAAAATTTTTGCGGTTTGAAATGTTAGTAATATACAAATTTCTACTTTAATTTTAACAATCTGTCTCTGCGTATCTATTATTTCAACCTTTAAAGCAGTATGTCCAAGTATTCTCATGTTTTTATAAAATTAATTCTATGTCTTCAGATATGGACCCTACATATACATATCTGAATTTTGGCTGTTAGATTATTTTTATTATTTCTTTCAAATAAACAAGATAATTTCGTATAAAAGTTAATATTTGGACACAGATGGGTTACAGTATTGAATATAAAAAAGCCATCTTTAGCATCATCATTTCGACTCCTTCTATGGAAGTGATATTAATATACATCCACTTGCCGCAGATATCCACAATAAAGATCTAGGACCCCAATTGATGTAAAACTTTCTAGATACTTAGTTGTTCAAAAGGTGTAATGAGTCATTTCATTTTATTTATAAATATGCGTTGTATAATCCTAAAAATATATATTTACTATTTGAAATACTAGATAACATGCATTCCAGATCACAGATATATAAAAAAAAAACACAATAAAATAATTAAAATATACCAAAAATATAATAATTTGAATATAACCCGGTAAGGGTAAAATGTTGCTAAACAAACATCCAACTGTATTCATTGCACAATACTTTATTGTATTGATAAATTTATATATCTTAATGCATCATAAGCTTGGATTATAATACGCCACGTTGTGGAGAAATATTTGTGATGTGATTTAGAATAACATTGATATTTGACTGGAAGTTCAATCTTCACACTTTATTTGGTTGAATGTAAAATTAACATGGCAAATATGTAGTATTTTATAGTTGGTTATGTTGTTTCCTATTTACTAAGAATCACTCTAAAGAAATTCAGCAATGCACAATTAAAATTCACGTAAAATGTCAATCCCAGGAAATATTGTATTGAAGAATTTATCTTTTACACACTCCAATTTGATGTAATTTTTGAATTTATAAAAGGATAAAAATGAGTTTTTGAATTGATTATTTCATAATATGAAGTTACGAAATCATAATTTGATATAGCAAATTTATGTATTCATGCTCGAATATTGTTTTTTAAAAAAATAAGATTGACATACACATATTGATGCATGCATATCTATTATATATGACTGAGTGGGAAGGGTTATATGTTTATTGCAAACTTGATTTGTCATATTGACATTTTTTGTTCGTGTCATTTTTGCATTTGGTTGACTCTTTGAATTTCTGATAACGTTTCACTCCAGCGTGGGTTCAATTCCCTCATGATGATGGTCATGCTGTGCTGACCTTTTTGATTAGTTTTATTAGTACTTGGAATAGATTCTTTAAACATAATAAAGATGTAGAACTTTTTAGTACATATAAATTTAATTATTTAATTATTACAATATTATCTTTGTTGTTATATTTAATTATATTTATAATGCCAATATCTGTTTTCATGGTGATTTAAAATATTTTTTTTTTTTTATTAATATTTATTGTGTCACAACTGCAATGTTTGGGAAACGCTATCTGGAATATTAATTTTTACTTTTATGTCTTCAAATAAACATTAATATGATTTATATTTCTCCTCTATCATATACGGTAACATATTATATATATATATATACATGTATTTATTACATTAACTATTCTGTGATAAATCTCATTGCGACAGATCTGTGATATTTTACAATATTGGTTAAATTTGTTCAGGACTATTTCTGTGATATATATCTATAGTGACATTGCAAAAAATCACGTTATAAAATTATATTCAAATCGTATATTTCATTATGAATATTTGCTCTAGTCATTGATTCGTTGACCTGAGAATTTATGTATAAATATGAACTAGTAGGTTTTTAAAAATTTTAGCTGCGTCTTTTGGATAACTATCTATTGTGAACACAGGGTTTATGATAAATATTGCTTTTTTCCAACATGTATGCTGAAATAATGTTTGTTCTAGTAATCATTTTGACCCATGTATAAAAGGTCTACTTATTTGATATTTTAGTTTTTATAACTTGTTAAAATGTAGCGGTATGTTCAACTTAATGTGATACATAATTTTTTCAATTGATAGATAGTTTATTGTTAACACGCCTAAAATTTGTTCGGAAGAAAGGCACAATGTGATATTTATTAAAAGCATTAACTAGTGACTTATTTAAATAGCGTAATATTGTTTTTGTCATTCTCATCCTGGGGGTGACACACTTAACTTTGACTGGTAGCGTCACAATTAATCGTCGAGATGGCACTGTGTTGAAAAATGTTTTTTTTTTATCAAGGTTTTAAAACTCTTGCAAGAGCAGTATTTTTGTAGTGAAATATAGCCTATTTGGCCTGATAATTGTCAATTTTTAATATTACTGAATTTATTTTTGAAATATTCAGTATTAGAATATCTTTCGTGTGGCTCAGTAGGGAATGGTTTAATATGCGTGTGCTTCTAACATTGGTTATATCAACAATTCTAAAATTTTTCTAAGATTTGAATTTTCATAACATATGTGATATTGTATATTACACTTCCGTTTTATTTTGTCCAAATATATTGAGCATCAATAGCTTTTATGTACTAATTCATGCTTCATCTGATACAATTAATGATGTATAATGTGAATTTTTTTTGTATACATGTAAATTTTTTTATGTTGCGTTTAACATATATTTTAACACAACATTGAGACCTTATAGGTCAACGTTGTGTGTGAGTTATATTGTTATGCTTTAGATTTATTTGTTTTAAATGTGGTGCACATGACACTTGATATGCGGATAGATTTGGTTGGGTAGAATCTTTGATAGTTGTAGTGCAATTCGAAACATGCTAAATTTACGTGTGAGATATTTTAATACTTGAAATTTAACTATTATTTTGGATGCCTCTTTAATTTTCCTGCATTTTGATATAACTGTATTGAAGTTCTGTGACCTGCTGTTTTTCCAATACTAAAATAATATTCAAAATAGCAGTGACCTGAGAAACTTTGGTATAGGGAAACTTTGACAGAAAACAGTTTTTCTTTATAAATAATATTTTTATTGAAGAATAAACTAAACAATATATTTGGATTGGTCGATTCAAAAGAAAATTGTTAGAATATAACTAAAAATATCAATTCCACTATCATAACTTTACAAGAATCTTGAGGTCACTCACCTCTCCACTATTTTTTTTTACCCTTTTGATTGTCTTTGTTGTAATGTAATTTTTGCTGAGGATGCTCTATAAAATACACTTGAGACACACAAGAGTAAGAAAATACTATCTGAGCATGAATTTTAAAATTTCATCTATTGAAGAGATTTTTTTTATGTTTACTTGTTTCAATGGCTTCACACAATAATTCTGAAACTAACGTGTTTATTTGCAATACATTGTATAAATTGTGATATGCTATCTCTTGAAAAATCAATCTAAGATCTGGCAGCCAAATACTTGTGATTTCATAAAAAAAAACAAATGAATTTGATTAATATTATATTCAAGGACTACCCTACTAAATAACCCTGGGAACAAATTGGAACACAAATTCTTTTATTCGTCATAAATGATAATGTATGGGTGCACTTTTATTTTTATGGATATATTTATGCTTTCCGATTCATTAACTCCTGTCTTGACTGCCAATACATTTACATATTTTATAATTATCATAGGTCAGCAACACGGACTGACTGTTAGTCTATTTTATGTTGGTTTATATTTCTGTCATAAAATTGTCGAGAGGGGCGAGAATATGTCAGTCTAACAAAAAAGAACCGGAGATATTATGGAGCGAGTGTTGGTGTTGCAGAAAGTGAAAATGGGCAGCGCAACAGGAACGGCCGAAGCGACTTTCCTCTCCCACGATGCTTGCCAAAGATTCGTCACCCGTTTCAATGGAAGATTCGTCGCCGCCTGCTGCCTTCGAGTTCGACTCGCCGATTGAATCATCTCTTCGCAGATGACGGCATCAATTCATCACTTTTTTTTTTTTACTCTACCCATTATCCTAAATAACAATGTGTAAATGGAAAGACTTAGATCGATCAAGTGCTGTTGTTATTTATACCGATATTAATTTATGACATTTTTCAAGTTGTCTGCTATATACTACACAGACAATTCAATTAATTTTTGTCCTGATTTTGAATAGAGCACGGGCGACACTCTCATGATGTCCTGTCACTTTAGATTGCCAGTTTTTTCTTTTACCCTTTTGGTCCTTCTGGGACAATAGATCAACCCCGCCAGTAAATGCGAAAACTTCACATTTTTCTTGAATAATTTTTCTGCAAGAAATATATATATATTTTTTAATGCGTTTTGACATGATTATTATCACATATTATCAAACATAACATGGATATATAACAACTATTGCTTTTTTGCCAAAATTTGGATTTATTCACATATACTGTTCTTAATAGAGTAGGGTCAAAAGGGTTATACTGTTCGGTTGAGTCTTTTCATGTTATGTTATGTCTTGTGTTATGGTCTTTTCTATGAATCTTAAACATTAACTTTAGGGAGGTTGCATAAAAAATCACACTATAAACATCAAACAATTTTGATAACTGATATCTTCTTCATACAGAGATATCAAAAATATAGTGTCAATTAATGATTCCAAATATATTTGTGCATAATTTCACATTTTAAAATGAAAATAGTAGTGTTGTAATCTAACTGACCTCTACTGAATGTAAATTTTTACGACCGCTTTCAAATTGCTCCAAAAGATCTATATGATAAAATAATACTATTAAAACTAGAAATTACGTGTTAATGTAAAAATAGTGATCTTCTCTTGTTTCTTCTCAACATTTCCAATAGAAGTAAGAGCCGCTTAGCAAATAGCTAATAAATTGTACGTTATCATTTCTCATTCTCATTACAACAATCATTTTATAACTGTTTAATTTTAAACATTTATGTATATTTGTCATTCGCCAAGTAAGTAAGCTAAGGCAACCCAATCTAATATGTGTTTTTATTGTTAAGTAATTATATTCCGATTTGAGCCGGTGTGGTGTTATAAATGCAATCCAACGCACTAGTGATTCTTTATGGATTTAAATTCTTTATTGAAACAATTCAACTGTTAAAGGTTCTATTTTCAAAAAAGCCATTAAGTCATAGTGTTTTAATTTTTAATATCTCATAAATGTTTCTGTGAGTTGATCAGGAAGATTGAAAGACTCAAATGGAGGAGACATCTTATTTATAAAAATATTTTCTTTATTTCACTCAAACTGCAATCAATTTAGACATTGCACAGTTTTTACACAGGCTCTTTTTCTCAGGTTTTTTTTTGGCTTAACAATATTTAATCTTTACAGATTTGTTTATAACAGGCTTATTGCTAAAAATTTATATCTGAAGATGACACTGTTTAAAGTTACTCATGTCGTATTTTTACAAAAAGTCGAAGCTAAAATGCTTTTATTGAAATGTGGAGACAATCTATGGTCTCTCGAAATCCACAGTTGACAGCCATCGTGTTCAAATTACATCATGTTCAAAATGAATTTATTTACATTTTTCGCATGTAAGATCTTGATTTGCATTTATTGTAATGGTGAAGCGAGTCATGATTTCAAATTATTTGTTTAAAACCATTAGAATTTTAGTTGAATAATGATAAAATATCAGTGCATATTATTTGGTTGTATTGTGTTATGTGGCTAGTTCCCTTACTAAGTTAAGTGTTCATTCATATTGAGAATTTATAATAGAATCGCTTTTAACCCAAATTATTGTTTTGTTTGGCTAACTTTCAGTTTCATCTTTTTTGAAATAAAGATATTTTAATCCCTGATATAGTTTTAATTGTCTGTAAATATTACAAATATTTTTTGTATCCAATTTTTTATATTACGCTTATGGTCTTGAACATTGTTTTGAGATGTGAAAATAAATCTATTTTAAAAGTTCCCTGATGTGTTTCACTGTAATTCCTTCTTTTGATAAATTATTTGTATGAACCTAATTCTTCTATCGTTTAAGGCAAGACTTAATTATTAATATATGTTATTTAAAATATACACTGCAGAAATTATTTATTGCTTTTACTTATTGTTTATGAGTGAAACCGGTCCTGATCATGAAATGCATTGTGGAAATACTATTACAAATGTGTTTTCATTATTTGAAATATATGTATATTGTTAATTCAGGACAAGCTCAAGTTTTTGAACATATCTGCAAATAGATTCGATAACTTGATTGAAAAAATGCAGCATATGCTATTAATAGAACCTGCAAGGTCCATCAGGGAAGCTGACCGCAATGACCACTGCACCACACGTCTGATATTTCCATGAGGAACAATAAAATCTATCCAGTTGCGAATCAAAATGTTTTAGAAAAAGATTTGTTTATTGAAAACCTTGGCAGGGGGAAAAAACAAACCCTATTGATATTGTATTTAAAATTTATTTTACAAAAATTTACATAAACAATACAAATCCTATCTGAGAGTTTCATGGTTTGAATCTTAAACCTTATGATATATTTTAAGTACTAAATAGATAAATACTAATAATATTTATAACACTTTTTTATATGTAGAATTAAATGATAATGTATTTATTTGGTTACACCGCTACAGATATTTCAGCAGTAGGTACTCCCCTGTCTGGAATGTTTCAATCTTCAATAGATATAAAGGTCTTGAGGTTATTTTCTGATTGATACATATTTTAACAAATATGAAAAGGTTCATTAAAAATATATATTTTTATGAACGATCAGGTATATATTATTTTATAATTTAGAATACATTGTTCACATTACTAAATCAGGGAGAAAATTTTTATTATATAGAGAATTAGCATGTTAATGGTTTATATCTGAAAAATATCTTTGTTTTAAGACTGCAATAGTATTTACAATAGTATTATTGACTTCTCACTGTTTTCTTCCAGTTTGTATTAATATTTGTAAATAATATGGGTTAAAACCTACAAAAAAAAAAATTGACAAAAACCACACTTGAAAATCATTACAAAAACACTTCAAGCAACATTATCAGCAATTTAAAAACATGGTCCTATTTTAGCTACATCTCTTTTTCTCATAGTTTGATTTTTATGACAGTTGCTACTAATGTTAATCTGAAATTAAAAAATAAATATTCTTAACTTCCTAAAAATTCTAAATCTAACATTTTATTTAATTAATTACATGACAAGAATTTAATATTTTATCTATACAAGCTTTGTTTTAAAATGTTCTAAAACTATATCAATATTTTTCTTATTACTAATATCTATTGCCTAAAATTGTAGTGAATGGACATTTGCCAAAAAAACAGGTCGCTCCTGCCATAGAGTTATATTACAGAATTACACTTCATAAGTTTAGTTGGATGTTGTGATTCATGCATGTGATGATTCAATATTATTCTTTAAATAAATTTCCTATTAATAATTCTATATTCACAAAGAAATCCTTAGGATTGAAGTCAATTATAAATGTTATTAAGCATAATATTTCAATATTTTACAAAAATTAGTCAGCTTAATAATTAATACTTAATTAATAATTAATCATTCAAATACTTGAAAATAAATATTATTTTCATTATTCCAAGAAAAAGTTTTTCAAACCTAGTTGGCAGGTGAGCTGCAGAGAAGTAGAGTAATTTGTCAAAAGACTTGTGGCACATACATTAAATAGATATTGATGGAAAAGTCGCATTGCTTGAAAGAAAATCAAACAACATATGATTTGTATGAGCTAATCCAACCGGTCATCTGAGCCCAATCAGGGAATGAATCGAGAAATTCACTAAACTCAGTCGTTCTTGCTGTCTCATGGTGTATGTGATTGCCCGCCAGCCCGATATCCAACATTGGCTTTACTAGCATGTCGGCAGTTGTGACCTGCCATAAAAAGGTAATGCAGCATAGTTAATTCACCTTTGCTAAGGAAGCAAAATGGCATTGAAATGCTTTTATTGAATTGACATTTTGAAACCTCATATAATCTAATATGACATACAATTTCCTAGATTAGACAGATTCAACCAGTACTCAACATACAATCAAAAATTAGATTAACAATTATTCAGTTTAAGTAAAAAAAAATACACATCAGATATTTGTCACTGTGTTATGAAAAAATAACTCTGTTATATACAAGCTGTGTAGGTAACAAACTTGGCAGCTGAAAATACCTAGAAGGAATACCTTTTTTGCTCCACAGTTGAAATGTAAATGCACTATTAGAACTCATTTGATATTTCCTCTCAATTTATTTCCTACACAAGCTAATGTAATGTCTTTCAGTTGTAAACTGAATGTATGTAAAAGGTTATTAGTAATGATAATATTTGATACAGCATAAAACAAACATTTCTTTAAAAAGTAAAGAATTTGTCTGAAAAAGGATCAAAAATTTGGAAAATACATCATAAAACTTATCTCACAGTCAAAGAGTTAAGTCAATTTTCTTCATAGATTTTTTTATTTTTATTTTGACATGTTAATAAAATGAAAAAAAAACCCTTACAAATTGTTCCTTAAGCTTTCATCTTTTTTTAATATCGTAATTAATTTGAAAGGGGAGGAATGCAAATATACTCTCTATCAGTATATCAGCATCTTTTGGTTTGTAAATGCTATAATGTATTTTAAATCCATCTTTATCTCAATTGTTAAAAGCCCTCAGCTTTGTTTATGCAGGACTTATTTTTCTACATAATGCAAAACTTTAGGACAGCTAAGTTTCTCAGTCACTAAAAGTATTTTATGGTAAATTGAAATATAATATTATACTTACATTGAAAGTGAGCGATAGGCGGTAATCGGACGAACCGCTCCCCGTAACAATATGAAGGAAATAAGTGGGTCTACCATTCCACTGTTCCGATTCTTGAGGCATTGAAGGCACACTCCAACTTGACAACTCTGCTCCGACTCGTGGGGAAAATGTTAATGTCATTCGATCGGGACCTAAACATGTTGGGTAATGTAAGTGTTTATTATTCAAAGAATTGTTGTTGATTATTGCATAAATATTTGATATTTATGGAGGCTATGAAAGAAATTTTATCAGTCGCTTTATCTTCACAGGTAATCAAGAAACATTCAGTGACCATTTGAGGATGCAATGGCTTTAATACTATTCAATGCCAGTGGCTGTCGATCGCTCTGTAGACATTGGTAAAATGGTCAATCTTGTGAGAAAACGATTGTGCCCAAAGATAAGTTTTTTCAAGCGTGGCTTGTGAAAGCTGTAGATATTCATAGATTTTTTTTGTTTCAAGAACTTTCTTCAAAACCCAAGGTTCAGTTTTGAAATAAATTGAAAAAGACAAAGAGAAAATTTTTCTAATCGGTATGTATAGTTATTTTATATTCAATGTAATTACTTCCTAAATATTCCATATTCTTATTTGGATAATTACAACCAGAAATAGAAATCTTATTAACTCATTCCTTTCAATTTTTAAATGTTGATTCAGTGTTGATGGTCTTACTAAATCTATAAAGACTAAGCTACAAAATTATAAAGATTATCAAAATAAATCTGACTTTATCAAACCACAAAAATCAGCTTGTACAGGATAGATTACTATTAGGATAGACACTGCTAATACGATTTTTTTTTGGTTCAGTTTGCAATTCATATTGCAATTGTCTTCCCAACAGCAGTTTAATAGAAACCATCTTTTACATAGCCGATCTCTTCTTATGAATCCATTTTCAATTTGACATTAGTATCATTGCTATTCTTAATCGCACCAGATTTGCACAGCAATTGGAATAAGATTATTACCAATTTTAATTTTGTATTATATTTTTTGATTACCTGTTGCTATGAATTGATAGGTACACTGTGACAATGCTGTTGAACAGGACCTACTGACCAAGCTTAAATCAGTAGACTGTGGCATAATTGGTGGCGGTGCTGGGATCCAACTACTCTTTGCACTGAAAATATACAAATAACAATGTTTCATATTTCATCCTATATTTATAAACTAAAAAGTAACGAAGAGACTTTGACTAGATCTATGCATTTTCATGGTTGTCTTCTGTACTGAGCCTTTTTTTTCAATGCTGAATTGAAAATCAGTTGAATATTCTAAATTTTCTTTTACAAATTATGAAGTTTTTATATATTTCAGATATTTTTTGCAAAATGTTTTTACATTTGATTTTTTGGTGAAGGTTATATTATAGTTCACGAGTAAAGCTTGTTATTGAAATATTTATTTTTACAATATATCATTACCCAAAAAGTAAATACTTCTGACAACTGACGACAGTTAAAAATTATGTTTTGAAGCAGTTAGATTATATACCTGAGTGGTACCATCCTAGTCATATATAGTGGCAGTCCACAGTAAAGTTCCTGTTGGCAATCATCTTCAAGTGAGGAAATGTTTCGACCTCTGAGTGGAATCGTTCTGGGGCTGTTCCTGTCCAAATTCAATACGAAGTAGCCTGTCTCCTGTCTTCTCAACATGTTGAACTCATTGTAGAATTGCCTGTCTGAATGCTGAAGTCGAAATGATATTTATCATTGAAGAAGGCAGATGTAAATTACCTTGCAAATATAGTATTTTTTAAATATATAATTCGTTACTTTTGTGATAAAATCATAGGCAATTATATTTTTTTATCTTTTGAAAAGAAGTAAGTACTTAACTACTTATTAGTTTTTAGTCATGATTTTTTTCTTTAAACCTCTACATCAAGAGTAGGTAGCCAGTAAGTAGATCCCGAAATAAAATTTTCAAAATTTTCAAATCTTAAATTTACTAGAGATTTACTAAAGTATATTACTAGAGATTTCTTACTAAAAAAAACTAGAAGAAGAAATGAAATTTCTTTTCGATTCTGATTAGAAGACGATCGTAATGGAAATTCAAATTAAAGGTGACACATTCTTGATTTACTTTCTAGGTTATAACATATCTAGTATTAGACTGTATGCAAGTGAACAAACCTATTTTGAGACATGTGTAACTTTGTACATGTATTCATCATGTTTATATTTCTGAAATCGAATAACTACAAAGAAAACTTTCAATTAATTTCTTAACTTAACACTGACAGTGCGCATCTAAATACGTATGTACCTTTCCAGATTCTAGCAAAAATTTGCCAACATACAAGAGTGATGTGATTATCACCATGAATAAGTAAATCAGTTAGATAATCATTTTACTTGCCACCCATTGCTACATGAGTAATTTTTTCGTTGGCAACTCTGTTTTGTCAAATAGAAGAAAAATCAAGCTTAGTCTTTTTAACGTAATAAAAATTACCATAATCCAGTATCTCTGGGGTGCCGGGTCACTCGGTCCAGCTTTGTAAGGGTGTCCAACAAAAGTAGTCAGAGCAACCGGAATGGTCACCAAAGAAAATGTAATAAGAATGGCCAATATCATCCCTGGTCTCCTCACCAAGCTCATCAGTGGTATCTAAAATAAATAATAACATTTAAATTCAGAGGGTTCATTAGAGTAATCCAATAAAAATTATAATTGATATTTTATATTACGATTCACTTTTCTCCTGAGGCTCGGTTACCATTATAAACTATGGAAATATAATAATTTGTTTTAAATTACAATATTTACCGCAAAACTTGTGATGTAGATCACAAATATAGCAGAAACTACAGCCATGTAGAGGTCTCCATTGATAATACCCGAGCGCCCCATGATCGGCAAGAAAAACATGTATGCCAATAATGCGAGGTATGACGAGAATATCAGATGAGGAATATGTATGAATAAATGCACCCATACCCATTTGTGAACTGAAACCAAATAAATCATATTAAAGATTCACTGCCAAAAAGAAGTGAAAAGGCCATAAAGAATGACAATAAAAAAATTTTAAATTTTTTTTGTTGGGTTGCTATTGTAATGTCCAAGATCCAAAATGAATGATATCATCCTGTCTTTCAAGTGGTACATCGAAATGCTTCGTCGGTAACACTTTCTACCGACCCTTCTTCTACGTCCTTACCCACCTTAAGGCAACTGGGTGACTTTATGATTTACATTAAATGGTTTCGTTTTGATGAGTGTACATCGGCAAAAACGAATCCATAAATATCGACACGTGTTGGTTATATTTTGCGAAAATATCTTAACAACTTTGTACAAATTTGTATAGTTACACAAATAAATTCGGAAAAGTCTTTATTTTCAAATTACATTTTTATTAAACATTATTGATATTTTCATTTTCCATAAAAAAAATACTGACCTGATAGATACAATGGAGTCAAATAGATGATAAAATTTGCTAGAGCTGAGGAAAATACTGGCCAAAGTAGTATGGATGCTGATCTAGCACCAGAACATGTCATAATTAGGAGACCGATTGTAACTGGGATTTGCCCTGCGATCACATTCAACTGAGTTGACATTGAGAGAGAGAGTCCACGCTAAAATAAAAAGCATAAAAAAGAAAATTAATATTCTACAAATGGTTACAAAATTTCAGCGTTACACAGATTTTGGTAAAGCTTTCGTGGGCCTTGCAAGTGTATATCGGATCAACAATGGTGTTGATGTCAATAAAATAGCTTTTTTGTTTATTTATGAAACCTATTACTACTTATTGATTCTGCTGAGATATTTAAACTCAGTCATCTTTTATTTTTATTAGATTGGCATAAGTAGATATCAGTAAAAGACTTGAGTGAAGATTTTCAAGAAGTGATTTATACCACTGAAACTTTATGCATCTATTCATCACTCAGAAAATCATGGTAAAAGAAGTGCTGTTCTTAGAATAGTATAATTAGACTGACCTTTTTTCTCCGCCATGTATCCACAAGCATAGGAATGAGACCGTACGCAGCTAGGGCCGGACACCAGTATAGCGGAAAGATGAGCCACACGTTTGCGTACCACGGCATGGCAAGCGGTGCCACTCCATCGATGAATGCAGCAATTATGACTACAACCACAATGACGGCTAACATTCCCGCCATGCGAGCGCCAAATGCGTAGCTCAGTTCCATGCAGGCAGTGGCTGTTGACAAATTGAAATTTTCAAAATATCATTAAGATCTTCGCCCTATTATGAGAATTGCAATTATTGAAGATTTTATTTCAATTAGTTTTATGTAAATTAAATAAAACTATCATATATATAATAGATTTGGTAGATATTCTGTGAAAATTCATATTCAATGTACAATCAAAATTGACAACTTTGTTAATCCACACACATTACGACCTTTCAAGAAGAATCTTCTGACGCAGTCAGGAGAATCTGAAAGTTTTTGAAAGAATGAAGCATATGTCACATATAGTAACAAAATTAATGGAATAAAAAATATCAATATTTTTTTTATAATTAAAAAATGAGAATATATTTACATGAATTTGAATTGTTGAAACTGTATTAATTAAAAATATATTTGGTAAATATTAATGAAAAATGAATGTACAGTCTCAAAAATTGATATATCCATATAACTCAATCATTTATTGATATTTCTGTTTCCCTTATGTAATAAGTTAACCTCTCGATAAGGTTTGTTGGAATTTTGAAGGTGATTTTACTCTGTTTCTTTATGAAATGGAACTGGATTTATTGCTGGTTTAATTGCTGTGTACTAAAATGTAAAAAGTGTTTTGCTTTTTTGAGAAAGACTTTTAAACTAAAACATTTTTAAATTACATTATATTATAGTTTATATACAACTAACAATGGATATGAAAATGAATATCTTAAAACTTTTCAATTTACAAGATTCTTCAAAACAGATTTGAGGGAAACATGACAGTGCCATGCAAAGTTATATGATAGGAATATCGGATTTATCAATTTTTATTTGAGATTCATAATAAAATCCAATTTACTGAGCTAAAAAAGCGTAAGCATTAGCAAAGTAATAGGTGAAAGCATTTGCACATTTCAGACGTCCACGGTTGAAAAAAACCTGCAAATTGCGATGGGTTTATGTGAATATTTATTTAAAATCTAACAATGAAATGAATAAGATCAGAAAAATATTTAATTTTTTGCAGCTGGCTAAGTACTCATATGCACTGGCAGCTGGTCGCATTGTGGTTGACCATTGAAGTCAGTCTTTTATGATGTTTTGTATGACAAACGCCAGATTCATACGCACTGCAACTTAGCGGTTTGTATTGGTTTCGTTTGCGGCTTGCTACCAGTGCGTATGACGCTTAAGAATTAAAATCGAAAATACTGCAACAATTCATTATTATGTCTTAGGAAATTAATCACAGACAACATTGTGGCAACTCTGGACGAAAGAATAATTAGAGGTATTATGATAGTAGAAAAAGGCAAGAAGATGACGCTGAAGAAGAAAAAGAAATCTGCAGAAGAAATAAGTAGAAGAAGATAGTGGCAAGAGACAGAAATTTTCATCACCGACAGAAAAAAGATTGCGTATACATATATTGTTGAGATAATTTTTGTACAATTCTTAACAATTTTTGGTGGCTGAGGAACTGCGGAAGGTTCTTGCTGAGGGTCTTGTGTCGATGCCGTTTCACTGGGTACAGTCTCTTCAACCGGAGCCGGAGGCGCTTCATCTAAATTTGTAAATCTTTAGGCACCAATATTGACTTATCATCAAAAATTTTATATATAAAGATCACATATCTGAGACCACATTGAGCAATTTCATGCTAATTTTCCCTCTATTGTTTTTTTTTGCCACATTTGAACATAAATCTGTCAAATAAAAGTTTTGGAATTGGTGATCAATAGTGATTAACTATTTATTTAAATTTATTGATTGAATTGGCATTCACTTGTTAGAACTCGATTATAACACGGTGAAAAAAATAGCAATGTATTGTAGTTCTACAAGATTATTATTTTTTTAAATATAGTTGATAGCTATTTCGGCTCAGTCATCGTCAGAACTATGTTTAAACATATATTTGCTTATCTATGTATAGCTGTGTAGAATAGGTACATATAATATAACAATATCTTCTCTCCTGTTTTAACCACCTAACTTGTTTGCTGCTCGCAATAAAACTAACAATTGTGAATGAAACTAAAAAGGCAGCTATGTCAATAAGTTCACATATGACACGGAAATGGTCCATTACAGAAACAAAGAAAGACCGCCCAGAGGATTCAATAATGGTGACCGACATATATTAGTAATCATAAGTCAGTAATGATAATTTGGCTCCTAAGCGATAATTTTAAGCTGTCGCCTTTTCTCTTTTGAAAGGAGTTATTAGTTACACAATTTAGCAAAGTTAATTGAATTGAATAACTAATCTATTTGTATGAAATATATATCATAGCTCATTGTATTCATTTTCATATAGAGTAAATGAGGTAAAAATATCGAATATGTAATTCTATTTTCAAATCAGGCAAATTATTTTTAAAAAAGACAAATCAAATTGATAGAAATGTAAAGACAAGTCAAATTAAGATAAAACTAAAGGTTTTTACTAAAAAAAAACAATTCTTTTGTATAAGAATGGGCAATATAAGTACTTTAATTATAATGAAGGTTTTATTGTTTTCATGTTAACCCTTTGAGGAGTATGGCCGTACATGCACGTCTAAATATTGTGATGTCTTTTATCAATTGCAAGTTCTTTTTTTTTGTTGAATAATTATAATTTCATCAGATATTAATGCTGCACATATCTGTCAATAATTTTAAGCAGTCGGGCTTACATTTTTTATTTGTTTCAAATTAAGAAAAGAATTTTACGAAAAAAAAATTCAAAGAAATTACACTTTTAATTATGTATCATAAAATTTACTGTCTGTTCAACCGCTTTCTTTCTAGGAATCAGTGTCAATATCAAACTATGTTTACTCAGACTGCAATTATTTTTTTAGGCTCAAACTAAAGTAATTGTAACACGGTGAAAAAATAGCAATGTATTTTAGTTCTACAAAATTATTTTTAACAAATATAGTTGATAGCTATTTCGGCTCACGCCATCGTCAGAACTATGGCGTGAGCCGAAATAGCTATCAACTATATTTGTTAAAAATAATTTTGTAGAACTAAAATACATTGCTATTTTTTCACCGTGTTATAATGGAGTTCTACCAAGTGAATGCCAATTCAATCAATAAAGTAATTGTTTCTAGAAAATTCATAGTGAATAAATTTATTTGCATTTATTACTATGCATTTCTCAATTGTACAACTTTATTTACTATGTGATAAAATAATAAATATTCTTTCTAGATTGAACCACAAAAAAAGCACAAAATTTTATATGAAGAGTAAAAAAAAATATTTAAAATAAATCAAAAAACTTATTTCGTAAAAAATAACTCACTACTCAACGGGTTAAAAAAATTAACAGTAGAAGGAAATGAAGATTGATTATCTTATGCATGTCTTAAATGGTAGGATATGTTCGCACTTTCTACAACAAACTACAAGAGACTTAGCCTAATAAAGCCAATATTTGTTCATCTAATATGATAGTAAGTTTATTAAATAATCAAAATTACCTCTGCCATCTTGAACTGAAATGCCAATACATTTTTCACTATTTACGATGACATATGCAGAGTTGGCTTCCGCAATAGATAGACTTTGTTTCTTGTGCGGAATTAGTTTCCGAAGGAACTTTCCGATTATTTTGTTTTGAGTAAACCTCTTGCGCAAAGAACCCGAATTCTGTGGTAGCCATTTCCCTGTGAAAGCATAATTATTTGTGTTAGCACGTGTATTACATTCACAATACATTTTTGAAAAGAAAATTTTCATAAGAGCTCTTTTAAGTTATTTGATATCTATGTCCACATGTGCACATTAAAATCCATTAATCATTATTTGGTTCAAACTGATTGAGTTGGTATGTACAAGATCAAAAGCATTATGGCAGTACATGCACACCATTTCTTTACAGTGTATTGAGTTCTTATAAAAATGTGTAATGAATACAAGACAGAATATGTGGATAGCTACTTACAGAATACATTAAATGAAAAACTGTCATTCATTTCTTGCAAAATTCTATTAATATATTATACTTATGAAAATAGACTATTTTAAAATAGTTACATAAATAATCCATGCAATCCGTTTTTTATATACTAGTAGAGAAATTGTCCTTACACTGTGCCATTCGCCCAATGAAGATAACTATACTAAAAATGGATAGTACAATTGTAATACTGTTCAGAACTGTTCCAGTCGTCACGGAGTAACGTATAAGGAACCATCCTACGAAATCATAGTACACCATTTGTCCGCCTGAATTTGCCTAGAAATAAAATAAAACAGTATTGATACGCAAATTGTAGAATAAGCATATTTTTGCCTAGAAAAGATGTATCCCTATTATGCTAAATAATAGCTGTCCAACTGTTTTACTTCAGAGCATACTGGTGAACTGGTTTTATTTTGCTGCGCAAGAAATAAAAATGTCTTCAAAAAGGTAATGTAATAACAGTTTTCAGACTTTTTCCTTCATGGCATACCATGAGACCTCGTGTGGCACACAGCTTGGCAAACACTAAGCTAGGAGAAGCAGGATAAATTATAAAGTAAAATATTTCTATTTTCCTGTCTCTATAATCTAACAAGATACTTCAAATGTTTAAGTGTTGTAAATAGCAAGTAACTGAAACTGTTTAATATCAAATATTGTTCTCAAAACTTCTTCAGTCAACTGGATTTACACTTATTACATTTTATAATATGGTTAAATATTATTCACAGACCTTCATGTCTTTAAGTTCATGAGCATGTCCGAGCTTCCTTAGCAATGCGAGAACGTTGTTTCCTAGATGTTGATGACTGCCAGGTGGAGCGTACTCTTCTGTATCGTACTTAGTGTGATAAACGTACCCATTACGACAGAAAGCGAAATCCAGACCTGAAGACAGACATTCATTTATTTTATATAAAGTTTATATAACAATGTCAAATTTAATTAGTCGAAACATTGTACATGCCCAAATGTTTTGTTACTTACAACTCAGACTATACCTTTTAGTAGCTTCAGATGAAGACATTGTTTTAATTTCTCGAACTTTAAGGTTATCAATTTAAATTTTACAATGTCTTTCAACATAGCATAGACATTCATAAATAAATAGGACAAGTTTTCCTCAGTGGAAATTTTCTAAAGACTTATAAAAAAATATTCACTAAAATAATATGGGAGATTCACCTACCAATAAAACTTTATTTAATCAATATTACTTTTAAATGTTTCCAGCAACTTCAAAGATCCAAAATGGAAGGGATTCTAAGGAAAACTTTCGGCTGCCTCGTGAGACTTTTCACTCATACACGAATTAGTACACGGTTGTTAAGATATTTTCACAAAATATTACCAACAGTTGCGAATGTTTGAGGATTCCTTTTGACGCACGCCATTGCATGGAACACACAATATGGGAATTTCTTCAAGCAATAAAATTCTTATTGTGTTTCCGGCAATGTACATGATTCAGGTAACCCCTACCTGGTGCATATGATTGGTAATGGTGTAAATCGCAATCACCCAGTTGGCGTGGCGTGGCTTGTGACGTGGGAGAAGGGCAATGGGAAGTTTTACCAACATAGGATTTCGATGTACTGCTCGAAAGAAAGAAAGGAATATTTCATTTTGGATCTTAGACCTTGCATGACACATACAATAGAACATAAATATTGACAGTGTATAAGACGGAAATAGTGTTACAATTTCTGTATATTCAAAATATAAAAGAAAATTCTTTTTCATAATATTTAATATATCAGAGATGTCTTATCATCAAATGCCTAAAATTTTTAGAGTGTTCAAGTAAAAGGTGACTATGCTTTATCTTCTTCTTTTGGTAGAAAGCAATGTCTTGAAGTAACATATTTGTCTGTTATCTTGTTTGTAAAATAAACATTAATATTAGGCTGCTAACTTTACATATAAGGTGGACTACGATACTTTTTATGTTAGTTAGAATAAAAAGGCTTAAATTTAATAACTGTGCAGTCAACTTACCCGGTATATTTCCAAAATCTCTGAATATCCTGAAATCTGTATCGGAGGGGATTGCTCCGTTTTGAAATAACTCTTCGCCTACTATTTGACCGTGCGGGTGAGGCACAGTGTCAGCATAATACTAAAAGAAAAAAAAGGCAGAGCAACAAATGTAGTATCATACAAAATACTTCATTGATTATGATTGTCTGTGCACTATAAAAACAGTACTATTCTCAAATGAATTATATAAAATTATCTTAAAATTTGGCATTGTCTGTTGAAAAATGTTTTATGAATTCATCCCTTAGTTTATTTATTTTTTAAAAGAGCACAGCCTTTTATTTTTCCATTTGTTCTTCTCTTTGAGAACATCCCTGTCTTGGAAGGTTTAAACAGAGAGACGAGTGATAATTTAGGTCATTATAATTGATATACATATGTTTCTGTTTAAAATTATGTTGTGCATAAATAAATTTATTTGCATTTTGTTTTTTTAATATCTCTAATACCGATAATATCGATTTATATCTCTAAAGCCATTTTGATATTAAAACAAAATCTAACGATTCTCTCTTAAAAATAACTTTTTATGAAGAATTGCAATTTGATAAATAATTTAAAATTCACCACTGAAAAAAGTAAGTACTTAATAAAGAAAAGATAATTATGGCTTTATATGTGAATAGTATTAGCCTTTTAAATATTAAAAATAATGTTTTTACTTACATTTAAAAGCCAAGCATTTTGCGGTCCTGATTGGAAAAGTAAAGCTGGTCCTCCCATTCCGGCCGACTCGAGATTCAATACAACACGAACACTTTTCGCCCATTCATGAGATAAAAACAAATGGCTGCCCTAGGGAAAGTGAAACGATAAAAAATTAAATGAAAACTTTATTAATACAGGATGATAATAATATTAATAAATTGTACCCGAAAAATTAGCAATGTCTGAATACATGGAAGCAGATACTTACAAAGATGATAAGTATAAGAGTGATAAAAATAAAAAAAAATATATAAATAAATTCATATGTAGTGTTGATAATATTAATATGAAAAATATTTAGTAAAAAATTATTTCATTATACAATGTTTTGTCTGAGCTTGAAAAAAAGCAAGCGTCTTTTATATTATTATATGTTCTTGGCTATGTAGGGACATATGAGGTTTAAAGTACCTCACAAAAACTAAGTGGCAACAGTTCACCAACATAATACTCTAGTTGATTTATTTCACTGATTTATTTGTCTGTTCACGAGAAAGTCAATGTAGATGAAGATGTTCGTACTATTTTCTATTAATAAATAAATAAATAAATTTTACAGCAGACCTGTAATGGTGTTTCTTCTGCTCCATTAAAAAGAAACACCAAATTGTGGGTCAATCTGACTTCAGCAATAATTAGAGCTCTAATAAGTTCCAGCATCACAGCACATGTTATAGCATCATCAGATGCACCTAAAAAAATCCAGGTATTTAGATTCCCCATCTCGTTATAAAATTATGTACACCTAGGCCTCATGGCCAACACGGTTTTACACAACACGGATGTATGAATTGTGACATATTTTTAAACGGCATGCTTTATATAACACGGTTCAAGGGAAAAAAAATTAAACGAAACGAAATGTTGAATGAACCTACCACAATTAATGACTCGGAAAGCAGTTGCAGCAAAGTAGCTACATGTTACACATTAAAAACAATAAATTACGCCTTGGTTAATAAATTAGATTTTTTTATTGATAATGATCCTATTATGGAAAGGAGTTCGAAATTCAAGAGGGAATTGCAAAATATTTTGGAACTTTATAAGGAATTACGTAACTCTAACGTCGAATTCTAAGTGATAGCAATGATGAATGGATGGTTTGTTATGTTATTAAAGTTTCTTTCAATTAATATGTAAACTGGTTTATTGAAAAAAATTAAGTTCATATTTATCTTCAATTTTTTTTCGCTCATCATGAGCCAGTCCTGATCAAAAAATGCAATACGGAAATAACTAATAAAAAAATGTGTTTTTATTATTTATAACATCATGTTTTTCCATCAAGAAGTGACGGTTTGCACCTTAAAAGTAGTTATAATATTATTAGATTAAAATCAAAATGATTTCCTAAAGATGAGAGATTAATTGAAAAGTAATAAGATACAACAGTCCTATGATTACATAAAATTCTTTCACAATCTAATAAAAGCATAATGAAAATGGAGACAGCTAATGACTTCTCGCTTTTTTCCATCTAATACATCTTTTATTCAATGAGGAACTAAGGATGCAAATAAAGAAGAATGAATTATCAATTACACTAGGCACAAAATGGCGCTGACTCATATTAACACTTAATTAGAATACCAACGGATAGAGATGATTTAAATTTAACACATGGACATTTGCTCTTCATAAATTTGAAATTGATATAAAAAAACCATTAAAGATTCCTGTAAACAAACAAAAATCAATAGCCTGCTCTAAAAATACGCAGCAATATTTTGAAGCAAAATACAAATAGTCAGGGTTATCAATGTTTTATTATCAGAGCAAATTTTCCCCACCATTTTTCCAGATAATCAGGTGATAAGTGTTAAATATACTGTTCCACTTAGAACAAGTTTATTAACAGAGTTATCAATTTAACATAATAAATGTGTGTTCTTACCATCGCTGGTGGGAACAGAATCATAATGGCAATTGAGCAAGATGCTATGCGAGGAATTGCTGCCTTCTATCATAGCGACAACATTTTGAATATTGTTGTAAATGTTTGTAAAACCCGGTACAAATTCTAATTGATAAGCTCCACTTCCTTTTTGTATCTGTATAATATAAAAAAATCACATTTTTAAAAATGACATTGCAGAAAAAGTACTAAAATATTAAATTTGAATTGTTACAACTTTGTACGATTCCACATGTTTTGTCACTAATGACCCGGGTTTCATCTTTCGGCATCTTCAAGCATTCTATCACACGGATGCAACAGAACTGATAGTTGTCACTTTGTCAGTTCTGTTGCATCCGTGTGATAGAATGCCTGAAGATGCCGAAAGGCGAAACCCGGGTCATTAGTGACAAAACATGTGGAATCCTACAAAGTTGTAACAATTCAAATTTAATATTGAAATTTCATCAAGCACCTTCAGTCGATATCATAAACTAAAAAATCAGTCGAAAACAGTAAATATTTATGAAATCATCTAAATATAATTAATTTTTTTGAAAAATTTCTTTAATAGCCCTTTATTTTTTTTGTTGAAAAAGTATTACTGAAAATATTTAAAAAATAAAATACCCATATCCAAGTTATTTAAAAATATGTAATCCAAACATATAATTAAGCACAGAAACATCTATTGAAAAAACTTCTATCACTAGATTATTATAAAAAATATATTGTATATGTTATTTTCATCAAAGGTATAAAATTTTGTAAAAATACCTCAAAAAGGAGAGACTGTGATGGATGCGCAGCTGTTTTAGCATGCCTCAGTTCTTCCATAATAATTTCTGGAGCTTGGATCTCGTTGGCGGCGTCACCGACGACTCGTGGACCCATATGCGTCAGTCGTCGTAAAATGTTTCGAGATCTTTCTCCACTAAATATATGTGGCGTGTACAGCTGTCATTGATTTGAATAAAATATCAATGTAGAAAACACAAAACAAAAATAAACTTTTTTACTCGAATTTGTGTTGTTGGTCAATGTTAGAGTTGAAGTCGTGTTTTTGGTCAATATCGGAGTCAAGGTCGTGTTTTTGGTCGATGTCTGAGCCAAAGCCGTTTTTTTATAATGACTTCACAGCCCTGATATTTATTACAAGAAGTTTTTGAAAAGAGATTTTCAAATGAAAGCAAATCAAGAAATTTGTAAAAAAAATTTGGTTCTTTCTTGCCAGCGCGACAATTTTTTTGCATTATAAAGTAAATTTAAATTATAATAATGATATAGTTTCTACTAAATTTTTTTTGACGTTTTTATGTAAATCTTTGTGCAAGTTCAAGTTTCATATAAATTAATATCAATAATTTTTTGAATGCTGTTATTGAATAGCATTTTATCAATTTGATTTTATATCAATTCTAAATCTACTAGTAAAAGTAATTCACCAAGCATGAATTTTTAAATTATTATTTTATTATGAAATCACCAATCCTCCAATTCGATAATTAACATTTGTAAATATTGGTTACTAAAGTTTCACTCCTTTATGTCCTCTATGAAATTTGGTCACAATGGCCTTTGATACAAAGGCAAATAATGTATTTCTGCTATCAACGGATTTATGAGATGACTAACATAATCCAATTATTATTTCCGATTATCGAGCCCTCTTTATTTGCTTGTCATAAAAACCACAAATTAACAACTATTCCCACATTCATTATGTCGTAAAGTCATGTATATTCGGACAATAAAGATAAAACATACTTTAGTATTGATAAAAACAAAAACAACCTGATCAAGATAAAAAGGAATAATGGGTAAGTGAATAGTTGTTTAGTTACAGTTCAACACCTTTAATCTTTTTTCTGTAAACCATTGGAATAGGCTATAAAAACAACAGCAAATAGGTCTAGCTTGAACTGGATTTCACTCCTAGTAAAATTTGCCACTATCTGGTATAATGTGGTTTTGCCATAAGCAACTTTTTATTGCTAACAAGAATATTCATACATTTTCTGAGTGACTTATGCAAAATAATTTCAAGAAACAAAATGAAAAATTCAATTGTCAAAACTCTGTATGATTCAACATGTTTTGTCACTAATGACCCGGGCTTGCCTTTCGGTATCTTCAGACATTGCATCACTCGGATGCAACAGAACTGTCAGTGCTAAAATTTCAAATTTGATATTGAAATTTCATCAAGCACCCACCTACAGTCGATATCATAAAATGAGAACATTTATTATGATGAGTTTCCTGCAGCATTTTGTTACTTTATATTATAAATTCAATCAGCACAAAAATTCGTAGACCAACTCTGCATTGTTGATAAACAATTAGTTTTTTAAAACTATATATGCAGCAAAATCTTTGATGTCTGATAGAATATATAATTGTTTTTATTGATATATGAGCTATTTTTTGAACAGATACTTTGACCTCTGATTAAACATTTTATATAGTAATTTTATAAATAACCGTTGATAAAAATGATTTAGTACATTTCAGGAAATTACAGCAGATTATATTGGATTAAAAAATAATTATTCTAATCTGTTTATTTTCTTCTTAAATTGCAATGTGCAAAGAGACAGCATATCAGTCCAGTGTAACTGATTTAGAGCTTTAATAATAAAAAACTTTGCTAAATTTAGTAGCTGTAGTTTGAAAAACTTTACCCATCGTAAATCCCAGTTGATTACTGCAATAAATTTCTTTATTGTTGGTGTGGATTTTCTTTAACAACAATCATAAATAATTGACTCAAGAATGTTTTAATTATTTAAAGGTAGGACGAGTTATAAAGATAATAAAGAATTAGTTTGAGAGTTCTTGGATATATACAATAGATTGCATAACATACAAAAATATGTATAAAAAATGCTGAACTAAGGATGAATTTATTGAAAGTATATAGTGGGCTATCATATTTTATTTCCAAACATTCATTTTGATCAGAAACCACTGAATCAAGATATATGTAATGTCAATGATCAACAGATTCGGAAATTGGTCAATACAATATGAATTTGCCATAAAGTTGTGGTTGCTGGCTAACTCATATCAATTCCAAATCAAGCTTAAAACAAATTTTAAGGCTGGTATATATGAGTCAACAGGATATCTTTCTACATGACTAATAATTTTACAAGTTCTAAAGAAACAAAAGTATTGTTAATATTACAGTTAGAACTTAATCTGTTTTTTTTTGATAAAATTTAAAATATATCCATGACTTCAGATATCTAATGAGTGTGATTGATCTAATTTCTATTTCAAAAGTGATTCATTGAAATTTTGTATATTTCCATATACTTTGTCACCAATGATCAGGGTTTCACTTTTCAGTTTCTTCAGGCATTCAAGAAGTGTACACAAATGAACTTGATCTGATGTTTATCAAAGAGTATATCATTGACAAATGAAAAAGAATTGAAAATATTATTATTGCCCCTATGACTAAAAACTACATTGATCTAGTTTTATTTTGATACTGATCTGTAAATTAATTATTAAAATAGGTGAGCAATGGAACTAAAACAATAGATATATATATATATATATATATATTCATAAATTTACTAAAGTTTTTCACTCACCAAGTCCTCAGTAGTTCGAACAGTAGGAAGGGTGTGATCTAATAAATGCAGCGAGTAATACATAAAACATCCTATGATTAGAAGCAGTATTGGCCATTGCCAAGACATAGAGTGTATGTTGTGTCGAGGAATTTTAGAGCCATCGCCTTCGCAGCTGTGAAGTCTGACAGGTTGGTGATGGCGGTTACTGTTTGCTTCCATCGAATGCAATCGACTGCTATCTGTGTGGGAATGGTGATCTATGCTATTACTGGACCGCTGTGACATTTTTACCTTGAATACAGGAAAGACACTTATAGTAAAAATTAGTTTTTTTTAACTTCATGGAATACTTACATGACTTTCATATAATTTTACGGACATGACTAAGCTATTCAATTAAAATCATGACACAAAATAAATGGAGCATGTCATTCACTCGCTCATTTTAGATGCAAATTTTTTTTTTTTTTTGTGTTTGACTTTGTTAACTTTTGGTCAAATAATGTATTTAGGTTCAAGAAATTCCTGATGATGATTGTAATGCTTGATAAAGATATATTTCAGAATGAAAGCCATCTATAGGATAACTACAAAAGTCTGTTGATATTTCAATCTAACCAATGCAGATAATCCAAGTGTGGTTTTAATGCTTGCAATCTTACATACAAAAAATCATTTCACCAATATTAACATGATTAACATTGAAAAAATTATTCATAATTAAGGTAGAAATATATTGAGAAAAATTAAAGGTGCGTTTGCACTGACAGGCTCATATTAGATTCATTTCAATAATATTGTGATATTGAATGAAATGTGACCAACGCTGAGTTGTGATGGAGACTATTCTTGATTTATTTTGTTCAATATAGACGAAAATGTGAAAAAACCATTTAACACAAATATTGTGTGTGAATAATTATAGTCATTGACATCACCTCAAATTATCTTGACCAATATAACATTTGCTATAACAAAAATATATAGTAAGTAATTTTTAATTACTTTGAAAGATTTCTACAGCCATTAAAACATAAGGATTCAAGGAAAGAAATTTGGATGCAATCATAGATAATCAAAATACTAAATTACCTCAACTATTAACACATGTCTCATATAAATTAATTTTCTTAGAATTCGGTCACTTAATATATGATTATTTCGATTCTCAAAATACACCAGACAGTTCAGAACCATCAGTGTCAGCTTAGAGAATAATAATTTCCAATGTATTTTTGATAAATGAACGGCAACATCAAATAATAGAGGTAGACGATAATAATTTTATCTTGTATCAGTGATAGTGATGTTTAGTTAATGGATCTTTTAAAGAGAATACTATAGAACCGATCGGTATCTATTGAGCAAATATTTGCCACACGCCGTATGTTGATGATATTATATACTCGGGTTCAAGTAAGTCAATTTATTTGTTCTTTTAGAAAGACACATTATAACGTGAAGAAAGCAGGCTTAGAGGTAAATTCCTTATAAATTCTTTTATTAGGAGATAATCAACAAATTTTCCTTCCGTGAAGGTTTGATAAAAAAATTTTGATTTTACAGAAAAAATTTACCTAAAAAAATTTTCAAGTTAATGCACCTAATATGTTAAACATTGATATTTTAATGTTCTACAATTTAATGACTTCGTTCAGTAACCATAAAATGACCTTAGCTTTGGACTTATATCTTGCTACTATTATGTAAAAAAACACAGCTTAACATTTTCATTATAGCATAGTTTAGTTTAGTAGCATTAAAGATTTGGGGACATGCATATTTGTAATGTGATATTAAAATTTTTTGATTGCATTAACTGACTCAGTAAATTGCCACAATCTTAAGTGTATTTCTATAATATATGACAATCATTTTTAACCAGAATTTGCGCTTTAAGATTAGATTAGGTTATTTTCTGACAATTGACAACAGTAAATGTATTGATTCATGTTACCTGTCGTAATTTAAAATAGTGACTCTAGATATTTTAACAAAGAATTTGAGCATTGTTCTTTTAATAAATTTACTCATGATATTATTATGACATCCTTTATGCTCGTAACAGTGTATGCTATTAATATGCAGATATAATCTTTGGAGTAGAACGCTTCACCAACCAGTACTTGCTAAAATGAGCATTATAGGATTAATTACCCAATTCCTACACTAAATTATTATGGGTTGAAATGGCAAGCAAAGATACTCAGAGTAACTTTCTTTTAATGGTTTATTTCCCAATATTTTCAGGAAATGCTATATACAATATATGTGTATACATAAATAGATTTGAAATTCATTTGAATTGCATGAGTTTATTAGGTATTATTGAATATAGCCAAAAATAAGACCCTCCAGCTTAGTGCATATTTTTTGCAACCACTATCACCCAAAACGTTGAAAATGTCTCAATGTTTTTTTACTACAAAAACATATGCATAGCAAGTTTTACAGTTTTTTTTTTATTTTAGCTTTTTCAATGCCAACAAAAGTAATTAATACTATTGATTACATAATAGAAAGATATGTAAATGAGAAAATTTAAGCCAGCAATAATTAAAATATTGAAAATATAAAATGTCTATCAAATTATATAGAAAATCAAATGTCTTTATAATGCCTAACATAACATTACGTGGCAAATCTGTAAATATACAAATTCAATACTCGTGATTTAGTTATTGTTTTAATAATCTTGTAGTATTCATTTAATAAGACACAATAATATAATTATAAATCCTCTCCGCAAAAAAACAATAATCACTTTAAATTACTCAGCATTTGACAACATATGAATTTGAGATTATTTAGGATTAACTTTATTGGACCTTGTAAAAGATACAAGAACCAAAGATAACACTGGATTAGCAAATTTTCTTACTCTATATTACTATCAAATTTTACATATATTTTGAGAGAACTGTTTTTAATTAAATATGATTAAAAACAATATTTATGACAACCAATAAGTCAAAATCATAACAAGCGATTCTCATAGAACAAACATTTGTTAAAATACCTTCATTAATAAAATTCGGAAATATGCTCCACATTGGGAGCAGGTGTATGATATATTTACAACAAAATCACCTTACCAATAAATTTGTGTTTAATTAATTTTTGTGTTGACATTATTTGCGTATAATTTTTGTAATTATTGAAAAGCAATTTCATTTTATTTTAGACAGATAATATTAACAAAAAAACTTTCTTATATGTCCATAATAACTTTTACAAAAATGATCACTAGTTTAATGAAACCTGTTTTGTTTTTTATTTAATCCTTTCCACCAACTGAAATTTGAAATTTTGAAACTTAATTGAAATTTGAATTTTTCTATCCAATTAAACGATATAGTAATATTGCTTATAAAAGCCAGCTTAATTATATAATGATTACCAAATTCTTAAGGTCTTTAATGTTTAGAATATACAGTTTTTGGTGGAAAGGCAAGTGGTTGAATATTTTTTAATACATGTAGCATTAAATTGTAAAAAAATATAAATTTATATATGAATATTAATTTTGAATTTATGTGGAAATTGATAAAAAATAAATCATGAATTTTATATACAAGCTATATTATAAAAGCTACAATGAGAAATGAGAAAACATGAATCTTGTTTTACCTCTCCTGAAAAGAATGGATTTAAGACTTAAAGCCAGCTTTATTTCGCACACACAAATCTATTTTAATATCTTACTGTAATATACTCTGGTCCTCTTCTCGTTAGAAAATACTTAGGGTTGATATCAACCACCTCCACATACACAGTCCACTCAACACTAAAACTTGTTTATTTTTTAAATAGCAACAATGATATGCACCAAAACACAGAACATGTTCAGTTTTTATATTGAAATGAGCTAATGACAGAATAAATGACATCTCTCGTATCTTTCAAATAATTGACTTATGAAATTCTAAGGTGACCATCATTAATTTAACATTATTGGTTTGTAGTGCTATCACAACTTCGTATTGAATGAATTATTTTTTGTTATCTTTCAAATATTTGCCGCCCGAAGATATGTAAATATTTTATATTTGGATGGGGTTCAGCAATAATCTATAAAAAATACTTTTTGAACATAAGTTTTTAATTCACATGAACATTTTAGTAAACATTTAGTTTCTTGTTTTAAATTAATTAAATAAAAGCTTCTACACTTTTTGAAATTGAGTGGTAAGGCTCTGTCGTAATGCTAAAACATATTGAACCATTTACATTATATGATGGGTATTTGCATATATTGTGTCATTCATATTATTTTAAAGGCTTAGATGTCTGTGATGTTTTTATACCATTCTAACATCCACAAAAATTTATATATTAGCTATCAATCAGTTCTCTCCCTGCGCCACCTATTTGTCCTTACAATCTCTGAAAAAAAGAGGTTGTGGGGCTGGCTTATAAGCTGTAAACAGCTTTCGTCAAAAGATTCTTTTGTTATTTGTTAATATAAAACCAAATGAATAATGCAAAGCCAAGATATTGTTAGCAAATTGTAAATATTGTTTGTTAATACAATTCACTTTCTAAGGTCTTTCCAAAATGAAAATCAGATTATTTAAAAAAATAATTATTCAAAATCATTCAATAGATTGAATGGTTTCCCTAATTTAACCCTCTAGAGATGAGCTTGATCATTTGGTAACAGCAAACGCATGGTCAACTAAAATGGACACTTACTTCATCATTGCCTCATTTGTGGGCATTTAAAAAATAACCACAAAGACACACAAGACTTTTTTTATTTTCTGTTAATTTAGTAAGTTAGTATATATTTTATTAAAACTTTAAATTATTTACACTGCTTTAACTACAGCACATATAAAATAACATTATATTTATGAAAAAAAGGTTGAATTGTAAATATTTTTTTTTATTTTGTGTCTGACCATATTCCCAAATTTTAGCATGGCCATATACGGCCATGCTCTTCCTTCCCACTGATAATATATTTTTAAAGGATTAAAAAGAATATATGTTTTATCTATGATATAAAACTGTTTTTATGTCACATTATTTTTAATATTATAATTTAGGTTTAACTTATTGCAGCAACCGTACCTGGGAACAAAAATTTTCACCAGTAGCACTTATAAAAGACATTGGAGCAGTTATAGATAGTTTGAGTGGCTGTTAACATGCTGGCCGTGCAATAATAACACTCACTTAGGGACAAGCAGCTGAAAAATAATTTAAACACTCCAAAGTGACCAGCAAACACTAATAAATTGTTTTATGGCCTTGAACACATTGATAATAATAGCGAATTATGTAAAGATAAGTATAGCAAATAATCAAATTGTTATCCAACGAACTTATTTGCAGAAATTGAAAAGATTTTTCCTTTTCCTCAAATATTTCAATGAAGCCTAATCCCATAGTAAATGTTTCAGTCAAGCCAAGAAAATTGTGATAATTTTCATTTTTTAATAAAAAAAATCTTTGTCTCTGGAGGGTTAATTTTTTACAATGATAAGATAAAAAAAATTACATAATATAACATAGTATAGCAACAAGTATAATCCCGTCAGGTAATCCAATTCCATTAAACATTTAAGTGGTACCTGTGACTTTATCACTTTAAAAAATATTTGGGACGCTGTTTTGTTTCATTTGATTCCAGAAAGGATTTCTCATCGATTTACCTTTAGTCAGACTAAAGTGTTTCATGAAGTTTTTGTATATTTTATCAGTCTTTGTAGGTAGTGTATTTAACAGAGTCTTGAGCCACACTAAGTTTCAATTGTGCCATTTGTATAAAAATATATTTAAGAGTGAATATTGTCAAAACTTTAGTGCACAAGCAATTGTTTGTATCAGAATGTAGCCTGATTCATCCTGATAACCTTCAAAACTTTGTCGAACAAGAACACAACTGAATAAAAAAATTTGAAATATTCAGCATTATAATATACTTTTCACAGGTCAGAATAAAACAAATAAAATTAGATCTGCACACCTGATATCTCACCTGCAGTTTTCTATAATTAAAAATATGCAATATACTTTTCTAGCTGTGAGGTTAATATTTCATAGAATTTGGAATAAATAGTTATATTTCTGTCTACTTAATTTTTATCTAACTTTTTTTGTAAACATAATAAGTACTTAAATATTGAATATAATAAAAAAATATACTTGTATATTCTGATAAAAAAGATAAGATCAAATTTAGTTTTTATATCCAGATAAAAACAAGTTTCCATGACTTTTGATTCAAAATTAGCATACTAAAGATATGAAATAGATAACACCCTGAGACAGAAATAAATGTATTGATTCCTTATAGATGCATTTTAAATTAAGTTATGTAAGCATTCTAATTTGTTAGATAATATAAAAGATAATTGAATATATAATTTTGTTAATTAGAGCATGACATGCATTTTTATAAGAAATTGAATTTCTATAGTGTTTGGATTTCTTGTTTTGGTATACGACACTAACATCACACTAATTGAAAAGGAAACATCATAAACAGTACAACAATGACTATTTTAATTTTTTTAAAATTTCAATTTAAGAGACACAGCACAGTAACAGTCTTACAACTAAGGAAACTATATGTATGAATAGCATATGTGTGATTTGAAGCTAAAAGTTATTATAATTTATCACCAAACATGTTACTGACACATTTGTACTAACAGTTTACTCAAATACCTCGAGCAACTTCTACATAAGCATCACTTAAAAAGTTCATAAGATGACATATAAATGTTGTCACTATTTACAAATTCATAAAATTTTTGGGTAGTATAAATCTTTGAATGATGTTTTATCAAAATTTCATGACATTTGACTATTAGTTTACAAGTTTCAGTGGTTTTAATGACATCGCTTTTGTGATTTTTAAATAGTGGAAAAAATCTGAATTTTGTATGTTGACAAAACATTGCCTTTTAATGGGAAAAAATTATGCTCAAGCAAAGCAGTGGCTTGAAAAGTAATATTCAGACTCCATTGTAACAAATGGTAGAGAAATGATTTGCTGATTTTAAACGTGGCTATACAAACACAGATGATCCTGAATTTGCTGGTTGCCCAAATTTGGTAATCGCTCCAGAAAACATTAAAAATGCACAAAATTGTTTTGAAAGATCATAAAGTGAAGTTGTGTGATATAGCTGACCCTTTAGTGATATCAGAGGGCAGCATATTCACTATATTACATTATTAAACATTTGTCCATGATAAAAATCTGTTTCAGGCGGGTACTACGTTTGCTTACTGTTGACCAAAAACAACAACATATTGATGATTCAGAGCGTTATTTGGAGTTGTTTAGACGAAACGAAAAGGATTTTTTCATGCAATATGTGACAACGGATGAAACACAGATAAACAACTGCTCACACTACACATGGAGTCGAATCAGCAGTCTGCTGAGCGGACAGCAACTGGCAAAAGCGGTCCAAAAGAAATTTGGAAGGATTGGACAAATTGTTCTAAAAGAAAGACATATTAATGTTATAGAAGCATTGGAATGAATTTATCACTGTTGGAGAAGACTATATTGATGAATAATGTTGAATTTTGCTCAAAAGTTCTTTTTTTATTAGTCATACTATGAACTTATATAGAACCTATATGATGTGTTATATGAATCATTTTGAAAACATTTGAGCTTCTTCAATATGCAACAGTATGTTATAATAAAAAAAAACATTTTCTGTTGAAGTTATTTGAAAAAAAATTCTAGGGAATTCCACATACTTTACAGAAAAAATCTCTTATGAAAGAAAAATACCCACATTTATCTCTCAGCAGTTCAAGATTTCACCCACCGACTGCTAATGTCTCAACTAGTGAGACGGCCCATTGTAGTGTGTTTCTAGTAAATACTAAAATTATGAGAATATGAACATTTTAAAACAATTGTGTAAAATTGAATTGTTGGATTAAAAAATGACACATAATTGTATACATAATGTGCATACTAAGTTTGTTTAAAGCCAAGCCTAATGAAATATTTTTTAAATTATTTCATGTTAAAATACCCTATACGCGGATCAAGTGGGAAGGGTTAATAACTACTGCACTTTCAATTTACTGGCTTGAAAATTATTATTGTTTTTGGATGCGCCAGCTATTTTGTTTACACGGTTAGATATATAATATATTATACTATTTATATGCAATATATTATTTGAAAGTCGTAAATCAGAAGTGGTAATGATCAATCAAAATAACCAGTGCCTTGGTACTTTTTTATTTACCACTACACCGCTAGTAATGGATCTATTTTTTCAAAGAGATTACAACTAGAAATAACATTATGTAGAATTAAACAACCAAATTATTTGTGATATCTTTACTTCTGGTATAAAATAAAGCCTTATGATGTTATATCTCTGACCAAATGAAATATTTATGACTCAATCTTAACTTTAGATAAAAATATTTTAGTAAAGAATTTTTCCAATATTCATCTAATCTTGGATTACGAGTACATGGGATAATTTTTTAAGCTTAGTTAATCTGTTTGGTTGAAAATTGATAGGAAGTAATTTACTTTTTATCATTTCGCTCTTTTTCTGTGTATTTATAATTTAAATAATAAAGATTTTATAAAATAAGTCATCATTATATTTGAATTTTCCTCCTCAAATAAGCCATTATCTAATATCACTGAAACTATTTCCGTTGAAATCTTTAACACGACAATGTTATTTAAAGATATAAATTAATTAATTAATTAGTTAAAAATTTGAATTAATATTTTTGCATACATTTCATTCATTAATATAGTTACAGTCAAATCTTTATACACCTAGCGGTATCATATATAACTGGAGACTTGTGCTTGTTGTGTTCAACGGGCTTGTACAAGACTAATGGTCGTGGCATTTTTCACAGGTAGATCATATAATGAATATGAGATAACATTAATAAAGGCTTCAAGACACCAAATCATTATTTTGTTTATGTCTTATATAATTCTTTTTTCTAGAATAATTATGAAAACATTTGCGTTTCAATGTTGACTCTTGGGCGTTGTGTTATTAGACTATAAAAATCAGTTTATTTCTACCCAATTTAAATATTAATATTTATGGGGATAAAATTTTTTTAAATATGCGTAAATCCTTACTAAAAAAATGTAAAAGTCGTAAAAAGACCGCCAGCAAACAAAACAAGTACACAACATACATAAGAATCAAATAATGAAAACTATAGCTTCACTTCTACAATAGCCTGCCTTCAATCATGGCCTGTTTCTATCTGAACTGAAATCAGCAACACGGTGAAAAAAATAGCAATGTATTTTAGTTCTACGAAATGCATTGTTATTTTTTTTTTTCACCGTGTTATAATGTAGTTCTACCAAGTGAATGCCAAATCAATCAAGGAAATCAGCAATTTGATGTGAAACGACTTAATGTTTCCAATAAAAAAAACATCCACCCATGATGCCAACATTAATCATGGACGATAATAATTTTTGCTGCAACAAAATAATCGCTGGTGCATATAGTATGCTTCTCTATGGCTATAGTATATAATCTGTGTCTATGGCTGGTGCCATAGACTAGTATAATAATATGCTACTGAGTTTTTGACAGATTAGGTGTGGGATTACTTGGTTGTGGGTTTGACGTTTCTTGTTGACAAATTGCTCTTACAATAAAATCGATGCCAATATGTCGAGAGAAAAAAGTGTCTGGTTTGCCGAAGAGATTCTGTTGGACGCAAAATTCATAAACTTTCAATTGGAAACAGGAGAATTAAGTGCAGTTGAAGAGATGCTGCGCGCTGAGGCACAGTTGTCGAGAGATTCAGAAACCGGTAGACTTAGACCGTAAGTTTGTACATGTTATTGAACATCATGACTATCAATAGTATCCGTCGAAACCAGCGCAAAAGTAACATCGTTTCTCGTCACCCTCTGTGCCAAATGGCTGTCTCCAACTACAATTGAATTGTGTATTTAAAAACATTCCGAGTCACGTTTTTTCCAAAAATGTTTCTTAGAAAATTTATATGATGCTGTTAAAGACTTGCCATTCTCTAGAAAATTTCATTTGATATCAGAAATTTGCAAAAAGTCTTACTTTGGAATCAATGAATCAAATAAATTATGTAAATGCCCGAAAATACAGAATTTTATTTCAAAATTTGTCATTTTTTGTTGGCTTTTTCTTTCTGATAAGATATTCATATTTCGCCTAGCTCAAATGTTTTATCTTTTGCCGATACCCGATTGGCAATAAAATTTCTTAGAGAATTGTGTTTTTATGTATTATTTTTAACAGAAGATAAGAGTTTTCAGAGAAGAAATCAATATATTTTCATTAAAAAAACCAGTAGTGCAAATGTTTTTTTTTTCTAATGAAACATCTGTATTATAATTCATCTACCCACTTTTTTAGAGAATGTAAAACTTTGGCTGTCAATATTTTCTCTTAAATTCTTTCTACCGTGACTCCCTGTGAAAATGATAAATGTTATGAATTTCTGTTTTATTTCAGAAAAAAAGCTTCTGAGTACACTCTTCGACTAATAGCAGAAGTTCTTCACATAATGAAACTAGACATCGAACAGCCATCTTATAATTTATTAACATTAGCTGTAGCAGAACAATGTCTACGTCTAATCAGAAGCTGTGCAGCATCTGGAATGAAAATACAAACATACATTTCCAAAGATCTAAGCATTCTTGATGATATGCTGTCAATTTTCACAGAATATCAACACCCGTCTGAAGAGATCATGAATGAAGAAATATCAAAAAAATTTGATTCCTGCATGGTGGTCCTCACGCAGACGTTAGGAAATCTAGTTGTGAACAATCCGTTCAATCAAACAATCATTTGGGATAAATTTGGTTCAAACATTTTGAATGCGCTTATCGGGCAGAATGAAAAACTGGCTTCTTGCGCTGCAATGATTGTGTATAATATTCTTCTCGGGCAACCGAACGTGTTGCCGGATGATGTGCTATTATTAAATGCTCTCGCTTATATGTACAGCGACGGTAACTCAGAATTTCCACACTTAATCATAGAATATTTGATTGGAGTGGAGAATACTTATATTGAAAAACTCTACAACAGACTCGAGCCTGAAACCCGTCTGTTGATCCTAAACTTGGCTTATAACATTTTGGTGTCTGTGGAGACGCAAGATATTAATGTGTCTGTCAACTTTATTAAATTTATCGCTCACGAGTTTAAAGTCAAGTCAGACTGTATCTTAAAAACTGTTGATAAATATGTAAATTCCATTGAACCGCAAGAAGTAGTATATTTACTGGATATAATCGGAACGGCTTCAAGTATGGATGCATATATGGACTGCTTACAAAGAGACGCATCATTGTTTATCAATTGCTCTTGTAAGTGTTTGATTTGATTTAATTTAATTGTTTTTCTACTATTTTTTTGGTATCAATAGTTTTAATCTGCACCTGACGTCTTATGTTCTTATTTGTGCCTTGAGAACCTATCAATTGTAATTATATATTTTTTTCAGTTCTCCTTCACAGTATCCATAAGTTAGGCAAGCAGGAAGACAATTTCTTCTCTTCAATTCATAAACTGTATCAGTTAGCTGGGAAAAATATCCCAGAAAATGTTGGAGACATTGTAAAAATAACAGAGGAATCTCCGAGCCAAGAAAAAATTCAATTATCAGACGAAATGGGTAACTATAGTCAAAAATTATTTAGTACTTGCGTATCGATATACTGAATGCATTCCTGCTGAACCAAGTAATGGTTATTCCAATCCTGAGTATTTCTCTCATATTGTTGAGTGTCAATTATCAACATCCTGCAATCAGCTGTTTCAACAGTTGAGGAGGCAGCTGACAAAAGAGTAATTGGTGACTATGCATACTAAAAAAGACCCATACACACTGGTAGTAGCTGCCTATCTTGTTTTATACTTGATGTGTGGACACCCTATGCACTACAAATCTGCGATCTTCGTGCCAAAATTGAATTCTTGATACACAATAGTGTGTTAACCCTTTCAGTACTACTTTCTCAACTGTTGGCAGTTGACTACTGAGACAGCTGATGAGTCATTATATAATTTACACCACTCAGTGCAGAACTGAGTAATGAAAGTGATATATTCCTTGATTAAAATAATTTGATCTGATCAGTAACTATTAAAAAAAATTTGCACCATACCTGATTTTCGTCAAAATAATTTCAATCAAATCTTTTCAGATACTAAGATAAAACATTAAACAAAACTCATGAGTATTTACAGATGATAATAAGATCATTAAAAAACTAGTGAAATTACACTTCCTTTGTATAACTACCAGTCACCTAAACGTTTGGGTTTTTTCTTTTAGGTTCTGTGAAAAAGTGTGATTCGACTGACATGCTGCAGGGCAATGAAACGGTTTCCGAATGCACTGAATCAGAAAGCAGCGAGCAATACTTTGAATGCACCGATCAACCACCTTTTATCGACAAAATAGAACCCAACGCCAATATGGAAAGCCTGCAAACACAAATAGATTTTGTTGAAAACAAATCTCAAGAACCACTGCCAGTTAATATAATACCAGCAATAGCGGACACTCTTATCGGGATCAATTTTACTCGGCAAGGAAGCGTTGACAGAAAAGTATCAGATTCCTGCAAGATTGATGAAGGACTAATCAAAGTGGCCTTTGCTAAAAACATCAAGCCAGACGTAACGCCGATTGGCATCATCGGAGTTGACCCTGCATCAATTTCGTATTCAAGTATTCTACCTGGCAGTGGTAAAGTTGATTCTATTGATAAAATTATGAGCAGAAAGGTTAGTTTGGATCATAAAATTGATATTCTGGATGAAATGGAACCACCGCTTATAACCGATTCCCCAGAAGAAGCTAAACCAGCTGATGCCATTGAAAATGCAGCAATTACACAGGCTGTGATTGCAGAGGTTAATATAATACGCAAAGATAGCCTTGGAGCACAAATTAATACTGCTATGCCGTCTAGTATGTACAGTGATGGTCATATGAGTAGACAACAGAGTGTGGAGCATGCCATTGAAGCTTCAGAAACAGTTATGAGAGAAATGACTTCAGAAATAAATTCACCAGATAAAAACACAGATAGCAATCAATTTATTGATCAACGTATCATAAATTTGCAAAGAATGGAATCAGTTCCTGAAGCGAATCCCGGAATTCCTCTAAATATTGATACGGCGATTCCTATTGTTCCAAGTATAGAAGCTGAGCCTCCCCCGCTGGCTATTGTGTCTTTAAAAGCACCTTCTGAACCTATTCCAGTCAAAAAAAGCCAAAACGTTTCTACTGAATTTGATTTAAGTGAACAATTGCAAAAGATATTAGGAATTTCCGCAGATAAGGCAATGAGAACCGACAGTCTAGATTTGTCTAAAGATGTTCACAGTGTTCAAAATACTCATCAGAAAATTGAAATACAGCCAACGCTTTCGCAATCAGTCAATTTACTGCCTTCACAAGTTGCTGAACCTACACCTCCAGTACAGAAAACGCAAAAGATACGCATGAATATTCCAAATGTTAAGATCGATTCACCCGATAGTCACAAAACAAAGCTAGGAGCATTTGATAGCACTGGACCAAAACGATTGACATCAGTTGTGGAAAGTGTAGAGCAGCATGTTGCTTTCGGCTTCAAAGCGACACTTATTCGAACTCTAGGAAATCTGTGTTGGAAAAATGGGATTAATAAACGACAGGTTAATATGACATCTTCTTTATTTATTAAATATTACTAATTGTTCCAAGATGTATGTATATTTAACAGTGTACTTGTCCATACAGCACTTGTCTATTTCACAGTGAAAAAAATAGCCATGTATTTTAGTTCTACAAAATTGTTTTTTAAAATATAGTTGATAGCTATTTCGGCTCACGCCATCTTCAGAACTATGCTTAAACGAACATTTTCTTATCTATATATAGTCTTATCTGTGTAGAAAAGGTACACATTACATCTTCTCTCCTGTTTTAAAGACCTAGCTTGTTTCTTGCTCGCAATAAAACTAAATTTTTTCCAAAAATTGTAAATGAAACTAAAAAGGTGGCTATGTCAATAAGTTTTCATGTGGCACGGAAATCAAATCAGACCCCCCCTGGAGAGGGTTAAGTAATAGAGAAGACAATATATTAGTTTGTTCGTTAAGAATCCTTTGTGATAGTTGATATCTATTGATCTCCAGCTGTTCCAAAGCCGTCATCCTGCGACCCTTACTACAAAGATGCAAACACTTAGGCGCTGAGTTTGAATTTATATTGTGTGATTCCTTTATAACGTGATTAGCGAATTGTGAAGCTATTTTTTTTTACTGTTGAACGATCTTGCGCTTCATAGTTTAACACATCACTTAATAAATTTGTAGGATGACTAACTAATAAAGCAATACATTTTTGGAAAAATTCAATATTATTCATCAATAAAGTCGCCTCCAACAGTGATACACTCATTTCAATGCTTCTCTGACATTTTTATGCCTATCTTATAGAACGATTTGTCCAATCCTAAAGTCATAAACTGAGTAAAGAGCTTCTCGAAGAAAAACTTCTTTTCCGATTCGTTCATCACAGTCCATGTACTATAATTTTCAGAATACTTTATTCCATTTCAGGTTCGTGATTTGGATCTTATCCCGCTCTTTTTAGACTGCTGTAATATAGACGCCAGAAATCCATGTATCCTTTTACATACACATTATACATGTATGAATTTATTTCACTACTACACCACATTAAATAATCGCATAATGATCTTTTGTAGCCTGATTTATTAATTTTTATACGCAATTTTTTAAATGTTCTTAATATTTATTTTTATTTTTGCATAATGGTATAAGCTGTTAATTTTTTTTAATTAGGTTTTCTTATAATCAATCTTGCACTGTCGAGTATATAAAAATGTCTAAAATAAAAATAATTTCCTTAATTTTTAAAAATAGTAATTATGCAATGGGTCATTTTGGCTGTGCGAAACTTCTGTGAAAATTGTCCTGAAAACCAAGTAAGCAAATATTCTGTTTTATTTATTTCAATGTTTTAACTACAATTATTAACTAAATTATGTATAATATTTCATTATCAAAAAAAAGTACCATCCCACTCTGTATCAGACCAAGTTTTTTTTAACAAATGACAGGTAAGTTTATCAGTTGGTTGAATTGTCATTTACTTGGTAGAACTCCATTATAACACGGTGAAAAAATAGTAACGTATTTTAGTTCTACAAAATTTATAAGGTATATAGTTGATGGCTATTTCGGCTTACACTCTCACGAGAACTAGTTCTAATGAGGGTGTAAGTGGTAAAACTCACTTACATGAACAGTGATTTAAAAATAAAACCCAGTGGGTAATGGAATTCGCTATGTTTTTTTAAGTTTTTAAGTTTTCAATAACTAAATTTAATAAAAACTAATCAAAAATAGAAAATTTGTCTATCCAATTTTGCACCTAAGTTGTAATGTTTATTGCAAGCGCACTTTCTTATGACTGGGGTGAGGGAACAGTTATAAATTAAAGGAAGCTGGTATATTTCAAAATATGTTTGTGTTAAGGTAATATAATAATGAGACTATATATAAGCATAAATTTCATAGCATTTTACCAGTAGCAAGATATTATTCCGTGCAAATAAAAATTGAATAAGTTCCACTGCAATTAAAATAATAATTTGTGTTTTTCAGGAGGTCATCTCGTCATTATCACTACATGAACCAGTAGACAATGAATTGTTAAAAGAAATGGGACTCACAATGCAAAAGGATTCAGTGACAAAAGGCATTAGAGTCGTTCCACTAAACTCAAAACAATAAATTCTTGACAAATTAAACGTATTTATGCTCCATGACAGACTATTTTATTGCATTATCCTGTTATTCTGTCACCTGCTTGTTACTTTCCTTTCTCCCACAAGCCTGATTCTCTCAATTCTGTCGAATACATCCTATGAAGAGTAGCCAAGGGTAATCCAGTACGCCAAAATCTCACTGGTTGGAAGTTCTGGAGGCTTATGCAGCATGGACTTAACTGGTTACAGTTTCTCCATAACCACCGACATAAAAGCACTCGGTATATTTCCCAATCTCCGAACTTATCAGAAAGTCACTCACTTACCCCTGATATCCGATATAAGCATCTATATTCATCTAATTCACCATTCTAATTTCATAAAAAAATATTTATTTATTTATCAAAAGGATACATGAAAATGTTGCTATTAAATTCAATCACTGGATTAAAAGTGCTGCACCTCAATTATACTAGTTTTTTTTGCTGTAAACTTTTTTCACCACTCAAATACATTGAAGCTACTAAAATTTAGTGTTATTTTAACATTTTTGTTTTTAATATGCTTTGTGATGCGACTTTAAAAGAAAAAAACTGATACTTACACATGAATAGGAAAGGTAGTAAAAACAACCTCATGAAAGTAATCTTTTTTTAATCAGTCTTGTTGTTGGGTAATTTTGGAGTCAGAGTTGTGTTATTTTTTTAAAACTCCACAGCCTTGAACATTTCTTAAATGTCAAGGTTACCACAGCACTTAAAAAAAAATTTCATTTGATTATCTAACTTCATCACAACCAAAATAAATCTTTTCAAAAATGTCTTATGTGTCAAACTTGTATAGCTTATTTGGGTAAAACGCTCTCTTCCAATTGACATTCGAATACCCAATGACTTTGGGATGAGTGCTTGTAAATCAAAGCAATGTGTTAATGTGGCAGCCCATGAAAGTGTGCGGCACATTTGAGAGAAACTGAAATTTTTACCTAATACAGGATTTTGATATTTTCAAAAACTATTTTGGACTCGTATATGGAGCTACACATATTAACAAAACATTCCCTTGGAAAACTTAGTATTTGATGTTTGAAATGCAAATGTTTAGACACTTTTTTCCTTAGCTTTTTTTTGCACAATATGAATGAAAAGTATTTTTCTGCCAAATTAACAATGGTTTTTTAATATTATATATCTTGGCTAATATTTATTTAAAAAACCCAGTGTCTTTGTGCCGATGTTGTGTTGGTATATCTTTGTAACAATATAAAAAATAAAATTGGAAACATTGTTGGAAAAAATATGTATTCATATAAACTTTGAGTTAGAATATTGATAAACCTAATAAGGCTTTTTTACAATAAAAAAATAAAAAAACAAACACATGAGTAAAATATGTTTTTAGTGAAAAAAATAAAAATTATAAATTCACAAAAAAGGTTATTCTCATTATCCATTATCTTATAATCAGATCACATTAGATCAGTATTTCCAAACATGTGTTGCTAAGCTTTTTATAAAATAATAATAATAAAAAAAAATGGTTAAGATAAATTCTGCAAATATTTTCATTATGCTAAAAATAGTCTCATAAAATAATTCCTGGTCAGTATTGAATATAAATTGTAAAATTAGGCGAAGATGAAAAAAATGTGGCAAATGTTGGGATATATATCCAAAAGATACAACCCACATTAACTGCAATTATTCTAGGCAAATCAGCTTTGTGTGTCACGTTGTACATGCCCTTTTTGGAAGCACTATGTACTACTTGTAAACTAAACAATATTCAATATATAGAATGTGCATTATTTTTATATATGATGAATCACAAAAATAATGAAGCATAAGCTTAGCATAAAAACTTAAAACAATTCCAAGGCATAAAAGATTCATAGGGTGAAAAATAATATTCAGTATGCCTCAAACTTTTGACAGAAGATCAAAATACCATTCAGGTAGTATAGAAATATCCTCATTACTTTCAGATTGTTTTACATTAGATCTTGGCTCCCTCTCGAAAAACACGTTGTAGACCTTAGGAAGATTTCTGATGTCATCCAAACTGTTTCTGTGGCTCTTTAATTCGTGTGACAAACACTTTTTGACATAAGTTAAGAAGTCATTTAAAAACTTGAGGCATATATCAGTATCCCAGTATTTCTGAAAACAGGAATGAGCAAAAAAAAAATCAGTTTTCAAATCTACAGCAATTAATACACTCCACATTTCAAAGACTACATCTTCATATTAAGGAATTAATACCAAATGAAGTTCTCAAACGGTGATGAAATTGTTTATAGTGCTCAAACAATTTGATTACGAAAATACATAAAACAAAAATATTCTTAATTTTACCTTGCAATCTCTAGGCAGGTCAGATGTCTTATAGAACTTTAGCTCTGTGACATTTCCTGCACCATCTCTGTGACCGCACAGAATTGTGTCAATACCTGAGAAGCGGCTTTTCAGCCACCACTCCCTTGCCTTGTTCTTCCTAGAAAGTTAAGATAATACACATGAGCACAAGGCCTGACAGAGTTGATTCAAGTCATTGCGGATAAATATTTATATAGTGCAATTCTCATTGAGATCAAAGGAAAATAAAAACTGTTGCCCCAAGCTGATTTTGAATGAAATTTCAAAGAATCATTTCTGTGATGTTCCAATATTAGTTTTGTTGTGTTATGATGAATATGCACATCGAGGCATTTATGTAGAGGTAATGTAAATATAAAAAAATATCACATTCATGTGTGTATAACAAAAAAAGAATGATATCGAATGTGCCCCGTAGATGTGATTGAGAGCTGCCGCAAAATTACGATTTATAACAAACGTTTCAAATTCATCAGTATACAAAAATCGTATATCTGATTAAATGTAAATAAAATCTTCAATTTAATATTTTTTAAAAATCAGTCAAGCTAGATTGAAATAGATATAATTTGAGCAAAAAATATCATTTTCTGTTTGGCCAACTCTGATATTTTTTGATAAATCTATTGAAAATGGTTTTAAAAATATGTAATACACAAAAAATATGCACAGAATATTCATGGTTGTCATGTGGTTTTCCTCTATCAGTTATACATGACATCTGTAGTATGTTCAAAATTAGTTGAAGTTATCTTTGAACAGCAATGCAGAGAAAGATGACTACAATTGCTATTACAGCGCGCGGTAAGATAAGTTGTTTCACAAAAATTGTAAACAGTAGATTGTTGATAAGGTATTAAAATATTACGTTTTATATTGATCAAATCTTTCCGGAGTACAAAATGTTCCACCTGTCACTAAATACTGCAGGATATGTAAGATTTAAATAAATTAATTTAATCCCAAAATACGTTAACATTGCCAGAAACAATACAGGTGTGGTTACTTAAGATTTTATTAATGAGACTGCAAAAAAAAAAATTCAATATGCAACCACCAAACGTGATACCTGAAATATTCTTGGTCCATGGGTTTGTACAAATGTTTGCAAATTTTCATCTCCAAAAGTTTAAAATTTTGCAAGTTTTCAGGTTTCAATTCAGATTTGTTTATTACATCTGATTCTTCACATGCAACGGCATCTACTGTAGAGGCATATATTAGATGGTGTTTATCCAATTTGGTTTTATACACATAGAAGAATTCTTTGGATTCATTCAGAGGCAACTCAATATCTGGTTTGGTGTATGATTCATCTGAAATGAGAAAAATTTTAATACTTGATGAAGAAATAAGGAGCAAGGGCATATTTCCAGTGTAAAACTTGTACAAGAATAATTAGCCTAAATATTAAATGTATATTAGTTAGAGGAAAAAACAAAGTTACATTCTTCAGCATACATATCGACAGTTTGCAGACAATGTCCGGATAACTGGCTATATACACATGGCTTCAAGTAGTTTGATTATAATTCGTCAGCTCAATATTGACAAGAATAGTTTTTAAAGGTTTCAAAAGGTATTTGAGATGGTTTCATGTTAAACATCTGATTTTTTTGAACCAAAAGGTAATATTAACCACACAAACGAGAATTTGTACAAGATGGCTAAGTATAATAGTACAAATAAAATGCCAAATTGACAGCAAAGGATGACATTTTCAATATAATGAATAGTAGGATTTAAAAATTATAATTAAGCTTTTACAAACATTATGCAAGAAATTTGTTAAACACGGTAAGTGAACCACAAGTGAATTTTCTAAGGTAATAGTATAACATAATTTATGAAATCGACTGAAGGTGCATGATGGAACTTCAATATTAAATTTGAATTGTTGCAACTTTGTACGATTCCATGTCTTATCACAAACGACCCGGGTTTCGCCCTTCGGCATCTTCAGGTATTCCATCGCACGGATGCAACAGAACTGACAGTTGTCAGTTGTCAAGTTGCAATTGTCAGTTCTGTTGCATCCGTGCGATGGAATACCTGAAGATGCCGAAGGGCGAAACCCGGGTCGTTTGTGATAAGACATGGAATCGTACAAAGTTGCAACAATTCAAATTTATAGTATAACAATTTTTAAAAAACAGGTGCAATAAATCAAGTTATTGTGAATAAGCCGAAATAAAATCATCAGTAACAAAAAAGTATAGGCCATGACGGATCTGTTAACTAACCCTGAATAATCTTCGATTCCTAATTAGGATCTAATATAAAATCACAAGACAATACTAATAAAACTATGAAGCTTTAATGGAAATTTACATTTTAAGGTATTCTTCAAGCAAACATGAGTATATTTTTAGAACAATGGTTTTCCTGCAAAACTATCAAATGATGTGTCTCGTGGAAGCAGCTAATAATTGATAAAAGAGGATCAAACAGTATTTTGATTCTTATTCTCTATTATTTGCTATTTCCAAACAGCCATTGTGTGAAAATTTTCTGTCTACAAATGGTTGCTAATAAGACTTAATTGTGTTAGGAAGCCTTAATCATGGATAAGGATTCTTTTTGTTACACTTGCATACATTTTCAAAGTTTTGAGGTGGCTATCTACAATATCAGCTGCACAGTTTGAATGTACAAATACTGTATTAATGTTATGCACACAGTGAAAATTAGTGTTCCGTTTTTGGATGATTGTCATGTTGAGAGATAATATTTGTGAACAAGATTTTGTAAACTTTTGATAGAAAGCAAAGACAAGAAAACATTTGAGGATATCTGATGATCCATCAATTCGATTAGATAAAATGACGCTTGTTGCGAAGATCAACGTATAGGGAAGGGGGGAGGTGTGGTTAACATGTGTGTGCCGGTAACTCTGCAAGGCTTACCCGATAATAGATGCTGTTGAAATTTGAAACCCCATCCGAAACACTTCCTTTCCTGAGCAGACATGCCTGAATGTAAGCCTCTGTCATTAGGGTTCACAAAGTGGATATATATTACTCCTTTGAAAAGCGACGCAGATGGACATAACGTATCGCAAGATTTGTAAGGCATTTGCGATATTTCTCTTAGACAATCTCCATAGATAACAAACGGCGCGTTTTCCAGTGATATTTTAGCCGTATCAAAAACATCAATCGGAGATTTATTGTCTTTCAAATAACGACAGAAAAACTCCATATTTTTCTCTGGTTCTATCCTGCTAATCGTACTGTCTGCTTTATAGTTCAGGTCATACCTTACTCCAGACTTGGGAATATTGCCCCGCAAAAACCGAAGATTAGAATTACCGGGCGAATAATATCGCTCGTTGTCATCACGGTTGACACTGTACGATCCACATATTTCAGGATTCGAAAACTCTGGAGGTGTACAACCTTTGTACAACGGATATTTTGTGGATAATTCCATGCCCAATATCGTAAGGAGATAAAACCAAAGTAGGTAGGCACCCAGTCCAATGTTATATACAGCGAAAAGGCGAGGACGCGAGATAACGCTGCCGAATCGAGAGCCGACGTATGAGTACAGATTAAACACTGCGTAGAAACGGGCTAACACTGTTGTGTTTATAACACACGTTAGGGGACAAACCATAAAAGTCACATAGAGATGTGCTAATTTTTAAAAAATATTTTAGTCATATTAATTAAGATCTGTAAACTGAACATTTCATAGATTAATTTCATGTTAACTAAGATAAAGATAACGTCACTGATTTATAACGAAAGAATAAATAAGTGGACTAATGTTTTTCTGGCTCTAACGTATATTTAAAAATTATATTGCATATTAAAGCATCAGTTTGTTCTTAAAACCAACGAAATGAGAATTATACATCGTAGCTATCTGAAAATCAACTGGTGAGATTTATATAGAGTAATAATACACATGTGGAAAACCAAATGCAAACAAAATATTTTGTTACCTTGTTTTTGGATGAAATTTCAGTCAAAATTCAGACACCCTCATACTGCGGTAAAAATAAAAAAAAAAAGTTCCAAAAAAATTTTTGAGCTACAAGAGGAGCTGAATATGATTATTATAAACTAGGTAAGTATTACTTATTCTGTTTTTTTTCATCCCACGGCAACGGTGTGGTCGTATTACCTACTCAATAACGTAAGTCAACAATTACATAGCTGCAGCCTTTCCGCTTCCAAGCTTTTCATTATATTTTTTTAATTACAATTTTCAGTTGATTTTTGTTAGTGCTATGCCTAATGATTTTTGAATTTCTTCTTCTTAAAAAGAAATGTTCATACCTTCAACGCACACATTGAAACTATTAAACATGTCATATTGTTTAACGAATAAATTCTTAAGTTAATAATTGCTTTGAATATGTGAAAATACAGTAATAGAGCCTAAATTTCAGATCATTATCTTTATTAATGTGGTTACGTATATGTACATTTCTATTGTCTTAATCATACTTATTTTGCAATATTGAAATCACTAGATAATCATTTATTTTGGTAACAATTCTAAGTAAGAGTATTAAATTTCGCACGACACGAATTTAAAAAACTTTAAAAAATGATGAACATAATTCAATGTTTCATTCGTTTGTGTAATTGATTAATAAATTGATAATTCCGATAAGTGGATTTTTGTGCTTTATCTCACATGGAGTGAATGACTCACCTTTTAGAGTTCAAGGGGACTTTTCAGAAATATATAATTTGTTATAGTGCTGCTACCTATATAAATTATTTCCAAAATGAAATGATTTTTCGGATAATATCATAGAGAATCAATATGGAAACAATACAATTGAAACGCAAAAAAGCATCCTGGTATTATTTGCAGTCTTTTCTATAATTGAAAATAAAATGACATTGTTTTTGTATTAGTTGAATATAGCTTTTCAACTTTTTTGGGGCTTGGATGAATATATTTTTATGTCAAAAAACTTTAAATGTCAGTTAAACATAGCCTTATTTTTTTAAATATTTGATTTTAGGGACATTAAAAAACAAAAATTAAATCAAATTTTTCATCAAAATATATTTTGCTATCAATGTTATTTATTCGTCATTCAAATAAAAGTTAAGACACAGCGAATTCATTATGTAAATATGCTATAGTTTTAAATAACAATAAACCAGATACATTATGTCGGATCTTGCTGTTATTAAATTAAGAGAATTAAATTTAAAATGGTATTTTCCAGCTCTCTTTTTGAAATGATCTATTTAAAAATATCAATATTTTTCTTAAGTGTGTTATTGAGTGTAGAATGCTCACAAAACTTGTTACTGGATGACCTGTTATTCAAATTGTTTATGATAAGAATTTTCCATTATCCCAAGTTCTTATTGCCAAATGTAAATAAAAGTTTATATTCGGTGACATTTGTAAATAGCCTCACAGATGTAATTCTATAAAATGTTTTTTTTTCACAAGACAATCACGTTGCAATCAAATTAAAGTTTTTATATTTACAAAACAATAATGATTGTAAAAGTTTTTATGCGTAACGTTAATATGTGTTAATTGTTTTAAATTTTTTAAAGTACACATATTTTATTATATATACACACAACGTTTTTATTATATTGGAACGTATACTACTGGATTTCACTTGATAGCCTAAAAAAAGTGTAACAATATAGAAACTTAGAATGATGTTTATATTGACATAGTATACTTGTCTATGCTTAAATTTATTAGGATCTATGTAATAATTTCATGCGGGGAAACATCAAGAACAAGGCTGACAATTTAAACGTCATTCTGTGTTTGTTATTACTATGCTTTTTTTTTTTTTTTTTCAGCGTCGAGTGAAATACGGTCGTATAAGTTGTGTTTAAATTACAATAGGTATTGTAACATTAGAATTTTTAAATATTTTTTGTAAGTTCTATATAGTTATATAACTACTTTTTTATTATTTTTATTTTTAATTTTTTCTTAACCCAAAACTTTAAAGCAAATTTTCATTGATGAAAGAAAATGAATCGAGATTGTTTTCTAAAAATATTTCTATACTTATATACTTTAAAACCAACAGTTTTTCTTACTAGATTGAATAACACACATAATAAAAAAATAAGAATAAAAAATACTAAAGATCATACAATATTATCGTTCGCACAATTATTATTAATCTTTAGTGTTTGTACTTCTACGTATAGAATTTTAATGTCAAACATACTTTAATAAACATTTAATAACATAAAAAAGTATTTCCATTTGAGTACCGCTGCACTATATATACGAAGCTTAAAAAGACATTTATTAGATTACATTCAAGCGGTGCTATGTTGAAAGACCTTCCTCTTTTTAACAATAGAAATATATTTATATTGATATCTCAAACGAAATAAGTAAGTTATCAAAATTGTCTGAATGTATCTGTCATTTTCTTTAGTTGCAAACTTTATTTGTCAAAACGAGCAACAGGAGTAGGAAGCAGTTCTATTTAGAACGTACGTGAATATAGTGTCAGGCTGCTCCCACAAACGTGAAACACAATTTTACTATAGAGTGAAAAAGGCCTGCTTAAATTGTTGGTTTTGTCGAAATGTCTCCTCGCATAAAATTTTATACATATAAATTTAACAAAAACATGTTTTCGAGCATGTAACTTTTGTGATGTTTCACACATATACGCCTTTCTCTCATAAATAACCTGTTTACCTGTTTCTCAAGGATGATAGATGGTATTTTTGTAACCATAAATAAATTTCCTACGGGATTTTGTTGTCCAAGTGACAATCTTGTCATGTGCCAATGTATACGTAGCATACCTTCATTTCATGAAAAACAAATTCTATATTGACAAATAATAATGCTAGCTAATAAAGGCTACACGCATTGAAGGTCACATTCTTCGGAGATGCAATATTTCAAATTTACAGTTGAAGTCGATTGGCGTATACATAATGTGACCATTTATTTCTGTCCTCAAAACGGGACATCTACCAATTTTTACGTAATAGTATGTATATTCAAGAAAACTTTTTACTTACTTACTTTTTCATAGTTTTTATGTATTAATAAAAAGAAAAGAAATGTTGATAAAGAAAATTGGAGGAATAATAATATAAATGTGAAAAAAATCATGTTGTCTTATATTTTTCTGATGAACAATTTTTCTTAAATATAACTGGGTTTGCTTTTAAATAAGAATGGAATTCTTGGCTTGTGTTGCCCTCTTTTTGAAAACGGGACATTTCGACGTCCCGAAGCTGTACTTGGGGACAACGGGACAGGCTACCTAAAAACGGGACGTATGGTCACTTTACGTATACAGTTGTAATTTTTAAAGTTTAGAAGTATGAAAGGTTTTTTTTTATGAAAACTTCAGCCATTTGTCGCTAGATAGCTTATTTTATGAAATGACTGTGTAATGGTTCACGTAAATAGGAATACAAAGAATGTGTTTGTACTAATGTTGAATAGTGTATTGATGGTAAATTTTACAAATAGATAGATGAAAAAATTTTATCAGATTTGGCATATAGTAAAGATTATCAGATATCCCCATCTGTGATAATTTTACATAACAAATATGTTTGTTGCTCATAAATAAAAACATAAAGAATGCATAAAGTTAAGCCATTAAATAATAGATGTCCAATATGAGTAACACTCGACAATGTTTTTACTTATTCGTTTAATCTACTCATTTAACCCTTTTTACGACAAGCTAATTGCATGGATTTTTGCTGTACGCCACCATTTTCAATCATAGATTTTTTCATGAAAACGTAACTTACCCGGAAAATCATTTTATGCCCAAGGTTATTATTGATTTTCATAGAAAAGTGATTTTATAATACATCACATAGCTTAAAAATAGCACAAAATGCTTCTAGGGTTGCCACAACTAAAATATATATAGAAAAACACAATTTATAATTTCCCTCCACCGCGTCAATCTGCCTTATTAGCAGGAACAATCAGCGGAACTATTATTTATTTGCTGTGTCACGTATAGAAATATTCGAAACGCTCTTTTAGTATGATAAATTTCAAAACACGTCGCGGTACAAACAGTATAACATTATTCGCGAAAGTACTTTGTCTCTTTTCTTGTTTTTTTCGTTCTTTTTGATGTTTGTACATAATTGACATTTCTTTAAAAAAAAATCAGGTGGTTTATTGGTGGATCTATCAATCGAGCGATCTTGACGATAATAAGGTGTCATCCTTAGTGGTGACATCTGTTAACTCAACTTCAAATAAAATAAAAACGGTTCAGCATATGGATATTCTAAAAATATGCCTCCAAAAGGTGTCTATGCATTAGATTGCATTTAAAATTAATATATTTATTTATAAATTAACTCGTAATCGCGTTTGCGTGCCTCCAAGCTGTGGCGTCTGAGCGATTTACCATATTTAATTAGGTAGCTATTACTTTACACTGAAAATGAAAATTTCTCTCGACAAATTTTATTTAAAAAAACTGGAAACTATTGTATTTTGATTCACTTTGTTTGAAAAGATCGGTTCTCAGTAAAAAGATATATGGTAAACGTTGATTTGTGCTTTTTGAAATTTCATACTAGCTCTATCTAAACGATAGGTTCCCAAAGTGGGTCCCCTGCCCCTGCCTTTGGTTGGAGCTGAGGGGCCATGGGAAGCCCTGGGGCGTAGTGGAACCCTGGGTAGCAAAAAAGGGCCGTGATGCTATTATTTATAACCGAATATTTTTTGATGAAATTTTATTGCAAATAAAGAACATATTGGTGACATACATCAGGTTCGTCTTTTTCATCAAGATTATTGAATAAATATTAATTACTTTACAATTGAAGTGCCGACGTATCTATAACAATTTAAGTAAGTATATTAAAAAAAATAAGTACACTACATTGTTCTGTTTTATTAATTTTAAAAAAGATAAATTTCCAGGGGGCTTGAGCAATTTTGTATCAAAGGGGAGCCATTGATCAAATATGCTTGGGAATCTATGCTCTAAACAGAGAGGCCGAGAGAATGAATTACAATAATTGCTTCAAAACATAGCTTATATTATAAATGAAAAAATGCTTGTTTTTGTATTGTTTCCAGCGACAAGTTACTCAGATAATTAAATCAAATAATGTAAATAAAACACAACGATATTGTTTGCCAACTCTTGAGTAAGAGACTAAATAATCAAAATTAATTCTTTCAACCGATGTTGTGATGCAATCAATAGATATGAAAGATTTTCCTAGAATATTATCGATCTTTATCACAATTTGAGGTATAGCAAATTAAATTTCAGTTCAGTCGATGAATAATTTAATACAAAAAATTTTCAAAAAGATAATTCACGTGGAAATTTATTGATAAATTTGATATTTTTTCATAAAACAAAATCAGATGGTAAGATTATTTAATCCACAGAAAACACAATTTATTGCAGAGAAATAATGTAAATTATTTTCTTCAATATTAAAATGTATCAAAGTTTGCACTAATGACGTCATGTTAATTCTAGAACGCCCCAAGATACGAAACAAAAGAAAAATCTACGATATAATAAACAAACATTATTCAGGAGTATACAATTTCCAAATCGTTTCGCGAGACCTGATCGATGCCTCAATAATAAAAGTTTGATTTACTTTCATTGCATTGTCACGCTTAGATTTTTTTTATTGAATGTATCATATAAAATAACCACCTATTGGTAGTTAATTAGTTGAGTTAATTAAATTAACTTAGTATTAAAGTTAATCTATTGAAAAAATACTTTGATGAATATTAAACGACAATATGCTAGAAATTGTCAAATAATATTTCATTTCATCTACTAGACCTGGAAGAATTATATTATACAATGGAGGAAGTTTTTGTATATATCATCTATTGACATTAATTTACAAACAACAAGATTTACTAATATTGTATTCGTTGGATGCGGTGTCGAGTAATTCTCGTAAAACTATCTCCGGTTGGCACGTTTCTATCGGCCGCCGTTGATTCAAATCACACTGTCATGAAATAAAGAGTATTTTGTCGGCATATTTTAAGAAATACAGATTGATTTCAGTGAAACTACACTCCAACCACGTTACTTGTGCGTGTGGGAACGTAGCGCTGTGTACATATCCGTTATGACACTCGCAAAAAAAAAAATTACATGAGTTCAAAATTTTTAAATACCCTATTATTTGTATTACATTGTACACTATAGAAAATAGGTACTCACAATATTAAAACCAACTTCATTCGAAATTATTTATGCAACTTAATTAATTATAATACACATACATTACCTGAATATTAATCAACCACTGCATTTTCTGGTACGTCAGTGATACTTTTTTGGGTCTTTGTTCTTATCTCTAATCTGTAATAATTCAGGCTTCACCAATGAAGTGTCGTTTTGTATATTATTATAACTAAGCTATTTCTGCAAGTCCTACTTCTATAAGTAATTTGTGAAATTGTTGGGAGAGGTTAAACCCAGTTTCCGTTATCATATCGTTATGTTAATAGCCTGATTTACTGATCTGAAGAATAATTATTCATCGGTAAGAAATCCAATTTCTTCACCAGTATGGACGATAACGTATCGTTGATCAACAGAATCAAACGTCATTACGCCTTTTACTTCGTGGTTGTCTTGCCAATATTTTTTATGACGTATGTAGGGTGAATCAATGTTTGATCAACGTCAATAAAGATGATTTTCTGGGCTGTTTTTTTAACATTTTGAGAAACTTATGACGCCAAGCAACAATATCATAACTATCCAACAAAAAAGTTCTCATGTTGTGCAGCAGTATTTGTCAAGAGAGATGGCTTCATGTTTACTTTAAATTTTAAATAATAAAAACACATTTTTTAGTACTTATTTCCACAATATATTTTTTGATCAGGACCGGTTTCGCTCATCGCGAGCATTATCAACTGATCAGTTGATAATGCTCGCGATGAGCGAAACCGGTCTGATCAAAAAATATATTGTGGAAATAAGTACTAAAAAATGTGTTTTTATTATTTAAAATATAATGCCTTTCCATCAAGAAGTGACAGTTAACACCTTAAAAGTGTTTACTTTAAATATCCATCGCATTTTTCTGGGCGTACTCATTTAAAAGTCAGTATATAAATAAAATTACGCCGCATGAAATTTTCAATTTTAAGAGGTTCTTTATAGAATAGCAAAATAGAAAAAAGAGTATAATACTTTCTAAAAAAAATCGTCTAGTTCACCTGGATCAAGTCGTAAAAATATTTCTTTGTATCAAATTTAATGAGGTAAACTTTGCGAGACTGTTGTTGAAAATTCAGACGGTACATTCTTTTATTTTGGATAGAGCCGTAATAGAAAAAGAGCGAGAAGCTTTTTTAGATGTTAAGGCTTTTCCCACAAACAAGACAATCAAATTGAATGGAAAAATTTCACATTGAAAAGAAATCATGATGGTTTTATAATTTTTTTAAATAACAATTGTTGTTCTTTTTTGCGGCTAAAAAATCGAAAAGAAATTTTTGCAGCCAATATTTTTATTTCACATCTATAGATACTTACAATACAATATAATTCAAATTTTAAATGATTGATCAATTCAAATACAACCTTTATTTTCTTTCGAGTGTATAAATAAACGTGACGATCTTATTAATTAGGTAAAATATTCTTTGTAATATTATATAACCCCTTAAATATGGAAGTAGTCAAAGACGTAATGTAATGTTCAAATCAGGTACACGCAGTAATCTAATAGAAGCCCCCGAGTTATTATTAATTTACAAAATAAATAATTACCACAGGAACAACTTTTACTTGGAAGGATACGTTTTATATATAAAAAAAACATTAAAATGAATCTTTTTTTTAATAATAAAAGCACATTTTTTAGCACTTATTTTCACAATATATTTTTTTGTTCAGGACCGGTTTCGCTCATCGCGAACATTATCAACTGAAATAATAGAACTAATAATAGAATAATAGAAATTGTGTTTTTATTATTTAAAATGTTATGCCTTTCTATCAAGTAGTGATAGTTAACACCTTAAAAGTGAAAATGAAGCTTGTTTAAAAGGATAAATGTTCTTGTACACTAGTCACTGTAATGAATATGGTTACCTGTGCAAGTGATCATATTTCACCATACGATATTGCGTATTTTAAGTAAATTTAAGCTTTTAAAGTGAAGGCATATGAAATTAAAATGAAGAATTTCAGAATGGGTCAAAATTTGGTCCCCGAAACTCTATTTCTCCGATAAATATCATTTTTTATTACGTTCGTATTTTTATTATTCTTGCTAATAGTGTTCGCGATGGCCGAAATCGGTCCTGATCATGAATATATTTTGGAAATAGTATTATACAAAAAATGTGTCTTTATTACTTTGAACACAATGATTTTCCACTAAAATGTGATAACTTGCATCTTAAAGTGAGAAGGAAAGATACACATTGCACAGGTTAAGAAGTATTATGGAAAAAAATTAACGGACTATATTGTTAAAAAGTTCCTATAAAAATACATCTTTAGATGTTTTTTTCATAGGAACCCCTCTACCCCTCTAGAGAGGCACGACCAATAGTAAGTTATAACTGTCGCTACTAACCGCTTTTAGTATTGGAAAGGTAAGAGGGGATATTCAGTCACCCCAATCATTATTATAATTTTTAGTGGATAGAAGGGTTTAATTAAAATACAATATTGTTTACATCTATAAAATATCACATATCTGAATGAAGAGAACTTTTGTAATGAAGATATTAAACCCCTCGTTATTTAATTGTTCACTCAATTATTTGAAGAACTATAAAAAAAGTTTCGAGAAAGTAGCTTCTTAGCGCGTTGCATAGTGAAAAAATATTTTTTCCACATAAAATTGGATTAACGCACTCTCCCTTGTATTAAATAAGTCTGCATATTTAATTTATAATTAAACACTTTGTGTAATTTATAATCTACCGCACATTAGCAAGTATTTTTTTCATTGATATTATCTATAACAAATTTAATTAATAAGAACAAGTTTTTTTACTAGCGAAACGCAAATAACTTTATTATAAATTATATCGTCGATATTATCATAAGAATTTAGGTAGGTCATTGACGTTTCATATTTGAATAAAATATCGATTCTAATCATATTTAAAATATTATATGCTTTGAACTAGTCAAAATATTAAACAGCAGCTGTGCATTTTTGTAATGAATTTTTATTACTCGTTATTTGTGAAAAAGAATATAGTCAATTTTTTCAAATCATTCCACTACCCTTCGTATATGAAGCACAATATTAACGTTGAAGTTTTTTTGATTGTGTCATGCCTTAATGAAAATAGTAAGTAATTAAATGTATTAGAATAATTTTTGGTAAATTCACAGCATTTAGATTATAGAAACGTTTTAATTTATTAAAGCTCTAAATACACTTATATTAAAGTGGCGATAAAATGAATTTTTGGTAAAATTTTGAAAATTATGTAAGTAACCTGTTTTTCATGTCAAAAATTGATTCTCAAAAGAAATTTCAATCGTTTTAGTTAATATTTGGTTCAGTTGACCAATGAGTTTTGTGACCGCTGGTCTAAAACTTATTATTATAAGATTTTTATACGTTAAATTATAGTACTATGTAAATTATCACCAGACTCATATAATAATTAAAATTAAAAAAATAAGACATTCAAAACTGACTAGGTTCTTTTTATAAAACTGTAAAATTTCTCATCAGATTTTTATTACGTTAAGTAGTTTGAAAATATTTGTTATAAAATGACCACACGTGTCAAAAGATTCTAGGAAAATGTTGATAGCCCTACCTTTGGATGGTGGTCTGTCGAAATATTATGAGTGGTTATCTATACCATTAATAATAACTAAGGAGAATATTAGGTAAGATAGAAAGTTAGCCATAAGGAAAAAATCACATATTTATGTTAATTTATTATTTAAAAAAATCTCAAAATAAACGTTCTATTCGAAAATTACAATTGATATAATTTTATCCTAATTCCTTTTGAAAAACCTTTTTAGTTTATGTATGTGATTCTTATTTTACTTAAATATATTTTATAACAGTTAATGTTTGGATTTAGGTATGGCCTGTCGATCGGTCATTAAACGCAAACAATTTATACATACTTAATTTATGTAAAAGTCGAATCCAACATAGGTCTGAAGTCAATAATTTATGACGTAGAAGCAGAGAGCCTTGCTTTATTAGGAGCTGTAATCCTCTCCGAATGATCCCTTATTTATGGCACCTTACAAAGATAACAGTTATACGTTATGCACTTGGACGATTTAAGTTATGACGAGCTTTCCAAAATTTTGGTACAGCAATAATCTGGCTCTGGACAATTGGTAAAATGGAAAAATATATACACTTCACACGCTGACTGTACAAGGTTTGAATCGGAGATCTGATATTTTATATCACTCAGCCACTGTAATTTATCATTGAGTGACAATAAAAAAATGCGTAATGATTCAATTGGTGTAAAAACTAGCGGAATACGTATTTCATTTAATTACTAAAACGAAAGTGATTTGTAAAATTTCAATTTTTAACCGTTCAAACTCTCTACAATTACGTATGTTTTGACACACGAAGGGTTTTGCCTTTCGGTGTCCTTAGACATTCAACTAAACGGATGAACTCGAACTGAAACAGTGTATATCGCTTACACACAAAATGCATTTCGAAAAATATGGACCGTCAGTCTAGAAGCTAAATGTATATCTGAATTAATTTAAATGAATACTGATATGACCTTAAAGAATTTCAAATTTGGGAAATTAATCTTGTAACCAATATTACCTGATGACTATGTAATGAAGGGTTTTAACTATAATCACATCCATTAAATGTATGTATGTACTATTTTTAAATGAGTAGGTTATAGTGGGGTAAATTCTTAATAAATATCTCATTAAAGATGTAATAAGGAAGATATGGGAAAGCTTAACTGTTCATTCCATATAGGTTGTAAGCTCAGTTGTGCTGTTTATTTCTAAAATTACACTAAAGAAAAGAAAAAAAAAATTAAAGCTAAATATAATCAAGTAGTCCGTCACTAGCAACGGATACGACGAGTTTTTTTTTATATAAAGATAAAATTATCGGGATTTTTTTTATCAAATGAAAATGCACACTTAGACATTTAACATCCTAGGTAATGAAGTAGGATCAGTTTTCAGGTAACCACATATATAAACAAAAAAAAAAAATATATATATACATATTTTAATATACCTAATGTAAGATGATTGTGTATAATCTAGATAAAAAATGAAATGATGGTTTCCATGAATCAAAAAAATCACATATTGCATTTATTATTATTTTAAGTTTAATATGTCAAGTGATTCTAAGTGCATTATTCTATATAATGTAATAAACCTGGTTATTAACGATAAAAAATATTTAGAAATCATAGCCAATGATAAATGTTGTTATAATAATGTAATAAGATATATTTTGTACTATTTATTTGTAGTCAATATAGAGAAAAATAGTTTTAGTCTTTTATTAGAGCTGAAGTCTTATATTTTAAGGTATGTGAGCTATTTTTCTAAATGCCCAATAACTATTAGCTACTATTTGAAGATTACTTATTGAAAAAATATTGATATTTAAATTAAGTTTTATACAATTTGCATTTTCCTCAGCAGAAAATAGTATAAGTACAAGAAGTAAAATAAATTATTCTTATTATGTTTTCATTTAGATGTAGTGTTGGGTTGGATAATTAAATAAAAAAATTAAAAAGGCTCAGAAATAAGATTTATTAGATTATTTTGACGAGTTGTGTGAGATTTTGCTCTCTCTATATATTGTAGAACGTTCAAAGTGAACGATTTATTTGTAGTCTGATCCGGTTCTTGGTTCAAAACTTTTGACTTATCTTGTGAACTTTTCAAATTAGTTGGAAGAATTTTAAAGTTTGCTTCATAGATTATCAACACAATTTCTTTGAAGATTAATCAAATCAATTACCAATGAAAATTCCACGATATGATTTAGACCAAGAATTTTAATGGTAAGTAAATGTTTAAAACCTATTTGACACGTTAGTAAAAATGTCATCAAAAATGCGAAATAATTGTATCATTTTTGAAATCTAAAATTTCTTACGATGATCATATAGTTCACAGTACATTATATAAAAACGTTTGTTTCTTTAATAAATTTTCCAAAATGACATTTTTGTGTATAAAAAAAATATTATACCACACATTTCTTTGTTTGGCCTGCTCAATTTATAGATTTTCCATGCAGAAAAACTCTCATCGTGGACCATTTGAACAACCTCTATTTGTCAAAGGTAGTGGATATATAAAGATGTGGCTAAGATGAGAAAAGTAATAAGTTAACCGCTCTAATCATATTTTAAGATCGGGTAGATAGAATCTAATTCTAACCACCACAGACATATCGATATAATCGAACACCCAAGTTAACCTAACTAAGAAAATGACGTTGACCAGTCAACAGCAGACCTGGCATATATAAATTTAAAAGTAGAAAAAAAACACATACAACTCTGAACGCGTCCGAACATGTTTTCGTCAAATAATCATACTGTTTTGACGCACTTCAATGTACTTACACAATGAACGGATCGGTTGAATTGAATATCAACTCAATAATATTTTTTATTTGTGCGTAACACCAAACTAACCGATTGCTAATCAGCTCAAAACTTTTAATTTGAAACGACAAAAAAGTATCCACAATATGAGATATCTAAAAGTATTATAGAATTAAAAGCCGATAGTTTGATAGAGTCTATTTGCGTGATAAAAATAGACATACTGTTCTGAATTATAAATCCAAAAGGATGAAAAAAAAATAAGTAATCACTTTGGTAATGCGCGTAACACAAAAACACGTCGTTGGCTACTAACATTGTCCAGTAGACATATCGGTTTTTGTTTTTATTACAGGACACCTATTATCTCAAATATTAAAAAAGAAAAACAACCACGTTGCCAAAACCTTAATCCGGAACCTCGCCATTTAAAGCTCTTGCTGTTCGAATACAGCGGGAAATGAATGATTTTAGTTTATATAACATATTAATTTAAAAATCTCACACATACTGGTCAGTTGATAAGAAATTAATGCGTTATTCATAAAGTTCTTAAATAAATTGTATACTAATATTCATAAGCCAGATGATATCACAACTGCTGCAGTGAGCGTCTTGATTAGTATGAATATTTACTTTCAGGATGGTTGGAAATGTCATGAAACATTTTCGCTGCTAATTGTTTTTTATTTTACCTGCTTAAATGCCTCAGATGATAAGACCGGCAGCGTTGCACAACATTTTTTTCAACAGAGTGTGGGCAAGTATTCGATTAAAATTGTTCGAATATATAACGAACCCTTTAACTCATTCCCTGATGAGCCGCTTAAAGGATATTCCAACACCTAGACTTCAAAAATGTATGGAGTAAATATTGGTTTGAAACAACCTTATTGAGTTTGTCAGGATAAATCAAACAATACGTCAACTCAAAATTTAGTGAGTACAAGAAGGTTTCAACCACTGTTAAATCATATATTAATTCATATATTTTTGAGAATCAACTATCAACACAGAAAATCAACAGGATAAAATGTGCAAATTACCCTCTTGGCTTAAATTATAATCTAGCTTCTGATGTGCGCCCAATGTGCATTCGGGTAATGCAGGTTAAATAATATTGTCGACCAAATAAAATTTTAAGATATAATGAAGCAGTAGCAAAAGACATTAATTTATCATATTTGCTAAAAGAATTGTGAGACGATCGTACAACTAAAACTTTGAACGACTTCTCGTCTAAAAAAAATTAGTAATTCCATTTGTGTTCATTTGTAAACCAATTTACTGTAATCAAAATCATATTTTTCATTTTTTATTACAATTGTTTGTATATAGCGTTGATAAATCGCCTATCGTTTTTTAAACATTATATTAAGCTAACGAAAATGAGAAGTGATTTGTTATTTGAACCGTAACATAATGGAGTTCTTGCAAGAAAATAAAAATTCATTTATAAGTAAAAACTATTTACAATAATGGTCGATGAAACGTCAACAATCTCAATGTTAGTTTCCAGTTGAAATAACAGTCGATGTTAAATTAAAATTGATTATATTTTTGGCAAATAATATTTTTATATTAACTTTGTCGATACGTTTTAATTATTAAAAACGCTGCGTGAATCACACCTGGCTAACTACAGAATTGATGAAATGGCTAATTTATTAATAATAATTAAAAATACGGATTCATTAACAATACGTTGCCTTTTAAAATCTATTGTTAGAGGTAAGTTATTGAAAGAGGATAATCACAGTTAATATTTAATAACCCAAAATACATACTTGCTTTGTACTAATTTTTTTTTACAGAAATACGTATACGACTGTTTTGCGATAGAAAAATATTTAATATTACAGTTGTACGCCAATGCGCCAGATATTGGTCAAATTTTAAATTAAGAAACCATTAAGACCATTACAGAGACAAAACGGCCCCCAGTAATGGATTAAGCAGTGGCGATCGACATATATTAGTTTGTTCGTTAAAGATGTCTGTTAATTTTAGTGCGAGCAAGAAACAAGCTAGGTCGTTAAAACAGGAGAGAAGATGTATTGTGTACCTTTTCTACACAGCTATGTAAAGATATGCAAAAGTTTCGTTTAAGCATAGTTCTGACAATGGCGTGCGCCGAAATAGCTATCAACTATATCTTAAAAAAAAATAATTCTGTAGAACTGAAATACATTGTTATTTTTTTCACCGTGTTCGAGAAGAATATATCAAATTCGAATACCAGAAATCACAAATCTGCCTCTTGTTTTCCATTATATGTTCCATCAACTAGAGCAAGAGGCTAAAACTTAGAAACTAGTGTTTGAAATTATGTAATATTTTTTTAGTGAATGGTTGTCCACAACTGATGGTCAGGTGGTGTTACCTGCAAAGCTCGCGGTATTGTAGGATGCTGTGTCAGTTTTAGTCCGGTCGTCGAGCGACGCGCATCTTTCTAAATACCTGGCGTAACAGCCTCCAGTTTCGCGCTACCAAAGTCATAACACGATTTGATTATTGGCCCAAGTTTAAACATGTAAAATTTTATTACACATTCAATTAAAGTCCAATGCCCACAGTTGGCGTGGAATAAAATTGATACACATATTCCGGTAAAAAGGTTACTTACATTATTATTTTTAACTTAATACTAGAAGTAAAAAGATTTTAAGTTGAAATATATCGAAGTATTCGAAATTTCGATCAAATCATTATTGTTATGAGATGACAAGTGAATCAATGAAATACCAGATAGAGATTACTAAATCAATTGTTTATATATGTTTTTTCTATTAATTATTACTACATTTTTACATAAATGTCGTATAATAATTTAAAATCAGTGGAACAAATATTAAAAACTTATTTTGAAGTCATAAATTTCTTTTTATTTGGTAGCGTCCTATCTTTTGTTGCATCAAAAGAGCATTTTTAATAATGATAAACCCATTTTATTTTTGTTATATTAATTGGAATACAAGCTTATATATCTCGCAAAAAACTTTTACTTATTTGAAACATCTAATTAAACTCATACAATGGAAGTAAATTGGTGTATGATTATTTTTTGACGGCGGATTTATAACTCGATAAATGTGTATGTACGTACATTGCGAAAACTGTTTCATTTGAAGTTGACTTATGATAAACGATAATGAAAAAAAATTACCATAATTTCAGGTCCAATTATTCATGTTTACGATAAATTTTTTTAAGTGTGTTCACCCTATGAATGATATTTTACGTAGAATTCAAAAAACTTTTTTGGACATGATTATCAATGTACAACATGATACATAACAAAAATGTATTTTTTAAACTAAAATAAAAACAATATATTTAGGAAATTCACAGCTGAAGCGTGATATTAGATGGATTTTTTTATTATTTAAAATATTAAATTTTCAATTATATCCCAAGTGAGTGATATATAATATTTTTTAGCAAGCTTTTAAACAAATACCCTATGACTTCCAGCAATAGTACATTATGCTTAAGTAATGAAGGCATTAATACAAATTTATTTATAGTAAAATAATTTATTTGAAATTTTTGCATTACATGAGAATGCAATGTCTATTTACTTGAGATATATGTGAAAGAGTTATGGTTAGAATACAGAAGTTTTTTTAACAATCATATAATCTTTGGCATTTATTCATACCAATATAAGATTGTTTTGTAGATGATAAATAATTTCAATGACAACACTTTTCATTGCCAAGTTCTCAGCACATACACATATATATTATATATGCTCACTTTGTACATATCTTTACCGTATCGTACAGAACGACAATGTCTAAATGTGAAAAAAACCTTGTATACCCGTGACTATCAAAGAAAAATTGTGTATTATTAAGTGTAAAAAAATAAAATAAATACAATGATTTACAAGGTAATCTAAAACAAATTTTGAAACGAACAATCAATAAAAAACAACTGCAGTTTATATAAAAGATCCATGAACAATATAGTGATTAAACGTTGACTGTTTTGTATACCTAAAGTGTTAAATTCAAATTGTAAATGTGAAAAGTGTTTTACTACCGAAAAAAATGTGACTTATCAAATACTTAAAAATACGCATATAAAAGAGATAAGCCATAATTAAAATAATTAAATCATTTTATAATAATCAGGTAAGCGAAATTTCAACGATTAGTTTGAAGTGTTTATTATATTAAAATATAATTCGTACGTTGCAATTAATATATATACTGGATGTGATGGTTACTTTGTGGAACTTTACGTACGAATTAATGGTGATAACTTTTTAATTCCACTCGTTGTTTAGCTCGCGTGATACGGTAAGTGGAATAAAAAAATCAACTTTAATAGCTATTGTTTATTTCACATATTGATTGAATGAATATACAAGATATAATATAAATTTTCTATATATTCATTCATAAATATTTACACACCGCAAGCAACCGTGAATAAAACAAGAATTCATATTTTTGGCTATTTGAATAATAACAGAATTCGTTATTAAATTAAAAAAACAACATTGCTGGTTTTGGATGTTGTTATACAACTGTCGATTGTCTTTTTATGAAGCGAGAAAGTTAACTTTTATATTTTCAAGAAATTTTAAATTATAAAATAAACGACGTGAAAAAAGCTATAGATTCAGTTTGAATTCAATAATTATAAAAATTAAAATACAATAAAAGCCTATTCTCTCACCGTTACCACTTAGTTATACTAGATGTATTTCAAACTTATTTTGTTGTATTCTTTAAAATAATTACCAATTACGTGAAACAAACTGATTATATTATTCGCAATACATAACCGGTCCTGATCATTGTATTTTATTTATGTCAACATTAGTTATTCGACAGTGTTTTTAATAATGCTTATTCCATTAATGAATACGATGTTTATCATTAATTTTTAAAGAATACCAACATGGTTATTTAAAGTAATATTTTGAAATAAGCCGTACTCAAATCTGTTTATAAAATTACAATTCCGTAGCAGTTGGATGATGCATGAATTGTTATTATGTTTATTTTATTTGGTGATTTTAATCATATGTCATTAACAATTATTAAATTACTAAACAAGGAGTTGAATATTCTTTTTCATAATAAAAACTGTTCTTACAATTATTTAAAAAATGGTTAAGTGTACTTGAAATCGTATTATTTTTCGTTTTGCAAGAAGTAAAATTTACTATTTATTATTGACTAATTTATATAGGAAAAACAGTATATGAATTTCGATACATAAGTTGGAATAATAAACTAACTGTTTTACGTTTTCACTTTCTCTGAGTATGTTATTTGTGCTATAATGGTACCACTATAAATACGATGAGAGGATAATGTTGGTACATGTTTTTCAAAAGAAGCAGCATGTAGGTTTTTTAATTAAATATTATTTATTTCTTTGATTAATTCAAGGAAATATTTAACGAAATACTGCTTGATCATATCAACTGAATTTTAAAAAGATCCAATCTTTCGAAATACGAATTTGATTAAAGACAATATCTTGTGGCGAAAATTAAGAATTCCAAATGTTCGAATTTTAAATACCGTCATACAGGGCGAATATGTCCATATTTTTGACCTTCATGACTATGTGACTTCATATGTGCTCCACATTATTCAGACATGAAAGACCTAAAACTTGTTTCTATGGTCCTTCTACACATTATAAAAAAAGATTCTTCAAATATTTATTATCGCTGTAAGATACAGTTATTTTTGTTTTGTGTCTTTATCCGCCTTGCATTAGGGTGAATAAGGACGCGCGACTAACAACTTCTTTCCAGGCCCGTTACCTTTCGTTTTTCTATTTTTTTTTGTCGTTTTAAAGAAAGATTTAATATTTTAAAATTATTGGTGTTTTCATTTTCGCTTATATATAGATATTTTCTTTTTGTTTCGCATTCGAATAGAGCGATCAAGATAACGCATTTCTATAGAACTATGATATATAGAGTCATCTACAGCTTTTGTGATAACATTTTGAGGCACTTTATAGCACCGTAACACCACCACCGCCAAAATACGTAAATCATAACGGTCCAATGCATACCCCCAATTTAAGCAAATATCTAACTATTTTATTAAGTATTCTTCGGTTTCCTTACATTGAACGGTTCGATGTCCTTGGATTTTCATATTTTGTGTCGTGTATTAACTGTACCCGATAATTGAACTTGTTAACTATGATATTTAGTATTGTATCTTGCAAACTCTCGAAGATATGTTTTGCATACTTCTTGTTGCTTCAAGTGTCATGTTTGTAAATTTGAGGCATATTTTTATCCTACAAGACTTTTCTAGAAACAGATAAAAGTAAAATATTACACCGACGATAAAAACTTTTTGATTATTCAAAATATTTCTATCACTTGTCGTTGTCTCTATTCACCCCAAAATATTTGTAAAAATTATGTAAGTAGTTAAAAATGTTAAATTTAAATCAAATATGCAACAATTACAGTGGCATATTATGAAAAATATAATATGCAAGAGTTGTTAACTAAAAAAAGACACGTTTCTATCAATTTTGGCTAATTGTTGAGTCGGTTTGGTGTTGCCATTTGTGAAATAATATTAACATCATTGAAAAAATACGCATAAACAAAATATTGAGTAAAATTTTGTTAAATTTTATACATTGCTTTTGTCTCTATCCACCTGACAGTCCCTGTCTTACGCTACTAAAACCGTATTGTATCTAATCGGTGGAATCGTACAAAGTTATAACAATTCAAATTTGATATTGAAATTCCATCAAGCACCTTCAGTCGATATCATAAATTGTATTTAGAGATACGTTAATGATATTAGGAATTGAAAAACGTGTATGAACACCTTTACACCTGCTCTTTTCATTATCTCGCGTATGAAAAGTGTATGCAAATCAATATAATTCATTTCATCAAGATTTATGTTACATAGAGAGTGGGGAAATTGTGATTCATAAGTACTAGAGTATACTTTCTAAATTTTAACAGAGAAAATAAGTTTTTAAGTTTTTTGAGCATGGAAATTTCACCAAATCTAAGCATGATTCACTCATCTGTTCGCTTAAAATACCCTGGTCTCATTAAAATTTCGTCCAACACTGTGTCTCTCCGCCTGGATTTTCCAATGTCTCTAATTGTCAAACCTATCCGTTAATAGAAACTAAAAAAGTAAACGGGGCATATTTTTAATGAAATAAAATGTGCTACCCCTGCGATAGTTTTTGGTATACCTGTAGTTTATGATTAGCCGGATTTTTATGGCCATATGATCTATTATGTTATTTTGCCGGTAATGCCCACTTGCTCGTGACATATTATTATGATGGCAAGCTTTGAAAGTGTAATGAGTAGTTATTACGGATACGTTTTGTCCTAACTTCCGTTTTGTTGGGATTTTTTGCTTTGTGCCGAGTCTGACACAATTGTTCCGTTTGCGTCATATTATTACCGATTTGGTCTGATGGAGGTTGAATCATAGAGGGTTTGCTCATTCATATTGCATTGTTCCAGAAAATAATAAACATTCTGAAACATTGCCACCGGTCGTGTAAAGTACTTAGTCAGCACATAGCCCCGCTCTGAAATTGGTATATCTAAAACACCAAACGTCATTCATTTTAGTACCGATTTTTAACCATTCCTACTTTATGAGCATACCTTCACGTAATTAAACAGCCTTAACCTGTGTTTTCTGAACTTTAAACATCTGTATACTTTTAAACAAACCGATAAATGCCGGATTTGAAAGATTTTTTTATAATATTGTGCTTATTGAAAATCAAATCTTTTATCATATCACACAACACATTGTTCATAAACAGTTTATAATTTATTAACTAGGACAGGCTTAAGAAAACTATTAACACTTTGCGGTCCGCGGACGCCAATATGGCATCTTTGGATACGCGCAGCTATACTACCAAAAATTAACATGAATTTTAATTTTAATTTTAAAAATGTATCAATAGATGGATGAAGAATATACACGAGATCTAAAATCAAAATAGGATAAAACTATTTCGGTGTAGTTATTTAGCGAAAATGTGCGGATCGTAAAGTGTTAAAATATTGTATATTTTTGGAAATTGTAATATATTACCGTAATTCATAGAGAGATCTAAATAACCCAATGTTTTTATTCAACATTATGGTATTATTATCGATTTGTTTTTTTGCATTTTTCATAATGTCTTAATTTGATGACAAGCGGTAACCAAGGGTTAAACTATTTAGCGTGGAATGAATGCATTTAAATGTTTGCAGGGAAGCAATAAATTTTGATTCCATTTAAATGCATTTGGGTCTCAATTAAAACAAATTTATTTAAATGCGTTTTGATATGCGTATCAGTCCTTTAAGAAGCTCTGTTGGATTTTTCCAAACGGTATTCGTAGCTCTAAACGGGCAAATTTGTTGGAGTTATGTGTTAGTTTTTTTCTTCGCCACCATAAATGGTAGCCAAGAAATCTGTTAATGAATACACTCAGGCCTCGTATAACACGGTTATCTGGTTCCACAAAAACGTCGTGTAATACAAATCCGAGTTATACAAGATTTTAAGTTTATACAAAATAAGAGTTTGCGTCTCAAGAAAAAAAATCGCATAGAGTTTACATTATATAAATATGTGCTTTATTTTTTTTAATTTACGAATATACATTTACATTTAAAACTTTAATAACATAATATACCATTCATTCATCATCGCTATCATTTAGAATTCTATATGTTTTACACTTTATCGAAATCGGTTGTGAGTTTTCATCATTGGAGAACTGGATTTTTTGTGGTTTTAGCCTTCAAAAATTTGGTAAAAAGCATTGTCTGCTTTAAGCGTATAAATAAACTTTTGCGTATTTCCTTATAAGTTTCCAATATAAAAAATAATGTAGAATTTGTCATGGCACTATGTACAGATCAATCATGTTTTTATTTTCCTTAAGCCGTGTTATTTTATAAAAATATCTCAAAATTTATACAATCGTGTAAAACAGTGTTATATGAGGCCGGAGTGTACTCATAAACAGGTGGTAGAACGACAAAGTTACACCTTGAAAATAATTATTGCTTTTGACGGTTATCGAATTCGCGTACTCCGAATCACCGTTAATATTTTATGATATCTTTAGAATTAAATTAAATCAAATTATATTATTTATCTAATTAACAAATCAAGTGTGGAGACCTACTGTTTTCAATTTAAAAATAAATAAAACTGAATGCGATATCATGAAAATATAATGAAAGTAAATCTACAAGTTCGCCAAGTAAGAAGTACTTATTTACATAGTAGTTGTTTGTAATCGGATATAAATCATAGTATAAGTCGCTCGCGGTTTGCGCTTGAAGAAATCGGTAGTGTACAAAAGACAGAAGCTGTCACCGGCAAAATTGATATTACATAACAACGATGACAGATTGATTTATAATTAAATGTTCCAGAGTAAAAAATAAAGTAATTTAATGGTTGGTTAATTTGACAACCTTCTTTTATTGAAAGGAGTTTTTATAAAGAGTTAATGGAATTGATTATAATCAAACATAGCGTGAAAATTTTAATTAACCCGATAAACACCAATATCGTTTGGTCAAAAATATTTTTTGTAGATTACTGTATTTTTGCACCATCTAATCTATCTGTCTAGTTCATAGTATCGGCTCAAAACAAACTTTTAAAATTATGAGACGTCCAATTCATGATAAAATTATAATATTTTTGATAACTCAACACTCATAGCCATTATATTCGAGGGGTTTTACATATTTTTCAATGTTGATTATAAATTTTTGCTGCTTAATTAAGAAGGGCTTTGAAAAGCGTCCACAGTCATAACAACGGTGGCTATGCCTTAGGGTATATATTTTTCCTGTGCAATTCCACTTATATATAACCGTTGCAAGTCATTTACTGTGTGTCAGTTATATTGCACCCGTGAGATAAAATGCTTATATATGCCAAAAGGCGAATACAGGGTACAAAGTTTGAACCATTCAAATTTGATATTGAAATTCTATCAAACTCTCTCGATGGAAATCGTATATTATAAAATAAGCAAAATTGTCGGATCCTCGGAACAGTTATCAACGTCGTTGGCTTCCATCACAGATCTCACAGGATCACGTCCTAGTAGAAACGGTTTTTTGTTAATCGATTTATGGATTTCTTTTATAAGGCAAAGTGTTTTTGGTGCATAAAACTTTCATTCATCTATCCTATCTTAAATATAGGAATTGTAGCGATAGGGAATAATCAATAACTATTACTGTTACAACTCTATCTTTTTTAACTCTAACCAATAGTTGTCATATATTTTTTTTTGTTGAGATACTCATCACACAGCAAATCACAAGCTCAACATTAAGGGCGACCGTAGCACAAAGCCATTATTTTTGTGCCATTGTAGCTTTATTAATAACTTTGCTATTTTACCACATTGTTTATAGATTTCGTTATTTAGTTAAAGTGCGCCTTATATATTATACATGTTATGTTGTGATCAAAATATTATAATTCGTACTTGTGACGTGCGTCAATTATTTTTAAATTGATGTACAGTCTCAAACTGTGTGCAGTTGGGACAATGCAAGCGAACGGGCATGCCTGACCAATGTTATTTATGTGTTTGACAATGATTATTGTTTGCATTATAAAATAAAATGGAACAGAGCACAATGAGTTATTGGGCATTCCGGAGCGGAGATGTATTGGGTATATGATGTTATCTGAATAATGGCCATTATAGAGATCCGCGCGCTATAAGAACCGGCAAATATTGAAAATATTCGTCCAAAAGAAAAATTAATGTCAATATTATAAGTTAGTAAAATCTGGCTAAAAATATTTTTTTTATCAGTAATCTTATAAAACGTCAACTTTTAATTTTAAATATATAATGTACATTTTATATACTCTCATGTTTTTAAAAGCGGAAAAATCTGAATATGGAAAGTATACTAAATTTAACTTACTATAGCATTGTATTTTTTTATAAGGTATAGTTGATAGCTATTTGCTGACGATGGTGTGAGCTGAAATAGCTATCAACTATACCTTATAAAAAATATGTAGAAATAAAATACATTGCCATTTTTCACCGTGTTATAATGGACTTCTACAAAATAAATGCCAATTCAATCAGTTAACCAGCCATAATTAACTTTTTTTACTTGAGTCACATACATGTGTTTGATACTTTACAACACATCAAAATTTGTCCATAACAATTATAATAATGTGAAAAATAATACTCAAAACATACATATATAGTTATAAATTTTAATATAAAAATATTGCTATGCTATTTACAAAAAAAAAAAATCGAAGGCCAAACGTTGAGTATGGCTGACTTAAAGAGAAGATAAAATGTTAATCAGTAATAGCCAGTTGACTATTTTAATTTTCTTTTCGATATGGAAAAGCTTAATACATAGGTAGCTTTGGTTTAATGACAAAAGCTTTGTCATGTCGATCAGGTGGATCTGGGTTGATATCGTGGCAAAGTTTATATCAATTATTGATTTATTGACTGAAATTTAAATTTCAGACATGTATGTGTATTATGTTATTTCACTTTTAGTTGGTCTAGTTTTTTTAAAGTAAGCACGTGTCTCTGTAATTGGAATTTTAACGAATCATTAACAAAATTAAGCAGGGTTGTTAAGGCATGTAAACGTCGTACAGATTTATGTTATACTAATTGTGGATACTACTTCATTGATAAATAATCATCGTCTCAAAGCATTTATTTAGAAAATAAAGCATCGTTGTCAAGTTAAAATAAACCCTGGACTATAGTTAAGAAGTTGTCATTCTCTATTAAAAATGATTGAATATATTTACTTTCAAATAAGAAACAATAAAAATTATACAGACAAACCCGTATTAATAATTACATAAAACAATTGTTTCCTCGAAAACCAATCTTTCTACCAGTGGTTTTAAAACCCAAAATACAACGAATAAAAACTACAAATAATTGTACATACAAAATTAATATTAAAGTAAAGTTTGTCTTTCAAATAAATTGTCTCATATAATAATTTTTTGTTGTAAATTATTATTCAGTTTTTAACTGCATATATTAACAGCCAGTAATTTACGCAATAATTGAGTGTTATTATTTATTACTTTGATACTTTATTCTGTATGCTTATTACTATTTCGTTTAAAAATTGAAAGGAAAGTAAGTTTTAATCAGGATCTTGGCGAAGTTATGAGAAGCTACAGTCAGTTGTTTAACTTATTTAAAAATATTTAGTAATTGATCACGTACACTTTGATCAGAGTAGATTGACCGTACTGCATATTATAATTCTCGACCAGCAAATAAATTTTCTTCAATCGTCATTAATACTTGGATTGATTTAAGCACATGCAAATTTTTTATGCATTCAATCAGAAAATATGTTTTTTTTTCTATTTGAACAAATGTGATCCAGTATGGATTTCTTTCGATAACATTAAAATATTAAATTACTTTCTAAATATTCGATTCTACAATCAGAAAGTAGCAAGAGCAATATGCTATATACTTGTCAATATCTAATTACTGCGAAAAAGAGTGTTACCTGTTACAGTAACAATAAGTTTTCGTTAAAAAATGTATTCAAAAGCTCCATTAAGAGAATAATTAGTTGAAATGATTAAAAATTAGTTTATATATACGATATAAAATTTACAAATCTATCAATATCATTATATAACTTTGTTTGACTTTTGTGTACTACCTTAAGTGTTGTTGATAGCCATTAAGTTTTTTCTTTTCAACATCTTTAGGTATTTATATGTACAGAAGAAATTGAAATAAATATTAGTATAGAATAATCATCCTTAATTTTTTTCTTAAATTTTCTCTTGCTCTGAAAATGGCGCGAGCAACAGTTTGGCAACGCGTTTCCATGATATATTATACTCTATGAACCGTATGAAGTATTCTGTAAATTGCAAATCACTCAAGATGCAAATATAAATTTATTATAGTAATATGTGTGTCACTTGACATTATTTCTGAACACGGGCAATGCGTTTTCCTTTTGTATTTGGCTAAGTACATCTCAAGAGAATTGCCAGGGTATACTTATTTATTTTATATTACATTATTAAAATAACAATGCGCCATGCGTGCGAATTTAAAATATCCATGAGAGATGTAAACTTCGCCGTTTGATCCCATCGAAATGGTACCGAATGAATAATTTACAAGAACTAAAAATATGTAACATATTAAATGAGCTTTGGAGCAACATCGAATCTGTTCTTTTTTCACTTCCGTTTTTTTTATGAAAGCAGAAAAAATATTGAAAAAATAATTTACGTCGTAAGTTGCACGTGTACAGAGACGTCACGAATCAACAATTTGTAAATATTTGAAAATGTCTATCAATACCATAGAGAAATGGGCAATATGGTATACTCGTACTAATATTTGTGTTTAACTTATTATTAAAAAAGGAATTACTTAAATTTTTTATTTTTACATTACATTTTGCGCAAATAATTCAATGGATATTTTTGTATCTAGGTAATATAAATGTAAACCTAGCGGTAACTATTTCCACTGAAATCAATAATATTGTCTAAAAAGGAGGTCGAAGATAATGCAAATTGAATATTTTCATCAAATAACTCATAGCATTAAAGTCTTATTAAATCTCGGTTATACAAGCACATAAAAAAAGTTGAGGTTTATTTCTGCGTATTTAATGAAGTATCAATGAAAAGAAAAATATACGAGCTTAATTCGCTTGCCATATAAAAATACTTTCACGATCTCATTGTACTGTATTATATTTCTCGGTACGAAAAATATACTCTTTTTCAAGCGTAGTTGGGTATTTCATCCCCTCGATGAAACTGCGAAATAATTTTAATAAAAACAGAGATATCGATGGAAATAAATATCGAAAAAGGTAAACATTCCATCAGATAGGTTCAGAATTAAAAAAAGAGACGGGAATAATTTGCATATCAAACCCAAATTAGAAGAAACACTCGAAAGTGGTCAAAATATAAAATGAGGCTACGCACGTACCAAAACAAATTATTTATCGTCTGCATACAGTATGTAATTACATTAAAACAAATATATTAATATTTTTTCATAGTAAAATTTTTTCGAAAATACTGATTATTTTTCACACCAAACGTTATGTTAAAATAACAATAATTTTTTTTTTAATTTTTCAATAATATTATATGATTTATTAATATTTTATTGAGATTAACGGTTTATCGGCTTATGATGTCGGTCTTAATTTTGTTCCGCATATCTGCAACCTGCATAAATATAAATACGCATCAAGGCCGAACCGTAGAAATTAAAATCCTTAAAAATTTGTATCTAAAGGTAAAGGTGTTGTATTTTTTAAATTTTGGCCGTTGTATACTACCATACCTGTCCCTGAAAACGAAACATACAAGAAAGTCTTGTTACATTTCCACCTGCTGAAATTTTCAATTAAGAGCTATTTTTTTATAAAAAGCTACGAATAATTGAGTTAGAATGAACAAAATAAAACAAATATTTTATTATATCTCAAACTACACATTTGATTGCATTGTTATATTAACAAAACAAATCATACATTGTGATAACACGACCTTCAGCGATTTTTAATGGCTTCGGTTGAGTCATAAAACTAAATTGCTATGTATTAAAATATAACATTGAAATTGATAAGTAAACACATATACAATCTGCATTTTTTTACGAAAAAGAAATCGACTGATATAGTCAGTTGATCAGGAACGAAATTATTTGTCTACAAAATTTATGACTTGGATCATATTGAGTTCTTTCAGATTTTTAGTTATAGTTTTAATTAAGTTTAGTTATTTAGTTAGCTAAAAATAGCTTCTCCAAATAAATTTGTAAATGAAATATATACTACCAACGCTAAGCGTGAATTTTTTTTTATGTCAATTTGATCGAGCATTAAGATTTATATCGCGTTAGCATCAGAGCTCATCAAGCCTTCTTCATCTGTTGTGTATTAATTAAGTTAATGTATTATTTTTCTGTCGTTGTAAAAATATGGTAATCGCTGTAGAGTCGAGCAATCCACAGTGAATCCGGTTCACGTGGATACTACGCATTATAATTATATATACATAATCACATATGCATGCAAACACACATATGCACCTTTAATATAATAATAAGTAAAGTTATTTTTAGATGCCGAGGTCGTGTATTTACTTCATGACATAAATATGTATTTGCAAAAAATGTCTGGTCGTACGGAAAAAATGAACCATTATTTTTTTGAAACGTAATTGAAACGAAGTATTCACTTAGAATCTGTTTGTATTGTGAAGCACCGCACTATCTTGTGACATATTTCCGACAAAATTGTCATAGAAAAGTAAATATTTGTCACTTTACACCAGTTTTCCTCAACCATTTGCATAGTTCTATTATATTTACTCTACAAAGCATCATTCTATTTCAACTAAATATTTCATAATTCTATTGTTATTTCGGTTTCATAAAATATTTTTTTTAGTGGTGATCTGGCCATACTTGGTATAATACCCGATGGGAAGTGGTTTTTGCTATATGTTAAAAAATATGTGCCCTCAAAATATATAGGGTGCAAAATTATGTTTGCGATAGGTGGGTAGGCCGCCCTTTGACTGCTGGTAACCAATATTTTTACACCCAGTCCACCACTGAATGTAATATATATTATTTCAGATTGAACAAAATTCTGTATAAATGATTTCAGTATTCTTTCCTACAGTGAATTATCTAAAATATGGCAACATTTAAAAGTCAAAAAACGTATCTTTTAATATGATTTAGAATCACCTCGTAACGCAAAAATAAACGGAGAGTCCTTCCATATGTAAATAACTTCAATGTGCACCGATTACTTTTGCATTATACATACCCTCTATAAGTTTTCAAATAATAAATTAAAAATAAAACACGATAATTCCATTGATAAACTTTCGCTCTACGTTCAAAAGAATTTAAGACGATTTTTATAAGTCTAGATAAAAAAAAATATATCAGAGATAATAATATTACAATACTACACTAGTTATAGTTCAACAACACAGCTGTCATTTTTGATATCGAATTTTAAAAAATTTCGACCAAGCTTCCGTCGAAATCATCAAAAAAAAAGAAATTAAACGTCATCTGATCGTAGTTTTTGATTTATTTGCGTTTTGTTTAACTAATTAAATCGATCGTCTGGGACTTATAATAATGCTGACAGAAAATTTATCATCAATGAAAGAATACAAAGAATGTTGAAAAGAGCAAACATGGTGTCTGGAATAAAATGATTATTCTGCAAATAATTGAAACGTTTCCGATTTAAAGGAACGTGCGAGCAAATACGTTAAGAGTAGGGCTGCTACACAAGTCAAATTAAATTTTTAAAAACAATTCTATTAAATATTTTTTTGACATAAATGTGTTTTTAAGATTTTGTTTATTAAAATATAATTGAAATCTACTACAATATTTTCAAAAAAAATCAAATTCTGTAATTGAAAAGTTGTGGAAAAATATACTGATTTTCCAGTATTATAAATATTCATGTGTATGTATATTTTAGGAATACTGTTGACAGTCCCTAAAAATAAAATGTACTTAACACGGTGAGAAAATAGCAATGTATTTTAGTTCTACAAAATTATTTTTAACAAATATAGTTGATAGCTATTTCGGCTCACGCCATCGTCATAGTTCTGACGATGGCCTGAGCCGAAATAGCTATCAACTATATTTGTTAAAAATAATTTTGTAGAACTAAAATACATTGCTATTTTCTCACCGTGTTATAATGGAGTTCTACCAAGTGAATGCCAATTCAATCAATAATATGTACTTCTTTTTTCATTAAACAATTGTTAAATCTATATGTATCTACAAGTAAATGCCATTTCAATATGTTAATATATATATATACATATATAGAGTTGAATCATCGAATCCTGTGCTATCAATTTCAACATGCATAAATAAAATGAAAATTTTAATTTGGAACGTTCTATGCTCTGGAAAAAAGATGCGTCTAGAAAATTCGAAATAATAATGGCAAGTAATATTTTGTATACAGTATTTTTGAGCTGCTCGAGTTTTGACTTACATTATGTTAACATGAACATTACTTGCCAGGAATATATTGTATCGTTTGCTTCTAAAATGCGGCCCTAATAAAACACTGTTAATTAAATATAAACAATAATTGAAATTGGATCGCAGTGACATTGCGCATTTTATGGCGATATCCAGTTTGTATTGTTAGAAAGATTTCAATCTAATTAGAATTACACCGTGTTGTTTATAGGTAAACGGTCACTCATCACGCAACCAATGGTATAACTGGTTTTCAGCCTGTGGTTTAATTTAATAGTTTGTTGTACAAGAGGTTAGTGCTAATATCCATTATAAAAATGCGCTACAGCTGGTATGTCTAGTAGTACTTTTGAATAACAGCACGAGAAATATTTAAAGAATCTTGGACTATCTATATTCAAATAGAATTTGGGCACGAAATCTCTATGGATATTTGACTATTAATCAAGATAATGGAATTGACAGTTAATATTTAATGAAAAGATATTTTACTGAAACAAATATTTATTTAAAATATTTGAAAATAACGTTCCATGTGAGGATTTTCAACTAACTAAAATTTTTATTTTTATTACAGGTTTTGAGTTAAACGGAGTAATAATATATAACATATAATATATATAAAGCAGGTTTCACACACCGCTTCAATTAAATTGTTCATAAACACTTCTTATAATAAAATATTCTTCGTTTCACAATGCACACACGATTTGAAAAAAGCAATGTTGTGTCACCATTTAAAATATTCTTAATAAGTTTTAATATTAATTTTGAATTATTTGTTTCCTTATGTATGTGTATCTGTGTTTGTATGCATATATGTGTGTGTGAGTATGGTATGTGGGGATGTATGTATAATTATAATGCGTATAGAATACACGTGGATCGGATTCACCGTGGAAGACTCAGCTCTACAGCGACTAGCGAGAAAAATAATACGTCTAATAAATTAAAGCATAATAGACGAAGGATACTTGAAGAGCTCTGATGCTAACGCGTCATAGATATAAACGCTGCATCAATTTGATATCCAAAAAAGCGAACCGAATGAGCACCATGTTTAACTCACCGTTGACTGAAAATAAATATATTTGTGAAAATATTTTATCAATATATGAATTTGAATTAATCCAAAAACACCGGTAAATGTAAAATGAATAATTAAAAGATTTAAAAAATTAGCATTGGATAAATGGAATATCAGCCTTTGTCTCATTTACTTTATGTTTTAAGTTGATATTAAAATTGTATGGGCAAAATATGATAATTTATTTTATGTGTAAATGTAGTGCAAAAGATTGATTTGAAAAATTTATACAAAAAAAGGAATTAATTTGATATATTTTTATCATTGTAAATACCCAAGTCGTATGTGGGCTTTGACTATCTAAAACAAAAAGCGAATCTATCAATGATACAAACTCACGGTAAATGTTCAATTTAGCGAATTATAGTTACAGAAAAGCTTGATACTAAATTGTAAGGTTCTTTACAACAGACTATTAACGACCAATAATCAATTATAACACTTTAAAAATTGTCACGATACTTTGAATATATAGTCGTAAACATTGAAAAAATATTCATTTCTTCTGTTTTTTGTTTTATTTTGAAACATTATCAAACCATCCCAACATATAGCTTGTCAATGTTGGAGTAAAAACGTTGCGCATCGCTGTGGTACGTTTTCAAAAAAGGCTGCTCAAACAAACGAGACATTTTAGTGTTTGCACAAAGCCAATTGACATGTTAGCAATCAAAGAAAGGATTATCGACTCAAAGTGACAAACTTGTCCAAGTGATAATTGCCCTTAATGTTTTCCATTGATTGACGAAAATGCTTACCGAAAAAAAAAACATTGTTTACATTTAAAAATGGCCTCACACCGAGTCTTATTTAATACACAAAACTGCGAATTTAAAGAATGAAATTTCAATTCGTTTTATGTTATTTTCATAATGTATATATATTGTCAAATGTTATCAATTCATTTTTTGATTTTTCTGCTAGTTATATATATATATATCGTTTCATATTAAAGTATTGTTCAAATAATACAAAAAATATGTTTTTATAGCAGTCGCGATATTATTCGTTTAAATTATATCGTTCGATGTTGATTGCAGCAGTCTATGAACCCAGATATTATGATTGGTAAGTAGAACTTTTACACTATCGGTGCAAATGTCAAAGTCGATATTCTGGTTCGATAGTTTATTCAAAAACTTTTGTTGGCTACAGTAACTGGTTGTAAGATATGTACTTGATTTAATTATTGCCTATTAAAAAACACGGTTCATAAATTATTGTGGTAACGTGAAATGCATTATCATTTATTTAAATAAAAATAAATTAAGTGGCGTATGTATTTGAAAAGGCAACCAAAATCACTTTAAATTATTGTAACGAATGTGTGGCGACGACTTTTATGGAAATATTATTAAAAAGCTTATCGCAATATCTAACTTCTTATTTCAGAGAACGTAAATCTGTGCAATCAAATGCAATTGAAAACTTTATTATACAGATGGACCATTATTAATTGTCTATTTAGAGAAGTCACCAGTGTCACTGGAGAAATTTAATAATAGTATAATATACTATAATAGTTAACTTAATATGGCTATCATGCGATCGGAAACGATATTGAATAGATTATCATTATTTTTTTTGTAATAATTGCCGTCATCGCGAAACAGATAAGCTTTTAAACCATTTATTACACATACTTCCACAGTATATATATAAATCAATATGGTATTGTATGTGTGTCTGTTTGTCCTTCATGCACTACTACACCATTCATCCGATCGATAAGAAACTTTGCAAATTTCTGAAGAGGACTCCCGCAAAGTTTTATGCTGTACCGCTGTCACCCCCCCCCCCCCCAAAAAAATGATGTATAATAGTATCTATATTATTACTATTAACACTTATTAACACTATTAAAAATTGCATTTTCTGTTATCATAACGAATTTCTTTGAATTTTCTTACTTTGAGATCGCAGAAACGCGCGACGGGTTAGCTAGTAACTTATAAAAACCATTTTTATGAAACTGGAGATCTAACGCTAGACGTATTGGTTTGACTGTTATAGTTCCAAGCTCTGCCGTCGACCAAGATATAATGATATTGGTATCAATATATACTACATTATGAAAACAATTTTGTATTGTTCATATTTACTGCATGAATAAAAATATATTTTCTCACCACCAGAGTACCTAGTATTATTATGTAAAAATACTCTTTTAGTGTTCACAACGATTTATATTGGGATCAGAAACGGATAAACAAAAAATACCGCTATTTATAAAAGTAATCAATTACACACGGTGAAAAAAATAACAATGTATTTTAGTTCTACAAAATTATTTCTTAAAAATCTACTCGTCACGTAATAAAGGAATCACATAATATAAATTCAAGCAAGTGTTTGCATCTTTGTAGTAAGGGTCGCAGGATGACGGCTTTGGAACAGCCGGAAATCAATAGACATCAGCTATCACAAAGGATTCTTAACGAACAAACTAAGATATGTCGATCACCATTGCTTAACCCTCTGCGTGGTGTTTATTTGTTTGTAGACCATTTCCGTGCCATATGTAAACTTATTGATACAACCGCCTTTTTAATTTCAGTTACAATTTTTAGTTTTATGGCGAGCAAGAAACAAGCTAGGTCGTTAAAACAGGAAAGAAGATGTATTGCTTACCTTTTCTACACAGTTTTATATAGATAAGCAAATGTTCATTTAAATATAGTTCTGACGATGGCGTGAGCCGAAATAGCTATCAACTATATTTTTAAAAATAATTTTGTAGAACTAAAATACATTGTTTTTTTTTTTCACCGTGTTGTAATGGAGTTCTACCAAGTGAATGCCAATTCAATCATTAATCAATTAAAGGTTGTTACAGTTTTGCAGTTAAGTGTCTTTTAACGGATGGCGACGGTATAATCACAAAGTTCGAGTGTTTTCAAAGATGATTTGGAAAAATAATACTAAATTTTGGTTGATCGCAAGATTTAATTTGACGGCACCTGAGTAGTTTGTTCATAAATGTGCATTTTCATTTTAAAAGAGAATAAATTATAATGTTCGAGAACACCTGATGCATTTTCGGCACATTCCTGAAATTGTTTTGCCATTTTGAATTTCGTATAACATCAAACGTTTTATATCTTATAATAAATTCCTTATCCGACTCTATATCTGTAAAATTTATATGCCGCATATTGAAAAATATACGATCGTTTATATACATATATATTTATAATGCAGTAGCGTGCCGATCATTTAAGTGTAAAAACTCATCGTTTCTGTAACGTTTATGGGACACAATTACTATTATAATAATGAGGTTTTAATTTGAAGGTATGAAATTGTACCCAACTTCACACTATACGGCTTCACTGAAGTTTTATTGCAACTACGTTTCTAGTTTTTTCTATCATTACTTAAATAAAATAAAATACATTCTTTTGCATAATATATAAAAAAAATCTCAATTTTTATTATTGTAGCGAGTTGATTATACTTTTAATAAGCTTTCGATATAAAATATTTAATCAATTTATTAGACATAACAATAATTTGACATTATAACCGTTAAACATGTTGGCAGTAACTATCCAAGTGTGATTAATATGTGTTTATTATTTGATATAAAATTAATGAGTGTACGCTACTGATTGTACGATATGAAGAAAAATTTAACGAACGTGCAATAAAATGAATAGTTTTTTTTTTTTTTTGTGAAAACAATTTTAGTTTTTGAATTAACATTTTTTTGAAAGTATTTTAATAATTTACAAAAATGTTATGAATCCGATACTAAAAATAATTTCTTTGATGAAACACTGTCACCGTGAACTTTTGAAAAGAAAAAAAGAAAAACCTTGCCGATCGCGTTAAAAGACTATTTTGGAAAAAGGATATTAATTTAAAAAGACTTAATTCATATTTTGTAGTATATTTAATGTATCGATGTAATGGTAAATTTAGATTGTTCAAAAATATATAAATATGTTTCCTTTCTTCAGTAGTATCGATTATAGTATTTTGAAATATTTTTACTGGAAAATGTGTATGTATTGATCAGTTTTATAGGTGTGATTCAAAGTTTAGATAAATCGTAGAAAAATGCCTAGTACATTACCCTTCATTATCAAGAGATATATGGTAATATAGTTAAGTACACCCAGTCCTTTTTTAACGCGATACATTGGTTTCAGAAAACGGCGCGTAAAAAAATCACAAATTTCATATAATTTGATAATCGCGTGAAAAATACCAGAAACGTATGAAAAACCAAAATTTGCTCTTTAAAAGTCGTGCAAAAAATATATATATATTTCATGTCTTTATTGCTTATAAAATATAATGAGACTATAACAATATATTTTTTTCACTTATATGAATAAAGTTTTAAAAATACACATATTTTTTTTATTTAAAAAAATAATGAAACGTACATACCTAGCATCATATATAAATTTCTTCTTTAAAACAAATTTGGGGAAAAAATCGCGTAAAAACGAGTGAAGCGCGTAAAAAAATGTAACGGTGCCGTCCGAAAAAATTGAAAAAAAAAGTAAAAAAAGGACTGGGTGTATACGAAACAAAACATGAGAATATTGATGGTTTAGTAATAAATATTTAATATTTATAATTCCTGTTCGTGTTAAGATCTAGTCGGCCATTATTTTCGAAACAATTGTTCAGTGTAATATAAGTAATCAAAAAACGAAGACGATTTAAAACTACACTAAGAAAGTTATCTTGATACGAAGTATGCGCCGTTACAAAAGTAAAGTGACAATAGGATTATGTAAGACTCATTCAAGGGAACGTAGCTTTAAACGAAATACGCCACCCGACGTCATGAAAATTATCGACAAATGATTAATAAAAGAACGCACAAGATGATTCTTAATAATATACAAGATAAATTATAGGTATTCAATGACTATTTTTGAATTTGCAGTTTCTATGTTTATTTTACTGATTCAATGTCAATTTCCAACCACTAACGTAATCATTGTGTATTTTTTTTACTATGCCCTGTAATATATACTGTACGTGTCAATGTTATAACATTAACGAAGCGATTATTAAAAAAAATTTAAGTCTGTATCGATTCTCGTGTAATAATTTTAGACATGAGAGACGAGAGAATTGTATCTCACCATGGCGTAGCCACATCTAAAAATTATTGTTATCTTTGACAGCTCTGGAAATGTAATATTATTAAGAATGAAATTATTAGAAATCTACTTGATTGATTTGATCTTCTAAAAGTATCTATTGAGATGTTGACCGTGGAATGTGTGCTTTCGACAGGTAAATTGATGGTATCAACGCATCACAACATCCATTCGGTGGAATATACGACCTATTTTTAAGCTACGTCTTAAATTATTAAAAAAATCCGAGCTTTTTAAAAAATTATATCCGATTCTAATGTGAGTTTTTTAAATTTTTAACAGAGCTTTTATAGCGTCTTCATTGTGATACCGTGTTTGCTTCCGTTAAGAACCGTATTATTTCGTTATGTTAACTGAGGCTTGGTTGTAAATGCTCCAACTTTATAAATCTTCTAAATGTGAATTAGAATCAGAAAAGAAAATAATCTCCATTTGTTAATGACGAAAGCCAATCATTAATTTAATATAATTTAACAATTAAAGATGGTATGATGAACATTTGAAGCTTTATTCACAAGACAGATTTGAAAGCTCGTCCTAGGAATATTTTGACTGAATTTCAATCCATTTAGTAGATACACGCTTTCTGATCATAAAATAATATATGGGTTGCTCTACAACGCGTCAAACGATTGAAAGCATTATAAGACTTGTTTTCCCATTTGGAAGAAAAACTAATTCATAAGCACGATTGTTTGTGAAAGTCATAAGGCACAAAGAATTTGACATGTCAGATTTTAGCCTAAATAGATCTTTAAATGAGAAGTGATCAGTTGTATTGGACATTATAGAGCAGTGATCTACCTCTTTGGGGGTTATACGAGTCAAAATATATTTTTTCCAAAAAACAATGGGCTTGTAATTTCATTAGTATACAATAGTAGTGCTAAATCAACAGGCTTGTCAATGAAAGAGAAGAAACAAATTATCGAGATATGTTACAAAAAGAGTCGACGCCTTATTCACTTTTAAAGTAACCATAAAACATTGATCTTTTGAAAAATTTATTTTCCATTTAAAAACTTTTAATTGTAAGGATTCCGTGAGTTGACAAAGTAATACTTTTATAAATGTTCAGAGGTTAAAGCACTTTTTCTTCTGCTCATGTAGCGTTGAAGGTTGTTTGCTTAGAGCTGGGGACATCATGGTCTGCGTAATGTATCAGAATGTGTTTTATGTATATAATCAGATCCATGGTAGCAAAAAGAATCAATATAATATGTTATGATTGGTTCTAGATGGCTTCATATTTATTTGAAATCGGTTGATGTTGTTCAATGTGTTTCAGTGTTCAGTCATGAAACTGTAATGTCTTCCTAATAGCTTTTTTAAGATAAGAAAAATTCCGTAGAAAAATAAGTCTGGGGTATATCTTATACGTTATATTTGACCGGAAAATTAATACCACATTTTTTTGTTTTATTCCAGGTGTTCGTGAACAGTACATATTACTTGATGTAACTCAAGTAAAACAAAATATTTGTACATTCCTGTCTTTTAAATAAATATAGATTAAAACCGCGAGGTGAGATTATTTTGTGAAAATTTGTAACGATTACTCAAATTATTGTAAATACACTTAAATTTAACAAAAAATGAAATTTCTTTTGTCAAATGAGATATTTTTGTTGGTGAAACTGTTTTGAATATCAAGCTCATAAATTGTTAATTTTTTTAAAAAGTCAATTGAGAGGTTTATAACTTTAAACCTAAGCCTTTTTTGTTAGTTCTGTACATCGAAAATGCGAATCAAGTGAAGTTGTATCGTAATACTGTGCTTGAAGTGTAAATCAAATACGATAATAAAATAATTAAATAGTGGTGTAATCAAACGTGTTGTGCAGTGTTGATAGTGAAAAAGTCCACGAATATTATGGAGATGTGAGTCCAGAATGTTGGAGAGTTGCCACAGGCAGCCCAGTGGTAGGGGGGCTGTCCGCGGACCACCCCTTCGGAGCCCCTGCCTTTGCAGTCTTCTATATCTGGTTCTGCTACAAATTTTTTTGTTTTCTCCGCAGCACAGGTGAGATTTTCTTAATAGTTGAATTAAAAGTCAACATTTTTTCCTAACGAATATATTCCATATAACTCTAACCGTAAAATATTTTTAGACCGTCAGCCATATAAATTTTAAATGTGGTATAATAAAGTAATATGTAGAGATAAAAGTAAGGAATCCTTAAAATTTTATATTTATTTACCATTGAGTCTTTTCGTTTATCGTAATATTTAGTACTTATAATGTCCATATAAAATACTATTGCCTCGAAGATAAATATGTATGACTATCACCAACAAACAAAAGATATCTTTCCATTTTCAATAATAGTGTTTTGTATTGGACCAAAGCTCATTCAAGAGTATCGCAAATATATAATTATCCTTTTATTTGTGGGAGTGGCAACATTTCAGGGGATATTGAAAGGGTCCTTTGTGCTTTTTCTTTTTACACAAAAGGCGACCATTTAAGTATACAAAATTAGGGTTTTTAATAACTGAGGAGCCGTGTGTAAGTTGTACTAAGTACATATCTTCAATGCTGATTTTTTGCGCGATTTCTACGTCTATAATATTCGGCGATGTACTGATGTACTCGTACACTTTTTTGTTCTATGTTTTCGGTGCTCTAGACATGAACGCGTGGGAATGGAGCTTTTAAAACCCGATATCTAGAGCTCATCTTGTTTTTAAGCATTGTAAAATGGAGTTATTATTTGCTATAACCTGTTCACTTATAAAGTCGATATTATTATGCATAAATGTATGTCAAAAGTAATACAACAATAGAAACTATATTATTTTAACAAGAATTAAAGCCGTTTTCATGAGACTTGATCGGTTGTCCAATATCATTATACGCTTGCTATTATTATCAAATGTATTTTTTTGCTAAAGACACTAAATGATTGAACATAAAACATTTTTTACATTGAATGTTTTTTATCAAGGACGTTTGGGCATTTTTTGCTGGAGTAAAAAAATAAGCCATTTTTTTATTTAAAAATGTTATTTAGAAATCTGATAATCCGTTATAATATTTCAAAAATTGCAGCAAACGCCATGGCAGTTTGGCGCATATATACATGAAGAGAGATATTGAATATTTGGTGACAAAATTCGACAGTGTAAAAGTGTGATAATTTTGGATTAGAAATACATAAAATTGTAGGGCGCTTATTTATAAAGGACAGACAAAAAGGTCAAAAAGATTTGTAGTGGATTAAATAAAATTTTAAAATATATTTTATTAATATAAAGGTAATGTTCTTAAGCTTAAAAAAACTGCTATAGGTCAGCGTTTGTCATCATTGCCTCAATAGAAAGACAAACAGTCCATGACATGGCATAATGAGTGCAAATTAAACAAACTGTGTATCACGTTTATTTTGCAAACATTTTCTACGGACGTTGGTAATCATTATTTATTATTTATTAATATTCACAAACAAAATCTTATCGTTAACACAGACTTTAGTCATTATTTACTTGTATAATATCATGTCTCGTAAATCCAACGCAACTATTATTAATTTATAAAATAAATAAAAAGAACGTGTTGCCAAATCAAAAGGATCAGTATATATGTTTTTCTGTTGAACAAGCCGTTAGAAATAAATGATTTTTTTTAACACTTAAGGCATGCAAAAATATTGCTAACCTAAGTTTGCTTCATTTAAAAGCTAAAATAAAATTATCCAGTCTTAAAATTAATTAATATCTAACTGTTAAAAAGTAGTTAATATACTGTATAAGCTATCATTTCAAGCTTTATACAAATGGTTTTTGGTTTCAATAGTGTCCAGCTGCATACTGTTATCACATTCAGATTTCTTTGACAGAGATATAAGTAATATTATCGAAAAATGGAGCAATAAAAATATGTTATTGTATTATGCATACTATAGAAAAGTCACTTAATTGAAAAAGTTGTTATGTTTCATTTACCATCTTTCACAATGAAAAAGTTGGTACAACTAACTTTCATTTCTTTTTCTTTTAACATGTGCTCTATTTTCATTTGAAAGTATTGTGAATCAAACGTGTAGATTTGTAACATGGTGAAAAAATATGTATTTTAGCTCGAGAGAGCTCTGTACAACTAAAATACGTTGCAATTTTTTCACCGTGATTTAATGAAATTCTACCGAGTAAAGGATAATTCAATCAATAATGTGTAGATTTTTGTTTTCAGTACATATTATGTCAAAAACTGTTTCATCGAAAATATGGTGTTTTGAGATATTTAAGACATGAAATATGATTGTGCGCGGGTAGAAAATATTGAGCACAGCTATGACAGATGTGAGCCAAAATAGATTATTCATAAATTGATGTTATTATATATTAATTGTCTTGTAAATATTTATATTGCGGAGTTCCATCATTTCTTTTTACTTGAGAATGTAATATTTTTGTTAGTGTTATGTGTAAATATTGGACATAAGCGGGTGAGTTAAAAAAATATAATAAGTAACTGGTATTTTGATATTATTGATTATTGTTGATCACAATCATTAAATTTAATGAACACATCTGTGCTACTATACAATCGAATTTGGACTAAAAGTGTAAGTGTAACACAGATCTTTCAGAAGAAAAAAAAAAGACAGTCAACGTAAGAAACCTTACTCTAAGGATAGCAAAAAAGCATCGAAAAAATTATATGATATATAAAAGTTAATTAAATTTTTACAATCTCTTCTCATTATAAATAAATCGTGATCTATTTTAAAAATGTTCTAATAAAAGTATGAACTGTAAAAACGATATCAATTATATATTTATCAAAAACAAAGTTTTTCTATAATTATATAAGTAAAAAATCTATTAGGAAATCGATCTTTATTTCTAAAAATTGTGATCACAAAAAGACGCTGAAGTTTAACGTTTATATGCTACAAAACGTTTGAATCAAAATGACAAGATTGAAAAATAGTATGATACTCGAAATTTTCATAACAATTTATATGAACAATTCATTGAATGCTTCTAATAAAGCTGCAATAACAAACAAGTAACTTCACGCAATACGAGTCATACAAATGATGATAAAAAATACTTTGGCTTTGAGGAACAGACTGAAGATTGGCACGGTCGTGTCGCGGAGTTAATTAAAATTACACGCTTGATAATCCGCAACGAATTTACTTATGAATTCAACTTATTGTGTTTCAACGATTCGAATTGAATTTACGCGTTGCGTTTCGGGAGATTTCTTAATGTTTGTAATCAAATGTATTCTAAAAGGCTTGGTAAAAAAATATCGTTAGTCTATATGTTAACAACTAATACACATGTTGCTTAACATATAATGAAGTAAATATAAAATAATATATAAGGTAAAGTTTTTAAATTATTTTTATTGTGGTTGATAATTAATAAAAATCTCTTATTTTTCTCGATTAATCAATTAACTTACAATATTTTAACCCACAAAATCGAATGAAAACAGTTTTAATCGATTTATTCGTCGGCCAACAACAAAACCGCGAAGCCATTACACCGATGTATTATAAAGCTTTGTCTTGAAGTGATATATAATAGAAGAATTGCAAACAGAGAAAAGCTTTATTTACGAAAACATTGTAAAGGGCTTTTATGATTGGTAAAATAATCATCACAAATTTTCGGATGCGCACAGTTTGAGCGTCAGTTTTTTCACAAGCCTACCCTCATAGGTATCGAAGTTTGGTCAATTCATGGGAAACCATTGTTCTGCATTCAGAGATCCAAATATGGATGCTTTAATTTCATGGTTCACTAAAAATGAGCTGAACATATTCACTTTAATATATAATACAAATAAAGAAAACGTATTTATTAAATACGAAAAAAACGTTCGGTATTAGACAAAATATTGAAGGAACTTTCCTCGTTCAACGCTTCATAAAATATAAATATACTTTCAATAAAAATAATCAGTAGGAAATCTTTCAAAGCTAAATTTATACCCTCAATTTGAATGTAAAAATATATATGTATGAATATGAAACATTACTTCTTCAATATAACGTAAAATTAAAGTATTTTTATTACTTGTTCCAGTATAAAAATATAACTCCCGCATTATAATACATTTCATATACATATAAACAAACGCAATACCTCTTTTTTCCACCCCCTCTTCTTTTGGTATACTTATCGTGCATTTTAACTGAATGTTGACATGTGTCTCTGTTGGTATTTATTTGAGCTTGACTTATAGTTGTGGAAATGTAATATTACGCTTCTTTTACGTCTGAATGATGAACATCTATCCATTCAGACAGTTTATCAATTTTTGTAAAATAAATGCATTTATTTTGTAATAAATTCATAGTGTATGTTGATGTCTTATGGCTCACGTTTGCAGTGAGATATTCAAGCCATTAACATATGTCGGAAAACTCAAAATGGATTAATTCTACTACAATGATTCATCTAGTTTATTTTATGGAAAAACCAATAGTTGAATGCCATAAATAACTGAATATGTTATTATTGGCTTACCTCCTCTATCCCGCGTCACCTTTTTATTATTTTAATAACTTTATATTTAAATTCAATTTGTGAATCTTTCCAAATACCCACAGAGAAGGATAAAAATACTGCTCAAAATTTGAATTCGCCAAAACAAAAAAAATCTTGTTATATTTCTAAAGAAACAATTATTTACTTTTAAAATCATTGTTATTTAATAGCCTATAAATAATTTTGTTGATTTAAAGCACATCGATAATTTAAAACGCCACAAAGGCGTGACTCTAGACTCATTTCTCAACGTTTTTTCTACTAACATGACGTTTGAATGTGATTTTTGTAATTAGTTCTGAGATCTCCGGCCTACCTGGGAACAAATAAATCAGACTAATGAATGCCTCGTCCACGCTTTAAGAGTTTGGACTTGGTTTGGCATTTAACGATTTTTTTGATTTTTTTTATGAGAGAGTCAATAGGTTAAACGCAGCCATTTAGACAATGTAAAAAAAGCGTGATTTGAAAATGCTTAAGTTGCGTTCGCACTTAATTAAATCCAACAGCCAAAAGAAATTTAATTTGTAATTATTGGACTTTTGAATTGAATTTGAATTGGAATTTTTTTATCAGTTCATTAAAACAAGAGTTTTCAATTATATATTCGATAAAACGTAAATAAATTGTAATGGCAAAAAATATCGCCAAATCAATTTACTGTGAAAAAAAGACAAATGACGTAGATGCTTACCCACATACATATGTAAAAAATTAAACATAATAAGGATATAGAAAAGCTCTCACAATATGCGTCTTATATCCTCGACGATAAGAAAATGTTCAAAGACAGTTGATTGTTTCATGTATATCATATGTTTGATAGTTGATTGCTTTTCGGTTATTGGCTGTATTATTTTGCTTTCTACTGCCAATGCAATTTTAGAGAGAGAAAAAAAATGTATCGCGTTTTAATTATAATTAATTGAATTTTCATTTCGTAACAAAATGTAAAATAAAGCACTATTATATCATATTCACTCCTTATGTATCCCAAATTTTAAAACAATTATTTTTTACGATGACCTGCTTTTTGTCTATTACTCAATATCTCTTAGAGCATGACTGTTGAAATAATAAAAAAAAACTACTTAAATATTAGTTAAAAAGTCGCAATATCTTCATGTGTCTTTAAGGTTCACATATAACTGAATGTGGTGATTAATATCATTATAGGCGCTTGTGCTTTTAGATAAAAATGTTATAAATAAGTTATGTTTTAAATATACGGAGAACAAGTGAGCCCCTTAATTTTGACCAAAAACCAAATATGACCAATTAGTGATAAGATCAGATATATAGTTTAAAAATATCAATAAATGAAGACAATTATAGACGGTCCTTTATGATCTATATTTAGAAACTATTATATGTGTGAAGCATAAAAACACTCCATGTGAGCTGTATCCCAAAAATAAATATTTTTCAAGGCCTTCCAGATTAATTGGAACCCTTTTAAAGTAGTAATTTGTTTCAGCAACCATCATTTTTGATAAGATCAGCATCAAACACAAGTCACTACTAACGTGATTAATTATTGTTTACCATGTTTGTTTATACCCTTAACTCGACTACATAATACAGGAACTCTCGTAAGTCATATATTATTAATATTGCTTGGCAAATAATTAGCAATATTGAATCTACCGTGTCAAGCATCGATATCTTGCTTAAATTCGATGACGGATGAAAAAATAAATATGCATTTATTGACTGAATTGGCATTAAGCTGGTAGAAGTCCGTTATAACACGGTGAAGCAATTATGTGTAGTTCTAAAAAAATTATATGTTACGATATGTAGTTGATAGTTATTTCATATGATATGAAACCAAGGTGTTAAAACAGAAGAGAAGATTTATTGTGTATCTTTTCTACACAGCTTTATATAATATGGATATATGTTTAAGCATAGTTCTGAAGAAGGCGTAAACCAAAATAGCTATCAATTATATATGTTATAAATTCTAACTAAAATGCATTACTATTTTTTCAATGTGTTAAAAAAACATGTTTTGACAAATTGCTTCCAAGAAACGTCTTCAGACGTTATTAATCAATAAGTTTTAACTGTTTACAAGTATATCCTAGATATTAGCAATTTAATATACGATCATTTATAATGATATGATATAACCAGAAAAAAGGGATATAAAGTATTATTTTTAGATATTACACAGCTTAATTTTTTCAATAATTTCAAAACAAACTTAAACTTACATAACCATCAAACATATACTATCTTCACATGATTGTTCGATAATATCGTCATCATAATTATACGTTACTCAAATATTTTATCTGCAAGCATATTTCTTTTACAATAATACATGCATATTCTACTATAACGAAATTTGACGGACATCTTAATAAATTAGTAATAAAAATAAATTTTAAACTATTTTGTGACAACTGTATAGTGTCGTACACATTCTCTACATACGCATATTATTTCACACATACCTTCACAAATTGTTCAATCGTGTCTAATTGCAAGTTTTACACGAGGCAGACAGAGACGAATGTGTGTCAACAAACATTTTGAAATAAAAAAGTTCGAAATTAAAAATTTGGGGGTGCCATTAAGATAAGGATTATCAACATACCTGCCTGAATTAATTGAGAACATTTTAAATGGACGACATTTAAAAGTGACACTTTATGACTGTCAGATTAAAGTTTTTTTTTTTTTATTTTAACTTTATGCGTATCTTTCATTTTAAGTAGGCATTTTTTAAACTGTTCAAATCTGTGTCAAATGTTTACTAAGCAGGAAAACAAGGAAAAACACATATAATTTTGTTTTTATTTTCCCTTTAGTTGTTAATATATATTATAATAAAGACAAGATTTTTTTAAATGATTTTTCTCATCTTTACTTGTTAAATTTCACGCAGTTTTGCTTAGGAGGAAGTAATATACAATTAGGAATAGATACAAAAAAAATATCTTGTCAAAAATATGTTACCTTTTTTAGTTTGAAAAAAATCTTAATATGAAACTTTTTGGTTATAATAAACTCGAACCACTCTTCAATTAGCTTGTATCGATTGATTAATATAAATAATAAAAATAAATAAGCACACTAGAAAAAAAGTAGCAGGCAATGCAATTAAGAAGAGAAAAAAAAATTGTTAAATGTCCATATTTTAAATAATACCCTAATGAAAAAATTCTTGGCTGAGGAAAAATTTATATTAAATTGAAAATCATTATTTTTTTAAATAAAATATAATTAAACAAACCAAAAACTATCAAATAAAACATCGTTGATTTATAAATAGGTACATATTCGACAGAGTAATTTAATAACAATCAAAAGAACGTAAATATAAAACTATGTACTCTAGCCTGTTGGGCGTAGTTATTCAAACATATTATTCATATGTTAAATATTTAAATATGTGGTAACATATTTATGAGTTTTGTTTTGTTTATTTAGACACAATTAAAAGTTATTTACTCTTTCTTCTCCGTTAATTATCTTTAACAAGAATAGCTCTGGGCTATCCGAACGTGTTCTAATCATTTTTCAATCGTATAAGAAAGATGATTTTTTGTTAACCAACAAAACGTAAAATTTACATATCAATCGGTTGATTTAAAGATCTATTAACAAAAATTTATTTCCGGACTCTCGACTAAATAAATTTCAATGTACCATTGTAATAAAAAACATTGTAAGATATTTTTAACAAAAAACTGCGTATCGAAAATTTACCGTACCCCCAGTAGTTTCGTGAATATGGAGTAGAGTTTTAGTTGAAATTAGAGCTCTACGGTGTTTTTTTAAATCACCATAATACTCATAAAATCAAATGGGGAACGAAATAAACCACCAATTTTATTTTGATAACACGTGTATGTTTGAAATAGTTCCGTGTTGTTATTACTTAAAAACAACAATATTTACTGTATTCAAGAATCTTACATATTTTAAAATTTGTAGGGGTCTTTTGCAAAAATACAATTTGTCAAAGTTTTCTAATTGAATTATTAAAAACAGTTTTTAAAATGTCTTTGGTATGGTATGTAGATACCAAAAGTTAAATCTCTACAAACTGAATGGTGATTTGAGAAAAAAGGCCAATTATTAATGACCAAAAAGTAATAAATTCAATTTAAATTAAACGGGTTTTCAATAACAACTCTTCAAATCTTTACATGCTCTATTAAATCCATATGCTTCACATTCGGTGCAGGCGTGGTAAAAAAAAAAATAATAATTAATTATATTGTTGTAGAATATTTTTTTTTGGTTATTAACTGGTGAATTTTTGATTTGATGTTCGAGTATTGGATTTGAATAACCAAGAGTGTTTTTTAGCTTTTTATTTACTTGTTAGAGACGTTGAGACAGAACCAACGGTAAAACCATGCTACTCAAATATCACAATTCAATCAATCAAATGAATATACAATAAACATTTACAGGACACATTGCTTTGAAAAAATATTTTATTGTGAATATAGAATTTACATACTCATCAACAAACTCTTAAATGATTCATTAGTTTCAAGGTTTAAGATGGAAGATGGAAGATAATTATTAATGAAATGCTAATACGAGCGTGATAATAAAATACACATTAGGTATTGTAATTTAAAACATCGTTCAATATATTATAGTAACTGATTTGGTATAATAAAACAATATACAGCTAAAGAAATGATAAAACTGGTTTTTACTTGACGATTCACGTTTAAGTAATTTCGTAAAGTTTTTTGTGCTTTTTTAGTTTTATTTAGAGATGCTAAAAAATCGCTGAAAAAATATTTAAATGTCGAATAGTGGTATAGATTTCGATTGTTTCGAGTTTTCTTCAATGTTTTTTTTCCATATATTTTGCAGGATGTATTTATTTTGAACCACCGCTACAATCATGTATGTGTATTGAGTAATTATTATGGTGTTTAAATAAACAAAATAGATTACATCAAGATATTTTACGATGAGATGTTGAATGACATTGTGTTTGTTTATACAGTGGGATAAAAAATATCAAAACTATAAGCGATAGATATTCGAATATCTGTGTATCAAAAAAGTCAAATGAGCCTGAGTATTCTATTTTAATACCTCGTTTTTATCTCATTATATTTTAAAATATATAAAATATAAATGTATATATTTTCTAATAAAACTTTACATTGCATCCAGGGTTTACATATAGGGAATAATAAAATTGACACACAATAAAATGTTTTATTGGTAAATATCAAATGGGCGCTTATTTCATAAATCTTTAATAATGCAATTATATCCAAATCATTTCTTCTTTAAATGTTTCTAAAAAACTCTAAAATATAATTGAAAGGGACGAACATAGGCTTACAGAATATTATAATAAAAGTTGTAGGAGATTTCATCACTTTCCACATATGAAAAGGAGGTATTGCTAATTTATCGATCCATTGGTATAAAAATTTTCAAATTAATGCTGTAGAGACAATATATTTTAATTACTGTTAATATCTGGAAAGAAGTATTTCAAATACTAATAAGATTTTGTAAATTTTGGATGAGTCAATTGATGTGTCACTCATATTCCTTGGCTTTGCTGAGTTAAGTATGTCTGAAAATATTTAACCTTTGTTTGAAGTACAACACAATAAAGGTATATTATTTTTATCTGACTTATTGCCATAAAAATATTATTGACAACACCCCGTGATGACCAGTTGAGTCATTCTCACACGCAAGCTCGCCAGTATTTCATCCTGTTTCTATTTTATAGGCCACTAAAGATTTCATCGTGTCCTTAAATGGACGAAAAAAACCTATCTTGGATTTATAAACGACCGCGCGCTCGTAACAAGTCAATTTTATTGGCTGGCTAAAGCTCCCAGACACCTGATTTCGTCCTTAAAGATGTCCTCATGATAAGCTTTTTCCATTCAACGGTTTTGGACGTAAGTTAACCAAGGATAATTTGTATGTTTATAGCATTGAATGATTGCTAATTGAATTATAGCGTTGGCAGGTACTCCTTCAAGAACTAATTTAATGGCAATCCGGAGTTTTTACACATGATTGCTTTAAATGTAAGTTAGTATCAAAAATCTTTATGAAATTAACTCTTGGGAGGTTTGCATTTTCATTTGCTTTAAAATTGTTTTCGATTGACTCAAAATTACTGTGGTGTTTTGTGAAACTCGATTTTTAAAATTAATTAAAAATTTTCATCAACAAATTGCAAAAAAAATCTTATCCATGATAGTAATAATATAACGTGACATTATGAGGTGACATAGATCAGTGATGGTAAACCATAATGAGAAGTGAGTCTAATTTTGTTCGTTATTTTTTTAGCACTAGCTCGCGGGTCACTAAGCCAGTGGCATCATTTGGAAAAGCGGAAAGGACGATGTTTAAAAACTACATTTTTTAGTTTTCACTTTTGAAATCCTACAGAAAGTTTACATTCCCTTTTGTTTCACAAATTAAACTTACTTTTTAAAAAATATTTTTCATTTAAAATATTTGTTATAATAATGAGTATCTGACCCATGGGACAAAAGATTACCATCACTGGAATATACCTACTTTATCACAGTAGTCGTTACATAATTTCGTTTATTTGAGCGTATTAAAAAAGACCGTATTGTTAAAAGTACCTATGATATGAAAAATTTTATAAGAAACATGAAATTCACTCTCCATAACAATTACAAAAGTATGACTCGTAACTTTTTCGAAATAAACAATTCAATCAACAAATTACGTCTTATTTATTTAAGTGTTATTTTTTTACTTGATGTTTCAATGATAATATTTAATTTCAGGTGTTAACCATTTAATAAATAATACAGTTTAGTAATGAGACTCGAATTTAATTACATTTCTTTTCTCTATTAATTTTCCCAATGAATATATAATATATATTTTCCAAGTTACGCCAACGTCGCTTATTTTCAAATACAAGTTCTTAATCGTTTACTTATTTGGGATATATAACTTATAAGCAAGGCCAAGATAAAACTAACCATGTGTTTTTTATTGATAACTTTTTAAACCTGTATGTGGGTTTGAAAGCGATCATTACAAGAGAAATGAAATCATTCAAAGTTAAGTCACATACTACAAAACTTGATATCGCATTTCAAGTAAGGAATAATTTTCATTTTATTCAATCACCTGCAGTCGTAAGGTTGTTGGTTGGTTGATTATCATTAACAACTAAGATACCACATATATAGCATGTTTTATTTATTTCATATAAGAAAGGTGCATTACACTACACGCGATATGCTTCGTTTGTTTCAATTTCAATTAAATATTTTTACGGAATATTCAACAACGTTGGTGTTATTTGACCAAATTACTATATTCACCAATTTTTGTCAGTTAATTTCATAGAAAACTTCAACCGTATCTTTTGATTTTTGCCTTTCGCTGGTAATAACTTAGAAGTAACTGACCACGAGCTTGTGACGTATACTTGTTGCGGAAAGAAAAAATCACTTTATGTAATAAAAATGAATCTATTAGTTCGCAACCGTGACCGATCGGCCCAACAGACGGTTGAACCAACTCACGCAGCTCATTTTTTATTTTGTGTATTTCATGGCAATCCTATATGACGTATTCAATGCCACGTTTGTTCCACATAATTGATGATTCATTCAATCTTTTGTGGGCCTTCAAGATGCATATTTATTTATTTATAATTTCTACAGTATGTATTTAGCTTTATGCACATTTTATCACATTCAAACACACATTAGAAAATCAAACTTTTCTGACATTTTTTATTTAAATGATTTCGATTCTTTTTCGATTTATAATCGAAAAAATTCAAATTCGATTAAATATTCAATGAACGAAAATTGTTGAATCTATGGATAATACTATCGAAAAAAAACGACTTTGACAACTTGGCTAATGGTCCGTTTAAGTGGGGCAAATGGTGAACGTGTAGTAATAACTACGTTATTTTTATTGAACACGTTTTACTGAAAATTACGTATACCTAAGGTTAATACATTGTAGTGAAACGATAACGATGATACAATATAATGTAAACTCTGAACATGTCTGAAATCATATCACAAAACAGTGTCGAAGTAAGGCATAATAAGATCGCGCAGTGCTCGTTTTACGATAAAACACTTACAGTCAGATGCCATAAAATCACCATTTAATACAACATTGTAGGCGATTTCATTATTTTTATTGGATTTGATGTACGATGATAGCTTTTACGACAATGTTAATCATCCATTTTCAGTAATACGTGCTGTATTTATTATCAAAATAATGAATCATTCAGCACATTATAATTTAGTTCTAAAAATATATTTATTGAGATGATATACTTTGCCATAATTAGAGCAAAAAACTTTCTTAAAAGAAATGTAGCTTTTCATAATAAAAATACTATGTTTTGGTTTTTTTGACCCGATCTTTGATTTGACCAAATTAACAAAAAATGAAATACTGCTTTTGCAGATGATAATTAACATTATCCTTGAAGATAACATATGAGATTAATTGAAGAATTACATAACTATTCCTTTACGTGTTTAGTTTGCATTTAAATTTATTTTCAAGAATTTTTATTGATTTTTAATACATAATCATTGATAAACGAATTGTCTGGCTCCAATGATATGTATATTTCTAAATGAAACAATATTAATTGTTGAAATATTCAAATGAATACGAGCTAATAATCTTTTATGCCTACAACGGTCGTAGGCTAAGTTTTTATCCATATACAAGTAAAAGATATATTATACTTAGCACGGTGTATATTATACATTATGAGGCTTGATTTATTAATAATAATTAAAACAATTATTAATATGTTTTTTTTATACAATCAAAACTGAACTTATTGCTGCCGAGGAAATAAAAAATGATGCTTATAAATATTTTCTTGTTATTAGAAAAACCATACATTCGATTTTTCAAAATTCCTAGGTAAATTTATAGAGTAAAAATATATTTATTGATAAAGACTCAAAAGATTCAATTTATCACGTCAAGGTTTTTTTTTATAATAAAATATATATTTTCAAATGCCTACGATTTCAAAAACAAATTCTATTTTACGTAGAATTCAACAAATACTACAATATTATTAAGGATGTGTGATATGTAGTTTTTAATTTTAAGTACACATATTGCTAGAAAATAAAGAATGGAACCATACTGTATAATATCTTAGTGGTAAATGGTTACCTTTTTTAAGGTAAAAATTTCTGAGTTATAGAATGGCATTATGAAGTGCGATTATAAAACACTTGAAGTAAATTTTAAACATATTAATTTATAATTGATATAATACGGTGAATAAATTGCAATGAATTTTAGATATATAACGATTACAAGGTATATACAATAGTTGAAAGCTATGTCGGCTTAAAACCTCATCAGAACTATCTTTAGTATATAGTTCTAACGAGGGCGCAAGCCGAAATAGCTATTACTGTATACCTCATAAATTTTGTTGAACTAAAATATATTGCTATTTTTTCGTCATGCTATAATGGAGTTACTAAGTATATGCCAATTCAATCAATATGATTGATGTCTTTGAATGTTAATTTTATATTTTAAATGATATGCTTTATTTTGTCAATAAACACGATTATATCTCATGGCAACAAATCATACACAAAATTGTTTCTCTCTCAATTTATTTTATGGCATTTTTTTTGTATAATATTTTTTTTTTTTGGAAAAATATAATTATTACAATGTTATCAATAACGGCTTTGATCATTAAAAAAAATATCAAGTAATGAAATAAAATTTAAATCAAAGCCATTAAAATAATGTAATATCGACTTTTATTAATCAACGGGTAAAATAAGAATCAGTTCATGAATTCGAAAAATGCGAGTAATCAAGATAAAAACTTTTTATAAAAAACGTGGCTAGTCTTTACTCAAAGAAAAAACGAAATGTACTGACTATTTTGTATTTAAATACATGATTGTTTCAAGGAGGAATTTTCAAAACATAACAACAAATTCAGATTTTTTTTGAGAATTCAATAATTAATTGAAAATATAATAAACGTTGACTTTAAAAAGCATATCAATAATTATGAATGTGTCTAAAAATTAATATAAAAAAGCAAATGTTAAATACAAATATGTGATAAATGTTTTTGTGATAAAAAATATATAATATATTAATTAAATGGGCTCTACACTAAAAAAAAATTTAACGTGCCAAGAATTCATATCCAATAATTTATAATGTGTCTTGTTCGTCAAGTTTTGAGATTTATTATTTGATCGTAGGATTTAAGGTTTTTTTCATTACGTCAAAATTATTTATTTTTTTGAAACTAATTTAATTAACTTACAATTCATCACCCTTTTAATCCACACTTAATACTTTTCAATATAATAGTGAACAATTTTCCTGTTTGACCAATATATCTTACGTTTTAATAATTACACTTAAATAGATAAATATCGAGCTTAAACATCCAAAGTTCGCAGAAGATATTTGATTAACCATAACTGTTGTAAAGAAGCTATCATTATCTGCACTGAACATGTTTTTTTCATTTAACTTGCACTTGTGAATAATGAATAACATTATTTTAATGCAAGAATACTTGGGCCGTGTTTATTCAAATTAAAAATGCATTTTAACGAGATTGGAGGCTAATAAATTAAAATATGTTTTAAGATAAGCGTAAGGTCTAATCGAACGACAGGTGAAAGCCAATTATATTAATCAAAGCCTTTTGACAGCAAAAAAACAGTGTCTATTTTTCTTTTAAGAGTTTTTTATGATAAGTTTTATCTACATTTTGTAGTGCGTGGTTTTCCGTGTAATATGTATGTGCATACAAAAGTCTACGTGAATCAAAAAAGGTTTAAAATAAATATTCAAGTTTACTGATCCATTCTCGAAAACACATTTAATGGTATATAAAATATAACTTACAGATATATTGGAAGAGTATGTATGTCAAATATTTTAAATTTAATGAAATTATATAATATTCGCTAACCCACATAATATTTTGACAAATATATACGGTAATTAATATTATTTAACTTAAATATATAAGTGTAATAGGGTGCTATGGCATATACTGCCTATTAGTCTCTGGACTGAAAAATGAAAATAAGTCGGTTGGACAACCTAAGTAAAATGTAACCAATAATGGATATTATAATACATTATCGACAACGTATGTTCACTTTGTTTTATATAAAAAAAGTGTAGGTTTATTAGGCATTAACCTAACTGATAAAAATTGTCTGTTTTTATATGAATGTTGATACTGCCATATATAACAATCTTAATCGTGTTTTGACAATTTGTAAATAAATTTCAATATGTTATATCATCTCTTCTCGTCCACAATGTCATATCTGCTGTAAGATCGACCAATATATATTTTCTTATGTAACATTTACTTCTTTTATTGAAGAATTTCGTTAAAGTTACTCTATGATTTTTTCGTCTTTTTACAGTGCAAAAATGCTAGTATGCAAATAAGTCTATGGGCTACCAAAATTTTTGGTTTCATACCCTCTTTAAAATTTGATCAGAATATAGCTCCCACTTTCTCAATATAGTATGTTGCTTAAAATTATGTTATTTGAATCCCATATGCATAATTATTTAGCTTTTACTATATTCTATTTAAGATATTGGTTTACTTACAGAAATCGCAATTTATTGAATCAGCACCAATTATTATATAAACCAATTAACATGGTTAAACATCAACGTGTATGTAAGATTAAATATAATTATTGAATCGAACCGATCATTGAAACACATTTCTACGCTCATACACTTTGAATAAAATTATGTAATCATTGATTTTTGCCATTCAAATCAGTGTTTTATATTTATTTATATAGCAAGAAATATTACTTTAAATGAAACAGCATTTGATATTGAAAATTAATATCTCAGATTGTCTTTTGTAGATAGAACATATTTGAAATACATAATCGATGATAAATTAGTTTGAACATTCATTGAATTAAGCTTTCAAAAGCTTATTAGTCTTATGATTATATTAGATTATTAAGATTATTTACAATTGAATCAGCATCATTGTATTTCTTCGTATCTAAGATGTTTTGATATCATAAATGGGCAACGGAAGTAATTGCCACATTATTGTATCTTATTTTTTGTATGAGATATCTAGTAATTGCATGTGTTCTTTAAATAATGATCGATAAATAATTGTTTGTTATTATAATCAATTTATATTACGATTGATTTAGCAAAAATTGTCGCTTTTATACAGCGTTGATTTGACGGCATATTATGTGCCGTGAATTATGGTCGTTGCCGAATTAAAATACTTCCTTATGCAATCAAAATACATAAAGTAATTTAATTTTATAGTTTTTAGATATTATCTGTGCAGTTTGGAAAACTTTTAGTTTTGCGATTAAATTTAGAAATGGATTGATTGTTCATATTTCAAACTAAATTTATTCAAATAATTATGTTTATATTCATTTTATTAAACATGTGGACCATTTTCAAAGCCACGCTGACATTTGGAGTAGATGATTAAAAATGTCCGAATTGAACGCTTGTTTAATTAAGCGATTAATTAAATCGGTTGAAAGTGAAAATTAATCTCTGAATTACAAATATGGCTGGTTGATATTTCAAAATGGCTCATTCGCCCGATTACCATCGAAATATTTACGCAAATATAATTTTTATATTGCGATAATAAAACTACGTTAATTGGTGGAAGCGAAGACCAATTAGAATACACTTTGTGTGGGATGTTTCTATTTCAAGACTCCTTATATTAGATTCGAAAACGTATTAACTTAACGTCATGATGTCATTGCAATTAATTAGCAAGGGATTTACGTCGTATGAAGGAAACGTCGTAGAACTCTATTTTTTTTATTTATTATAATACATTGACAATTTCAATATGATAATAGTATTTTAAGCCCAATTAATTATATAAACCCATACCTCACTTTACGGTTCAGATACGAAACAGAAACGTAGTATAAGGAATCAATTATTCTAATACAAATTCAATGGGATCGGTTCCAATTTTTTTGAAATATATAACATGGCTTATCATTCAAAATGCATAATATATTTTTAATTCATTTTTTATTTCATTTAAATAAAAAATACATATATAGCAAGTACATACATTTGTACATAAAATAATAACAATAATGACTCCAAAAGCCAAAAATAATCTAAAAAAATGGAACAATTTCATGTTACATAAAATATGTGTATGTATACATATATATATATATATATATATATATATATTTTTAATGGCTCTAATCTGAAGACGATGAAGAAATGGTAACCTGCAGTTCACCGTTGTCATCATTTTTCGCTCGTAAGAATGGGTCTGGCTTAAAAAATTGTCCAACGTTGAAAAAAGAACGAAAAAAAGTTTTTTTTGCCGTTATAGCGATAACATTTTAGGCCGTAAATCGAAAACGTGCCTTAATTGAAGAGGGCCGCTATAGCGAGGTATGGGTGTATTATGAAAGAGTAATACTGTTGAATTGGTAAGTTTTTTTTTCTGTGAAATTCAATATATCTTACTTTATGAATAAAGAAAATCAATATGATCAATCCCTTGAATGATGGAAGCGGCGTAATTTTTGAATCCGAAATTGTATATTTAAAATCTGAAGCATCTATAAAAAAGCCATTTAATATTAACGTGTGAATGTTTCGAAGCGTAAAGATTTCATCCCGCCAAAAATGTGACAGTTATAGCAACATATTTCGGTTGCAGAACAAGAATTTTGACAAGGGGGTCCAAAACCATGAAGATGTTGCCTCGTTAAAAGGTTCCCAGCGGGGCACTTTAACCATTTTAGGATCAACATCGCTTTATAATGGAATCACCCATGCGGTTTTTGTATGTGGGTGAACATGAGTGTAGACATATCTGGGAAGGTGTAAATAAAGATATATGTTTTTAGCTGCGGGGGGTGATCCATATTTTTGGCAAAGAACGTGGCGCATTATGCACAATACTGGATGTTTATGGTAGGCTAGACATTGATTGTGAATACTACTTATACAATATATTAGGTATTGTCAACCTTTCAAACATTTTTTTTTTTTATAAACTAAAAATCAACTGATATTAATGAAAATTACGCTTAACTCACATGAAGCTCGAACATTCGATATTAGTCATTTTTACTTATTGAATTGGCATTTACTTGGTAGAACTCGATTAAAACACGGTGAAAAAATACATCGCTATTTTTTCACCGTGTTAGTAATTTTTTGTGAGAACTGACTTTACAATTATGAATAGTAAACATGGCCTGCTTAATCAAGTAGTCAATTATATAAAGTGGTTAACATATTCAAATTTAAATTTTGTTTATTATTTTTCACTTTTTTTATTATCAGAATAATAATTTTTTACTCAATATTTACTTGATTATGTATTTATCAAACGCTTTGCGTATTGGCCGTAACTCAAATGTTATGTATTATAATTTCATTTTAAAAATGAACACAAAGTACAATATAATCGAGAATATGCGCCATTGATTTAGAGTAAATCTAAAAATTATTAAAGGATCAGGAAAATTATTCAATGAACGGACTTTTAACGGAATGGCTGTAATGATGTTCAAATTCAAAAAACATAACTTTGTTAAATACTAGCACTAGACAAAAAAAAAAAATCGTGATCATTTTAGATATTGAGCATATAAAATATATACGCTATGTCAATGAATTTATTGCGAGAAATATTATTGTACTGTTTCGATGTTAGTTTGGTCACATGAAATAAACTTTGATCTTACAAATAATGCTTACCGGGATACGAACAGTACAACGGAAATCGTTAACATGACAGTGATATGATAATCATGCAGTAGTCCTCTCGCTAATAATGCTTTAACATTTTAACACATGTGAAGTGTGAACTGGGACTAAAGTATTTGCATCACACTGCCTGCTGGATTACTCGTTGCAAAAGTTCTTCAAACAAACATTAGTAAATACCTAACTGAAATCATAATTCTAATGATACAATTTTTAACCTTCTCTCGTTTTGATAATATTTGGATATTGTAATACTTGATAAATTATTTTAAGAATATTTTTTCACAGTACTAATTTAAAGCATTGGGAATTAGAAATTAATACGACAATTATATTGCCAACAATTATAATGTATCATTTAAAATATTATAAAAAAACAACTTTTATTTTTACGTGATAAAATTGGTAAATATTTTTTTAGTCAAAGTATATTTTTTGAATTGTTACAACTTTGTACGATTCCACGTGTTTTGTCACTAACGACTCGGGTTTCGCCTTTCGGCATCTTCAGGCATTCTATCACTCGGTTTCAACAAAACTGACCAGAACTAATGTCAGTTCTATTGCATGCGTGGGATACAATGCCTGAAGATGCCGAAAGGCGAAACCCGGGTCGTTAAAGACAGAGCATTTAGAATCGTACAAAGTTGTATCAATTAAAATTTGGCATTGAAATTCCATCAAGTCAGTCGATATCACAAAGTATAATTGTAAAATCATGTGTTTTTTTCTTCTACAAAATTACGAAAAGTCTTCACTTACTTTCCTACGGCTTAGATGCGATGAATTACGTTATTTTTTTTTCCGGGTTTCGAATAAACTTAATACTGTTTTTTTTTATATTTTCTTAGATTACTTAGACAGAAGTAAGATTTATTTATCTACCGCTATAAATTATGCATCTTTATAATTGAAAAAATAAACAAGAATAACGATTCTAGAATACTGTGAAAAGGTTATCAATTTTAAATATCTATATTAATTATTGATCATTTCAACGAAAATATTTTGGAGTCTGAGCATAAGATCTTACATATAAATATTTGACTAATTAAATGGAAGGCAGCGGGATACAAATTTTGAATAAACTGTCAAAAATAAACCATAACTCAAATGTTTTGAAACAGGTTTTTAGTGTACAAAATACCTTGTTTCTTCATTCAAAAACTATTCTGAAAATTGATTTTGGTTTCGTTTGATATTTCGGCAGCTGTTTATAAGCTTTGTATGAATTTTTTATCGAGTATTCACATCCGATTTTGTGTTTTTTTTTCATATTTGATTGTTCGGCCATTGTAGAACCATCGATGAGGTTTCCCGATATCATTCACTCACTTTAGACACACAAGAACTGCAATACCTAGATTCAATATTTTTGTACATTTTTGACAAAAAAAATACATGTAGAGTAAAATTATTTGAAAGCACAACAGAACGGTAATTCGGTAAACAAAATATTTTTGTCATATTACGATATTTACTTTCCGTAGCGTATTGATATCTAACGTAGCTTATTGTAACGGATTTGCCTAGGATAACTGCTTATTATGTAGTGATGAATATAATTTTCTGATTAGCTAATCACTTTTACTATAGCTAATTTTTATATCAGCCACCGAAGATTGAATTCTTAAAACAATATCGTATTGCTGCTCGAGTAAGTCAGCACTGTGTTTAAAGGTAACAACTTAAAGCATGAATTATAATAATATACGAGAATACATTATTTTAATGACAGTTTGCTTAAAAGTCTTCAATCTGAAAATGACCAACAGCTTTCACAATATTTTATCAAAAATTCAATTAAACGTATAACAAATTGATGAAAGCATTTAGTCAGTATTTTTGCTTAAAACATAAATATTTGTTTGGTAGTTTATATAAAACAAATCAGTCGTCAGATGTCGGTATTCCAATCCACGTAATGATGTTAAATGCTGATTTAGATATATTTTTGAATGAATTGTAATTTTGTAGACAAAATAAAATTTAAATTATTAATTCAATGTCATGGTGATTCTCAAATAAGAGATAGGAACGCTCAATACGTGTCTGAGAGTAACTTATTTTTGTGTTGGAATTCTTAAGGCTATTTTTTATATGAAAAGGTACAAAATATTTATTTAAATAAGCTCTGCAGGCCACGTTTAAATTGACTGTGTGAGTTCAGTTAACAATTTCCAAAGAGAAAACCGAACAGTATGTGAAAGATGTAATCTAGAATAAATTTGTTGTTATCATTTTAATGTTGTGGTCAACGGGTACACAGGTACACAAGAGGTGTCAACGCTTAACAACGAATGTCAATTAGTGCGCCGTTTCAATATTGACAGTTGATAACGACGCAACGCGGGAAAAGGTGTGTCCAGGGTTCGAATCTTTCCAAGGCGATGCGACGTCGTTACAGATTATAGAAAAACCGTGAACGAATAAGAACGTAGGATTTCGTTATCTTAATGTTATAGATCCAGCACAAATGTCAATAATAATTATTTTTCTCACCTGTCTTGGTGTTTTTCTAGTAATTCTGTCACTTTAGGTCACCTGCAAGTTTTGTGACGAATTTTAGCCCTGTAGATTTAGTTGTAAATGCAATATTTTAAATTATGATTTCATTTTTAGATAAAATTTGAAATGAGAACCGATTTTTTAAATGCGATCTTAAAACCATTTTTAAGTAGAGGGTAGGTACATTTATACAAGAAGATTGATAATTGAAAGATCGAAAAGAATTTATGTATTATTATGTTTTATATCATTAAAAAAAAAAAAAATTTTTACGTGGTGTATACGTAGTGAAAAAGAATTCTATAGAGGGCTCCATAACAAATTGAATAAATTTGAATTGTTACAAGTTTGTACGATTCCACATGTTTTGTCACTAACGAACCGGGTTTCGCCTTTCGGCATCTTCATGCATTCTATCACACGGATGCAACAGAACTGACAATCTCATGACGTAAATTCTTATGTTTCATCACTAGATGTTTGATAGTAGGTATTCTCTATATGAAAGGAAAAAGAAACTATTTATGTTTTGATGTTACTTGATTGATATTTATTGAAAAAACCCTTTCAAGAATGACTCATTGGAAAGATCGTTAATGAAAATTATCACAGGCAATTGAGTTAATGATTATTAGATAGATAAATTTGTTTTAGCTGTAATTTATTGCTTGCCTAGGGTTAAGTGTTTTCCTTTAATTAATAGCTTTAATATATATACGATGCTAAATGTCTATTTTACGTCAGTTCTGTTGCATCCGTGTGATCGAATGCTTGAAGATGCCGAAAGGCGAAACCCGGGTGGTTAGTGACAAAACATGTGAAATCGTACAAAATTTTAACAATTCAAATTTGATATTGAAATTTCATCAAGCACCTTCAGTCGATATCGTAAATTACAAATTGAATACACGTTAAAAAAAAAATCAGGGACTATTTATAGTGCACTATAAATGCAAATAAAATTAATCGTCTATATATTGATAAAAAACGCATCACTACACGAAAGTGAAAAAATAAATATACATGAAAAATACAACAATATAACGTAGGTACTTTTAATATTGTACATCCGAGGTCAAATTTAAACATCAGTCTTGTTGCGTATAAAAATAATGGCCGTAGTGAGCGACGCAAGTACAAGAGTTGTACAATTCCATTTCCACCACGATTCATAAACCTGCCAATTGATACGTTTTATGTTTTAATCCAACGAACTCCACCCTGCGATTCGATTCGATCCACGAATGCACTCTTATTAACGATTTGAAATGCTTGCCCATAATATGTGTTCGAAAATGTCCGTACTTACAATAATACGTATTGGTTGATTCGAAATTGATACCTCATTTTAAATTTGAAAAAATGGAACGCGTCATTTATTTTTAAATCAAGTAGCCATTTTGTATTATTTTTAAATGGCAGCCGGAATATTTTACAATGCAAATCATGTTAACGGCTGTATTGGTTTGAAATATGGAAAACACAGAAAGCTTATTGAGCGAGCTACGAGATAAATGATTTAAGCGTACTTTTACCAATATAAGACACGTTAAATTTCTTATTTTTGTGTTAAAAAACACTAAGAGGAGGGTGGTTGTTCACAAAAACAAATTCTATATGTGGGAGTTTTTCGTTATTATGTCTGCTTCCCATATGAAGCAAATGGGCTTCCAGTGAAGTCGAATTATAATATCATTTCGAAATAATTATTCATTTCTTCGAATAATATAACTGAAGGCAATTTTTTACTATTAATTTCACGCTATTATGCTATAAAGTATATATTTACGACTATAAATATAATAATTATTGTTTATTAAAAAATTCACAGAATTCATAAATTGTTGAAAATAAAAACTGTATGAATCACCGAAATAAAAAGAAATGTGAAATATATTTGAATTTATCGAATTGCTATTCTGAAATAATTTATTCTTCCAATTTGAAACATAAATCGATACCTCTATATCGACGTGTCGACATTCTATATTATACGTAATTATGGTTATAAATTACCTCAAAAGTTTCACCAAATTGTGATATCATCGATCACATTTCGAACCACACTGTTATACGAGGTAATTTTTTTGTGAAAACACAACCACTAATTTGTCAAATAAAATTATAAAGTGCTGGCATATATATTTAAAATAATAACAGGTGTCTGAAACAAAGCACTGTGGGCATATATGTGATACGAGAAATATATATTATATTCGGAGATAATATAATATGAAACGCATAGCAAGATAAACACCCTTTTTAGTAATAAAGCGATCATGAGACCTCCCGGAAAGCGAGGTTAAATATATCTGCCATTAACTCTTTAGCGTCATGATTGAAAAAAATATTCATATGTATATATTTAACTCCATTAATATTTTTTTTAAATAGCCAAAAAATATATTGTTAACATAGAACTGCTGTATTATTATCGCAAGATAAATTGAATTAAATGATCGACTAAGGGTAATTGATAAATTTCTATAAAGTTTGTCTATGCCTATTCAAGCATATTCTTTTAACATCGTATCGATATATTTAAGTACACGGATGAAGATTTCGCATAATATGCAATACGTGTTTAAACACACATATATAATAAAATTAACATACCTTGAAATGGTTTTTCCTATATAAAAATGCTGGCAGTTACAACATTTCAATCTTTCAAGCAGACTTAATCATCAAAGTGTATTTTATCTTTAGCATTCATAAATGTTATACTTAACGAAGTTATATAACAAAAAGTTAGTCTTATCTATCTACTTTAAAAAAAATAGTCCTGCGTACACTATATATAGCTGATTATATTCGTAGTGGTTACTGACAATGAGTATGTAAATGTAAACGATTTGAACTATTACAATTACCATTATTACTTTTTCACATTAACACATTTTCTATTGATATTATCAATTAATTATAATTAATAAATATTTTATATTCATTCTATGGCATGGTAAATGTTTTATATTTGTATTAGCGATAGGAATATATTATAAGAATCAAGAAATAATTCTGTATACATAAAATAATACTATTAAAAAGTGAAATTAAAATTGATAATTATGACGATTGGAGTCATGTTTCGTCTTTTGATATCTATAGGCATTCGATGGTGTGGCAACTCGAACTCGAACTTGAAGATTCAAATTGACCTAGTTATTCTTAATCTTTATATATTGAACATAAATCAAGGTAAAACATTTTATAATCCTTGTGATCCATATTGACGAATATCTTAATTCATGTTTATACTGTTTTGATAACAATGACGTCATTTTTATGCCTCAAAAATCAACTACAAATAATTGAATACATTATTTCGATAAATTTTAAATATCATTTTCAGATGGATGTGAAGATGTTAAAACGCTCACAACTTAAACTTTCAGTCAATATTATGGCCACGGTAAAAAAATAAAAAAATATTCGACCATATATTAAGTCATAAAACTATCTTTCAGTAAAATTGTAAATAAAAAATCTCTTCTAAAAACCCTCACCACAAAATATTTCCAATTTTTCACGCCCTTATATATCTGACGCTTTTGTCAATGTTCAATTTACGAGCTTTTAAAATGGCATGAAAATGAAATATCATGAGTTAATTTATCTTCGTATTTTGAATTCATATTTTTTTTCACCTGGCACCGCTATATTTCTAAATATAACAGATATAAAAAAATTAATAGTATTTTTTTTGACAGCTGCAAATCATGCATTCGGATGATTTTACTCTAGCGTAGGGGGAAAGAGCAAACTTTTCGGATGACAGGCCAAATTCAATAATTCCAAATGAGCGGTGGGCCGCAATCAAAATACTTAATTATTATCATGAAAAAAAATATTACGTACGGCTTAGATCTTAATCTTATTATTACAAGAAAAAAATAAAGTTACTATATTTATTTTCAATTGTTTTTAAAAAAAGTATGAATCGTTTTCAAAAATATAATATTGCTCATAATATAATAATGGGTCGCAGAAAAATATTTAACGGTAGGTGTTTTGCCCATATCTTCTTAACAGCATTGTTTAAAAAATCATTTCAGGAATAGTTTTCAATATTTTAAGCTTTTTGGAGACGATGTTGAATTGCACGTGGGCGTATATAATCATGCAATAGCTCATCTTTGATAATCAGTTACATGCATTTGTTTGCGCTACACAAATTGTCTGCATTGTCAAAACACTTAATACAATGTTACTATTATTTTAATAACTCATATAAATGTTATGTCTTTTTCTACTTCATAGAACTTCGATTCATTAAATAAGTTTACTATTGGAAATGATAGCTGAAATAAGGTTAAAAACACTACTCTAAAGTCTAGAGTTGGATTTCCCATGCGATTTTCTGCTGAGAACTGGTGTTCTGTGGAACATATATAGGTGTTCCACGAAAACTTTGAATAGTTTTATATTGCACAGTCAATACTTAAACAGTTAAAAACCTCAAATATGTTAATAATTTCCGAATTGGCGAAATACTCCATCGCCGAAAAAGTTTGGGTTACCCCAGTCTAGAAAGCTTAGATTCTTGTTAAATGATTATTTTTATTCACTTTTAAGGTGTTAACTGTCACTTCTTGATGGAAAGGCATGATATTTTAAATAATAAAAACACATTTTCTAGTACTTATTTCCACAATATATTTTTCGATCAGGACCGGTTTCGCTCATCGCGAGCATTATCAACTGATAAAAAAATTATTTTTATTTCTATCTTGTCCAAACTGTCTAAACAAGGAGGTCCCACTTGAATAGAAAGCCTGAAGCTCATCCAAGAGTAATCGTACATGTTTTCCTGCGATTGTGATAGAAAATATTATTTCTACTATCGTTAAAAATATTTAAAAAAAAGTTAGCTTCAAATTTCTTTTATTACATTTATTTTAGTATGATTTTTATTTGACAGACATTAAATAGTTAAAAGCTTCCAAAATAATATTATATTTGATGTAAAAATTGGGTTTGAAGAGAAACCGCTGATAAATTTTTGAACTACAATAATTAGATAAGTTTAAAAGCTACTAAAAAATTACAAGTATATATTAGACAGCTTTCTCAAAACCACGAGAGATTCTTGAAAGTTATAACTTCCATTTAAAATCGACAAATGAAATCATTTTATTTTTAGAGACGCACATTGAATGCCATCTAGGTATGTTAGCAGGCAGGCAGGCATTAATTTTTTTTTTTTGAATTCAGAAAACTCCTTTTACTTCATCACTATTTTGTACTGTTTGATAACCTAAAGGTTAAGATAGCGATGAAGCCAGTTTCCGAAATTATCTTAATCATTTCTGCATAACGATGAGTTTTCAATGGCAATTGATCAATGTATATAAAACTCGGTATAAATGCACTCAAATAATTTTGGTTATTCAAAATATTAAAAAAATGTACTTTAGAACATTAACATATTCAATGCATGAACATACCGAAATATTGCAAAGGATGCATTAAATATAGGTAAACTTCCATTTTAGTTAAACTCTTTCAAAAAAGTGAAACGACTTTCAAATGTTGATGAAACACACCACTTATACATATGCTCTGAATTATAATATTTAATCGGATATCGAATTGATTTTAATCAAAAAAAAAAAATTTAAACTTTATGACAATAATTTTACATTGGTGTTAAAGGAGAAGTTCCTCGTCTACTGCCGAGTTCATAAAAAATATTGGCATATTTAAAAATAGAATCTCACCGATTTGGAACTACTGTTAGCGAATTTGAACAAAATTAAACCAACTTTCAACAGTACTTTACAATGACAGCGATAAATCGGTACCACTCAACAATTCTGTCCAGTAGCATGACTGTCCATTCTCCTTCCATGCATTCAGATTATTATAATTGCATGTAATTAACATGTTAGTCGCGAGATGGCGGCAGTAGCAATCAGCGAAAACGCCCGCATAACGTTACTTCAGACGTCAGATCGATTACTGCCTGAGGCGGTTTTAAAAATATTCCACCTTCTATAACAACCGTTGAAGTCCAAAGAAAATGGATAGTTTTCAATTGATTTGACACTAAGTTAATAATTGACTCTTAGTGGTTGCAAAAGCATATTATCTTCCCACACGACTTACAGTTATTTCGAATGCTCGGAGATATAATTTGTAGCGATTCTGCATATTTATATCATTACATTAAAAGTAATTGATAGTAAGTGTCTTATTATAATTTTGCAAGAAAAAGTATAGTATATATTTGAAAAATGAGGTAAATTATTTCTAACTATTGGCTGTAAAAATATTGTATCATCTCAGTAAATAAACAAACAAAATCTGATGCCAATGGTAAACGCTGTTAAGTTTCGTCCAATAATTAATTCATGGATTGATTTTCCAGTTGATTTTCGGATTTGATGGATGTAATATTTTTATTTCTCTTTCTCCATTTAAAACCTTTAAATAAATAAGCCAACTAAAAGGGTTATCTAATATGAGAGATTGGACGACTGGTAAGCAATCATTTCTCCTCTAACATATACTGTTGAAACGCTACTCAAAAAACAAAAACAAAAGAATGCTAAATAAGACAGAACATGCTGAAAAATGTTGTTGATGTATTCAAGAATAATCGTTTGTATTATCTTGTCAATATTTCTACTAAAAAAAGCAATAATCAATTATTGAAAGCATTGTAAAATTAGCACCAAGATAAATTTGTTTACAATGCTGTTTTCTGAAATAGCAAATTACGCCTTAGTCTAAAATGTATTTTGTATCTTGTTTTCCTTTTAAAAATGCTTATTTCAAGTCATTATATGATTAGAGTTTAAATAACGATTTAATATAAGTCTTATATTTTTATTTTCACAGTCAACTTGGTCATATATTTATTGTGACCTATTTATTAATTTTGGTTACGAATTTTAATTTACGGCTGAAAATTTCTAATATAGAATACGAAAAATGAATATGCCTGATTTTGCACGGAACCAAAAGTTAGGCCAGAAAAAAGTCCGCGTGCAAGTGTAATTAACAAAGCCACTCCAAGAGAAAATATTACGGTGCGTTCACATTCTTTCTGCAGCGAGGATTTTTAACAAGACATCAATTTTAATGGGTCTATATATTGTTTTTAAGAAGACCTCTGTGTAAGCCGAGTGCAACAACATCTTTCCATCATTCAATTAAAATTTCCATATTTATTAACGTGTGATTTTATAACTAAGCAAAAATATTTCGTTATATTTTAAAATCTAATTACGATTTTAACTCAAAAGTCATCCACCCTTAAAAATGTGAATTCAATGATAATTATTTTCTTTTATATAATTATTCAGCTAAAGCATTAGATGATAGAACACTTCGATATATCGATTTATAAAAAAATTAAACGAAATTTTCTAGTTTAAATATGGAATAAGCTCCATTTGACTTAGTAGTGTTAATAATATTTCTTCAATAAACGTAAATTGCAGTTCCAGTGACTTACTTTAACAGTCATCTAATATGTATTTTTAAATAAATTCATTTACCTTGATTGAATAAAAAATTATAAATACATTAAAGTATATCAAAATATATCGTGAAGAAATCGTTCAATGACACTATATCCGAATTTAGCAAAGTTGTGTTAAATATTTTTACGTGTAAAAAAATCAGTGATTAGCTAGAACATGACAAACCAGAACAACAAATATTTATATAAATACAAACATTTTTATTTCAATTTTGAATATCTCTTCATTTTCGTCTGCGATGCCAATAATTTATATTTAAAAAAATAATGTTTCGTTCATGAGTATTTGAAAATAAATACTCAAAACAATTTTGACCTTCTCAACCAGCTTCAATAACGAAATATATTTTTTTATCAGTATTTGTAAAATGACCATATTAAATACATTTTGTTGCTATAAATGTATGTAATTCATAAATAGATATCACAAAAATAATGTAAGTTATTTAGCGTGTTGTTTTGTCACTTTGTTATTTTGCCACTCTTCCAATTTGTGAAGTTCTGATATTTTTTGTCGCCGCTAATTAAAAACCTGCTACATCTTCAGCGTTTCTGGTTCTAATTCTAATTCTTCAGCGATTTCAATTATGTGCATTATTCTAATATATATATAAATAAACTGTATTATTTGAGTGTCATTTTCATCCATTCCGGATTTAATAGCAGTGGTGATTAATCACTTAATTGCACGCAATATTTCATGTAAGTGCGAAGTAATGAAGTTTCTCGCAATTCAGTACATAGATCATCGCACCATTTATGAACATGGAAATGTCGTGCAATTCTATGAAATATTTGAGCACGAAGATTGGTCCTAGAGACTCAAGTTGAGAAAGTAGCTATAGCATATATATTTATATTTTTTCAATATTTCTATTCGCAACGTTATGTTATTATTTTTATTAGAATAATGACAATCAATCGCACGGTAAAATCATTGTATATTTTGTAAAAAACCAAAAAATGATTTGTTTTTCACATGAAAAAGATTGTATTAGTTTCAAGTTTCAGATCATTATAGACCATTCATATTATTTTCATAAAACCTTAAAAATAATATGAGAAAAAAAATAATAACAGATAGCCTGTGCTTGCAAACGCATACAAAATCAAATAATGATAGCAAATGTAAAGTAAGAATGATATACTAAAAATCTATGTTATTTGATACAAATATATAATTATTTCCGATAATTTCAGTGTTTACTTTATAGAATCTCCTTTCGAAATGAAATAAAAATCATTGAAAGTTTTAAATGTCATTTCTTGGCGTTAAACTATTGTATTCAATTGAATAAAACATTTGAACATTTGAATGCTTAGTACTATCCTCACGATTATATAATATAAATTTTAAATGTTTATGTATCAGTTGATAATGCTTGCAATGGACGGAACCGGACTTCGTGTTTACTCAAATTGTTATTTTTTTTTTAAATAAAAATGATTACCATTATTGTACCATGGTGAGTTATGAGGTGACACAAAAGGTGATATAACAAAGTCATTGGTTTTATTTTTGAATTATGTTTAGATCCAATGAAAAATAATCTATCAAATAGTCCAATCGGGAATTTAGGTTCATAACGGCGTGTTCTGCTTGGGTATGGTAACTTACATAATATTCAATATTAAAAGGTGTAGAACACATTCGATGGTTACTTTAACATAGTTTTGAAAAGATTTTCATTGTTCTTCATATTTTTCGGTTCATTCGGTCAATTAGGTTTTCCACTCATTTTTTTATTTATAATAAAATGTTTCCCTATTAATTTTCCACTTAATAACTAAAGTAGCTCAGTTGATAATGTCCACATTGAGCGGAACCTGTCTAGATCATAAAAAATATTTTTGAAATAGTAATAAAATATGTAATTAAATTTGCATTGTTAGAACTTTGAACGATTCCACATATAATGTCACTAATGATTTGGATTTCACCTTTGGGCATCTTCAGGCATTCTATCGCACAGAAGCAACAGAACTGACGTAAAATAAACAGTTAGCATCGTCTATATACCAAAGATATTTATTAAAGGAAAACACTTACCCCAAAGCAAGCAGTAAATTGCAGCTAAAAAAAATTTTTAATACTAATCCAATAATAATTAACACAATTGCCCGTGACAACTTTCATTAACGATCCTGTTAATGAGTCATTCTTGAAAGGTTTTTCAACAAATATTTATCAACTAACATTAAAATATAAATATTTTTTTTTTCATATAGAGATACCTACTAATAAAGTTAGTTGGAATGAATGAATTGGTGAAACTTTGTACGATTGGACTATTTTTTCTTTGACAATTCAAGATTATTATAGGTATTCCATCACACGGGTGCAACCGAAATAACGCTGTAGGTGATTTGAATATACAGAAAGGCGAAACCCGGCTCATTTTTGACAAATCATGTAGAATTGTACAAAGTTGTAACAATTCAAATTTGATATTGAAATTCCATCAAGCACCCTTAGTCGATATTATAAGTTATAATGCAATATGTGTTTTCATTATTTAAAATACAAAGCATATTCATCAATAGGTAACACCTTTAAAGTGATTTATTTATACGACTTTTACTAAGTTTTTACATTATTATGTGAGAGTTGCTATGGGATTTACAAAGGTTTTCTTAATTTATCAAAACTAGTTTACAATAAGTGGACCTTTCATATCTTCGTGACAGAAATCATTCAGTGACAACTGAGCATCTGCTAGTTCGAAGATACATCGCGCAGTCGTCATCATCATCAGCCGGCAAACCATAATGAAGATAAATTATCTGAGCCCGGAGGTGAAACTGAAATCGTGACCTGCATACGGGATATTCAATCCATCTTCTGCGAACCTGGGAACATGTGGATAACACTTTACTGCATACCACTGCGCCATCCATATAATTTAATGAGATGCAAACAACAAAAGATTTAATTTTGTTTATTTCAAAAATTTCGCGGAAAGTCATTATAGATTGATTATATCTTTTTTTATAGTGCTTCTACATTCTTTGTTAAATGGCAGGGTTTACTTGGAAGCATTTTTTGCCATTAATAAAGAAATCGTTTTATGTTTGCTATCGTCGTACATAAGTGTCGTTATAAAAAGTCATATATAATTTCGTAATAATACGGGCGTAAGGTTGTGAATTATAAAAGACGGAAACAATATATTGTACAAAAATCGTGATTCTTCGTCCGTATATGCCAATATTCAATCCATATCATAGAGCTTTTAAGATTTCAATTAACATTCTCACTTTCTCATTCAATCACTGATCCATAGCTCTATCGAGAACGTAATTCAAATGCTTATCATCAGCGGCTATCCAGAATGCCGAAAAAGAAACATGAGGGTTTTGGGTATCCATGGGTTTCTGCAACAAAACTTTAGTCTTTGAAATAATATTTTTTTTTGTTTTAAGTACTATTTCCACAATGTATTTTATGATCAGGACCGATTTCGCTCATTGCGAGCATTTTCAACTGATAGATAATTCGGTAGTTGATCATAAAATATATTTTGGAATTGGTACTAAAAAGCGTATTTTTATTATTGAAAATATCATGCTTCCCATCAACATGTGACCGTTAACACCGTAAAAGCGAAAAGAATAATATATGACACTTTTTTTTTTAATCGCGCCATTCAAAATTGCTTCCTAGACCACATTATGACATTAGCTCCTGCACCAATCGTTTTTCCCGAATCTGAATTATTTTTCGTAATTATTGATTAACTCTCTGAAAGTGAGTTTTGGGTTGTGAAAAGATGTGTCAAGCTTATAAAGGTACTTAAAAATTAATTATCAAACATCGTTTAAGTTTTAATTTTAATACTAACTAACAATCTGGTCCTGCACTACAATAACAAACAATGTATTTCCTCGACTTCTAGAAAAAAAGTATATAATGGACAATAGTGCTAGCTTTAGATAATCAAAATATTGTGAAGATTAGCGATAAGAATGGACTCAAAATCATTCTTGTTAGACATCATATAACTTATTTCCTATACCACAAACTTAAAATGAAAAACACTAATATGTGACATTGAACTCGAAATGTCTTCAATCTTAAAACTCAAGAAAAGCTCAAAAAGGCCAATCTAATCGAAATAACATTTAACTTCTTGTTTAATTTGATAGCCTTCTCCAAGAATTTGATACGGACTTCCATCTGTGGTGTTTTAAATGATACAATTTCAAAAATATTCCGATTTAGCTTCACCATCTGAAAATGGCACTAAGTTCATTTAAAGTGTAGCGGTAAGTATATTAGTTAGGATACACAATGAAAGTGCTAAGTGTCAGAAGAATATGATTATATTCTAAATTAAAAATCCCCAGCAAGTTTGTTAGTACTAATAGAAAACATGACAAACGATAATTTACATGGCCATCGACACGGGAGCGTATATTGGATATTGAAAGATTACGGCTGTTAAAAACAGATGGAAAAATACTGCAGGGTATTCCTAAAGATACCTATTTGGCTATCCGTGCTTGTCGTCTAGGAAAATGTATTAATCTTAAATCTTATATTACGATTATATCAATTCCGGTATAACAGACATATATAAGATGAACAAAATTGAATTTAATGGGATTTTTTTGAAGACAGATAATATACTCAAATGAGCCGACAATCACATAAATTGAATTCCTATATTATGTTACCTGATATTTAATCCCACTGTTACCCACTGATTTTAAATAAGTGGGTATCTCTAAGCTTAAAATTACACAATTACAATTTTATGATAGTCAGTTATTATTTTCTGTTGAATTCTTTGATCAAAGACTCTTCAATAGTGTTAATTGAAAATTGATTTCATTATCATTAAAACAATAGTATTAGTAAAATTATTTCAGTTAAATGTTTGGGTTGAATCCTTTAAGTATGTGTTTTTCTATTGTATATAATTTCCCTTACATATGCATAACCAATGAAAATTGTATCAGTTTCGTTTTATCCCTGTGATAGAATGCCAGAAAATGCCGAAAGACAAAACCCGCCTCGCTAGTAACAAAACATGTCGAATCGTTCAAAGTATCAACAACTCAATTTTTAAAACCATCGATTCCATTCCTTGAGATTATCAAATAACCAGGTAATTAAATCAAGTGAAATCATATGTACTTAATTGTTTCTTAGGGAATATACTGCTTTATGAAGTCATCGACAACGTAAAAAGGCATTTATGCAAAAAATGAGTTTTATTAAAACCACATAATGAAACTATAAACACACTTCTCACTATTTTAAATAATAAGAACACATTTTTTTAGTACTTATTTCCACAATATATTTTTTGATCAGGACCGGTTTCGCTCATCGCGAGCATTATCAACTGATCAATGCTCGCGATGAGCGAAACCGGTCCTGATCAAAAAATATATTGTGGAAATAAGTACTAAAAAAATGTGTTTTTATTATTTAAAATATCATGCCTTTCCATCAAGAAGTGACAGTTAACACCTGAAAAGTGGCACTTCTCACTATTGTTTTTATAGTGAGAAGAGATAACGTGGAGGCTATTTCTTAGTATTTACAAATGAAAATTGGATTGCATGTGGTGCAATTGGATTTTACTCAAATATTAAATAATATTGAATGTAAAAAAAAAACTTCATAAGGTAAATAAGATTTGACAACTTTTTTAAGCTGAAATGTTTAAATTGAAAGTAAATTGACAAATACACTTTAAATTTAGTTGTGTCTATCACATTAAATAAAAATAAACAAACAAAACTGCATTCGAAACACTAAATCGTAAATACATAATATGAGCCCTTTTGATTTTAGGGTGACGAAATGAAGTGATATAAATTTTGCAATTGCACTGTACACGAAAACGCAGAAACAAGATGGAACAGGTGTTTTGGCTTCCGTGGACAGGTTTTTTCGGCTTGTCGTCTGACAACTTCTTTCAGACGATTTTAATTATATTCACATATTATCGGACCTTACATAATTAGCTCTGAGAGAAACTGATGATAACGGCCACTTTAAAAGTGTCCATTTGATATTCCTAACTAATCTTGATTCACAAAAAATATTCTGTAATACGTCAGAAAGAAGATAATTTGACACACCTTAGTAATTGAAGAAATAATTCTTTACAATTTTTAAATTTACAAATAGATGTAGTGATGACAGAAAAACAATATATTTCTAAAAATTATTCTTTGACAACACACAATTTTACTCGTCACATTTTTAAATCTTTGGAACATTCCACAATATTTGAAAAAAAAAACTGAATTAACTTAAAGTATTAGTTTAAAGGAAGTAGAAACATGATTCTTCATTAATTCACTTTTGATTACTGTCACGCTATCGTCATAATTATATTTAAGCGTATTTTCGAATATTATAGACTCAAATTTATTTGCAAAAGGTATAAAATATTTTAAACTTCTTTAAATTACTAAAGACGGCCATCGAGAGTTTCTGAAATCCAATTGCTCGACGTCAAGTGAAATGTGTTGATTCAAATGGCGACCGTGAGTGTCGTGCCGTGGCGTGAATTGTCGCAATTACCAATTTTATTTGTCTTCACGCTGTCGTCTTTCACAACGCAGTGAATTTCCTCGTCGTTTGCTTGAACTTCCTTGACAAATGTTTTACCGTGTAATATTGTGCTAAAACAAAAAAAATGTGTCAGAAAACAGAAAATGTGACTTGCTTAAGTGAAAAATTGAATAGACAATCGACAATGTATTATTTATATCTTCATATTATTATAATTGTCTGATATCGTGGTTATAATTCAATTCTTAAATGCGAATTAACTGTCGGAATATTGTTTAAAAAAAACGCTTATTTAAAACATATTTTATAATTTAATTGATAATTTTTAGGTTACCGAATAATGTAAGCGCTTTTTAAATGCTGATGGTCAACTATAATGTTAAACTATTTTATTTTCAAAGTATATTGGTAAAGCATGACCATATTTTAAACATAATTAAGAATATCCTAAAATCGATATACCGCATTAGAACACAATATTCATTATAAATAATAAACAATCATGCTGCTACGGCCGAAATAGAACTAAAGTAATTTTATTGGAATCAAATGAATTGATTGTCAATGATCCTCTAAATTTTTCATCAATCTCATCGTCTCATTTACTCGACCAACACTACACTCCGTATAAAACGACCGTGAATGTTCAGTTTTAAAACCAAATGTCAAAAAAATGACAAATATGTTTTAATAAATGAAATAAAGCTTTTCTAAAAGCAATATGAATACATAAATCAAATGATAAAATTCATTATAAATTCTGAATTTCTTTGAGTCATTTTCATGTATTAATGTTAGGTACATCAAATTGCTTTGCTGACATAACTTTGGACCCGATACATACATAACAAGAAAATGTTAATGAAACATTTTTTTATAAATTGATTTATTACCATAATTCCCTATTAAAACCGTTTCGTATCGGTAACCACGAGATGATTCTTATTAAATGGCAAAACAACTCTTTCAAGTATTTAATTAAAGAGAAATTTCGAAATTCTGAGAGAGTTTCCTCGGAAATATGTTTGAAAATGTGATATGAATAAAATCGAAAAGAGATAAAAATAATTTAATGATTGCTTGATTTTCAGATCGATAATTTGATTTCAAATGTGGGATTATATGCAGTAACTGGTTATGAGTCCATCAATCAGTCGTGCTTCATTTTTATAAATCAAGTTCCGAGTATAAAATATTATACATAGATTCATGTTTCGCAGGGAGGAGTAGTTGTTGCCAATGGCCTTGCAAAGCTTAAAAAAGTTTGATGAAGTGATAATAAGCCCACTTAGGAATAGCATGGTTCCGGATTTCGTGAGTCAATATAATGTAAGTGATGAAACACTTCTTGTGTTTGAAATAACAAAGTTTATATAATATAAAAGATTTTTTTGTAATCGAATTATTTATACTTCTATGAAAACAGATAAAATATCCAGAAAATATGTGTTAAAATTATTCATTATTACAATAACAACACACGTTTTTTTTGAGTTTAAGGATAAGGAGATTTGATGGGAAGCTGAAAAACAGCAACGAAGACTGAAGAAACATTAAAATATATATTAAATCTATTGTGTATCATTACTCGATTACATTAATATAAAAAAGAAAAAAACATATGCCAAAACAAAATAAACAGTATTTAAAACATTAACGAAGTCACCGGCTTCCTAAAAAATGTTTTCAAAAGATTATTCTTCTAAACGACAAATGTATGTGTTTTTTTATTGTGTTGTTTAAGGCGTCGCACATTATTTAGTTGCAGAAGTCATAAGAATTAGTGTCAGCTCTATACATAAAAATAATTCAGTATCTAATGGTTATTGTGAAATGTGAATGACCAATAATCACGATTGGACATGACGACTGTTTGATAATAATATTTTTATTTATTAAACTAGATTCAAAAAATACAGGTTGCTTTTTTATTATGAATCATATCCGTATTTAAATTTCCTGATCTATATATTAATATCTCATCCTAGCCTAGGATATGCTGCTTATCGCTTTAAATGAAATTAATATCTTTGTAAATTGAATAAGCAACGTTTTTAGGTATTAAGTATTCCTTGGGCAAAATAAAGCAAAAATCGTTCTTTAAAAATAAGAATTCATCGGATGTGTCTTGTGTTTTGACGAAAATTTGGGATAAATTCACCAATACAGTTTGTAATCGATGTTTTTTCACTAATTAAATATATTTTATCACTACTTGACGAATACCATTAATAATTAATTATAAACAATCTTATTTTAATGACCTTTTTAAAATTTTATATCATTCATCACTAAAATCATCAGCATTAAAGCGTGTGCATATGTTTTTATCACAGTTTAACAGTTTTAACAGTTTTTGCATAATATATATCGTTTTTTCCTAAAATTGATTGAAACTGTAAGTCTTTCAAATATAAGCGGTTGACGTAAATATTATTTTGAAATTAGTAAAGACAAAATATATAATTAAATATGATGAAAAGAAATTGGTTCAAATACAACAAAAACGTTTTTATTTCAATCAAAGATTTATTAAATAAATAATATTTTTTATTGATAGAATGTATCGTCAATTTTAATTGATGAGTTTTTATTTTTCACAATACCAAAAAATAAGATTCTTTTAAGTATATTCCGGAAATATCATAATCTTTAAAATTTTATTTAAAAAATATGCGTCAGTGTTCTAATAATCTTTTCATTAAAAATTTTGAGGTATCAAAAATAACTGACGGTTAAAAATTATAGCTACATCCTGTAGCTTTGAAAAGAAAAATGATTTCATTCACTCAGCCTCCGCAAAATAATCGATTGATTCAAATCGAATAATAATATGATTAATTAATTAAATGAAACGGAAATAATTTTATTCACATAGCATGTGCCTGTTTGGTTTCTAACTAGGCTTACATTTGATTCATATCTGACCGTGTTTTGATATGTACAACAAGTTTTTTGGTTCAACCGTTATGTGACCATAGTTCTGCTTAGAATAATGTATATGCCAGTATGTATAGTTGTCATCATTGTAAATTATATTCTATTACATTCTTCGTTTATTTGGTGAGGATAACGCTTTCCCCGCTTTCAATAAAGAATTATTGTAAAGACGATTTCAATAAAAATGCTTAAAATTTGTTAGGCTATAGTAACCACGTTGTTAAAGTGACATCTGTCAAATTTATTTTTAAATTGTATTGCAAAAAAATGGCAATTATTATGGAATGTTATAGCGTTGAACAACGTGCATAAAACATCAAATGTTATTATCAAAGTTTATCTTGAAAGGTGGTGACGTTAACTGGCCACCAAGATCGTGCGATTTAACGCCTATAGACTTCTTCCTTTGGGGCTCTCTTAAATCAAAAGTTTTAATAATAATAAATTGCCAACAATTTACGCCCTCAACATAGCAAACATTATCCAACAAATTAAGCTAGATTAATGCGAAAAATTGGACCTTCCAAATACGTGCCACCAATCAAATATTCATCGGATATTTGAACGACGTTATATCTCACACACAATTTGCTTTATTTGCAGATTAAAAAAATTCAAGCGTCCTTATTGTAAGACGTTTAATTGTACTGTTCTTTGCGTTACATACATAAAAACATAAATATATATACCGTCATAAAATTATAATTGATAATGCTGCTTTTCGACATGTTGATTTTCTTAGCGTGATATATTTTTTTAATTTATAAATGAATGCAAAGTGTAAAACTATATTTGAAATAGGTTTTGATTATGATTTTTAAAGTAGTTATCATTTGTTTCATATTACAGAAATGATTTATATAATTATGGTTAAGTTTGTTCGATTATGTCGTTAAAAATCAAATTTATTGATGTTATATAATAATCATTAATAATGATCAGATTATATCAATAAATTTGTATTTTAATTACTGCACGTGGATCTATCGGGTAAGTGTAGGGTTAAATTATTCTAGACTTCATCTGATAGTTGCCGTTGACAAATTTTCTCTTCTCAATTAGATGTTTTTAATTATTACATCAGATATAATACATTGAATTATAAAATTTAATTAGTTTTACGAATATCATTTTTAAATCGATTTTCCTCACATGTGTACATATATTTTTGAAAATAATTGCATTCAAAGAAAATTAATATTAAAATAATAAATTAATACACATATTATTAAAAAATGTTTTTTTTTTTTTTGAAAGATTGTTTTATTTTAAATGCGAATAAATAAACGTTAAAAACAATCAATTACACTGTAAAACAACTTTTTTGTAAATAAATCAAAAAAGTATTAGATCAAGATATCATTCCATTTATATATTATACTTTAAATGGGATGAAATACGTTATTTTTATAACCATTACTAGTTTTGATGTACTAATATCATAATCATTTCCGAATAAAATTTTGAAGTAACGACAGGTTAAATGTACAATAATATGATATACATAAATAATATACAAATATATGATATAAAACAAGAAATAATCCTACCGTCATAAGAGAAAAGGTAACTATTTGACCAATTTCACAAATTTTACTAGTAAGCGCGTATTGATGTATGGAAAACTCTAAACAGCTTGCTATGACGTCAAAAGAAATAGATAATTTTATTAATTATTAAAACATAAAACAAAGCGTATTGTTGTAATAATGTTTGAAAAATGAAAACGATCGTAATTCTACGTAATAAACAAAATACTGTTTAATTGGATTTTTGCTTAGAAACAATGACGGACTGAATTTTATTTATGAAAAATGATATTGATAAAATTTTATGTCTCATTATTTCAATAATTTACCTTTTCAATTAGCAAACTTTATGCTAATAAAAGCTTTCAATAAATATATTATTTTTAAATATAGATTATTTTTAAAATAAGTATGCCTTATAAGACAAAACATTGACAGAAAATATTTCACATACAATCGTCAGCGCATGCGCACACACACTGACGATGACTGACGGAGATATTGTGTATGCGTATATTCAATAACAGATATCGAGAGAGCTTACAAGCAAAATATTAAAAAAAAAAAACCAAGCTGAAAATTTTTATTTTTATAAAAACTACCACTAACACAAATAATAAAGTGATAAGAAACCTTTCCTCTTCTACAGCAGACCACACCTTTCTTTAGATTTGTGCGACACATCACGACAAAAGTGTAAGTCATTATAAAGGGTCCGCCAAATAACTTTTTTTTTTTGAAAATGCTAAAAAAAAACAACTACTAATATTTTCTCAAATTACTTTTTTTATTTGAAAGTACAATCCTTCCGGTTAATAATGGAAAATAATTTCATTCAAATGGCTGCCTCGGCTGGCCATGCAGTAGCCTACACGATCGGTCCAATTTTTAAGCACATTATCGATTGTGTGCAGCTGTATTTCACCAATGGCTTCACGAATATTGTCCTTTAAAGCGTCAATTGTCTCTGGCTTGTCGGTGTAACACTTATCTTTGAGGGCACCCCACAAATAATAGTCCAACGGTGTCAAATCGCAGCTCCGAGGTGGCCAAACGACATCAGCTCTGCGGCTGATAATGCGATCTTCAAAAACAGGGCGCAAAACATCGAGTGTAGCTTCGGCTGTGTGGCACGTAGCGCCGTCCTGTTGAAACCAAATGTTGCCAATATCCTCCTCTTCAATTTTTGTGAACAAAAATTCGTTCAGCATGGTCCGATAACGATCGCCATTGACTGTAACGGCCACTCCTTGCTCATTTTCGAAGAAAAATGGCCCAATTATGCCTCTGGACCAAAATCCGCACCAAACAGTGACTCGTTTTGGGTGTACCAGCTTTTCAATGTATGCGTGGGGGTTTTCTGTGCCCCAAATGCGACAATTTTGCTTGTTTACATACCCGCCAAGATAAAAATGAGCTTCATCCGAAAAGATGATTTTTTTGGCAAAATCGGCATCTTCTGTAAGTCGATCGCAGGCCCACCCAGCGAAGCGAAAACGCATTGGATGGTCAGTTGGCTTCAACTCCTGAACCAATTGGACTTTTTATGGCGTCATACCAAGGTCTTTATGCAAAATTTGTCTCAATGATGTCTCCGAAATGTTCAATTGTTGAGAACGACGGTGAATTGATGTTGATGGCGCTTCACGCACACTTTCTGCCACAGCATCAATATTTTCGGGTGTACGCACTGTGTTTGGCTTTTCACGCTTTGGTTTATCAATGAGGATGCCAGTTTCTTTCACTTTTTTTACAAGATAACGAACATACGGAGCTGACGGTGCTTCTCTTCTTCCAAAATCCGTACGCAATTTTCGAACACATTCTGCAACATTAACATGATTTTCAAAGTAATGTCGCAATATTTCCCAGCGTTGTTCAAGCGTATACACAACCATATTCGTTTAGCGGAAGGATAAAACTAATTATCTGTCAAATCAGACATGAGCTAAGTGTTACCATTCACGAAATAAGCACTAGTTAAAAAAAAACTTTAGATGGCGGACCCTTTAGTTTATTGAAAGATACATACTTCACGTTACAACAGCTATAGAGCACTGATTTTTATAAACGCAATATTAATTGAGTAATCATTTAATTTGATAAAGTCAACAATTACAAATGAGAAATATATACTGTTAATATTTGCTGATTATTTTTATTTTGTCTATTTCTTTTTGTTGCTGTAAGAAATTCGACTAAAGGACAATTTTGACTTACAGTCTGACTAATAGACCGGTGCTTTGACGATTACTGATAACAACTATTATTTTATAATCTATAAAATATGAATTGGGATCATATACATATTATTTTATAACTTAATGATTATGTTTAATCAGTTTTTTTAGTTCTGAAATAAATTACAACGTTATAAAATAATGAACCACTGTAAAGGTGTGTAACTTTTTCCTGCAGCATAAAATTAAAACCAGTCACTATAATAAAAGTAATAATACTGTCGATTGACTTTCTAACGGGAAGTTACAAACTTATCAGAAGATGGAATTGACTTATAGGATCTTAAGAATTATAAACTATTGAGATGTCAATGTCCTCAAGTCAACAAGAAAATAATAAAAAAAATACGCCACGATATCATGTTCACAAAACTGTATGTTGTTAAGTTTGGGAGAAAAGTAATTAGGTTTTATTTAAGAAATTGTAGTATATGACACGGTGAAAAAAAAATGTATTTTAGTTCTACAAAATTATTTAAAAAAAAATATAGTTGATAGCTATTTCGGCTCACGTCATCGCCAGAACTATGATTAAACTAACATTTGCTTATCTTTATACAGCTGTGTAGAAAGGTATACAATACATCTTCTCTCCTGTTTTAGCGGCCTAGCTTGTTTCTTTCTCACAATAAAACTAAATATTTCAAAAATTGTAAATTGATAAAAAATGCGGCTATGACAATAAGTTTACATGTGGCACGGAAATTGTCTATTGCGGAAGCAAATCTGACCCCTTCCCCTCCGTGGTGCGGTTTAATTAATGGGCTAAACAATATATTAGTTTGTTCGTTAAGAATCCTTTGTGATAGTTGATGTCTATTGATTTCCAGCTACTCCAAAGCGGTCATTCTACGACCCTTATTGCAAAGTTGCAAACACTTAGGCGCTTAGTTTGAATTTATATTATGTGATTCCTTTATAACGTGATTAGCGAATTGTGAATCTGTTTTTTTACTATTGAATGATCATATATGTTCATTAGCTCGAGTAGATATACTCCTACTTGTCTGTCCGATGTAAACGGATAAACATGAGCCACAGGACATCTTATAAATACCGCTTTTGTCAAGTTTATTAATTTTATCTTTACTATTTTTAAGATGTCTGCCTTAATTATTGTTGACATTGAAAGCTACGTTTACTGAGTTTTTAATTTCCCGATGAATATTTCCACTAATGCTACTTTGGTAGTTGATTGATTTAAAGAGGCGGTTCTCCTGAATTGTGATGTGAATATGAACCTGGAAAAAATATTCTCTTCAAATAAATGTAGACAATTGTGATATTAGCCATTTATAAGTACTGAAGATATGCACCCAGGTAAGCCTACTTTCAACCACCTTACAGATATCCGTAGTGTGTATATAATCTTGCAAGCAAATGGTAATAATTATAACTACTATGTATTAATGCGAAATTGTTTTTCATAAAGTGACAGATGACAAAATTTTCATCAATTTTACCGATAATTTTGATCTGTAACGAATAGTAACAACTTTTTTCTAGTCTGCACGCCACTTATTTAAAAATTCATGAACTAGGCCTTTGTGGTATACTCCGGTTGAATTCGAACCCTAATAGTAATAAATAACAATTAACAAATGCATTGTGAAAAGCCCCCGTATTTGAAAATTATGTAGTGTAATAACTTTTTCAAATATAGATTAAAAGGAAATATTTCTAAACGAAATTCAATGACCGTTAATGATAGCTGTTGAAATTCCAAATATAAGAAGTTTTTTTTTCATTTATAATACATAAAGGTGATTTAGAAAATATAAACCCAAAGCCACAATAAATTTATGAAACGTCAGTCAGAGCATATGATGCCAAATTATAGGTGCTACAAGAAAAGGTGCTTTATTACCGATAGTTCTTAAATTTCTATTTCGATTAACGTAAAAAATAATCTATCGATAGTTATTATATAAAAATAAAATATACATATCTTAAAGCAGTGGATCGTATGTAAAATATTGCTGTGGTCGTATTATATAAATCAGCATTATATATTATATTTCTCGTGGCCGTACCAGTATATTTTTTTTGAAAAAAAAAAACATAATTTTCAAAACGTAAAACTTACGATGAAGCTGTTGGTGGCTGCACATGAGAAATATTGTTCTACAGCCACGAAAACCCACATCAAATCTTTTCCGATATGAAATCTTTATAAAAAGTATTAATAATTTTGAATTTAGCAGTACCTACTTTGTGTGATGTAAAGCGATATATCACCTTTCATGAACTTAACAGAAGAAAACCTCATATCGGAATTGTATCTTCACTATTCACATAGGATTTTGTTACAATGGATTAGCTCTTACACAAAAGGTGAGCATATAACAGGGAATACTTTGTCGGCAAAATTTAAAGCTTATAATGTTATTATGTATTGTATTTGTTGCCAAAGCTATTGTTGTTATAAGTTTAAGTTGAATTTACACAAAATTGGTAGAGATTTTAATGGCTTTATTACGGTTTTCCATTGTCATAGTTGAGTATGACATTATTGTATTTTTGTTAACTTTTGTGTGTGTAAAATTTGTGATGTGCTTCATTTGAAGTCCATTATATGGATTAAGTTTTAGTTATATAGATAGGCAAATGAATTAACAACATTTGTTAGTATCACTTTTAAGGTGTTAACTGTCACTTCTTGATGGAAAGGCATTATATTTTAAATAATAAAAACACATTTTTTTAGTACTTATTTCCACAATATATTTTTTGATCAGGACCGGTTTCGCTCATCGCGAGCATTATCAACTGATAGAATACAATTTACAAACAAGTCTATTTATACAAAGCAAAAAATTAATTTGAGTTAATGGTAGCAGGTGTACAAAACCATGGGTACAAGAACTAGGAAACAATTTACATAAAATCATACAATATTGATACAAATAAAGTAAATTAGTATAAAAATTAAATGTTCACAATCACTTATTAAGAATTACAATTACAATTATGGTAAATCAATAATCCATTAGGAGCTCTAAACAATCAATAAGGAAGTAAGGAGTGGGAAAATTTAATGACGAAAATAACCCACAATCACTACTTAATGGAACAAAATAAATTAATAGTTCTTTAAGATGGAATTGAGATGGGAATACCATTAACTCAAATAAATTTTTTGTTTTGTATAAATAGACTTGTTTGTAAATTGTATTCTATCAGTTGATAATGCTCGCGATGAGCGAAACCGGTCCTGATCAAAAAATATATTGTGGAAATAAGTACTAAAAAAAAATGTGTTTTTATTATTTAAAATATTTGTTAGTATTTTAGGGCAAAGCTTTTTTTCAAATTGACCGTCATGTTTTTCTGTTAAATTTAAAAAATTAAATAATGAAAATGTAAAATTTGTCACAGACCATTTTTAGCAACATTGAGGATATGATCACATATGTCTGACTGAATATAATAAAGATTACATTGTGTGTTTATTACTAACAACACTAACTATTTTTTGCTTAGAATGTAAAAGTATTGTGAAAAAACACATATGAAAACTGGACAGTATTTTTAAATGAGAAGAGAAAGCAGTTTGATTTATGTGATAATTCAATGTTAAAATAAAGATTTCAATGAAATGTCAGGTGTATTATAGTAATTTTTTATTTGTTGACATAGTGAGACTTTCCCCTTTTTGGGATGTTTAAGGTTGAAAATTAATATAACATGGTAGATCATTTTGATCCTTTACACGTTATTTTGAAGAATCATTATGTAATGGTTACAAAATGACCGTGTTCGTTTTTAGTATAAAAAAACGTATTGTTATCTACACAATTGGCGAAGCATCATTGTGAATCTATGACCACACAGCGACATTTAATGGCTTTTATGTCATCATTATCATCAACGATGATGACTAGACATCATCAATCTCGATTTCACGATGGCAACACGATTCGTCAGTTTCGATTAACAAGACCACATTCGTAAATTTTGCATTGTACATAATTTTATTCTATATGAATATACGAAATCTGATAAAAGTATACATAGCATGGAAACTCTGACGGTAAAATAAAAATGACTATTATTACGAGTAACATTAAAAAAAACGATTGAAGATTTAATATTTTGGATGTGATTAGTTATGATACTGTTAGAAATTATATTTATTATTTTGAATAATAAAATATGTTTTTTTATTACTATTTCAGGACCGGGTTCGCTTATTGCAAACCGTAAAATATACGGTAGAAATGGTACCAAAAAAGTGTTTTATTATTTTAAACAATGTCATTCAGAAATGACAGTCACTTCCTTGAATGTATATTTATTAAAATTAACTATGATATATCTTTTATTTTCAAATTCTGTAAAAAGTGTATGCGATTTGTATTAGCGCTTACACTTTTTTTTTTTTATATAATGTTAATTATTTGGTGCATTTATACTACAACGTAGAAGATTATTTAACGCATGGGCAAGCGCGGAAATATTTCTGTTTTTTTTTTTTATTATTCTGAGAATCAAGAGTGATGCAATCAATAAAAGTGATCAAAAGATGCATTAAAATGAGTCATTCGTGCACATTCTATGAGTTCACAAATATATTTAGCAGAATAACTCACATAATAAAATATGTATCGGTTATCTAAAATGGTTATTAAAAACGTCACATGGAGAACTATTTCATTTGTTGTTTATACTTAACAATACGAAAAAAATCATAAACGCTCAATAATTCTTGTATTTATCTTCCCGTTTCAGAAAGATAAATTGTGGTGTAGTCTATTCATATCAAAGCATTTATTTTAAAATATATTTATCGAATAGTTACATGTTTGTGTAAATTTAATCAAAAACATACATTTTTGATCATACGATTCGTGTCGTATGATTCACGTATAATGTATTTTTATTTCGATTAAAATGATTCATTTTTGATGATTTTTTGATTTCGGCGAATGTATTGTAGAATCATTAAACGAATATAATCAATGCGAAAAAATGAGTCATCTCTTTGTGATGTTTGGTTTAAAAAATGACTTAGCCTGAATCGATTATGCTCTACTGACCACATGCAACCCGATAAATATCTAATTTGACCGGTGAGCTATTATTGTATTTCAGAAAAAATCTTTTCATCCCTTTGTCAGTTATTTTTTTTAAATATTATTCATGACTTTGTTCGTATGAAGAAAGCATTAGGAATTGCGATGAGCTAGACTATACAAGGCGTGAGCGGAACTTTATATTATTTTAAATAATTCACCATGCTTAAACGTCGATTTACTTTACGAATTTTTAATCAAAACTCATCGATGAATATTTTCAAGCCACTTAAAGACTTTTATGTGCAAAATTAGTAAATAAAATAAAACAAATTTTGAAATACACCTTAAAACTTCATTCGCCTCTTTGGTGGCTGTAAAAAAAACATTTACTTTTGTAATTCATATTTTTTTTTATGATTCCAAAAATTCTCGTATTCGTCTCGTTTCGCACGTTTGGCCGTGATCGTCTAGTGGTTAGGACCCCACGTTGTGACTCATCTCCCAAAAAGTTTTTCCAGGACTTTGTTGTACTGTCTGGTCATTGTATAATAAAATTTGCGGAATTATTTAATATAAATAATAGCAGTCATAATATGGAAAGTGATAAATACACAGATGAACAGATTATTATTTCTCGTTTTACCTTAATTTACAGCCATTACTTCTTATTTTTGAAACACCATGTGAGCATTAAGCTAATAAAATCAAGTATTAAAGATGTATACTTAGGATCGTACGTACTAGGTTGAACGAAAGACATTATTTGATATTTCGTACGAATATAAGTTAAGGTTTTAATTTTTCGTTGATATTGTAAATTTTAATGATTTTATATTCAATTTATAGTTTTGTTATGTAGAGTGGAAATTTTTAAGGATATATATATAATAGAAGCGATTAGTTTTTTACTAATCAAATAAAAAAGGGACATCGATAAATTAAGAAATATGCAATTCTAATAGAAAAAAGTTCTCTTATTATCCCTATCAAGAGTAGACACTACCATACTATTATATATTATATAGTAATAGTAACAAATAGATTGATGAGTAGAGCATATAATTATAATACATGGGTCAATAAAACAAGGTTTTCAGTAGGCAGTTGTTTATATCCGTTAACAATTTTTCTTTCATTTTAACACATTCCAGAACATTTATTTTTTGAATAAGTCAAAGAAGAATATCAGAAGCAAAAATTTTGTGTATGATTAGGCAATTTAGACTTTGGTTATTTTCATCAGTATTTGAAGAAAGATATCGCGTGTGTTTATGAATATTGTCATTACTATTTTTACCATATTTCACGATTATTTTAACTTACATATATAAAGATCAAATGTCAATTCGTCAAAATTATTAAATAAATAAAAATCAAATATTCAATAATGTGATTGTTCACACATAACATTAAATATTGCATGCTTTGTTTACTATTGATATCGCCGTTGGTCTCGTATTGAAACTAATTCCAATCAGTTTATGTTTATTTTTAAATTAAGGTTTTTTTTTCTCATATATATATCTATCAGAGTAAATAAGGTAAACGAATACAATTTTTATCTAAGCTGTATCATAAAAACACTCTTTGAATCAAAATCTTGAAAAAAATACGATTTAAGTTATAATTTACGATATCGACTGAAGGAGCTTGACGGAATTTCGATATCAAATTTGAATTGTTACAATTTTGTACGATTCCACATGTTTTGTCACTAAAGACCCGGGTTTCGTCTGTCGGCTTTTTCAGGCATTCTATCACACGGATGCAACAGAACTGACGTACAATAAACAGTTAGCATCGTCTATTTACCAAAGTTATTAATTACCCGGGTCGTAAGTGGCAAAACATGTGGAATCGTACAAAGTTGTAAAAATTCAAATTAACTATTTAAGTTGTATGTAAGTATGACAACGAATTGATAGAATTTAAAAATATAATCTGACCGTTATCTTATTATATCATCAATTATTCGAACAAAAAGTTTCCACTACTGAATAAAGGGACCCTCCTCGAGTCGTTGTGATCGCATCGCTAGCGGTTTATCGACATTTCTTTCCCACGAGAGCATTTGGGAAGAGAATCGTTTTAAGCATTAATGTTCTCTGTTCTGCTTCTGGGAATGTTTGGTCGCCTTATTTTATTATTATAAACTAGCCTGAATATTTTGCGACCGCATTTTGATAAAGGGCGTGCGCCGGTGACAAATTGTTTAACATTGTACGATATTTCTACAATCTTTTGTGCCGAATTATCGATAAATTGTTATTCCTGCTTCTAGGAATAAATACTTATATCAAAGACTAGAAAAGCCACTAATGTGAATCTATGTACCATATGGTCTTCAGAGCTCTGCATTTAACCGTCTTCATCTACGACACTTTCTTGTGTTTCAAAAATATTGTTTTTGAATTTTACTATTCACGCCAGTGTCTGAAAAAGTTGTTTAAGCAGATGTGTTTTATTGGAGACCGTTTTATCTATAATTTTATCAAAAGCACAAAGTGATATATTCTCTTTTTGAGGAAATTATGACTGTTGAAGAATTAAATGTTTAAAAAATTTTCATAATTCTGTAGATTTTATGAAATAATATTTTGAATGTTGGATACAAATTAACATAAATTAAAGTTATCATCGACCATTCCGTCGCTTATTTTTGTTTCTATTTTCCATTAAAATTAATCGTTTGCTATAATTGGCTTGTACAAATAGTAATTTTATTTAAAGTGTTTAATATTTTCGAATCCGTTTTGTTAAAACCATGTAAGGAAATTTGAAATATGGAAATTTTAAAACGATGTAAATATTCTTAATTTATTTGCTTGACAAATTATATTTTTCATTATCATAGTATTTTGTATTTCAAAATTATCCTAAAATTGTTATTTAGAAACGTTTTCCCTAAATTCATTCATGTATTTGCAAAGTGAATGCATTTCATACACATAATTGATTAAGTAATATGTCGAACTCCTGTCGCATTAATTGGAATTATATTACATCAATACCAGTTTTGAATATCAAGTTTATTTATTAAAATAAAGTGACATTAATGATTGGAAATATTTCTCATTTCCGTTAAGCGCCACCACTGCGGAAATGTATCCGACGCATGCGCGAGAGACACTGTGAAATCAGTTGCAAGTGGGAGGAAATGCATGTTGCAGTGTAGCAAGAATGGAGGGAGAATTCGCAGAATCCCCGGCCAATTATTATTTCACTTGGTTCAACTATTTAACTCACACTTTCTTGCGCTGTATAGTTAATTGACATACACTTTTACTAAATTTATTTGATAATTACAAAAATACATGAATATAATATCAAAAGATGAAGAAAGTGGAAGAAAAATATTTTTTTATGATCAAGATTTCGAATAAGCAAATTCCTAAAAGTAACTACTTTAAGTTGAATACCAAAAAGAGCATACTTGTAACTTCTAGGACTTTTCTAATAAGCCACACTGATTTCGTTGTAACAAAGGTTAACTTCACAACGCTTGTATAAGTTACTGATTTATCTGGAAATTGTAATAACCTCAATTATTATTTAAAGGGGATTGGATGGGTTAACACGAAAAAAACCACCCAGATGTCAGCGGCTATTGTGAAAATTGTCTTTTAAAGTATGTTGCACAGTTAAGTCTAAATGCTATCATAAAATAGGTTTAAAATGTTGTCTGGTAAGCTTTAATATTTTCGAAATTATAATTATGTAACATAGGTATGAATATTATAATGACTTTTGTATGATGCTTTTTGGTAAGTAGAAATCTTTGGACCATTAAAACTGTTGGCTAATTATTGCCACATAAAGAAAATAATTTTAAGAATAAAATGACACAATAAGGTAACTAATCTCTATAAGATTGTCTTCCCAACCGGTGAACAATAGCAGTGCGAAAGTAAAAGACACATTTGGGTAAAATGTGTTATTTTCAATATTTTATTATTACTTTTGTTTTGAGAGAAAATATGAGGAACAGATTCATAATTAAGAATACGTTTAACTCATATTTTCAATAGTAGTCTAAAAAAAAAAGGAGAAGAGTAAATTTAATCTTTCTCTTTCTTTGGCGAAGCTGAAAGTTAATTATAGTTTAAATATATACTACGTAATCTTCAGAGAGTAGAATACTTGCAAAATATTATTGGTTTATTTGGCATGCTCCGATACAAGTATTACACTTTTTATATTTGTTAATTAATAATTTAAATGTGTTAGCATTGCGGTTAAAGTGGGGCAGTCCCTGTCTAATGGCGCAGTAATTGCGTTGACGGTGGTCATTAAAGTGCAAAAACAGCTTTTCCTCATAAAATAATCACTTCAAGTCTGCGGTCTCACCCTAATAACAATAATTTCGACCTAATCATATGTAATTTGAATAATTTTGTTAACTGCGTCGAGTTTGAGGCGAGGTGAGCCATGTTGTCGTGCATGTAAGGCGGTTTAATGTGTTTGCGACAGTGTTGTAACATGAAAAAGTTTTATACTACATGATTACGCCTTACTTTTTGTCAACCATTTTAAAAATAAATATTAAATTAGAAACTAATGCCCTCATTGGTTGCTAACGATGATATGAAAAAATCAGTGGGTTAGTGCTCTAAAGATGTAACAGCAGATTTATGTAAAGAGTTGTATACACCATTGGAAAAAATCTGTTGGTGATAAAATACATGCTTTTCGGTTAGGAAATAATATTTGACAATATGACAAAAGTTGCTTTTGCCATCACATTTTTTGCGTAGCAATTTATTTTTGCATTTGTCGTTATCTAATGAACTTTTTGTAATCAGAAAAATAAACTTTATCATTTTTCTCGGTTGGATTTGAAATTAATATTTTAATGACGTGTAGATTTTTGTGACGTTTGAACATCTCATAGATAAAATAAAATAATATACATATATAATAGCGTCTCAACCCATGTGAAACAGTCCACTGTGGTATTCTTTTACGGGGTAACGTTAACCATTAACATATTTAAACTTATAAGTCTACTTGTTAGAAACACTCAAATATGTTGAAAACGGTAGTTTTTGATTGTGAAATGTGTGTTATATGAATTGAGATTTTTTCTCCTTTTACAACGCCATTGTGTGACTAAAAAAATCATACGTAAGTAGAAAGGTTTTATTTGGTTATAATTTGATATTAAAAAAAAAAAAATTGTAAGACTGTCTCTTATTCGTATTTTAAATTCGATAAATTTATATTTTTTTGTAAAAACAAAATACCTGACATATTGTCATTAAGAGCAGTGTTTGAAATCATGCGACAGTGAGTAAATCAATTAACTATTAAGAAAGGTGAATTAAGAACAGAACAATGTAAAATATTAGTTTAACGTAGAATACCTCACTTTAATTCGAATGAGTATTTTTTAATTCAAATTAATATTTTAAATACACGATTTTTATCAAAACGGCACGTCACTGTTTTTTTTTAAATTTGCCGTCAACTTCTACTTTCTACTATAGTTAATGATGTATAAACACATATAAATAATGTGTAAACTGGTAGCCATTCGACATAGGAATTTTAATTTAACAAGGTACTGATTTTATACACTAATCTTAAAACTTTCAAGTAAGTGTGGCTACATCTGGTGAGCAAAAATCCAAACAATTATATTTTATACTAAGAATAGTATCATTTATAATAAAACAAGTAATGGCAAACATCGTAGTGTTTACGAGCCTAAATTAATGACATGTTTATGAATTTAACTCATATTTAAATTAAGAATTCCTTTTGTTCCGATTCCAATCCTCAAAACAGAACGCAGCAAAATCGATAAGCAAATCACATGCCGTCATGTAGTAATCTTTGAGTAATTAAAAATATACAGCAATTAGAGAAGACATTAAAGAACGCTCCAATGTTATTGTACATTTAATTAATTTGCTAGTTTGTTTAAAAATCTAGTCAATTTTGTTTATGGAACTCTGCTTCATTCTTTTTCTATTTGGCCGATCAAAAAATAGTATCACAGCTTTAGTAGTAATAAAAAAGTATTATAATATAATTCTCGAAAAAAATAATATGTGAAACCAGCTTATTTATAAATTGAATAATGCATATTGTAATCTTTTTTTGTAAATGAAGCGTAGTTGGATTGTTCTTAAAAAATGTCCGATATTTCCAATTCGGAGGGCTAAAATATTTATTATTTGCACAATGATATTTAAGTTTAACTAAACCTACTGAAAAAAATAAACTATTCTGTAAATAAAGATATTTAACCTTCTATGTATCGTAGCATTACGTTATTATGATATGAAAAATCCAGCATGTGAATTATTAAAGTTTCATTCTATATTCCTTGCATCTTTTTGACGTCATCTGAATTTAAGTTCTGAAAAAAGCAGTAAAACACGTATATAAACATAGAAATAACAAATTCTTAAACCGTATATCTTCCAATCCAGCAATAATTATCATCAACATGTTTTTGCAGACTTGAAAAATTATTTTAATATTAATCGTCTTCTTTCAAATAAGTAAATGGCTTGATCATAATCATCGCAGCTTTAAATTAGTTATATATAAGTATAAAAGCTCCAAGTTATTTAAGCTTCGAATAATAATACTGTCAAATGTACTAAGTGGTTGGTAATACAGAATATTTTTATGTGTACTATTTAAGATTACAAGACTTAAGGTAGCAAACGTTTGAGAGCTTGTAATAATAAATGAAACAGGATTACTTAAAGCTCTTAAGTTATTTAAAAATATATTTTCGAAATGTCTATACTAGATAAACGGCGAGCAGTTTATTATTTTAATGTTTTGTTCACACAAGATTGAGTCGATAACGGAAAATATATTGTTTTAATTCCAATTTGAAATTAGAAATATTTGCTCAACAGTGACAAAATTGAATGTAAAATTTTTCTCAACCTTTGTAAAAAAGCATCGTGTATTTTCTGGCTATAATCCTGTGAAATACAAAACACGCAGTATTTCTAATTATTTCATGTTATGAAACTATGTCGTAAATACTCAAAATATATAAATTATTTGTTTGCAAAAATACAATACAATTTTAGTAGTTGCTTGTAGTAAAGAGATATTTTACATCTGCTAATATAGATGTCCAGATGTGCACTAAATTATTATTTATTTGTTTACCATTTGTTGTTCAAAATAAAAAACATTTCGACTACATGATTACGGCTCTACGTAACTTTAATCTTATACGTTTCATAATTCGAAAATCTATATGTACAAAACTTAAAAAATAGCTTACGTTAAAACAATTTATAAATATTTTTTATTCACTAGCAAAACGAATAAATTCGATTATTTATAATAGATTACAAATACTTCAGCAATTTAAAAAAAAATCAAATCACTCTCATGTATTAGAGCAATTAAATAAAATTTCGATATTTATTATGTAAAGCATCCCTTTTAAAAAGTAAACGTTATAAATGAAAGCCTCTAATCGAGAACATTTATATGTGACATGTTTACGAACTAAGTGTTGTTTTTGTAGCGTGGACTTAGATTCAAAGCAAGCTTTTAGGGTAGAGGTATCGCAAACAAAAGAACCGCTACTATCAAAAGCTCCAGTCATGCATGGTAGGGTTTGCACATTTATTTATTGGTTATATTTTAATACAATTTATAATTGTGTAAAATATTTTCTTTCAAATCAGTTTGACAGCAAAGAATTATGATTAGGTATTCATAAAAAAGTTAAATATTAAGTTTGCGTAAAAAATAATTAAAACGATGAGAACCTTCTGAAATTTATGTGAATTTATGTGAATAGTTCTGACGATGGCGTGAGCCGAAATAGCTATAAACTATATTTGTTAAAAATAATTTTGTAGAACTAAAATACATTGCTATTTTTTCACCGTGTTTATGTGAATTAATATCAGTTACATTGATAAAAGCAAATTTTAAGACCTATTTTTTTAAATTTCAAGTAATTTTTATTAATATTCATAATGATAATTTTCCAAATGTATAATAATTTTTCAGAGCTTAGAATCTTTATCTACGTTGCGGATTCCGACAAGAATACACCACATTTGAACGAATATAATATTTCACTTTACAAAAAAAAAAAATTAATAAAATATTGTTTTATTTTAATTTAGCAACGTTTTGAAAATATAAATAACAATTGATGAAAAATATTTCAGTGTCTTTCAAATTTAAAATTTAATGACAAAATTAAAACACCCCCATCTACAGCCCTTACTTATAAACTTAACCACAAACGTCATGACTTATTGGTATTATATCATACCTCTTCCCTTTAAGTTAAGAGGGTATCAAACGAATTAGTTTTATGGGTTCATCCTATTATCTGTATACTGTGTATTACTTACATATTTCCTATATCCTATTCATGGACACAAAAAATGTTGCAGTCAATATCTGAAACGTATTTGTTTATTATTGATAATACGTTTAAGAAACTCATAAAACACACCATAATTGTAAATAAAGTTCAATATTTTAAAACATATTTTGACTTCTATTGACAATAAGTGTTCATTTGTGTGCTTATTTGAATCATCGTTAACTACATCTGAAATTGTTATTTTATTGCTTATTAATTTAATTGTAAAATTTTTCCAATTGCAAACATTGTAAAAATCTAATTAATTAACTATTACAACTATACACGTTTAAATGACGTTCTTTGCATTTTAACTAAGCATTATTGAATTTCATTAATTTGTTTTTTTTATTAATCAACTATAATAAATTGAAAACTGTTATTAAACTAAATGTTTTGAATATTAAGTATCTATTGACAGTAAATTTCATGAAAATAGCATTACACTTATAACGGGCGAAACCGATCATGGTAATCATACTTAAAAGTGTGAAAGTATAGTGATAAAAATATATATTTTATTTGTTTAAACAAATAGCAAATACGAAAAAGCAAGAAAAATAATATATCATGTTCTTTAAGAGATTTTCTACTACATTCGCAATATATAATAGATTCGTCGTCTAATCCTGCTACAAACAGAAAAAAGCTCTTGAAAGTTGCGATATATATTTTCATAGTATTACAGTTATAGTGCATTATATATGAATATTTTAAAAGCGAGATAGCATAATTGTCATATTATTTATAATATGTTATATTTTACTTTTATTGATGAAAACATTTCTTCAGTCGGCGCTATTTCAATGTTCAATAAATAAATTTAAAATGCCCTTGCTGAAATGATTGTAGTATTATTGTTTTACTTTGTTAAATAAAACTGAAATAAAGAAGAAATAACATTTCTCCGTTATGTTTTTTATAGCAGATATACCTTATAGATTTTTCCAATTAAAATATTTAATGAAAGTGACTGCAACAAAAACTGGTTTACATTAAAGGGATCACGATTCGTTTAAGATTAGTCTACAGGTGTCCTTGCTCTTAAAATAGTTCTTTTTCTAAAGTAAGAAGTATGACTCTCTAAAAATATAATTACTTCATAATTAAATATAATACATCGTTTTAAAGCAGACTCCAATGCTACTCGCATTAGACAAATATTAGTTTTTAACAAATACAAAAGCAAAAAAATATATTACACATATAATTTAAACTATATATTTTATAGTGATATAATTGTTAGAAATACATATGTCTATTTATAACCAAGCGTGCATTGTTCTTAGAATTAGGAAATAATAAATAACGAATACATATCAAAGAAATCAACCAGACATTGTAAGAGTTTCAGGATGTATTTTAATAAAAAAAATATTTTGAGTACAGTTAACGCCAAAAAATCATGTGATTTTTATATAAATTTAAATAAACTCTTGTAGAAAAGCAAATATAAAAAGTACGATTTGAACAAAAAGATGCCATTGGAAAGGGCATTGTTTGATTTTTTTAGCATGCTTTAATTAAGAAAGGTAGACGCTTTTCAATGTTTTTATAAATGTAAAATTACAGGATACCTTTTGTGCAATTATGCAAGATTGACAAAGTTGATTTGAATTTAAATATCAAATAGAAATATATTTGTAATTATAGTTTTTATACATATAAACTGTCTCTATATCATTGAAATACAACAATTTTCATTATTTGTATTTTTTTCTCTTTTTGAAAATTGATAGGAAGCATACTTACATTCTGAAATACGTATATTAGTCATCCATCAGGTATTGGAGATCATTTCATAAAACACGGTAAACAAAAAAAGTGTATGAAATATTTTGGCTACCACGAAAAAAATACAATTTATAGCCTATTGATATAATGTATGTTAGAAGAAGTCTGAGAATTAAAAAAATGGATGTAATGTGTTTTAAATTTAAAACCTCCGCTAGATAATGATAAAGCATTTAAGAAATACAAATCTAATTATATTGACATGCACATTATTTATATACAATAACACGTTTCAAGTTGAAAGAATTGGAGTAAATGTTGGTGATAGCCGAGTGCCTGATTTACATCATTAGGTTTTATCGTTTTAATATAAAAAAATATTTACTGTTTCTACTAAATATTATATTTAACTTTTTTTATTATTAGGAATTAATTAATATCAAATTTGAATTGTTACAACTTTGTACGATTCCACATGTTTTGTCACTAACGTCAGTTCTGTTGCATCCGTGTGAAAGAATGCCTGAAGATGCCGAAAGGCGAAACCCGGGTCGTTAGTGACAATACATGTGAAATCGTACAAAGTTGTAACAATTTCAATTTAATAGGAATTAATTCGAAGACAAATCCATGTTATAATTTTGAAATATTTTGTACCTCTTCAGGAAAATCACAATATATAATGAAAAAGCTCTTTCTTTTTTCATTTCGATTTCAGTTGCGGTGAATCCTTAGGAGGCGCTGCAGTTTGCGCTAGGATTCCAGGACTCGGTGCCCGCCAGCGCGCGCTTTGCAGGGCAGCACCCGCAGCCTTAGCAGCCGCTGGTGACGGAGTGCGACTTGCTACCCAGGAGTGTAGAAGACGCTTCTCTAATCATCGCTGGAACTGCAGCAGTATTGGAAGTGGCGACGTCTTTGGACACGTAGTTGTGGTTGGTGAGTATACCTTAATATGTAATAGCAAATAAGTTGCACATGTAACTTCAAAAGTGTTTACGGTCACTTCTTGATGGAAAAAAATAATGCTTAAAATTTAAAAAAAAACTCAGTTTTACTACTGTTTCTACAATATATTTAAGATAAGGAAATATTTCCCATTTTTATCGGTTGATAATGCCAACGATGGCCGAAACTGGTCCTGATCAAAAAATATATTCTAGCTCTAAAAAGTTTTTTTTTATTATTTCACATAAAAGCTTTACATATGTTTATAATCATAAATGATTTATTAAAACTTGTTTTAGAATCAGACACATAAAATGTTTTATGTAATATGTCAAAAATCCGACAATCTGCCACGATTTATTTTTAGAATAATGTTGTTTTGCTTTGAAATTAAAACAAAATTATCTATTTTCGTATCACTAATTATTATAATTGATACTGTTATTATTTAAACATTCAAATTAATGCAAGTTTTAGGTAACGTTATTCACAATGCTGACCGGACCGGAATTTGCCAAAAAATAAGACTAAAAATGTATGTAAAAAGTTCTAGAAAAAAATGTCTACATGTAACGGCCGTTACGTGATTGAACAAGTTAAATGGTTTCCTAACAATATTTTATTTACAAATGATTTTTTATACAAAGAAATATCCTACTAATTCTAGAAATTTATAATATCGCAGGAAAAGTTTCGCTCATCGCGTCGACAGCTAAAAGCTTGATAATGCTTGCGATGAACGAATCATTATGTAATATTATATAAAAATTAGGATCTTACAAACTATTTTCCATTTATTTTAACATCAAGACTTTCCACCAAGAAATGATAATCAACGCATAGAAAGTGTTTTTTTTTTTTTTTAAGAACATAAAACAATATAGACTTTTTGTGCTTAACAAAAATAATATATATTAAATATACATTTTTATAAGCAATTAAAATCAAAATATTTATGAAAAATTAGATCGCTTAATAACGCTAATCAACAGAACATGTTCCCACTTATGACTTATTTGTGACCATTTGCCGTTAAAGAATTAAATCAGACTCAAAAGTAAAATCGAAAATAAAAACTATTTTTCATCACTGCACATAATGTTTAGAATTAAATACTTTTAATTAAAAGTAGTTTATTTAATTATCGTTGTAGCAACAACAGTTAAAGTTGACAAAAGGTCAGAACTGATTTTAATAAAAACTTACTGTTCATATTTGATAAACAAATTAGAAATATTACATATGAATAGTAAAAGTGCTCACTAGAGATTTATCATTTGAGAGAAGTGTTTTCGATTGGTTGCATTTATTGATGAAAATTACACAATAATTTAATACATGACTAAGCCATGTTGAGCAAACCTATTGAACTTCCATACGATATCTTAGGTAGCTCAGTACTATAATAAATGCATTTCAAAAGATATTTCACAATCAATCATGATCGAAATGTACGCTTTAATACTATTACTCTTTAATCATTTTTCAATAATATTTCATTTACATCAACAGTAAACTTCCCACGATTACGTAAGAGATATACTAGATATTTTAAGTGATTGAAATTCCAATACAATAATTAAGATTACGGTGATTTATTTATTTCTTTTCAAATGACTAACGGATATATATGTTTTTTTTTATTAATTATCATTTGTCTGACAAGTCCTTTTTGTTTTCCTTGTGAAAATGTGTAAATATTAAGCAATTAGGTTTATTATATTATCTGACTTATAAGTCGTTAAAGCAATTAACAAAAGCGTATAGCTGTAAATAACATAAATTGGAAACATGTGAATGAATAAACGTATAAATAATTGGCACCAATAAAGTCTATAAATAAATTTATAATTACGACCAAATTGAGGACAAAATAAAGATTTATAAGGAAAGATGTCTTATTTGTGAACAGATTTATGGATTTTTGTAAGAAATCAATGTTTTTTTAAATCCATAATAAAACCAAAAAGTTACGTCATTATACATAATTGAATTCAAAATAACACTTATTGATTACAATACTTAGCAATAGAGGCGCATGTCTATTTATCAATAAAACCATAAAACTGAACAATGAACATATTTTGTCAATATTAGTACAAACCACATCATAATATATAGTATGTAAGGTTTATTGATTTCTATGTGAGGTCTGTAGAATTTATGATTAACGCCTCTGTCTTTTATAATATATATTCGATGTATGCTATCGAAAGAAGATGTATTGGATTCGAGTTGATTTTATAGTTTTATGGCATTATTAAGTCATTTCTACTGACAGAATATTGTTGTAGTGAAATCGTTTTATTGGACTTTTACGATGCTCACCACCAGTCACCTCTGCTAAGTTGTTCAGCTCTCGGCATCATTATAATTGTTTAGGTAAGGTAATAAAAGAAATCTTTCTATATCTACGGCAGCTTTTACTAATTCCAACAAATAATTCAAACATTATACACTACAAATTCTGAGCAGAGTGAAAAATGATTTTTTGAATATTAACTTACTAATGTATCGTTGTAGTGGAGATTACTCTCTAATTTATTCGTAAAAACAGAGTGTAATTCCTGGTCTAATTACGTACGATACTGATATAAAAGTGGGATTTAGAATCAGGCATTAAACATCACACAAAATAAGTATACCTCATTAGAAGCTTAAAAACACAACAGTTAATAATTTTTAACTGTAAGTAGATCCACTATATTTCTATTATTTTTATATCACCATCATCATCATCAGCCGGGGTCGATCCACTGTTGGATGAAGGCCTCCCCCTGATTTTTTTTCCAGGAGGGTTGTTTGGATATAGCAACACCATGCTGCCCAGGCGGGTTGGTGTTCGGTTTTCTGTCTGGGTTTTCCTTCCCATTATTATTTTTATATAAAGGCGATATTACCTAAAAATTTCGTGAATAAATATTTTATAACATAACTTATAATGAAATTTGATTGTAATAAATTTTAAATAAATAAAAATAATATTTCATTTTATTTTTAGATCCGAAATTAATCTTTTTCAAGAAAAAAATAAAAAAAAACAGTGATATTTTTCCATTAGTTATTTTTATTCTTTTAAATACTTTAAACGTATCTTGAATCGTAACTGTTTACATTGAAAATGTGCCATATAATTTTGATTTCAATTTGTGTATTAAAAGAAAAAAACAAATAATTACACTAATTTTGAAATTTAGTATATTTGATAGGATTATTGGTGAAAACGTCCGTTACAAATAAGTTAAATAATGTACGCATTTTTAGTTACATAGTATGTATTTGGAAAAGGGTCGGAGAAATATGTAGTCCAGTATTTTGAAAAAGCTTAAATAAAAATATTCCCAATTTAAAATATTTTTTTAGGCACTGAGTCGTGTGTAAAAACGGAGGTGTCAATTAAATTGACATTAAAAACATAGACTTGTGAAATCCCGTCTCAATGAACATGAATATAGCCTTATGAACAAAGAATACAAAGACAGTTAATCATAAAGACGTGTTGTCTGAAAGCCTATCTCCCAAATATAACCCAAACAATAAAAGCTCCGAGCTGTTGACGCAATTAAAACATTTCACAAATGGAAAGAAATTGAACGCGTGGGAAAACGAAAACCCGACACTTTTAATGATTGAATCGTGTAGGCCCAAGGCAGTGGCCTCAGCTGACTGGGGGTCAACAAGCGTTTGTTTTTATCTCTCGTAATAGGTACAATAATATCGATTTTTATATTTACTTATTGACTGTACATCATTCTTCTTAAGAGATATTTCTACAAGTCGGCTCAATTAAAATATGATGAATTATTACAAGATAATAGCCATGAATTGTTAAAAATATTATTTTATTCATTAGCAATTTTATTACATTTTACGAATAGACTATTTCATTTTTCAATGAATTATATCGTCTTATAAAATATACGATTTCATCAACTACAAAATAAGAAATATGATAACAACCTATTGGCAATATATGTGTATTTATTTCTATATCATTAAGCACTATAATATGTGAAATAATTTAATAATTATTTTGCCTGAACCATGAAAATACGAAAAAATTTTATCATTAAGAAAAGATATGTTATTTATTATTATTTTTTTTGCCATTTTAAAGGTTTATGGAAAATGAAGGAAATCACTGTAGCCATTTCGTAATTATTACATGTATTATACATATTGCACATTTAATTGGTAAGCTAAATAAAATCTAGTTCTTCTAATTCTAGATTCCCAAAGTAACATTAGTGTGGTACATATTTATTTCGATTTCATCAATAATAGTCATGTATTAAAAAAAAAAAATAACCAAATGATATGTATTATTTTTACGAAATTCGCGCGTTTATTGTTACATATCATAAATAGACTAAACGTTATTAAATATATAAAAATCTTTGCATTCCAGTGTTTCAGAAATTCATTTAATATTTTACGTGGCGACGCTACTGGTGTGTTTTATTTTGGAAACGAAAGCAATATAATATACACAATAAATCAATAAAATAGTCAATAATTGATAGGCGGAAACGAATACGTAGTGTCAGTTTACGCCCGAGGGCTTCCGGGATCTCTCAATTGTGTCTAAAGCTAATTTAAAACATTTCACTTGAGACGTTGCACACTATCTTTACTTCACTTCCTAAATTCAACACTAGAGTTAAAGTGATTTATTACGGTAATCTAGCAACATTGGTCGTGAACCGTATGTAGCTATATGCGCATCTCTGATAGTTTATGTTATACATGAATTATCATATTTCGAAACGATTGTTTTGTGAAAATGACGCCAGTTTTAATTATTGTATGAAAAAATACAATTGCAAAAAGTAACAGCTTAACAGATATTTGACGTCCAATTGTATTGTGTAATAGCACGCTTTTGACGCACTCTTCCAGAGTTAAAAATGCACAGACGATAAATTTTATTAAAATTAATATAGAATAACCATTTTAAACTAACTACGCATTAAAAAAAGTTACTTATGAAAAAATATCTCCACTAATCTATGATATAAGCCTGATTTTGGCGTTGAGTGTTATACAATTTTGAACTTTTAACTTTTTTCATATCAAAAAAATATAACCAACATCAAATAAATGAATTATGAATTTTTAGAAAAGTATAGACTTAATATTAATAAGTCTTCAAAAGTAGACGCTATTGGTACGCAAAATCAAATCCTATCTATAAGTACATGAAAAATATTCATAATGTGATTCTTGGATCTTAGTTTGTTCTAAAATAGTGATAAAAAATAGACTGATAAAATTCACTGAAAAATTTCAGCATTTATTCAACAGCAAAAGAATAATACTTGACTCGCTTAAAAGTTGCAGAATTTTACTTGTATTAAAATTGCAATTGATTTTTTTAAATCTAATCCTTTTAAATATACGAACATTGTTAAATTTGAGACAGTAATGATAACCAAAAGCCTAAAAAACTTATTTAAAATGGAGTATTTTTAATAATGTATGCTTTGCCATTTACAAAAATAAGGAGCAATAGCCCGAAGATAGAACCCTATAAAACATCAAAATATCAACAAAATAATTGCGACTTGAATAAAAAAAATGAGGTACATGATGTTTTCTGATACTAAAGTAACTATCTTCGTAAAGTCCTAAGAAAATCTTTTGACAAAGTCAAATGCCGCTATTAAGTAGGTCGTATAATCATAGTTTAATAATTTGTACTATAGTTTCCTTGAAATTTATGACAATAGTTGAGTGTCACTGACATCTTTGGTGGGCGTTTCTGATTGTTTTACGGTGTGAAGAGTACTCTTCAAATGAAAACAATAAGGCAACGAATAAATGTCAGTCATGGTTAGAGTGTAACAAACGAATCATGGATAATAAATAATATTTTTTTCTATTTATGTATGTTATTTAACACATCTTCAAAAAAGATTTTACTCTAAAAATGTATATATAACCGCATTTTTTTAAAATATAAGTTGCTCAGTAAGTCTTTGGAGAAACGACACAAGATTTGGTTGTGGTATAATTCAAAAAGCTACTGTTTTTTCAAGGAATCAATTAGTACAATCTTTTGGCCATTCCTACTGAAATAATGATTCTATTTTTTTTAAATTGTTTACGTGAAAACCATACTATTGATATTAATGAAAACATTTTAATAATTATACCCGTTTTTCACCTAGTTATTTTTTGCTAAGTACATAATTTAGCTTTATCCGGAGTATTTAACTAATTTGACCTGTAAAGTAGAAACTATAATGTAGTCAATGAATTTTTTTTAAAGGTAACATTGACTTGGTAGAATTTACTGTACTGTATCGGCATTCCATATTAAAAAACGGTTTTGCCAAAATTAATACCGTAAAAAATATGATAGGCGTAAAATATTTCCTGATTTTCGAAGATTTTACAATTTTTTTCATTCAATTGAAAAAGAATTTTTCTGTTAAACTGTCAATCCTTTTCTGGATATTTGCGGTGATTTCAAAATAATTTTTACCACATAAACTATTATTATCGTTTCTTTTTTACGACATCGACTTAAGGTGTTTGATGGAATTTCAATATCAAATTTGAATTGTTAAAGCCATATCTAACAATTCAAAGTTATAATCGTTTCGAATAAGAAATATTTTTTAAAAATCTTAATATATTTATTACACATGAAACTGTCAACTACCATAACCCGTTAGTTGATGTTTATAATATATCACAAAGCCAGTCAACAGCCTCCCACACGACATATCGGAATAATCTTCAGCAGATAAGTCGTCATTTAATGAGACTTATGACGAAATAAAGCACATCGATTCTAAGCGCCGTTTTGTCGTACCACAATCGGTTCCCTTCGAATCCACTTTACGTTAAAAATCACAAAAAGTATATCGATATCTAATATTTGCTATTTTTAAACACACCTTGCTCGTAATACTCGGAAAAAATGCCAATTCACAGATAATGATCTTAATTGATAACTATTTGCAATGACACTACTTGAGTCACGTTAAGCTCGATAACAGAAGACCATACCACATAGAAAACTTGTTAGAGTAAACTGTTTTAAACAGATTAGAATGTAGATAAAAAATATCTGCATACTTTTGAAACAGATTTCTTAAGCTTTAAATCGAGATTGAGAATAATACATGACGAAGGTATCAAAAGTAAAATGGAAATTGAACAAACAGTGACGTGATGATTTGGAGGAGTCATATCTGTCAAGTGGGAGGACGTTTTCTTACCTGGGGGCATATCCGATCGTTTGATCTTTGCGGATGTTACGATATTGGGTTGATTCTGTTGCATAATGATTATTTTTGATCAATGATACCTTGAGAGATAAGATTTTAACACCATATTCAAATATGCATGGCCTTAATCGGTTGAACGGGAAAAAATTAATATATCCGTGTATAATTTTATACGGTTTATTCATAAATTTTGCGAAAAGACCAGAGATATAAGAAAATAAATACAGTTTGTTTTTTACTGTCGTCTTTACTTTTTACAATAATCAAGATCAGTATCATTATTTATTCGTAGAAATCGCATTCATTGTCCTTTAAAAATATATTTAATTATTAAATGAGAAAAAAATGGCGCTAACATGTTTTTACATGCAAACTTAAAACAATAAAATCATGCTATAAATTGAAATCATATTTGTTCAAATTAAAATATGTAACATTTTAATCGATCAAAAATGTGTAGCGACGTTTTTACTCCTGTCCTCTTACAAATAATATTCTAATCTCAAACGTGGCAAAACTATCGATAATTTAACTAGGATTTGTTACTGTTTCTAAAAAATCTGCGATTAGTATCGGCTATAACGATAAATTGTTTCGAATTTAATTGTAATGTAATACAAAAAAAAACTACTAGTGGAGAGGATAATAATAAGGAGGAAGATAACACGGTGAAAAAATAGCAATGTATTTTAGTTCTACAAAATTATTTTTAACAAATATAATTGATAGCTATTTCGGCTCACGCCATCGTCAGAACTATCTGACTATTAGTTCTGACGATGGCGTGAGCCGAAATAGCTATCAACTATATTTGTGGAACTAAAATACATTGCTATTTTTTCACCGTGTTATAATGGAGTTCTACCAAGTGAATGCCAATTCAATCAATATAAGGAGGAAGATGTTTAATCGACGCTTAAAAAACCATTAATATTTGTTGTACCAACTTATTAGAGTTATTGAAAGAAAGTTGGTACATGCTTAGTATTTGCATAATTTTAATTTTAATTTAATATTTGTTTTTATTGAACAGATTTTTTTTTGTTTCTTTTTTTAATATGTTCCATTAATATTGTCGCGATTTCATATTATTTCGAATTATAATCTTACATTTTAAATCATGTTTATAACAGAAATTGTCAAGACAGTATATAAAATGGTCTTTACTTTAAACTTATGACTGATGACATAAATATGCAAAAATATACAACCCTTATTAATCCAACAGTGGCTAGACGGATGGTTATCAAATATCTCTATTATCAATCGAACAGTTATTAGAATACAAAATTACAAATGTAATGAATTTTGTCATTTTATCCAAAAACGTTTATTCTAAAGGATATAACATTTCTTTCTTTTATCTTTTTCTTAATCATTCAGACAGACTCTTTCTTTTCAGAGAAAATAAAGATTTGTTAAAATAAAAGTGATTGTAAATAATATCTGCGTTCTCTCATGCCCTGATTTCGAGACTCGTCTAGGGTGAGTCAAAAGAGTTGACACATACATTCCAGCTTTTTGATACACATTTTAGTCCTATAGTTCATAACATAAAACCATTTTACTTTGCAATTGACTGTTATGAAAAATAAATTGTTTTGCCTGATGTGAACAATAACATAAATGATCACATGATCATTAGGGAAATTCTTTATTGTGCGGTGACAACTAAACGACCAATAACAAAGCCTACAAGCAAACAAGCGTGGGAACTTGTTGACTTCTTCAACATATTATATTACAAAAAACAAGTATTCGTTACAAATTACTTATTCCGAGTGGCTTTATTGATGATCATCACCATTGACACCTATTGAACATTGATTATTGTTTATTGAATTTCTCCGAATCACTGTGATAAAATCAATTATCAGTTTTAATGTGTAAACTGTCACTGCTTGATGGAAAGGCATGATATTTTAAATAATAAAAACACATTTTTAGTACTTTTTTTTCCACCAGGACCGGTTTCACTCATCAGTTCATAGTGCTCGCGATAAGCGAAACCGATCCTGATCAAAAAATATATTGTGAAAATAAATACTTAAAAATGTATTTTTATTATTTAAATACCGAAAATTTTGATTTATCATTTTGTGTAAAAAATATGTAAAAAGGTCAGTCCTGGGATTACATATAAACGCAGCCGATAGTTAACTGTATTATCGTATTAATAAAAAAGTATTTTTCTTTTATTACTATTAATACTAAAAAATCTGGCAAAAATCTGGCAAAAATCTGACGGTGGCTTTATATATGACCATGCTAATCTCAAATCATTTTTCATTCCATGGAAAAATATATCATAAAATTCAAAATGTCTTAACTAATTTACGACTCGTTGCGGTAGTCAAAATATGTAATATAATTTTTTCATATTGTCATTTATGTAATAATAAGATCTTAATTGATGAAAAAAAGTCGATTCGGCAAAATAATACAAAATGTTTTAAGTAGTTATTTATTATCAAGTCGAGATAAAGAAAATATCGTACATTAGTACAATTTTGTTAAATTTGTCATTGTACTTCTTGTGCAATTAATTTTTAGATCAATTAACAACATTTAGTGTCCCGAATTGATTCGTAGTATTTTTTGTAATCCCACCCTTTGCTTAAACTTTTGTCGTCGTGTGCTAAAATATTCAATATAATATTAGTATTTTCATAATTTAATGAATCAACAAGCAATTTAGCATTACGTTTCAAGAGTGTTATGGCAACACATTCATGCGAAATAAGTCACCAATCATATCTCAGCTGAAAGATTAAAATCTTTAATTCAAAACAATGAGTTAGTTGTGACTGAATAAAAGTGACTTATGACTAGTCTGTTGAGTGATCTCACTTTGTCCAGTGATCTGGTCAGATCACGTTTCGCTCATGATACACGTTTACAATGTGTTGCATATTTTATAAGATAAGGGATATCGCCATTCAATTTTAACCAACGATAAGTTTTACTATAAGATTGTAATTTGATATAAAAATTAAATAAAAACGTTTTCGTTTCTTATCACCGATTTATTAAAATGGATATTTTAAGGGAATGTATACCCATTATCAAAACTTTTCAATGTATATAAAAAAGTAACAACTGAAATTAAACGAAACGTTTTAGTAGGGCAATAGTTTATTAATCTATTTACCATTTTGAATATCATTATATATTAAAATTTTCGTGTTATAAATTTTGAACATATGAGCTCTATTGTCATCTGGATACTGTGCGATTAGACCTTATTATATAATTAAGATGATGTCATAAAATAAAGTTACATGTAAATGATTGATCATAATAAAAATGTTATTTGCAAGATTACAATCAGTGAAACTTCAATATAATAATTATTTTCTTTTTGATTTAAAAGCTTACAGTGGCGACAAAATTTTGTCTCTTCGTCTTAACTTCCTTTCGTACATTGATTTTATCAACTGAGCGATTAGTATTCAAGCAGCGTATAGCTGTTTACATTCCCCTACAATATAATATAGTATAAAGGTAATGAAACTACAACATGGCATTATCCTATCTGGCTGGACCATCTTATAGACATCTTCAAGAAATGAGAGCTATGTATTATAGCTTATTGCAATTGTTACTACAGCAGAGTTGAACTATAAACATTTTTTAAGTAAAATGTAATAATTAGAAAATAAAATAATTAAGTAAATATTAAAGAAATTTTATAACGCTGTTAGTGGATAGCTTGGCTTGACGCCATAGTCATAACTACGCCTCCATTTTCCTTGTCATATAAAATATATAATATACACAATGTCTGTCTTATTTAAATACCATAACTCTGATTAAATCAATAAATTTGTCATTTTATCCTATTTTAACGATTTTTTACCGTATAGATGAAAATTTAAATAATAAAATCCTATTATTAATTTATTTATTTTCTCTCTTCTAATACAAATAGTCAGCCACTCATCCTCAATATTTAGGGCAAAGAATTACTTTTATTATAATTGAATTATATCAAATAAATACATAAGTATCTAATATAATGCTAGTTGTAAGTACATCGCTATCGACGAGGCACGTTTTCAGAAGTTTATATTGAAGCATCACTTTTTATAATTTCTAATTTTTCCATTAAAAAATTCTATTTCTTGAATAGATTCGTGTCGATTCAATAAGACTTTTCAACTTTTCAGCACCAATATATAAATATAAAATAACGCATAAATAAAATTTTCATATTAAAATGAGGAACAATTGCTCAGTGATCTTGCTTTTTAATTATTTAACTGAACATAATGATTGTTTGGTATGTGTGATTGAAATATGTTAGTTACTCCGATACCAATACAATATTGCATAACAGCCAGTTTCCTTAATCGCAAAAATAATGTGTTATTTTAAAAACTGATATATCTTTTGAGCATAGTCAGATTTTGTGATATTTACTCTATTATACTAAATTCGAAAAAATGTTTATTATCCTAAGCGGATATACCGACGCGTAAGTAGTTAATTGGATTGTGGGCGCTCAGAATACAGGTGGAAAACGTTGCAGAAAGAAACTTGTACCCACCCAGTATATAAAGTCCTAGAGATTCTAGTTTATTTATGAAAGCTATGCAGTGTCCTTTTATATTTTTTCAAAATAATTATGTAGCTGAAAAATGTCTGTAGGGTTTCGAAATTGACCAGCCGTTGATATATTTTGAATGGTGTCGTCTTTTGCAATATTTTATTTAAGTATAAAGTATCAATAAAAAGACAGAAGTAAAGAGTTTCTAGTCAAAAGATAAAACTATAATTGAGGAAATCAAAAAAGAACAAAAAAGGAAAAGAACAGTTCACTGCGTCAAAAAGTGTTCACACTCGGTAAAGAAAACAGAAATAAACTAATAACGATACAATCATTATAGTAAATAAAAACGGACCTGTCAAATCAACGTATTTTTAAAAATATATATTTAACAAAATAAAACAAAATTTTCTATTTGAAATGTAAAATCTTTAGACGTACTGTTTCTTCACCTCAGTATAAAGATATGAAATGCATTGTTAGACTGATAAAAAATGCAGTTGCATTACACTGCAACCTTGTGCAATAAAAATTCTTTCTCGGAGCACGAAAGCGACAACTCTCATTTTGTAAGATTATGCAAATGCGTCAGAGCCTCATGGGAAGGCTGTAAGGCTGCTACCTCAAAAATTAATGGCCCAATGAAGTATGCTTTAAGACGGGATGATCTCGTATTTAATGTCATATTAATTGAGAATTACAGCTTACTTTATCGGTTATTTATCGATGCTTCGTAAGGCTTATTTGAGATAGAGTATCATATTTTTTTCATTTAATGATAAGTGTAAATATATCACTTAAACGTCAAAACATACATAATTAATCAGACTGGTATTTCGAAGGTAAATATTGAGGCGTAATCAACTATTGACGACGCACTAACTAGCCTTATATCGACTTTCAAATAAAGTCTAGACGAATAAATCAGTAACGTGAAGCGATATAACTATCATACTGACTAGACATGACTCAGTATCTTCGCGATGAACAAGTTAACAACTCTCTTCTGGATTTTTTTTAGTAAATAAACGAAAATTGTGCATGTAGCTAAGTAAAAATTACTTTTAATATTTTTTTTTATAATACGGGAGGTTGACGACCATTGCTTAAAATGGAAATACATGAGAATTGATCGATATTATCTGCTTGAAAGAATTTTTCGAAAATTTTCAAGCGGATAATATCGAAAAAATATGAAAATTTTTTCGTCGCCCAAGAGAACAGCTGCGGAACTCAGGGCGCTGGGGCGCACAGTTTGGGTAACTCTGGTATAGTATTTTCCAGGGTTACACAGTACAGAAGGGTTCCAGGAGACAAAAAGAGACCACATACTTTTGTGAAGCTTGTGAGAGGAAACCAAGCCTTCACCCAGGGGAATGTTTTAAAAAATATCACATTTTCAAATGTTTTAAATAGTACATATTATTTTTAAATATTTTTTTTTTATTTGATAGATTAAGGCTTAGTAATCATAAAAAATTACAAAATATGTTATTTATTAATTATAGCGTGTATATTGTCCATTTGATTCAATGACGTTCGAATGTTATGAAAATCTTAAAATTAATTAAGTAGTTGGTACACCGCTTATTTTTTTTTTTTACGGAGTGCAAGGGTTAATAGGCAATTATAAAAAAACATTGACCAACAATACGAATCCAACTAAAAAAGTTAATTTTTATCAAGTTAATTTATACGTTTCCTATTCATGAGAACTATAATTAATGATTAACGAATCAATCAGGCAATTGCGCATTGAGATATTCTTGAAAATCGTAATTAGTCGAAGTCGTTCATTTTTCCCGACTCAATACACCGCAACTCCCACGACGACTCTATAGCTCTGTGTTATTCATAACTTAAAAATGTTAAATTTCGGATATCGCCAATATTTTTAATGATTTTTAGCGATATATTTTTTATTCGTTTTCAATTTTTAAAGGCATAAGGCAATGTTAGATTTATCTTATACAATAACACATATACGTAAAATTTTATAAAAGATACTTCAGTGGAATATTAATTTTAACGTAATAAATCACACAGGTATTTTTTTCTTTTGTTTATCATATTTATTGATTATACAATATCATGGGATGTAAATTGATAGGGACTTGATTGAAAAACGTATTTTAATTAAAAAACTAACTATCCATTCAATATGAAAGGTTTTATAGCCATTTAAAAATGCTTATCACGTATTTATTGGTGATCAGTTTCAGATCACGCCCTTTGAGGTAATTGAATAATAATAATATCCAATGGGGTCGTAAAATAAATTATTTTAATACAACATATAAGTAACCTACGATTAAACATGCAATTATTTATATATGATAATTTCGAATTTGTCTATTAATTTATTCAAATTATATATAGCAAGTCCAACTACAATATATCACTTGTATATAATCAGATCTAAAATACTATGCAAGTCCATATCCCTTAAATTGAATTTAATACCCAATTTAACGATTAACAATATATTTCTGGAATCTCATGAGAGATAGTGACAATAAATCTAAATTGTGAGTGCTGAAAATGGTTTATGAAACCAGATGTTTTGGTATAAATTAGAACACGGCTGATTCATAGCCTAACAGTCAAATATTTTTTTCTCAACTAGACAAGACTAAAAATAAAATAAAAATATATTGAATATATAAAAAATATAATAACAATGATTATTACGTAAAAGTACGCATTTGTAAACGTTTGGTTTTTGTTCCACTTTTGATAATCATAGAATAAATAAATACGATACTGGGTTTTTATTTATAAATATTTTCAATCTAAAATCAATTAAAAAATATTTGTCAATTATAATTATATTTTATAGTTGTTCAATAATATTATAAATAATCAAAACCACCTTGGAGCATCTCATGAACATTTTTATGAAAAAATCGTAAAATTGATAAAAAGTGACACAAATATTATATTCCTGCGGACTGGTAAAAAAATGAAGCAATTTTTCGAGAATCATCGATAGTGAAATAAAATTGGGTGATCATGTATTATTTTTTAAAATTTAATATTGTGATAGATGGACATTACTATAACTATCAAATATACATATAATTGTCAGATACAATAAAAAATCACGAAAACAATGGTTTTATTTTTCAAAAAACTAATGCGAAACCTCTGTTGCATATTTGTCAATATAATGGATATTCTTGGCCGCAGTGTTGTCTCTGACTGTTATTATTTTTAAAGTTTTTTTGTGTTGCATCATACTATCAATTATAACTATTTAACAATTACTAAATATACAAGTAAATGTATGGGTGAAAACAAATCCTTTATTTAATTGACAAATTTCTTGAAATTTGGCATACTGTTTACGGCCCAGTAGAAGGTCTCTGCGGCCCTGCATCGGGCTCCGCCGCACCGGTTGAGGACCACTGTTTTGTACTATCCTACAAGGTAATAAAACAATATAGTTTCTTTGATTATCTCCACGATTCAAAAAAATCATTAACACGAATAGATAAATCCAATGCATAATACATATTGTATTATATAAGACTTAAACGTCTCTTTACCAAAGATTTTCCTAGCTATTAGAAGTATGTATGTGTGTGGTTTTAAAATAAAGACTTAATCAGCATGATGATAGATGAATATTTATATTCAACTATCTATTATATTCATTAAACATATATTTATTAAATTGTTAAAGATATATTCATTAAAAGTTAGTTATTTATTGTCTACTTCTCAAATCAAGTTTACTAAAGGGCTGTCATTATGATTATACATGTAATTACAAAATGGCTTCCAACAAATCAAAGAACACGCCCACTTGCATTGTTTTATGAAGTCGACAGATGACATCTGCCGGAAACAATTGAAACTAAATATAAATTTTTCATTATTCAGATGGCGTCTCATATAACATAAGCAGCAGTTCAATTGATACATCATTAAATTATGTATGTGATCAATATTAAAAAGAAAATATTCTGATCTGATTAAATAAATGTTCACCGAGACGGAGAAATGTAAGTAGGGATTTTGAGGCAATAAAGACATTAAGTGCGGCCTTACCGTTGACGAAATAAATCAAGAAGTCATCCGATCGGACATGGCGAGCTATTTCAGTACACAAGCGATATTAATTGGTTGCCTTATCACAGCCACTCAACGCAGCGACAGAGGCTCGGTCTCATGTCTTGAAGACGTCAACAACCATTCTAGATGAAAGTGCAAATTTTTTTTTTTAAATTTTTTGCTTAACCCAGATCAAATCATTAATTATATTATATATTGGAACAATTTCACTATGAAATTTTACTTGTCAAAATTGTGCACATTTACTTCCACCTCTTATGTCACCCACATGGATACAATATCCGTTAATATATTATTGCATCCAAATCATAGAATGCATGAAGAGGCCAAAAGTTGTAACTCAGATCGTAAGTAACAAAATATTTTAAAAATGTGCTCGATTTCGACAGCTTAAATATAAATATTAGAAAAAAATAGTTTATGCAAAAGTTTTGTATGAAAGGAATGCATTTTTGAAAACCACTTTCCCCTAACATGGAGCTTATTTTAGAGTAACTTGTTTTGTATTTTTCGTTGCTCTATTCCTCTGTACATAGTGGGAATATTATACGGCTATGACAAGTCTAGCGGTTGAATAATCGTTTGAATCATTCAAATAATAAATTTATGAGACTGACCGTATTGAACTTTGATGACAGAAACGATGAGATTTTCACACCCCAGACAAAGCTTACGTCGTTGACCACTAGGCTTTTCTATGTCTCTTTTACAGAAAATGATTAATTCGTAAGTGAGTGCTTGGTAAGCGTTTATAATAACTGATAGTGACACATATATTGTAATACTTTATTTTTCTTTTTGGTATGGCAGAAGAGATGATTTGTAACATAATGTATCTCTTTGAAATAAATCTGTGGATTAATTTAAATTATCATTATTTTTATTTCTTTAACGCATTTCCGTAATAATTTTGCAAACTACAAAAGAAAAAACAATTACCCACAAAAATTTCGTATCTTTGTATTGTAATATAAAATATAAATATTAATAAATTATTTAGCGTTAACCAATGGTTCGCAATACTGAGTCTAGATTATACACCAGATCTTCAAGACTCAACTTCAGTTTAACAAATAAGAACCAGTTTGCAGACCAAGTTGACATTTGGATCAGGCAGGAATATTTTATAAAAGACAAGTGCTGCGCTTTTATTCCCATAAAGGCAAATAATTTATTTATCAAAAGAGACACCCATTTATCATTATTTAAATTTAGCTTAATGAACTTAAATGGCAATAAAACTAAATCAATATCTCCCAAACTTAGTAACTATAAGTGACAACATACTTTTCAATCTTAAAAACATGATTAATATTTATCTATGACATAAAGCATATATTGCTTGTATAATTAAAAGAAACATAACCAATAAATGCCACTACAAAAATTAAATAACTTCAAATTGTTTAATATATAGAGTTTTATGTATTAAATTGCAATATAATACTAATGGATTAAAGCTTAAAAGTTAAAGCCCGATCTCTCATTATCACATTCATCATTTTTCTGCAGACTTCGTCAATTTTTTAATAATTTCAAAGTACCGGTAAAAAACTCAGAAGTACAATGTTAGATTTCGCAGCATTCCCGTTAAATATTGTAGTATGTTACAAATATTATTCAATTCAACCACTATTCATTTTCAGACATAAATGATAATCTGATCAATTCTTCATTCCGATTATTTTTTACTCCACTAGGAACTCCTAAGTTTGTACGATTTCATTAATTTTATTGCGATACATATCTAATATAAGATTATATTGAAAATTGTGTGATTGTTGTTTTTATAATATACAGTCAGCTTGTCGAGTAAATCTCATAACACTTTAAAATAATTGTTGATTGATTGATTTGGCATTTACTTTGTATAACTCCATTATAACACGGTGAAAAAAGCAATGTGTTTTAGTTCTACAATTTTTTTTACAAGATATAGTTGATAGCTATTTCGGCTCACGCCATCGTCAAAACTATGCTTTATGCTAATAAAATGTAGAACTAAAACACGTTGTTATTTTTTCACCGTGTTACCTTAAAATAAAGCTTTACAAGATAAGCATAAAAATATTTCATAATTTATATACGTTTAATGTTGTGTCGTAATCTTTGATATGCCATTTTTTATACTCGGAAATATTTATTTTATCTTAGTATATTATACAACCGAAAACTGTTAAAAAATCTGTTATACCAGGTGAAACAATCGCAACCGCCCATTCATATCATTACCATTGACAATTCGAATACTTTACTTTTAAAATCACTGGCTATAAAAAGAATAAATAACCAAAGCGCTTTTACGCGTGTCATATAAACTGCTCCAGAAAAGAATGGATTGCGAAATTTCCGTGCATCTGAATCCATAACGTCTCACGATAATATGTTAATTTACCATCACGTGGTTTTACATTGACATGCACCCCAATAAATAATCCTGCCCAAGGATACAGTGCTTTTTATTGCTGAATTAAAATGATTTGTGAAAAATAATTAACGAAATGTAAAAATTCTTCCAAATCACATACTCGAAAGAATAATGAAATTATTCGATTAATAAAGGGAAGCATTGGAATGAAAACGATCTTTTTTTACAAGAAACTTAAAATGATCGTCTTTTGAAGATCCGCATCAATATCCTGATTCTCTATCATCTCATAGTAATCTGCGTTGTATACATATTAATTGTGACGGATAAAAAAGTCCTAGGTTTTTATGCCGTATTCTACAACATAAGCGAATTTTAATATTGCCAGAGGAAACCACAAGAGATTTAGTTGCAATCAAATGCTTGACTAGAGTAATTATAAGTTCAATGAATCGTATTGATTTTTGTTATATTATATAAGTGGTAAAAATCGTTATATTTTTTAACATGATGTGCAGTTCGATGCTGAAGGCTTTACAACAGTGGTTTATATTTATATTTTTTGCTCGGATTTTAAATATATCTTAAATTTCTTGACAAGCCATCGACAGGTTCTTACATTAAAAAATACCCCATCTCTCTACGATTTTTAATCATGGAAAATATTTTTTTGTAGTGTCAATCGTTCACATTTTGTATACTTCAACATGTTTAGTTACAAACGATTCGTATTTCGCCTTTCGTTATTTTCAGGCATTCTAGTACAAGGTTTACCCGAACTGACAGAAAGTGAATGGATTAATCCTTTAATATAACATAAATTAAGTGAAAATATGATAATTAAGTCTAGGAGCAAAATTAATAACTGAATTAATTTCAATAACCACTAGTTTGATAAAAATGACGTTCAATCGTAATTGGATGCTAATATCATAGACATCAACAAAATTTCCGACTCGTATATACGATATTATCATAAAAATAAATTACTTCTGTATTACCAAATATTATATATTTGGGAAAAGTATTTTATTCATTTTTTTTAAATTTCTTTTTAAAGCACATGATTGTTGGTTAAAATGTGATTGAAAGAGAATATAAAAAATATCCATTTAAGGAGTGGCAGTGAAATAGTTTAGAAGAAATGTTTTAACCAACCTGTGATCGTTTTAAAAGCATAACATATATATTTCACTGAACAATGGCTTCAGCGTTACTACCCTCTTTAATATTGTCTTAATTCATAAAGTTTATATAATATATGTTATTGATACATGTGATGGTTTTTTCGTTACTTGGAAATTATTTAAACGTTTTCGACAAAAAATATTCTGGGTACTTTAATATGTATGTCAACTTATCATCAACAGAAAACAAAAAAACGACATTTTGCAATTCAGTGCCCACTTAGAGATTCATTTCTGTTCTCAGCGGCTAATTCTGAGTGTGGGATAGTAATGTCCCAATATTATCATATAATTAGAGGTTCCATTTAAAAGTGGAAGACATAAAAATGTAAATTTACGAGTTGTGTGATTTACGGACTCATTGTTCAACGGAAAGGTGTAAAATTGAATCTTGTCCTAATGATATTCTGCCCCAAAATAAAACCAAACGTTTTTATTTAGTCTCGTTTACGAATTCGAGGTACAAATGACAAATTGGCTGTCACATCTTGTTTTTTGTGTTCTTACTACATGAAATATGAAAGACAAATTATTTAGAATAATCTTAGTCAAAATGAATACTTCTTTTAAACCAATCAAACTTTATTTTAGAGAATCGTTGTGGATTCACTATAAAGGATTTGAAGACTATAGTCTATTAATGACTTTGAAATAATTGTAAAATTAAGACTATTAAAATTTAAATATATATTTCGGAATGTGTCGCCTTTTTGCTGCCTATATAATTTTTAAAAAAAAGTCTTATCCCTCCTGTCTGGAATATCTTTTTTAATCGAATTTAGTCGTTCTCTTTTCAGTTCATGTGTAAGCTATAATATCCAGAAAATATACGGACTTTTTTAAAAGTTAATATTATAAAATAATATTCTTAAATAACTTTATAAATTTGTATTTTTTATATTATGATTTGATTGCATGATTTGATAATACTGACTGAGGAAATAATCACATGAACAATACTGATTTGTTAGATATCAATTTGTTTTTGGTTAATAAAAAACTGTTTATTAATTCTATACTCCAAACAGTGTTTCAATGTTTATCAAAATACAAGTCCTGACTTCTGACAAGTTCTGACTGTGATATAAAGTTTGATACCTTTAAAGTTTCTTAATGGGAAGTTTTATATTGAAATAATAAAAAAAAAATAGTACTTTTTCCACAATTCTATATTTTTAAGGACAGGACTAGTTTCACTCATTTAAACAATGAATTAATTGGCGAATCGTTCCTGATATTAAAAACAGAAAATCATGGAAATGATACCAATTATTACAGTTTTATTATTAGAATATATAGTTATTTTAAGCCGTGTAAGATAAACTTAATGATAAGTTACAAATTGTAAAAGATTCGATTAAAGTTATATTTTGTAAACATTGACATCTTTTATAGATCGTATGTAAACTTAATTTAAAGTGATGGGTCTAAGCTGAAACTGAATGTTCAATTTGCAAGTTGCCACTTTAAATAAATCGCGTAGGAGTTATGCACCGGTTAAATGATACATATTATATTAAATCCGATGTTAAATTTATGCAACACTAAGTTCGGAGGCTGAACGGAGTTTTATTTAAATGTGCAGATGAAAATTAATTTTAATATTATTTTATAGCACTTCAAACACGCAATAAAATAGCATTTATATCAACCCAAGAAGATTCAATTAATGCAAGGAATAAGCGCAGTCATGTTGCTTTCAACAAAAAAAATACATCTGAAAGATATTAACAAAATAATATTTATAACAGTGTTAATTTTAAAATTACAGAGAAGGTACTCGAGAGTCATTAAGTTTTTAACTACGGTAATGGAATTTATTTAACACTTGCAGTACCAGAACTTCATATTTTTAAAAGCTGATTTTATAATTTTGATAAAATGATTTTGTTAAGTTAGGTTAGTATGGTCGTGTCTTAAAGCTTTCGAATCGAAAATTTTATGATTACATTCAATATTTAAATTAATTTATCGATCTTTGTCCTAACTGTGTATATGTTTCATATCGATGTTTTGCCCATACTAACGATATTGCTTTTTGATCATATCCAAAGACTACTAGCTCTACCAAATCCCAACCAATGTCAAACAAATCAGTCATATTTGAAAATCTTTTAAAATCTTCTGATGGAATTTAATTTAGGGTCTCTTACGAAAAGTTTATTGAACACATGTTTGAAAATAGCCTTAGACCAGTCCTCATCTTTAATTCTCAGCCACGTTTAAGATGCATATTACTTTTAAGACAAGTATAACATTAAAATTTCTTTTTAATTACAGCCATCAATTAAATTCTAAAAGCGACGGACATTAAAGTGACTTTTACGACCGGTTTTCAATAAATAATTGAGACATTGCACGATACAAAAATATTTAATTTAAATAATTGCGATGTATTTAAACATGATGAATCACCTAATTTAGGAAATTTATTGATGTACTCTTTTGTGGGCAAAGAAAAAAAAACTTACCCGTCAACACATTTCTAAATAAGTTCACATGTAAAATAATGCAAGTATTTTTTTATTAGCTCTATATGTATCATTTAAAAAACCTGATGTAATTATGGAATTCTTATTTTCTCGGCTTCCGTTTGGCATACAAAAAGTTTTGAAAAAATATATATAATGAAATGAAACATTAATTTTATTATCTTAAATTTAATTAATAGACATTTTTTGGAGCTTTTTAATAAGAAAATTTATAGATTTATAGCATGGGGTGAGCTATTCGTAAAATTCACATGTAGTGAATTATTTCGTATCACTCAATTATTTTATGTTTTAAAATATAAGTTTGTAAATATTTTTATTTACAAATGTAAACAATATTTGAATTAATTTCAATTAATAGGATATAGAACATATTTCCCCCCAATAAGCGAACATTTTTAATAGATTGCCTTTGTGATATTTAATCATTTGATGAAAAATCATAAATCATTAAATTAATTACCGATTATGTAATCGCTGAACACTTTTTAAATATAATTGAAACAGCTAACGAATGTAGCTTAGAGCAAAAATTTTCATTTAAAATTGTTCTGTGGCCGCATTATAAATATCAGTGGTCCAACGGAAATATCTTGTGGCCGCACCGGTATAAATTAATTTAAAAAAAAAAAAATTTAAGCTTCAATATATATATATATATTTCAATATAATACCAACCGCAATCCGCACACCAACCCGCCTGGGCAGCGTGGTGTGCTATGTCTAAACAGCCCCCCTGAAAGAGAAAGCAGGGGGAGGCCTTCATCCAGCAGTGGATCGACCCCGGCTGATGATGATGATGATAATATAATATGAATGTTTTGGAGGCCGTAGCAAAACCTCCTAGAGGCCGCACACATGTTGTCGATGTTTGATTTTTATACACATACTCTGTTTTTTGTTGTTGCTTAAGACTTTTTAACGAAAAGTTTAGTCTACGTTAATTATCGGTAAAAAGGTAATCTTTTTTAATCGATTGTAATCGATTTTCGTTTAGTGGGGAAACATCTGCATTTTCCTCTTACCGAGTACGTATATAAAAATTCTAACATATTTATTTATTGTAAAACTGACATTCTGATAAGATTAAATTTGATATTTGAACATCTTAGTTGTATGTTTCCATTTTGAACAGAAATAAAATTGGCAAATCAATTTAAATCATCATCAATACTTTATCTATATTTACAGCTCACTAAAGATAACATTACTACAATTGATTTATTTGACTAGAATTGGAAAAAATATGAAATGTATTTACTATAATATATCAACTTCAGTGGTCATCTACTGCACAATAAATAACAGAAGCTTGCCGTCTTATGAATATTGCATTTCAATTTGAAATCTGAGAGGCGAAGAGAATGTTACAGAAGGGAAATAAATTGGACTACCTTTTAAAAAACGATTCTTCTTATGCGGATTAATAAGCTTGAATATTCATAAGAATAAATCTACCACGAATGTATTACATATTTTCGTACCTTTACAAGATCTTCCAAATTTAAACTTACTAAAATAAAATTGATTATTGATCGAGGCGAATATTACCAAGAAATTTTATGTTTGCTGACAAAAATGATAATAGGGTAAAAATTGAAATAAAAAATGGGGACATTATTTGTTAGTTTGATAATTATCCCGCATTCAAGCCATAGTGAGAAATATGCTTAATCGAAATGCTATTCAGAATGTGATGTGTAATGGAACAATTATGTTTGCTAATTTTTCCATAGAAAAGAACATTAATTGTGTTATTAATTAATCGTTATAGAAAATGATTTGAAACTATAATATTTAAAGATAATTACATAAACTTTCTATAATGGGTCATTTTTATGACATTATTTGTCGTATTAAAAAGTATTTCTAAGAGAAAATATTTTTTTGATTAACTGATGTTCCAAATAGTCCACCTCGAACTTTTATCTTGATTTTGTATATTTGTTTGATATTCTTTTACCTTGGGAAAGAATCAGTTGAAACATTGGGTTAGCTTGTTTACCCATAGCTTTTTGGCGTTGTAATATCACTTTGAAAGAAATTTCGGCAGTAATTTTAACTGTAATGAAATAAAAATATACTTAGTTGCAATCAAAAATTATACCAGATCTCAAATATCAAATCAGATTCGAAAAATCTTAAGAAATTTGCTAAAGTAATAAAACCGAATATATTGGATTTAGGCACCATGAGAGTAAAAATATTCTTTTGCCATAAAAGTTTGTTATATAATATAATAAACCTTTCATGCTGAGAGACGATGTAATTTCTCTCGTACTTTCAGTAATTATTCTTTTCAATTAGTATTTTGAGTGACGATCATTAATAAAATTATTTAAATCTAAAGTATCAACTGAAACTAATATGTATTTTATGAAATTTTACAAATTATGTTCTAACCAAGATTGACTAATCACCTGGGAGCATATTTGTGTTGTAGAACGATTAGCTGACTAAAAGTCTTCGATTTTCATTAATCTACATTAACGTTAATTGAAAATAAAATTTAATAGTGATTTATAATCAATGACCGTTTAAGCTTAAAACGTAATTTAACCTATATTAAATATCGGTTATCACCAGATTCGATGCTTATATGGTGTACTATGTAATTATCGAATGTGGTGATTAAAGTGAATGTATAGCTGACAGACAGACGATATAATATTTAGATGTTGTTTTTAGTACATGTTTATTTTAATTTTAATAATAAATATAAAAATAAAATTGACTGAAAAACAGAAAATTTTTTATTGCATAAACCCAAAATTTATTTACAATTGTTGCCAAGTATGCTACTAATATGTTGCATATAATTTATTACTTACGATTAAACCACTAAGAATGAAAGAATTGAAAGACGAACTTACCACTTTTTCTTTGGTACACTTTATAGTTGCAATTATTTACGAAGTATCCATACATACATTATTTCCCTATGGCAAGTGGGTCTATGCTATATGTTAGAAAATATGACCCATCAGAAAAATTATATGGGGACCAAATTTATTTTTTCACTGGACGGACGGATCGCGTGTGACTACTGGTGACCAATATTTTTAGACTCATTCCACCGCTAGTTGCAATATATGTGCCATAAAAACACGTGTATCACACAATCGTAAAAAATATTGCATGAAAGTGTCGATTTACGGGTTATTATATTACACTTTTCCCCAAACAACCGAGTAAGGCAAAATCTCACGAGTGGTATTACTCGGTGAAGTATATAGTTAATATAAATTAAATCAATCGACATTAATACATTGCAATACAAATATACTGTTTTATTAAACATTGCATTTTTAATAATGTGTTGAATTTTTCAATATTTTAATTCGAGTGAACATCGGTTTGCTTTTCGCTTAAAAAAATTATATTTGGTGATAGTCTGTATCATTTTTTTGTTTAGTAGTTACTTCATTAAAATTGGCAAAAACATTTTTAAAAAATCTCCAATCTACATTTAACTATGTATAGAAGACAAACAATATTTTTTTATGAAATTTCAAATGGAATTTAGAAGCCGTCAATTCATTTATCGACCATTTAACATATTATAGTGACTTTTTGTGCTGGACTCATATTCGTTTTTCTTATAAATCACCCGTAAATCCGATCGAAATCAAAGAAAAGTAATAAATTAATCAAAATTACTTTTTTTATTGTTAGCCTATTTACTACTTATATCTCCACTGCTGAGACGAATAATTACTCTGTGTTGAACGTTGATACTCAAAATATTAAAGAGTTTACAATTTTTGTAATAAACTTAAAATCTTGTACGTTCTAATAATGTCCGTTAGTTTGATTAACACTACCTATCAAATAATAAATTAAGTGTAGAAATATTCTTTATGTGACTTAACAAAGGATATCTCAATTGTTAATCAAATCAATCAAATTCTTGATTTTAGTAAACATTACATTCATATATGAATAAAAAGCCAACGTTAAAGCAAGATCTAATGTTTATTTAATAGATAAAATACTGTAGGCAAATACAATCTGATTAATTGGACAAATTAGAAACATTCCGATGCGTTATGATTGGAATTTTTCCGAGTCGAGAAATTTGAATGTTCTGTCAACGTACAACAAATTTACAGCTATCCCACCTTTCATGAATTCTATGGACACAAGATAAGGGGACAAGTTATTGCCTACTGAACTGGTCGAACATTAAGTTATTGATAATATTTTAATGTGACCATCGTTTCTAAACAGAAAAAAACTTATTCAATGAAACTTAAATAAAAGCTCAATGATTTTTCTCTCTTAAGAGTGCGATAATAATATTAAAATTATCATTTTTTATGATTGAATAAAAAATGTTATGTGTCACACCCATACTCTTCTACTTAATAATGATGCAATTTTAAAAGTTATGAGATTTCATATTGATCTTGTAAAGACTAAGAAGACTAGAAGAAACTAGAACCTTCTACTTATTATATTAAATAAAGAAATTAGAACACGGTGAAAAAATAGCAATGTATTTTAGTTCTACAAAATTATTTTTAACAAATATAGTTGATAGCTATTTCGGCTCACGCCATCGTGAGAACTATCTGACTATTAGTTCTGACGATGGCGTGAGCCGAAATAGCTATCAACTATATTTGTTAAAAATAATTTTGTAGAACTAAAATACATTGCTATTTTTTCACCGTGTTATAATGGAGTTCTACCAAGTGAATGCCAATTCAATCAATAAAGAAATTAGATTTTTTAATTTTTATACCAACCTGATTTTATTTAGTATTTTGAAATATGTTTTAACAAATATGTTTTTTGAGTATTTCATTTTATCGTATATATATGCTATGGTATTTAATATATCGTAATATGATAATCCATTAATTATCCTTTTGTCAATGGTATAATCGTAATCGTAAGAGCTTTCAAAAATATATAAAAAAAAGTATATATGATTGTATTTATAACATAATGAAGTAGTTGTATCAGTTAAATAACAGTTTAACGTAAAAATATTAAAAGTTTTCTTTCTAAATACATCATGGTTTATTCTATCAAACGGATCTGAAAATATCCAACATGGATTGAAGTAAAAAAAAAAATATATATTGTCCAGTGAACGATGACACACTGGTGGTCACAAAACTATATGAGCAACTAATACAAAAAAAATCACAGAAAATAATAAATTACTTCTTGTTAACGGTCTGATTTATTGAATTATACAATACGCCAGTTGAGTTGATAGTGCCTGTTTCAATGTCTTGTTATAAACGTGAGTAGATAAGAACTAACTAGACTTGACTATCAAGTAAAAAGAATATAATAATACTTCTTGTAACGAGTAGAAATCCAACACTTTTTAGTCGATTTTAGAAAGCCACAGTTACACGAGTTTACAATTAAAGTTTATTAATAAGCCGCGATTAGCTCAATATTTAAACCACGTCGTATTCCAAAATATTAGACATAATCTACGTATGAATGGAAGTGAGACAGAACAAGATTTAAGCTAGAAAAACACTGCAACTTATGGGGTCACATTCAAGAATCCGTCTCAAAATATAGCAAAAATCGTACTCAAATTTTCAGACCGATATTAAAATATTTTGTTAAATCGTTTTGAAAATACAAGAGTAATTTTTTTTCATATAAAAAAATATGAAAAATTTTGATCTCAGTAAATGCAAAATTAAATTTCTTTTCAGTTGCGTAAATTACAATATTTACTTTGAATTTATTGCTTTTTATAATGATATAATGTATACATGAATTGTAAATTGTTCACTTGGAATAAAGTTTATAGGCGTCGGGTTTAAATATCACACAAATAATAATTAAGAGTCATTGTGAAACCAAACAATCAATACACGATATCAAAACGATACAACTAAAGTATATTGATTACTGAACTCTGAATCATTTTGCAAGCCGTAGAGTAATTGCTACATGACATGAAACTAGAAATAAATATTTGTTAATAAATGATGTTTCCAAAACACAATTAGAAAGTTTGTGAGTTTTCTTATTTTAAGGAATAAAATAGATTTATTAGTGTATCGAACGCAGTGATGGTAAAGGAAAAACATATTTTAAGCAAATTGAAAATGAAATAACTATTTTTTTAAAAGGATCTATGTAAGCTTAAATAATTCTCGGTTTACCAAATAAAAAATATGAATCCATTAATTCTCTTATAGAATTCAATAATAATAGTTATATTTATATAATGTTTTTGCGGAAAAAGTATGTTTTGTGTATGTTTTATTCTTCCAATATTTTTTTCTTTGAAACCGTTTTGAAAGCTCAACTTTATTTTAATGATGTTATATATACAATTATCCACACTTAATTTGAAGTTTAAAAACTGAAAATGGTACGTTTCGATAAAAATACAATACTTTACAAATACTGGTTGTAACAAACCATTTTATCTGGTAGTTTAAGGATAAAGAGATTGATTTACTAAGGTCTAGTACCCACCCTTTCGCTCATTCTACGCAGTATTTTAAAGGATGTTAACTTTGCAAAAATATTTTGGTTGTGATTATATATATTCAAAATTTGATTGAAAAATCAAAGCAGAGAGGTATTCCCTTTATTGTGTATTAGAACCCGTGAGCCCACATTATAGGAAAAATAAGAAATAAAAGTTCTGCATATTCTGTTAAAGGAATAAACAAAATAAAAATATTAAAATTCTGGCATCCCTTTTAACCACGAAAGAAAATAAAAAAAAATAATGGTTTACAATAGTGTTATTACTATACAGCATATCTAGTTAACGAAAAACATGTATTAGATACAAAATAAATATTATTTGATACGGGGACCTCCAGCAGAATGTTGTGTTCACTTTCCTTGTAAATAATTATTTTCCAAGCTAGCTCCATTGACAAGATACCTTAACAAAATATTGTCAACTGCCCGTGGCGTACAACCAATAAAATGAACAAATATTTAATGTTAGCCAGAACGTTTGAAGTTGATTCCAATAAAATATGTCAACGTAATAATATTTGAGAATGTAAGTTTTGTAATGCCTTCATAAGTAAGCACATAACGACAAACGGCATATTAAACGAAGCAATGAAATATGAACTGTGGTTATACCAGTATTATGGTTTTTTTAAAAGTCAATTGCATTGTTTTAAGTAAATAAAATGAAAGAGCATCACGAAATAATCAATTGAAAATAATACTGATAACACACTGTTTCATCTTTTAGTGAGTGCAAAAAAAGAAAGTAGGAAAGTGAACCTAATTACGAACATAAAATGTATATAATGTTAAAGATCATTATAATTTTTTTATCAGAATCATATCATTTGTCACTTTTTCTAATGATTTAACGATTAATTTCTTGCAATGTAAAATACCTTTTAATGTATCAACTGTCACTAGTTGATGGAAGGACATGATATTTTGAATAATAAAAACACATTCTTTTTGTAATTTTTTCCACATTATATTTAAAATAAATGCCAAATAAATAACAAAGAAAAAAATTCGGCATTATAAAAGCTTCGAAAATTTAAATAATTTTATGTTTTAAGTAAGAATGAACACACATACATACACATATATATATGTGTGTGTGTTAGTATAACATATAAACCTACAATATTTGTTAGAAAAAAAAACAATATTCTTTTAAAAAATAACACTTCACCTTAAAGTGTTACTGGAAATAACTGGTTTCTTTAAAATTGCATTTAATTCATTGCTGTGAGAAAAAACTAATCTTTTTGCTATTTCCAATCAATCTATATTTTTGATATGTTAGCTTAGTTCCTGTTTCAGTATATTAACGAGAACTTACATAAATATATAACTAATTTTATAAGGAAAGAAATATGTTTATTTTTATCATTGCGCATATTTATTAAGAAAATATATATAGATTTTGGCAATCTTGACAAATACTGAAAACATCACAAACTTTAATTTGCTAAGCAATGTTATAACTGAAGTTCCAATTCAACTGGTTCGTTAATTGAACATATGAGTAAGACGGTGCTACTGAGCCGGTGCACCAATTAAAGTCATCAGCAAACGATGCAACCTGCCCTTGCTTGTAATAACTTCGTCCACTATCTGATCTTCGGCACGAAACCCTTCAGCAGCAGGGGTGTTAAAAAACTATAGGTTTACAAGAAATTATTAAAAATGGACCGAAGAGTCCAAGCGCAATGTTATCTCTATTTTACATTTACATCTAGCATTTATTGTTAACTTTGAATTATACGATATTCAATAATCTTCTCTAATAGAAGAATATACAACAAATGTTCCTTTCAATACAAAAAAAAAACTTTGATATTTATATTATTAATGTTGTAAATCAAAGCGATTGGCGCTTTTACGAGATCTCGAAATGGAATTGTAGTGAAAATATGTAACATTAATAGCATGAAAGTTTTCATTTTGATATCTGATTATAATACGGAAGCTTAAAAGCGTTTATCTCATAGTTACAAGACCGACGTGTCGTAAAAGCAGACCTTTTTCTTGAATTGTGATTGTAATCATTTTGGATAACACCACATTTCTATGCAGTGACAAACACCTAAAGATATATCACCATATAACAGCCTTAATGAAAGCTCAGTGTGCTTCAATTCCATTAAGGAAATATATTTTTTGTTTACGATACACTTTGGTTAAATTCCCTGGCTTACGTTGTCCTGAACAGCACTCATTTTAGCACCTTCAACAACAGAGCGTTTTCAAATCTGATTAAAATTACTCGTATCGGTTTTTATATGCTAAGCATTAAGTTTAAAGATGTAAGCGAAATTAAACTTTCGTTTGATATTCCGCTCGCACGCCATTATGGTGTTTTTGAAAATTTTATCATACCTTTTCATGTGCATTTTTGGCATTTATTACTACAGGTATTCGATCCTAAAGACTAACAGCCAATTACAAATTATAATTGGCTTTATTAAAAATACTTTACACCTTCATGATAACGAAATGTTTTCAACAAATAAAACACTCCAGTATTCACATATCGAAGAGTGCGAAATTTTGATTTTACTACCACGTCGAATTTGCGGTTGCTATGATATGATTTATACAATGAGAAATCGTTAATTTACTCTTGCTTTACATTGCAAAGTATTGAATATATATTTCTTATTTAGTACCAGAATATATACACTAAAAATAATCGTAAGGGTATGTTTTGTAAGTTTTATAAAGAAACAGAAAATTGTTATTATTTATTTTTCAGTGTGATTTAAACACAAACAAAGTTAAATAAATTAGCCAGTACACTTAATTATTTTTTTAGACTATTCTCAATTCTATAAGAAAATATTTTGAGGTTTTTAATACCACTATTTTTATGATTAAATTTAGATTATTATATTATTTACGCGAGCACACGTCTTTCAAAGCATAACTTATATTTGACAGCATGGCGCCAAAGAAGTTTTAAAAATGAAAAAACAATTGTATTTTAAATAATAAAAACACATTTTAAGTTAAATTTTCAACATATATTTTATGATCAGAACTGCTTTTAGCGTATCGCGAGCATTCAGTGAAACCGGTAATGGTAAAATATGTACTGTGGAAATAATATTAAAAATGTACATTTATTATTGAAAGTAAATATTAATTTTCATTCGTTGTCATACGAAAACATACTTTTCATTTCTTGAGATCTTCTATTGTAACTTTATGATGAATACTTAGAGGCAAGAATTCTGTCACGTTTTATTTTAATTATTTTTTTGGTAAAAGTGTTTTTTCGTCTTTCGTTGGTATTATTATTGATGGAATTGATAAAATTATCAAAAATATTTCTCTTTCAAGTGTTTACAACACGTTTATTCAGCTATTCTAAAATGACGATTAGTTCACTCTATTTGAATTACCCTTTAACCGATGTTTTGTCTTGCATTATCGGTTAATTAATTACATCTGAAAGGATAATTTTATGTTATCAAGAATTACTAATTTATCCATGTTACTAAGTATATGATTCAGCTCCGTGTCTGTGATATTAATTTCTTAATAACGTGTATTGAATAACAATTTGATTCAAGATAAAGGTTAGTAAGTCATTTTGAAAGATATGTTATCTCGCGTTACAAGAATCTAATGTTAAATCGTTGTTATAACATGATTTATATGAGACAAGTCACGCTTCAGCTAAGCTTATCCGTACCAATAATAAACACCGTAGAAAAAGAGGCTTAGAAGTTTGCAACTCTTTCTGTGCCGCTGATATTTGATACAAATATCTATGTCACCGAATATTACAAAAATGTGTACAATTTAATAATAACAATACAATCAAAATTAACGTCAAAAATATTTTTTCAGATTATTTCATTAAAGATTTTTGCTTGCATTTGAATGATTTTATTTAAAGTGACTGGTGTAAAAATTAAAAGAGCGTTTCAACCCGCCATCCGTCTAAAAAATATTAAAAAATTCGAAAGTAGCGTATAATACTTTTTAATATATGATATAATATATCCGGAATCAACAAAATCTTCATTTCACAAAACTGTTTTTTTCTCTCGTTTTATTTACGATAGTGACTCGCTGACAAAACATATGTTTGCAGGATGGACAATTTCGAAGACAAATATAATATCTAGAATTTAATAATGTTCACCATAGTTTCTTCCATCTGATGTTTGATTTGTGACTCACTTAAAAAATATTATATTTTTTTTAAGGATTTGACTGTATTCAATACATATATATAATATTATATAATATTATTAATAAAGTTATCTAAAGATTATTATAGGTGTCGATAACGTTACAAAAACACAACATTAAGATTATGATTAAATTAACACGCTATTTCTTAACTGTATACTCAATATTTTGTGTCGACCGTTGCGTAGACGGATTGGTGGAAGTAATATTTCCTACCTGGCACAGAAAAGGTTAACGATGCAAGTATTACCAATTTTATGGAAATTATCATTATGACTGCTTTAGATGTTGATGATAATATAATTACTAAGTTACTAAGTAATTAACAACGCACATTATACTCAAAACGCAAAATCACATTTTTTTTGCAATATTTTAGAATAATTATTTATTGTATATTAATTAAATGTAGATAGCTGTGATTGAGATTGAAAATATAAAACGATTTGTTGTGAGTCTATTTAATTGATGGTAATAAATGAATTTTGAGTAATTTACTGGAATAAAAATAATCAAAAGTAGAGCAGACACAGAGAGAAACTATTATATTGCAGTCCGATATTCGAAAAAAAATTCGATTTGAAAGTGATTACAAAGCAAGCAACAGTGCTTGCCAACCAGTTTTTTTTGTGGTTGGAGCCCCAATCTAGTTTTCTTATTATTATAATTACAATGGGTGGCAGAGATTTTTTTTAAATGTATCAAATGATAAATAATGGTTAAAATCATATATATATATTTAATTGAAGACTTAAATGAATTTGTAAAAATATCATACGCTATGAAGGATTTGGCGGAAAGATTGCATCGTGCAAAGTGAATCAATTCACTGCCATGAATCATGAATAACCGATGCACTTGATCAGCAACAGAAGAGAGTACATACCATTTAGCGAATTTATCAGTTTGATAATTGAATAATAATCTCCAATTCCACTCTGTGCTCCATATGTGTGAATAGTATAAAAATGTTTTGAAAAAAGCTTCGATTTGTATTGAAGAGCTAAAATATATACATATGTTAAACGATAAAAATATATATGTATATTCGGAAAACTAGAATACTACCCTTTACCGTGATATTGCTCTAAATAAGCCCCTGTTGCTCCATTGCACCTAGCTTCGTTTGAAAACAGAAATAACGTTTGATTTACAAAACGAAAACACGTTGGTTATCCCATCTCCACCCGTTATTTCTATGCAGTTATACAGCCGCCTTCTATAACGCAATACTGATATAAAAGAATCGATTCCACTTTTCATTTTTTTGGCCCGATATAGAACTGTACCAACCGATAAAAAAATAAAATATGAATTGCTAAGACACTTAGCTTAAGTGATATTAAATATCCTGTGTATCTGATTACTGCAAATCCGCCGTCGCGGAATAGTTACATCTACCCCGCGCAGAATCTAAAGATGAATCGAGAATTTCTGTTCCAAATTTATCAAATGCCTTAAAGTTTGTATAATTTGATATTATGTCAGCGTGGCATATTGGCCGGTATGTGAACGGACCACGACAAACAGCTCCATCGAAATTCATCTCAAGATAAAACCATCAGGACGCTAATCACAGTTGTTTCCACCAGTTCTTTCCGGCCAGTCAACAAAATTGCTCATCCTAAACACTTTACCGTCGAACTTGCCATGGCTAGCTATAAATTGCCAAGCCCAGTGACTAGGTGAAAGACTTTTCCTTTCGAACTTCCAGGCTTTAATATATTTGGCGACCTTTTGTGGATGTAGACCATCTGCCAGGCCGTTAAAGCTGTTCTGTACGGAGTGGCGTCAGAAGTATGCCTTCGATATCTGTATTGAAATGAAGAGTTAACTCTCTTCGCCTCGTATGGTATTAGTATAAAATTTACATGTGAAAAAATAGGCTTCGGGTTGCTGACCGCTGATATAAAGAACTATAACATTTACATACGTTGTTAATTGACTATTTTCCCATTTTTTGCACTACTCAATTCCAAATTCATTAGCTAAATGCCAATAAAGCTGTTTTTAGTGGCTGTACTAATTACTTACTCGTATGTGTTAATTAATCTTTTGATGAGTTATGGCGATATTTTCAACACATTCATTTCCTCAGTAGGCGATTTTGCGTGCAAACTGAACATCGACACAACAGCTACAAATGCTATAAGTTATAACATTAAAATATGCAGTGTTACATAATAATATACATAATTGCAAGTGCCATAAACGTGTCACACGCCGACATTAACGATTTGTTGAAACTGGATTTGGTATTTATATTTTTTAACTTCAAACCATTTAACTCGAAGCAGGTTATCGGTGTTTAACTTTTGTGACATCACAAAGGGAATCGACGAATACTTCAATCCAATTGATATTAAAGATTAGGAAAGATATTTCACCTTATTTTAGTTATCACCATGGAAAAGTGGCTCACTATCGTTCAAAGATTCGTATTTATTAGACAATTACTTTGTGGGAATTCGTTTACAACGTCTTAATAAGGTACGGTAGAAATTAAAAAAGTATTTGTAGAAAATTATACATTATTAGATATATATAACTATTTTAGCATCACGCCATCGCGAGTGCTAATTGTAGATAGTGTAACACCAAAGCATCTATAAAATATTTTAAAATTTTAATATATAATACATCGGCTTTATAACGATATTGCAATATTGAAACGTTTTTTGGCATTTCGAGATATAGTTGTAATATTTTGCTTAGAGTAACTTTTAAATTCATTTTGAAAATAAGTTTTTTTAAGACTGATAAATGTTATTCGATGATCTAAAAAAGTATGCGCGGAAAACATTTTACCCGAAAAAGATGATCACAGAGTGCGTCAAAAACAAAATTTAGTTACTTTATCATTTCATTGTATGTAAAATTCCAATCATAATAGTAGTGTGAAGATTCTTCGGAAACATATATCAAACTTTGTAACAAAGCCACGACTAAAACTAAGTTGTCATTTTAAAATTAATTTAAACCTAACTGAATCCATCTAAAACATCTTCGCTTGCAAAATTGTTGTATTCAACAGAACACTTACTTTTCAATTATAAATGCCGTGGACCGTTATCGTATGTTTTAAAAAACATGTAAAAACAAATAAATCAGTTGGCAATTGAAGAAATATAACTGCCTCAATGTGATATTAGAAAGACCTAGGGTTAAATTTATATTTATACTTTCGTTTAATAAGTTTTAATTTTTGACATTATACAAACAATATTATATGTTAAATGATACATAATAAATAATATCGCCTATTCTAAAAGGGGGTAAAGGCGGACTGAGATTGATTGAGAAAGTTAAATCCAAGTGACGGAAGTATGTAATCAAAGTACCGCAAAGTGACGAGATTTCTGGATAAGGTGTCAAGTTAATGCGCCAGTATCTGTATTCAATAACAAACAACAAGTCGTTCGTTCATTACTGTAACGGCAAAGGCTGTTATTAAAATTAATTAAAGCGTCTTAACGTTTATCAACGTCAGGATAATTCAGTTAGAGCTTATATGCGAATGCATTTGAAGGAAACATATTTATTCTGAAGTAATGTAGTAATGCCTTACTAGTTTTCATGGCAAAACGTATTGTAATGAAGAAGTTTTATTGTTATTCGTAATTGTTATAATATCAAAATTTTTGCTACCATTCTCCACGGCCATTTGATCTGGTATTTGCAGGCATAACGTAAACAGTGTGAAGCATGTATTTTTAGCTTCTGTGCTGATGATATTGCTCCAAAACAGTCTTCCGATACTTAGAACTGATTATCTCTCACTTAATTCCTAACTTCTCAACGGTTGAGACACCTAATTGCTTTGTAATTTATGATATCGAATAAAGGTGCTTCGTGTAAAAGAACTGACAGTCATCCGTGTGATAGAATGCTTGAAGATGCAGTAAGGTGAAACCCGAACCGGATGACAAAACATGTGAAATCATAAAAATTTACTTTTAAGGTGTTAACTGTCACTTCTTGATGGACAGGCATGATATTTTAAATAATAAAAACACATTTTTAGGACTGATTTCCACAATATATTTTTTTAACAGGACAGGATTATCAAATGAGTTGATAAATCTCGCGTTGAGCGAAACCGGTATTAAAAATTTTCTTTTTGTAATTTAAAATCAAAATTTATTTCCAATGTGTCGCATTTGACGTAGAATAGAGCAAATATTATTAAAACCTTCATGAAAGAGGACTTTTTTGTGTTACGATTTATTTTGATCTGCTCTGATAATCTCTATAAATTTGGTTAATATCCCCAAAACTAAATTAAGTTTTGAAATATTTACAGTTAGAATATCTTTCATATAGCTCGTCAGAAAACAACAAGCTTATCTGAATCAATCCGTTCGCTTACTGTATAAAGGCAGAAATGACCGAAATTGTTTTATTTTTTTTTAATTTCTCATAAAATACACAAAGTCATGTATATATTTATTTAAATTAAAGGGTCAGATTCAATGTTTCTTTTCATTGATTGTATGATTTAAAAAATATATTTATATAGCCGATAATTGAAATAGATATTAACATAGTGACATAAATTAGAGATATTAAGATATTAATTATCTAGATCAGATTAATTATCTCAATCTGGAAATGAGCCTCAATGGAAGCGACAAACAAAAAGACACTATGAATGACTTCAAATCAGGTGTCGCCTGGCTCACATTTGGGTTGAAAATATTTCTAAAACGACTTAACTTCTGTTTTATGTTTTACATTTAATATAATATAATTTATTGTTGGGTTGATTTAAGTGATGATAGCAATGTTAAATAACACCAGTATAAAATACTATGAAATATTCATTTGTTAACTATACTTCATCATTAAAACCAATTTATATGAACACTCAAGTATCCTTAGTGTGTCGACCATAGATCCCTGTGGTTTATCTCGTTGAGATGTGAAGATAATCTTAAATTATCATGCTTTTTGTTACTTGGGGCGTAAGCAGAGTTATTACGATCGTAGAATATAGCGAGGAGTATTACTAAATATAGCTTGTCGAAGTAAAACACCTCAATTACATGGATCGTTTCGCATTGAATCAATTTGCCAATCTTTCTTATTCAATTAAATCTAATTGTGGGATGGAAATTCGACACGTGTAAGGTAGACATAGATCAGTGGTTTGTTTCTTCGGCCTTTATATTGATTGATTGCTGGACACATTCGTAACACCTTTTGTACAAACAATACCATCAACTAAATAAATTTGATGATAATTATTGTTAACATTTGGATTATTTTTATAATGACAATTTTTAACAAGGAACACTCGCATTAGCTCTCAATAATGTGTATTACTGTCAGAAGCATCATGATCAATTGTTGAGAGTATTTGGAATTTTAAGGCTGTTTTTTGGGAACTTAAAAATATATTAACCCTTTGAGGAGTATGGCCGTACATGTACGTCCAAATATTGTGATGTCTTTTAAAAATTACTAGTTCCGTATTTTTTGTTGAATAATTATAATTTCTTCAGATATTCATGCTGCACATATCTGTGAATAATTTCAAGTAGTCGGGCTTACATTTTTTATTTGTTTCAAATAAATATAAGAATTTTACGAAAAAAAGTTCAAAGAAATTACACTTTTAATCATGTATCATAAAATTTACTGTCTGTTTAACCGCTTTCTTTCTAGGAATTAGTGCCAATATCAAACTATGTTTACTCAGACTGCAACTATTTTTTTAAGCTTAAACTAAAGTAATTATTTCTAGAAAATTCATAGTGAATAAATTTATTTACATTTATTACTATGAATTTCTCAATTGTACAACTTTATTTACTATGTGATATAATAATAAATATTCTTTCAAGATTGAACCACAAAAAAACACATAATTTTATATGAAGTGTAAAAAAAAATTATTTAAAATAAACCAAAAAACTTATTTACTACTTCGTAAAAAAATAACTCACTCCTCAACGGGTTAATTAATAAAAACAAAAATTTAATACTATTTATCCAATTTCATATTTTTATGATAAGAATTAATTTCACTAATCACGAGGATTATTAACTGATACAAAAAAAATCACAAACACTGATTACTATATAAAATTTTGTGTTAAAAATGAACAGGTACACAAAATCAAAAGTTTAAGAACAGAGAAAATTTCCCACTTTTTGTATCTGAACCATTAATTGACTTTTGATTTGATTTTATTTTGATCAAAAATTATTGTTAAGAGATCTTTCTAGGTTTTTAGATTCTAGGCTATTTTACTTCATTAATATATATATATATATATATATATTGCATGATCACCTATAAATTATTTTCACTGTTATTAAGGAATAGTTTACATTATGACTGATACATAAGAAATCATCAAAAAATTTTTTTACTCTCTTTAGATAATATTACTAGATGAAACCTTCCATTGGTAGTTCGATAAAATATATATCTTAAAACTTACAAAGTAAAAGTTTATGATCTTTATAAAAACTCAAAAAAAATGACTTTCAAAATATAACATGCGAATTTTTAATTGTTGAAAGCTTAATTTTAACATTATGTTTGAATGTAAGGAGTATACTGTATTGATATTGATGTGTTAATTTTATTCAATAATCAATGAAGACAAATATTGAATTTTTTATTATTGTCTTAATTTTACCGATGAAAATAGTTTCTTCATAAAATCTTTGATGAAGCCGAGTTCAATTTAAATACAAAGTATAATTGCTCTATGATTTTTCAAATCATCAATTAAATACAGTTGTGTATTCTTTATCATAACCATAAACTTTGAAATGAAAACAATAAATTGTTGATTCATTATTTCATTATTTTTTACAATCTTAAAACATGGAGTACCACAATAATTCAAAATGCATCGTTGTTTATATTCAGTGCTTAATGAGCACCATATGGCTAAATAAGGAAAGACGTAATTGGCAATTTAACCGAATAAAAGAAACGTGCTGTATAAAGCAAGTCAGTTCAAGTTAGTTTAGTTATCAGTCCCGCCGTAAGAAGGCTTTTCTGGCCCATTGAGCTTTTCATGCAATACGGCGTAGGTAAGATACCATCAATAAATTCTATCATTTTAACGAATAAACTTTAGGAGAAAATAATTATAACTTGAATTTCAAAACAGAATCTGTGTCTTCAAAACTTTTTTATTTTTAATATATTTTTTAGATGTGACTTTCAAATATTTAAAAATATGCAAATGTTTAATTGTTTTATAAAATTATTGTAAAATTAAGTGTTGTTGTTAAATTTATATAATGCCTAGGCTATTTTTCAAACAATGTCAAATATTTTTTTAATGTTTTTTTATTAAACAATGCAACTTATGGCAAGTCATCGGCCAGCAAATGGTTGTATTTAATGAGATTTCTTCAAGCTTTAATAACATTTGCTTTGTTATTGATTCGAAAAAGCAAAACGATAGTAGTGTCATACATACAATATACCGTAATATTCAGCGACATTTTCTAGATATACTTTATTAATACTATGCATATATGTAAATATTTATTCGATACACAGTTATTAAATTATACATAGAAATTTAAAAATTCAATGAGTTACGTTTTGATATAAATACACAATATTCTAGGAAAATTGTTGACCTGCTGTATTGGATAAATTTTCTAGGGAGAAGTTTTATGTAAGCAATCAAATGTCATTTAATAAAAAATTTTGAGATATCTAGAATTATTTTTATATATAATTTTATTCTCACAACCCATATTATATAAATACTTTTCATTGGAGTTTTGGGCTGATAAAATACGCCTTGCGGCCCTGGTACCAATTGAATAGATGAGATAAAAGAGAAAGAAAGAGGAAGAGGAAAACGCGGAGGAGTTTTGATTGGGCGGAGTCGTGAGGAGACGATGCCTTTAGTTAAAATACTAGGAACCTATTATGTTTTAGCTCTATCAATTAGTGAATTATTTTTCTTAGAGTTATAGACACAGTTTAGTATTTTTTAATCTAAGTAAGCCACACAGATTTTCTATTTATGGATTATCATGATGAAAACTATTATTTTCATTTAATAAATCAAATTAAATTACATATAGAGTCTTATGAATACTTCTATTCAATAATGTTGATCTGTTGATCAATATCAAATTGGTGGTACGCTGATTGATATTTTATTTATTCACAATCGTTAATTGTCGTATATATAATAAATTAAAGAAAATAGATAAATACGTAAAACATTTTAGTTTAAAAAAAAGGTTTAGCAGCAAAAAGTATTTTTGATGTAAAATAATTCAATGAACAATAATGTATTTTTTTTTGTTCTGAAGACAGTAGGGTAATTTAAAAACAACATTAGGTAATATAGAGCTGTAAGGGTTAATTTCTAACTACCCGCTTAGCAATCACAAGGCAGCGAAATTCTGAGTCACTCATTATTATTTCATATCATACAAATAAAATGAATTCTTTTTATTACTCAATCGATACGTTTCCATGCATATTAATGGTTAATATCAAAACTCATATTTAAAAAAAAAAATATTTTTACTGTAGCTATAAATTTAATAATTTATTTCACTGTGAGTAACAACTCAATGCTAAATATAATAAATAGTGTTAAATTTATTAGCACTCCAACCCGGTAAATAAAATTATTGAATAAACGTCAATATATTTACATTCCTTCGTCATGTTTGATAATGGCTAAAAGCCCCCGAAATCGCCAGAGCTGTTTTTTATTACAAAGGGGAACGATATAAAGTAGAATTATCGGCAGAAATGGGGACGTGGGAGGACGTAATGTTATCATAAAATTCGGGCTACTGCAACTGTGTAGGGAAGGCATGAAGAAAGAAATATAAATGGATTTTTGTTTTTGTTAAAATATTTGACGTTATTTAGGGACAACCCGAATATAAATATTGACAAATTCACCAAAATCAATGACTTTTTAAGGAGTTCAACATGAATAATTGTTTGATTTAAATAAAATTAATTCATAGACTATTTTTTGTTAGTTTAAAATTTTTATTAAATTACTAAATTCCAATACACTTTTGAGTCCCAAAAAATAATAGTTTTACATAATCTAATTTCATACATTTTTACATAAATATAATTTTTCAGCTCACCTACGCTTCTTACACTACCAGGGTGCATTGATTTCATTGGAAATTAGGACGGAATTTAAATGATCAACTGACTAAATATATAACGTAATACAAAACAATTCAGCAATCGTTTTGCCATGAAGTATAAAGGTAAATTTGGATTTGTTGTTGTTTGACAGGGTACTACATGATTGATTGACTGGAGTTTTTGTAATTGAAATTTATAAAGATAATTAAGGCAAATTTTACAAAAATATATATTTTAATCTGACAATTAGGTCGTCTAAAAATAGTGTATACACCCAGTCCTTTTTTTACGCAATATATTGGTTCCAGAAAACAGCGCGTAAAAAAATCACAACTTTCTTATAATTTGACAATTTGGTTCCAAAAATTAAAATATCGCGTGAAAAAGTACCAGAAACGTATGAAAAACCAAAATTTTCTTTTTGAAATTCGTGCAAAATAATTATACATTTTCATGTCTTTATTGCTTATAAAAATATAATGAGACTATAAAAATATAATTTTTTTCACTTATATGAATTTTTCGCTGCTGTCACTCTCGGTTGCGAAATGTAATCGTTTGCGATTTTTTGAACGAAAGTATAGAATTTTGTATGAATCTGAATTTTGCTCGGACTCTTGTATATCGGAATATGTATGAAAGCCAAGTTAAAACTGTCTTTTTTAAATACTCATGTAAGTGTAAATTATTTTATTTTTAAATGCTTTTTACTTAAAGATTAATATAATATTTTTATATTCTGTTCGCATTTATTATTTAACATTTAAAATATTTGGACGTCATTGTAGGGGATTTATTTGACATAATTATTCGAAGTGGTAAAATTTATGGCCGAGAATATATTTCTTTACACACCCTAAAACATAAATTCGCATAATATCCGATACATTTTTGGCAATTCTATGTGTATTTAAAAAAATGGAATGCTTTGCAAAAATAAGTTTTAAAAATACACATATTTTTTTATTTAAAAAAAATAATGAAACGTACATGCCTAGCATCATATATAAATTTCTACTTTAAAACAAATTTGGTGAAAAAATCGCGTAAAAAACGAGCAAAGCGCGTAAAAAATGTAAAGGTACCGTCCAAAAAAATCGCGTATAATCGAATTTGCGTAAAAAAAAATCGCGTAAAAAAAGGACTGGGTGTAGTATATTTTTTAGTATCAACCATCAATCAACACATTACAATCAGCCTTCTCAAGAGTTAGCAGTCAAAGTGAATTTTTTTTGTTTATTTCATTTTCGCTATTATTTACCTTTGGAAGCCTCAATAATTATGGAAAATAATCTTTATAATATAGCTTTCACATTGCCTCCTCTATACGCATCGTATGCGTGGAGTATTCTGTAAGAATGACTCCAACGTTTGCACGCATTAGTGTTGTCTAGTAGATCCTACCCACTGATTTCATTCCTAAACGTAGTGAAAGCGTCTTTCTGTTCTGTTTCTTTTCCGTCTGTAAAAAGTGTAAGTCAAAAAGTTGTGAAGCAAGATTGCTTCAGATTGAAAATTGATAAAGTTTTTATAAAAAGTTATCTCCCATAAAAATGAATCTAATAAGCAATAAAATTGAAAATTATGTCTACCTTATAGCTTAAAATTTAATCATATATTTAGTATGAATTTATTTTTTAATGAACCGAAACTCGCGCGATACATTTTTTTAATTTATGAACCATATTGGTTTATTTGTGGAGCTTCCAATGAATTTTATCTTAATTTTCTTTTTTGAAGAGCAACTTGTTTCTAAATTGTTCAGCTTCTACAATAGTTACTTTTATTGGAATTAAAAGGTCTAGATGTCTTGTATTATACTTATCGGATCCACTTAAAAAAAAAATCATAAATATTTACGCATTCAAACCCTAATTGATTGAAAAATTAATGTACAAAATGGACGTATTGGAATGAGAATACCATACCTTAAGTTCATAACGTTGTTCACTCAAATACAGTTGTATGCAAAATCAAACACAATCAGAAGTTTTATAACTGGAAACATGTCGCAAAAAATGACTCAGTGCAAAAAAGCCTTCAAATTATATAAATTTAAGCAATGACTGTAAATGTAAATTATTTTATTATATCTTTTTATTTCTGAAACTTTTTTTTTTAATCGACAAAATGTTTTTAGTATTTTATTAATCAAGATCTTAACAGATAAGATGTGTTTACAGGCGATAAAATATTTATCCACATATTCATAGCGGATGCCATAAATACATACTGTTGCAATTTTTGCAAATGAATATGGAAAGCAATAAATAAATGATTGTTAATAATTGTTTTAAAATATTTGTATTGTGAATCATGAATAGCGATTAAAGAACAAATTGGCAACACGTTTAATTGCTATGACGCCTCAATGCTGGCCATCAATATATGAAACTTTCAGAGAACACCAACATTAATTTTACTGAAAAGCCTATTTAATTAATTCACTCATTAAATGTAATAAGCCATATCCGCTTCTATAACTCGTACCCACTAGAAAAGCTCTATTTCCGTTGCGATCCGACGCTTCCACTTAGTAATATAATATTATATTACTGAAAGAAACTTTGGTGTATATGCCATCTGACGCTGATAGAACCAATCATTTTTTAAATTCACCCAAGGCTTCCTAAATGATTTTCAAGTAGATTTATTCTTTCATATACAATATTATTCTTACCGAAATTAGAATTTGTCTTTAATAATATCTATTAAAAGTATGATTTTTACTTTATACACTAAACACCCGAAAAGGCTGTAATATCAATACCGGAATGTGTTAATCTTGATTGCTTTTTTGTAGAAAAGTATGATTCTAGAAAAAGCCATAGAAGCATTCTCAGATTCAACTTTTGTTGGACAAACAATAAGTTTATATGTCTATTGCTATATGTTATAGTTGTATTGTTATAATATTTAAATTTTTCTTGTTGATAACTAATATTTTGATAATAGAAAATAAGTCGAAGCGGTATTTGTGTAGGGAATACGGTATCGTAATCCATACCTTTTTCAGTTTTGTTTCCTACATTTATTCTAATCAGCTTGTAACTAACTGACTATGTGTCGTTAAACGAATCAATATTTAATTAAATACCTAATTATAAGTAAAAAAATCATTGTAATTGCTTACAATCCTACTTAAAATAGATAAATCATTATAATTATCGATTTCGCTCAACATGATTATAAATATGTGTTGAAAATGTCTTGATTTGATAAACTATAGACGATAAAATACAGCTTCCTAGCGACTGTAATTTAAATGACGTGAGTGTTCATCAATCCATTATTTTTGACGTGACGAATAACACTTGAAATTTATTTTACTAACGATATATTTCATTGACGACTATTGAGTAAATATGAACTGTCATTTTACCTGAACGCGCCAGACATTTCTCACTACTGCACGAATACGATATTTAAAGTAAAAACTCAGCGCATACGTATATATTTATACTGTCTGAGTTACGATAGTTATTATTTAAAATTTCACGTTATGTTACTAGTAATAATAGGTATACCGCAAAATGTTTTTATGCATAAACTACGTGGTTTGCGATGTCTGCAGGTTATCTCACATCTCTGTTTGAGTGCAGAGTTTTGGTTTATCATTTTGTTTCACATTACGCCCACGTGGAATATTTTCGCAAAAAATAATCGAGACTCAAAAAGTCGCCGACGCCATTATTTCAAGAAGATTTATATGCAATAACTTAATGGCATTTAATGGCGATTCAAATAAAGCGATTTTAATTATTGCGAAATGCATGTAGCTCATTATAATAAATAAACAATTAAGCGGCGAGTAATATTACGTAGAATGAAATAATAATCTAAGACTATGGAAATTTGAAATGACATCCGTTGGTGTATTAACTCACCTATTGGATTATTGACTAATAATATAATGTTATTTGAAAAATCTTTTTGATATACAGATGATACTCACTTGTAACGTAGCAGTGAATCGATTACCTTTTTTTAAATTTCAAATTTTCTTCGAGTTCTTCAAGTCTCATATTTAATGTGTGAATTTTTTGTCACAAAATCTGTCGTTGTTGACACCGAAGCTAGTCGCTGCAGAGCTGAGCAATCTAAATTGAAACAAAATCACGTAGACCCTATAAATATGTATATATACCTCCTATATGCATGTAATATAACCACAAACACACACTACATCCACATACAATACACAAGGAAGTGAACTAAGAAAAGTCATTCATGATTATTACAAATTGAATTATCAAAATGGAATCTGATTTGTCCCTGAAATCTTCATTCAATTATTGAACGTTGAACCATGACTGTTAATTTTTTTTACTATTTTCCGTACTGAAACATCTTTAATTTGACTCCGGAATGACTAATACGTAACATTAGCATTTTTTATGATATCATGTTTTTTTGACTGTGGGGACATTATATTCAATTGAATTTTCTTAGTCAAAACGGTTAGTTGTATCAAACCCTTATCCCCAATAAGAGTTCAATAATAAGTTAACAATATTTTTTTTATCGAAATTATACTAAATGTGATAAATATGTTTCACAATTTGATTTATTTTAAAATATGAAAAAAAAGAATTAGAAAGTATTTATTGATTGAATTGACATTCACTTGGTAGAACTCCATTATTACACGGTGAAAAAAAAAGCAATCTATTTAAGTTCTACAAAATTATTTAAAAAAAATATATACTTGATAGCTATTTCGGCTCACGCCATCGTCAGAACTATGCTTAAACTAACAATGCTTATCTATATATAGCTGCGTAGAAAGGGTACACAATACATCTTCTCTCCTGTTTTAACGGCCTAGCTCGTTACTTTCTCACAATGAAACTTAGTTTTCAAAAATTGTAAATGAAACAAAGGCGGCTATGACAATAAGTTTACATGTGGGACGGAAGTGGACATTACGGAAGCAAATCAAACCATCTCCCCGTAATAGGCTGGACTAATGGGGATAGTATTATATTAGTTTGTTCGTTAAGAATCCTTTGTGATAATTGTGACATCAATTATCACAAAGAAAGAAAAACTATATATTTTTTTTAAATAATTTTGTAGAACTAAAATACATTGCTATTTTTTTTCACCTTGTTAGAAAGTATTTAGTTTGCTATTAAAAGACATTATTTTCAACAAAAAAATAACATTCAAATAAAATCATTTCAATTTGTAGCCTGTGAAATAATGTCCTCTATTTAGTGTTGACAGTAGTAAGTAACATGCCGTGTCTATAGTTAACTACCTTACTGTTTAGTAATATAACTATATACTTAACTTCTAACACGATCGACAAAATAATGGCGGGAAATTGCCAACATTACGACTTGAGATATTTTAACTCGAGTGTTTTTTTAACAGGGTCAAAACCTTTTCACTCACAGCGTGATCGTCTTTATAATAGAGTTATCATGCTTTGGTGAAAATAAGTGACTCTCGTGAAAAGGTTTACCGTACACGATCAAACTATTTGTATATAATTTATGGTGTTGATTACGTTGTTTAAAATATAAAAAAAATATTGAAAGTTCAAATTGTTTAATACATACGTTTAGCCACTAACGACCCAAAGTTTCTTAGGGTATTTGAGTACAAATTTGTATTGTCAAAATGTGAAATCTGGGTTGCAAAAATATATGGAAATGTACAAAATTTAAACAAGTAATTTTTTCAAACAAAAAATGTTCAATCAATTTATAAACTTATTTCTATGAAATTTTTATTCCAAATTACACAAAAATAATGACTAGAACAATGAAAATTAACCATCTGTTTTTTTAGTAGTTTAATTCTACTTTTCCTTCTTTTTTAACCAAATGTCTTACAATGTGTACTAATGAAATATTATTCGTCGAAATAAAAACATTAAAATATTAAACAATCCTAAAATAATATACAAACAGATGATGTAAAGAACGATTAAGCGGCCGTACATTGTAACTAACTATTGATTCATATTAACGTAATTCTGTTTTGAGAAGTAGTCAATCATCACCATGAAGAAGTCGTTAAGTGAGATAGTTAGTTTCTCACGGCCACAATGCGACTTAGCTTCTCTTATTGGATTTTGACCGCAAATAATATGATATTCGCCTGCTAACCGCATAAGTTGGCATAACTAGTTTTAGTTGGCACAACTTGCTGAAAAATTGTGTAACAGAATAATAAATCCTATACATGACAAATTCCAGTTACTTGTTTACTGGCTTGTCTTGAAAATGAGTAAGTATCAACAAGGAATGCAACTAAGATAAATATAATGATGGAAATGCTATAGCTTCCTGTTTTAAATTGTATATTATAATTTATGTTATAAATGAAGCAGTGAATTTATAGGTCACCTAAAAACTTCAAACGGCCACTTCTGGAGACACTCTATACTCACTTTGAAGTTTAAATTTAAAATTAGAATTTCCGTTTTGAAAAACGTCAAATAAAGGTACAAAACTAGATCTAGTCTATTAAAACGTTTTCAACAATCGAAGCATACAAATTAACTTTTAAACCCATTTAACTAATGAACAATGTACTAATAGTTAAATTTTATTTTTGATAGGTTAAGTAATGTGTGAAATGCAGATCGTTGATGAAATAAAATGATGTTTTTCTTACCAAATCTGACGTTTTTTCTTGTATATACCGTTCCATAAAAAAATGTACAGACTTTCTATAAGTAATAAATCTGGGAAATACAAATTGATGATTATATTAATAATATCAGAACTTTATTGGTTTTAATAAAATATTAAGTAATTATCTGATTGCATTGTATACATTGATTAAATGTGATATTTGTTATACAATTCAAATATATTTTTGTACTCTTTCTAAAATGTTATTTATGATCAAGACCAGTTTCGGTCATTGCGAGCATTATATACTGATCGCAAACAGTATTGAAAATAATTTTAATTTTTTTAAATATAATATAATGCTTTTCCACTGAGAAGTGACTTTATACATTAAGTGTGATATATGTGATTAGATAATAATGATTTTAGATTATTAACTAACTAAAAATTATGCCACTATTTCACTACGAGAGATTTTTATGTTGAATCGATCAATTAAAAAAAATAACATAAATATTTCGTGATACAATATTAAAAGTCTATATAAAAAGTCATAAAAAGTTATCGATACTCAATTATAAAATATTTTTCCTCGTGACGAATAACATTTACAATTGAAACCATTGAAATAGAAATATGTATAAACAAATTTCCCATACTTTAAGATGATTAGTGATTTAAACATAGGAACTGTCCATGTTACTTGAAAAGAATCAAAGTGGAAAGAAATGTGACATTAGCAAGCATTGCAGATAGATTCATAAATCCTAATCTGTCGTTTTCTGTTGATACGAATCAATAAAACATGCGTATGTTTTTACTCTATAGTTGTAGAATTATTATTTTGCAATAATTAATATGTGCAAACATTAACTTATGTAAAATGTATCAAAAAGCTATTTATTATAAAATGGCCTCACAGCAGGAACTAACGGGCTTGTGAAATGAATGATGTCTGTTACGCACCATTTAAATTGCCATACTAAGTAAATACATTATTTTAGTATAGCTGTTCTTATATCTTCATAATTAAGTTAATTTGTCACGATTATCATATTAAAAAAAAATACTTTTTCAGTTATTTAAAACAAAAACGGAATGGAATGCCTTAAGATGTCGAATGCATTGCCCAGGTTGTTAGTAACAAAATATGTGAAATGGTACAAATTTTCAACATACCAAATTTGATATTGAAATTCCATTAATTACCTTAAGTCGATATCATAAATTAAAATACATATGTTAGAAAAAACCCAGATAAAATTTGGTCTTTTCGCTTAAGATGTTTTATTTGTTCTACAAATTTAGCACGTTTCTACTAAAATGTTCTTATTAACACTTTCTTTTTTTTTAATACACTTAAAAAGTATCATATTTTCTTAAATGCTAAGTGTTGCGCAGACATAATTACCAAACGTTTTGGAACCGATGAAAGCGTAATTGCCAAGAGCGCTAATATAATTGCACCCCAATGAAGGGTATGGAATGTTGTTTGCAAAAAAATAAATATAGTTTTTGATTAATACTTTGTTAGAATGAAAGTGATAATTAGAAAAAAGAAATGAAAGATAACCACCAATCAGCACACGGCATCTTCTCGAAAAAATCGTTAGCTATATTTGTAATTACTGTGGTATTATAAAATATTTTAATACAATCATTTAAAAGCAGCTGTGATAATAACACACAACCGTACAACCGTAATATTCATTATACATGTAATGTTTAATAGTTTAATCAATGAGTAATCCGTAAAAGCACTCTGTGAGTTATTTATGCATGTCCCATAAATCTCAAACACAACGACATTTCATTAACATTATTTTTTCCGTTGAAAATCAACCTTTTTTGTATTCATAAACTAATTCATGCCTCGGAATAAAATAAAAACTTTAAATCCGGCTTTACGCATCATCGGATAGTACTTTTAGCAAAGGCTATAAATAATTTTGGAGCTTTTTGTTTGTTTTGAGAAGCTATTTTGAAAACATTATTTTGTGTAAAATTTTCATATTCCGTTTTAGTTGTGGAAAATTTGTCACATTGATAAAGTGACATTTATTTGTAATATTGTGACACTGTATTACTAAATTTAACGACTTTCACTTCGTAGAAGATTGAATAATATATTAATGAATGTATTTAAATAAAATTTATCTTCCACAAAGTTATCGTCAAATCCATCGAAAATATTATTGAGTTAAGTTTTTTTTTATTTACAATGCTGGATAGAAAATACTATTCATATGTGTTTTCAGGTATGACAAACTGGTGTTAATTCTCAATTCATATTTCCACAAATGAAGTTTCTTTTCTTTTACTTTGAATGCTTTTTTTTTTAATTCAATGACTTGTCAAAAGTATTTTCATGAGACTATTAAGGTGTTGAATGTCACTTCATGATGGTATGGCATATTTTAAATTATATAAATAATTTTTCAGTTCTACAATATTTAAACAATATATTTTTTGATTAGGACCGGTTTCGCTCAATTCGAGCATTACGGTCACAAAGTTCGTTTTACTAGTAAATCTCGATACTTAAACGAATATTTCTCTTTGTTGTAACAATTCGAATTTGCATATTTCTCTTTTGGTCACTTTTAGTGCTGGTTTCAATGCGCTATATAATAGCAATGTGAAATAATCCGTCAATAATAGTAGGAATCACAAAGTTGCAAACAAAGCTAATTCCAAAACGCAAAATGCAAACGTCAACCTGTCAGCTCAGAAAACAATAATTCATCGCCGGATTTATACATGTGGCTTCGATTTTAATAGTTATTTATTGTTTTCCCGTTTGTATTGCAGAATAAATTATTTCAATCCAAAAACCCACATATCTACTTCGCGCAGGATATTTAAAACTAGTCCATGAGAACTTTTACGCATCATTGATTCATGGAAAACAAATTGAAAAATCATGTTTTGAAGTAATGGTTCAAATGCAATGGTTTTATACAATTATTATATTACACAAGCTGATTTGAAAGCTGGTTAAATGAGATTTAATATAAATAAATACCATGATGAATGATGTTTCGAATATATCTTGTCATCTTGACTTTATTTATGAAAATATCAACTTCTGTTAGATGTCGCTAGACAAATAAGAAAAAGTTTATCAATTAAGGGTAGATACCGACATCTATAGAATAATTTAGAAGCCAAAATTTTTTTTTTAAATTTTTGATGTTTAATTTTGTCACTAACAAACGAGTTTTCCCTTTCGTCAAATTCATATTTAATATCAAAAGTAAATTCAGATTAATATCAATAAAATTATTAAAAAAAACAGAACTACATCTGATGTAGGCGTGAGACGAAATAGCTGTCAATAAATATCTTATAAATTAAGTAGAACTAAAATGTAATACATTGCTATTTTTTCAGCGTGTTATAATCGTGTTCTACCAATTAAAAACCAATTCAATCAATAAATAAATTACAGCCTTTATAACCAGAGTTTTATATGGCACTATGTAACACGTTGATTTAGATATAAATTTGATACCTAAATTTAAATATTAAAATTATACAGGTTTCCAAATTTCTTTCCTTCCGGGGTTCTTGCAGTAGATGCCTAATAGCTTAATTACTTAAATATTTGACTATCAAGTTTTAAAAACCTAGACTCGAAGCCTGCTATTAAACAATTAATATATTACACAGTCGTATATATCAATAAAATACGTAACCAATTAAGCTTCTTCACTTCGTATGTTTACTTAGCACACGCTTCAATACAAAAGAGTTGGCGTGAGAGATTTTGTATGAAGATAATAATATGAAGAACCGCCCCGGTCGTCGATTCAGACTGACGAGAGTGAGGCCAACCCACGCAGATTGGGCGCCACTAAATTTAATATCGGCCTGCCAAAATGTATTGGAACACTGTGATTTGTTGGCCAAGCGGTGTAGGTTTCGTTTCGTATCATTTTCCTGGACCAAGTGGAATTTTTTTTACATAATTCTATCACATATTATTATTAATTAATACATATAAATAAGTACAGCATGTGCTGAAATTATAGTATGATATAATTTTCAATTATTATTTTATATTATAATTCAATTTTATACATAAAAAAGCATTAGTCGTAATAAGTAACGTTTTCTCATTATTGATAAAATTGGACTATTTAAAAAAAAAGTTGAAATGCCTTATAAATGAAAGTCGTCTTGATCGAAAAAATAAAAAATGCGTTATAGCAATATAAAAAATTATATTCTTTCTTGACAAACGAGTTGATTGCTGATATTATTTTATTTTGCGTTGTGGCAAAAGGTTGTTATTTAAGAACTATAGTTCTGACGATAACGTGAGCCTAAATAGCTATCAACCATATCTTATAAAATTTTGTAGGACTAAAATACATTGCTATTTTTTCACCGAGTTATTATGAAGTTCTACCAAGTTTGTCATTAATTTTTGTTTTTTAATCATCATACAAAATTATTGAATTATTTAATTTAAAGTTCAGTAATATATTACCGAAAATAAATTAACACTTTGATTACGGGAAGTTGATTGTTGATATCCCGTCATTACGTAATATTTAATTCCAGGCCCACATTTCTCGCTAATAGAGCATCCGCTTTAATGTTTATGTATAACCTTTAGAAAATATGTCATGCAAAGAAACTTCATTTCATGTCGAATTAGGGTCTTTAATGGTTCCAAGATTTTTAACTAATAAGCCAAATTTTGTTCAATAATTATTTATTTAAGCAAGTGAGCTGAACGCTCTGCGTGTGTCTACGAGAGCTTTTTCATGATGACTCATGAATCAAAAGTGGCGATGGTTACTGAAAGCTAAGTGAGGTAGCTGATAGTTAGTGTAATAATTCGTAAGCTCGCGGCGACATTTTCTTGTATTATATATAATATAACGACCACGGTTAAAATAATACTGAATAAATTTGTTTGTTAATAAATTCTTGTATAAACAAAAGATGACATTATTTTAGAGTTATTATTTTCAAAAAGATTTTTCATGTACATTTCATCTCGCCTCTGTATTTTTTACTTAGACTTTTTCTATAACTCAGCAGTATACGCTCAATGAAGCGTTCAATAGGTATAATTTCTGCTGCAGTTTTTTTAAACTGATGTGTTAATTAAAAGGACATATCGTTATTGAAAAAATTCTAATAAAAACATTGCTCATTCCGACAGTTTCAAACCTAAAAGAATACTGCACCTAAAATTTTCTACGCTTGTTAGTCGTTGACTAGCGCAATGCTTTATTCTCAAATAATACTGAAGAATGCTTATCGAATTGAAAACCAAAAAACAGCGGGGATAATACATTTTGTTTGCATTGTTTTTAGTGTTTATCGAATAAATATAATTAATAACTTTCTTTGTTCAGGCAGGGAAAGTGTGGATGTTAGGACAACTATGCCAACAATTGATTTTTTTAACAAAAAAATAAATTGTTATATGTAATGCTTTCATCAATAAGATTATAACCATACAAATGGCAATAAATATGTAATAATATAAAATAATATATATTAATAAAAATATTCGCTATATATTCTAAATAATCGACAATTACGAATCATTGAAAATCATCGAGTTTTGTCTCAGTTGTATTTTGTATAAATTGTAAACTCATAAATTAAAAATAGAGTATTTTGATGGCAATAAAATACAAGGGACTTATACTGAAATAACCAAAATCTCAAAACACAAAAAATAAAACACGAATTTATTTCTTACGGATATTGAGGTAAGAACAAAAAATTGTTTTCAATTGTACACAATATATTTTTAATTCGTCTTTAAGTTGTGTTGTAAGATGTTATTTTTTTTTCTTTTACTGTCTTTTTGTTTACATATTAAGTCTAGTATTATTAAGTAATTTTATACGCAATAACAATGGTACACATACGGAAATTGTGTAAGCAAAAAAATCTGCAAACAATCATTAATCATTTTTCATTTTTTTTATCTTTTATTGTAAAATATTTACTTACTTACATAATAATCTTGAATTTATAATAACACATATACCAACGTTGTTTACCTTTGCACTTTATTTCCCTCGAAGTTAAGCAATATCTAATAGAACAATTATTATCAATAATATTTTCCTGGAAGTGATATATAATACAATGGGCATGTTGTTCGTTTGTATTCAGTTTAAGTTCTGTAAGCAAAACGTTATGTTCTGAACGAGAATGCTTTCAGTTATTTATGTAGCGTACTGATCTTCTTTGTTGTGAGAGGCAGGTGCTCTGATTCTCTACAGGGAAAATTCACTATACTTAATACACAGAGACGGATTCATCGTATTAATAAAACATTTTTAGAGTAATTAGTGTAAAAATATCGTAAAACGTTCATAATTAAATTAATCCTCAGTTTGCTAATGTTTCAACTGTCGAGATTGCTGATTTTACTGTGTTGATAGGTGACATCCGAAAATATATGAATTAACAGTGGTAAAAACCTTCTTGTACTTGCTAACTTTTGAGTTAATGCATTGTTTGATTTGTCCTGACAATCTCAACAAGATTGTTTTAAGCCAATATTATTCAATAATTTTTTGAAGTCTAGGCGTTGGAATATCCTTTAAAATGCTCTACAGGGAACGAGTTCAATTTTTTTATTCAGATTCGATCACATCTGTTGAGACATCTGTTTTTGTAATGGCTCTTGATTTTCTACAATATGTCTGCTCCCATTTTAATTACATGAATTCATAATGAAATATTAAAACAATGTGCATCAGACGTTCAGTCATTTGAAGAAGAAAATAAACAATATTACATGAATAATCAAGTTTTTTTACTTTTGATTTGACTCTTATTGTTTTTAAAATAAAAGAGAGTAGTACATTTGGCTGTTAGGCCGATGACTAATAAAAAATGTTTATTTTTGAATAAAATTTTATTTACATACACTCAAATTAAGATAATATGTTTAATATAAAACTGTATTTAGAATATATAAAATTATTTTTTTTTGTTTGTCACAATTTTCAATCCATCACTGGCAAGTCTTTACTTTATAGCTTACTATAAAGAACTTTCATTTGGACATCAATGGCAAAGCAGAGCAGCAAAGCCTTCCTCATTCAATTTATGAACCAGAGATTTTCATGAGAGCCTTTATTGCAACAGAAACTGAAACGTTCAATAAAAAGTCTACCTTCACTTATTCTCCTCAGTGAATAACCGTCTGCAATTCATGCACTCATTCAACGTACTGAATTGCATTGATGTACTGAAGCTATTTCGTAAAATCAATATTCAATTATATTCACACAATGAACACATTTTGACCGGAATTCTCATTGAATCAGGTGAAATTAACAATAAATTCAATTTGACATATGTCGCCTTTTATTATTTTTTTCAAGGAAGACTAATGCTCCGTTCACTGTGTGCGTGTTACTTCTAATGTATTTATTATTGTATGCTAAGAAAAATGCAGTTTACATTTTATTGGTTTTCAGATATCAAAACTTCTGTACAGTTTTTTCAACGTTTTATAAAGGAGCTCAAAATTTCTGCAACTCTTCTATCTCACTCATTACTTATATTTAAATTGATTTTAATATGATATAAGTGAGATTGCGCCGATCAATCGACACTCTCGGCTGTTTTATTTTTATTGAAATTTGCGTAGATATTTGTTACAAAACATGTAAAAAATGAATTGTTCTGTTAAGTACAATCGAAAACCATTTCTATATTCTATCTAAATAAGTCAAGCCACCTACATACATTTATTAAATGAATTAACTCATTCCCTGCTGAGCCGTTAAAAGGGTATTCCAACACCTAGATTTCAAAAATTTATTGAGTAATATTGGCTTGAAATAATTTTATTGAGTTTGTCATGACAAGTCAAGTAATGCATCAACTCAACATTTTGCGAGTACAAGGAGGTTTTAACCTCTGTTAATTCATGTATTTTTAAGTACCAACTATTGACATAGAAAAATCCACCGTCTCAACAGTTGAGACGTTAGCAGTCAGAGGGTTGAGGTTGTACTAAAAAAAATCCTTTTAATCTAAAGAAAAGCCTCTTTAATCAACAATAATAAATAATTGTTTCGATGATACACTTTCAAAATTACTATCGCTTGAGTAGTTTCTTTATGTTACTATTTTTAGAAATGTGCAATTATTAAATGAAAAAATCTATTTGCATCTGTGTAAATCGTTTTTGTAGGTCGTTTGTATAACTACGCTCAACTGAAACACCTCAAATAACTAACTTCATGTATGATCAAACATGACATGACCTTATAACGCTAAAATAAACTTCATGCGTTTCCTCTAAATAGTAATAGTAAAATTCCTACATATAGATATTGTAAATGTACGCGCATCTTTACACTTGTATCCAATGAGTGGGATCTTAACAATCGTTTTGAAATTAACTGATATCCAATTATATGACTGTCTGGATACGTAGGAGTGAGAAAAGAGGACCGTTCAGTGTTAGACCGAGATGAATATGTTGTGATGCACTTTATAACAATTATATGAGACTGAATCCAATCAATACGTGAGATTAAATTCACGCCCGTTTTACAGTGGCTTCCATAATATAACATAATACATTTAATATTATTTTGTAATTTGATTAATACGATTCGCAAAGATACTTCAACTTAAAAACGAAAACAATTATCACTTTTAAGGTGTTAACTGTCACTTCTTGATCAAAAGGCATGATATTTAAAATAATATTTTTAGTATAATACTTATTTCCACATCATATCATTTATTATCATTTTTTTGTGATAATAAGAACAGAAAATTCATATTTATTATTAAAAAAAGCAACCAATTATATTTAAAAGCGATACTGAATTTCGGTTCACATTTTTATGGCAATTGTTTTGAAATGAATTTCACGACATGGCAAGTAAAATTAATCTTTACATACAAACTATGCACTTAAATGATATTTGTAATAAAATATACATGCAATAATTAGCATGGTTAAAATGATAATATAATATATTAATTACACACTGTCTTTCCGGATGTCACCTATTTGTCAAATTTAAATAATGTCTAATGTCATTTTCCAGGATACTTCGATCTACAATAATAGAACACGTTTAAACATAATACGTCTGAGTATTCATTTGTTTTCTTACGCCTTTTTGTCAAATTTAAATATATATTCAAATTTTTAAATGCATTTGCGGTTTTTTTAATACAATTAAACAGCCTAATTAGTATATATATTGGCTGTTAAAACTGATGAAATTGACAACTATCAAAGCCTCAGTATAACTAACTTTCATTTTAAAACATTGGTTTTTTGAAGACGACTCGAGTTTTAATGTTGTTTGGAAGATAACATTAGAATATTTTTTGAATTGTTCAATTTGTATATGAATTTGTAGTGATCTAATATATATGAATATCTGTGAATGTCTGGGAATCGATATTTGGCTGATCAGTAGTAATGTTCGAAGATTATAATTCAAATGGCTTTGATGCCATAAATACATGATTCTCACTTCAAAACTTATGGAGGATTAATTTAATGTCTCTGTTTAACAACTTCTTTGTACGTCACTGACCGCTTTTTTTATTTCTATGATTGGTTCTCTTCCTTCAAGGATCATTTTGTTTTTTTGAATAACTGAAATTTGCGTGTGTGGCATTAGTATGTTAATTGAAACGCAAATGCAAATCAAATGTGGTTATTGGTGTGTAATTTAAGATGAATATAATTGACAATAAAAATTCTTTTAACTAAATAATGCCATGTCTTTCCTTGATCGGTGGCAATAATTTTTTTGTGATAATTTTGATTTTAAAATTAGGCTCAGTGAAAATAGGCTTAGAAAAAAACGACATGTTTATTAATCTTTTTTATATAATCTCAACAACATTTATTTTGACCATTGATTACTAAATTGATCAAATAAAATTAATATGTTTATTTTCGATCTCTTTCATAAATCAAGTGTTTTCTAAATAAAGAGCATAAAGAATATCAAAAGGTATAAATTTGAATGTGATAAATGATTAGATAAATAAGGGAATATTGGTGACAATTTTTAAGCTTATTAAATATTTAAAGTATTATGATCAATATTAACGTATTTTAAATCAAAATAAAAAACGAACGCTCATAAAAAATCAAGGAAAAAACATTAGAATAAGATTTTCATAGACATATAGTCAGACTTTGAATTAATTACAAGAGATCGCCAATCAAAAATCACTCATGCGTCAAATATGAACTGTCAGATGCGATTTTACTATAGAGAAGTTTTTTGAATTTCGAATGCTATATCATTTGACAAGTGTGTAATACAAGACGCTGACGTGAAGCTAGGCGGCGCTGGTGGGCCGATTTTTATCAAAAACATATTCGGGAGGTAATCGCTTGGATAATCGCCCAGAAAAAATTATACTGGTTTACTAATATAACATTACCTCAAAATTATTTCGACAGATTAATATGCTTAATCGCTCCCAAGCGGAAAATATTAGGCTGCGCACCCACGCGAAGCGGTTTGTATATTTCTGCTTCATACGTAATAATAATTAGTAAACAGACGTTGATTTGATTGAATATAAATTCTCAATTCATCTTAAATCTTATCGTTACCAGCCATGGTTGATCTAACTTCGAATGAAAGCATTCTGGATATTTCCCGAAGATATTTATTCTCCTGATTGAATGTAATCATCTGTATCTATGCCATTAAAATAATATCTTTATCCGGGAGATTTGTTGGCAGGTAAGAAATTCGGTAAACACTCAAGCGAAATTATATTTCATGCAAAACACCAAATATAACAACAAATATTTTTCGCTAGATGTATTTTTCCATTAACAGCATTGCTAATAACCGTATTTAAAGAAATATTGAACGATTTATGATATCGACTGAAGGTGCTTGATGGAAATTCTTGATGGAACTTTGTACGATTCCACACGCTTTGTCACCAACGACCCGGGATTTTCCTTTCGGTGGAATCGTAAAAAGTTTAATTTAAATTCAAATTAGTAGACATAGTCTAACTTTCATATTTTTCATATTCACGGTTGCAACAGAACTGACAGTTCTGTTTCATCCGTGTGATATAATGCCTAATGATGCCGAAAGACGAAACCCGGGTCGTTAGTGACAAAACATGTGGAATCGTACAAAGTTGTAACTATTCAAATTTAAATATTGAATGTTTAAAGGTTGGCATATTTTGGAGCATCGCAACAGCTTTTTGAGTTAACTTTACATGTGTTAACTTTAAACTTTACTATAATACTTTACTAACTATACTTTAATGAGTTAACTTTACATGTTTCATAAGTTTGTGCTATAATATTTTTGTAATAATGTGTTTGATAAAGGACGTTAGAGTGATTGAATGCGTTTTGATATATAAAACACAAAATTAGTGGCGTTAATTTCTATTCGGTAAATCGAACTTTTGACCGTAGAGTCAAGTAGGAGGCTTAATATTTCATCGACCACTCCGGTACATAGATAACAAATTTTATTCTTAAATATTCAATTATTTACCTTTCCAGGAGTGACTTATGAATTTTAAACGTGCTTTGAGGAGTGAGCTTTTTAATCAAATCATTGTAAAAAAAATATAACTCACGTTTTTAGGGCTTTATCGTAATAAAACTAGTTGCATAATCCAGGGATCACAAACCATTGACACATAGCAATATATTATATTATCGCAATAATTGTTGACGTATACGACAAGTACGTCCACATTTGTTTACAAAAAAATCGTGCCGAAGTACAAGTACGTCCATACTCCTGGAAAGGTTAAGATAAAAAATATATTTCTTTTGTATTTTCAGGCTCCAGAGAGGCAGCGTTTACGTACGCAATAGCTTCAGCAGGGGTCGCATACGCCGTGACGGCTGCCTGCGCCAGAGGGGATATTCCAGCATGTGGCTGCGACAGAAGACGAGAACCTCACCCACCAGGTGAACTATAATTAAAAAATATATAAATATTACAAAATTTAAGGTTTTGATTGTTGTATGATGTTACGTTTTGCAATATTTCAGTGTCGGCAGGTGGTTGGCGCTGGGGAGGCTGTGGTGCAGACGCTGCATACGGGGCGAGGTTCGCTCGAAGATTTTTGGATGCCAGAGAACTCGAAGGAGACGCAAGGAGTCTTATGAACCTTCACAACAACCGAGCTGGGAGAAAGGTAAACATTTATGTAGGTTATTTCATGAATTCGGCTCTTAATATTTGTTCCTACACGAAAAAACCCATCCCTTGCTTAACACGATACTCGCTTAACACGGCTTGAGTTTCGGTGAAAAAAATATACTTCGACGTTTTGTAGATGTGCACACAGCAATGCGAAATTCTAAGAATAAGAGTAAGGGTATACCGAGAATAGAACTGCGCATTTCAAACGACAAATAGTACCTGAAATATATAGACAATACATCAGACATTTAGTCTCTCGTTGCCCACCGTGTTTATCACTCGTTGAATCCTGACAGCTGATAAAATAATTACTGCTTATAATTTTACAACTATTCAAGGTATATGTTTCTTATTTCTAATACATACTTTTATTATTTGTATAATGAAGTAAAAATATTTTAAATACACAAGATTTTAGACCGATGATTCCAAAACCGAAATTTAGTAGAAAAATAATTTCTCTAGAGACAAAAATACAAATTTTGGATCAAAAAATGTCAATGTCAATATCCTCTAGTGATAGTGACACTGAATAATATATTTTATTCGTATATTTATATATCAAAAAAATTTCATAAGTTCCACCTACCTGTTTTTTCTCAATATCTCTAAAAAACCTATCCCATTTATTTGATACATTTTTTAGTCTCGCTTAGCACGGCGATCTAGCAGAACCAATCTTCCGTGTTAAGCGAGGGATTGATGTATTATTTTATTAAATTACTTTTATTAATTACTACCTGTAATTTAGAGCTTTTAAGCTCATTACGAAGCTTTTCTCAGCACAAAGTTTTTCTTCGAATTTAATGATGGGGCTAGTATCGTTCTGGTAACTTGTTTCGTATTTTAAAATCGAATAGGTAATACAAAATTAATTTCACTTTTGTTTTCGAATACGAATCTATAAATCTGATAAGGCATCAATTCAAGAAATTTTTGTATGACTTCAGCCACATCAAACGAAAACTTTTGAATTCCATTTTATTTTAAATAATGACGTATGTAACTTTTTCCATAGTTCGCATTATGGTCATACAAAAAATATCAAATATGGTACATGATTATATATTATGATAATTTCGAAATATTTTTTTAACCAAACGCTTTTTAGTAACAACATATTTTCTACAAAGATTATAGCCCGTTACGTTCAGATCAACTCATTACCGTGATTTGATGAACAGAAACAGTACTGATCTTATTTTACATCAAATAAAAACTAAAAAATGTATCGATTGAATTAGCATTTACTTGGTAGAACTCAATTATAACACGGTGAAAAAATAGCAATGTATTTTAGTTCTACAAATTCGCTTTATATAGTTGATAGCTATTTTGGCTCACGCTATAAAAAAATTGTAGAACTAAAATACACTGCTATTTTTTCACCAGATTAAAAAAAATGGTTTTATTATAAAATGTAACGTCTTTACAAAGAACTGTCAGTTAATTTATTCAGAAAATGTTATTTTATCGAACAGCCATCCAATTTTATCCGATAGATCGTATTCGCCCCTTGTAACAAAACAAAATGACAAGTGTCCGTTTGATACCGTTGAGTTGTAGGTACCGTTGTTTATTCAGAGAATCCTTTAGATCGTAGGCCTCATCTGTCAACACCGCAAGAATTACTGCATCCACTTTGACATTTTCAATGAATGCAATTAAAATGTCGATGAGAGATTTATCGACAAACTTTACTATCAATTTTACAGCGGTCATTTACGAGCGGGCATATCTTATACCGCACAGCATTAAAATATTAAGCGAACGTTAATGCTGCAATTAACAAATCTGAAAGCGCGAATTATGTAAAGATGTCTGATATGATGCAATTAGTGTGTTTATAGGGTCCAGTGGTTAAGCATATCCGTTAAAATTAACCAGACTTTTTTTTTACGGTACTTATTCATCGGTTATTTTGTTTATAGTTCCCAAGGGTACTCAATGTTGTACCCACCAGCACGCGTTATTGCTTTACACTATTCTTACAGTGTTTGTTTTGCAGTGTAACTGCGTTGTATGTATTTAATAATTTTACCAAAAATGTGTAAAAACAAACCTATAAGATCTCTTTGTATGCACTCAGTTGTGTAAAAGTGCTCAGTTAGTAAATATATTCAATCCACACACGGTGAAAAAATAGCAATGTATTTTAGTTCTACAAAATTATTTTTAACAAATATAGTTGATAGCTATTTCGGCTCACGCCATCGTCAGAACTATCTGACTATTAGTTCTGACGATGGCGTGAGCCGAAATAGCTATCAACTATATTTGTTAAAAATAATTTTGTAGAACTAAAATACATTGCTATTTTTTCACCGTGTTATAATGGAGTTCTACCAAGTGAATGCCAATTCAATCAATATATTCAATCCAAATGAAAAATGTATTGAAAAAAATGCTATGATAGGAATTGTGCTGGGATAGTCAAAGACAAACATGTTTTTTAACAAAAATCCATAAATCGCTTAGTAAACAATTTCTGAGTCGATTCATATGCTGTGATTTAAACCCGTTTGCATCGCCGACGTTGAAGTGTTTGACCAATGACACACCCAAACATGTAACTTTCTAGTAAATCAAACCATTTCTTTTGTAAAACAAAAGAAATCGTACAACATCGTAGCTTATGATGTGCTTTAAGCAAATGAACATGTAGACAATCTTACATAATAATATATTATGACCGAGCGATAAAAAAACTAGCTCCTGCCGCAGTTCTAAGTACTTAGTACACCTCACAAGTGCATTTCCACAAATAAGTCCACGTATATGCGCAATAAACATGCCACAACGATTTTTTATTTGATCTATGAGCTAGATATTTAAATAATGATAATAAATGTACACAATTTAATATGTGACATCATTTATGTCACGTTCCATTCGTTCATACAATTATTTCATGGGAAGTGAATACGTTATCTCAGGTGTAAACGATAAAATTTCCAGTTATTTTACGAGGTAAAGTGGTACGAAATTTTTGCAATATCTTTTTAGAAATCTCAAATTTGAAATGTCAAATAAGCGAAGTTGTTTTGTTTTTTATATTTCGGAGATGGATAAAAATATTTTTTCGAGGAAAATAATTGAGCTCGGTTCACTTAATTTTTAAAATAAGTGTGTCCGATTTTTTTTTTAACTTTATGTAAATTTAAATGTTTGTAAGTTTAAGTTAAATCACTTTGAAAACATTTGATAATTTCAATATATGAACATTACTCTCTGAATGCATTTTACTAACTGTCAAATTAGTTCAATGAAAAGACAATTATTTTTTACTACCGAATAAGCTATTGACTCCGGTACTTAAAAAATATCGGTTTTCATAATAAATTATTATTTTGAAGCCTCTATAATAAACTGTTGTCAGTCTCTATGGATAATAATTGCAACTAATTATTTCATAGTCGTTTGTCGTCACCACAGTAATATTCAACTATTCGACTAATTTATCATATTACAATCAACGATTTTAAAGTCATTGACCAAAAAAAGAATATATTCAACAGCTACCTGTATTGAAAAGTAACGATGAAATAAAAAAAAACCTGTAAGGTCAATTATGACTATTCCAAGCTATAAAAAGCTCGGAGGCGTTAACGATTATTTAACTTGATAACCAATTTTATTATTCTGTCATGAATAAAGATCGAATTATTCTTGACATCTAGGTGAAAATCCAAATTAGATTCAATATAAAATGGCGACTGCCGCTTGAATAAATTGATGTTTTATTACACCAATTTTACGCCCGTCCGTGTGATGAATAGTCAACCAATTAAATTAAATGCATATATTTAAACGTGTGGCATTTATTATTTAGAATATTTTTAGGACACTCTCGTTTTCATAGGTTTGATGACATTTAAAAAAACTAAAGTTTACCAGTGACTGAATAATGATTTTCGGACCATTCAAAAACAAAAACCAGATCGCCGCCATAATTTGACTATAAATTGGTTACATATTTTTTCAGACACTTAAGACTAAATTCTTTATTCATTTTTTGTGATTCATGCTACCAACATAATATTTAAAAAAAAAGATGCAAATTTACAAATTTTAAATCTGAAATAATCTAGATGAAGCTTTTATAAAATTGGTTGTTTGTAAAAATCATACGATATTCATCATTCTACCTTGTTATTAAGTTCGCATGTATTGAATACCTAATATTCCCTTTTAAGGACAATAAGGCTCCCGGACTAAAGATTACGGGTAAATTTCCAATGCTTCATACATGTTGAGTTGATCATGGGTTTTGGTCGTGCATCAGTAAACGTACAAAAAAGGGGTTTTTGGATCAAAATAGATGGCGTGGCGTGCAATCAAATCGGGACACAGGGCCAAATTGGAAAATTTATGAACAATTTTGACAAATAAAAAATGGGAAAACATTTTATGGTAGCATTTCACATTGTTTTTATTATTCAAATGTTTCTATAAAATGGGTACTATCATTGTGCTGAAAAATCTTGGTAACTACTAATTCGTATTCAATATAGTGATTTTACAATTTAATTCTTGAAGCAAGATTGTCTGTTGAAAATTATTTTTTCAACTGGTCATTTTAAAACTATTTATTGGACTTAATTTATGATATCGACTGAAAGTGCTTGAGCTAATTTCAATATCAAATTTAAATTGTTGAAAGTTTGTTCGATTCCACATGTTTTATTACCAACGACCAGGGTTTCACCTTTTAGTGGATTCGTACAAAGCTTTATTCAAATTCAAAATAGTGGACATAGTCCAACTTTCGTATTTTCACTTTGATATCTGAAAATCACGTCTTTAAAACAAACAAAAAAACACTGTATACCAGTAAATAGGTGATTTTAATACATTTTTAATAAAATAAGTAAAAGATGCATCAATAAAATGTACAAAATCCTTTTTTTTTTGCTCAACGCACATCGACTATTAAACTGCCAAAGCAGAGAAATCATGAGATTATTATGTGTATTAACAAATTTAATAATTTATTTATAATTCGATCAAAAAATGTTCCAATATATTTTATTTAAGATAACTCGTTCCCGCTGTAACAAAAAACATTTTTGTTTCTTAAAAGCCGCTTTTCATCCGATATGTGTATATTTTAAGCTCTGTTAAACGCAGCGTTTTATTTCAAATAAATCAATGAAAATCTAAAATAATTATATTGAAGACTGTTACAATTTTAATACGTTGGAACAATTCGTTAAATATTAACAAGAATATTTAATATCATTTCATTCAATACTTTAAAGCGTCCGATTTTTCCCCAAGAGCGCCAGCAAAATAGATCTAAATATAATATTTTCACTGTATCCTGCTTATGCTTTACCGAAAAAAAATTACGCAAATTTAATCGTTCATAGTGTTTCAGCACAAATTTTATGGACCATTGAACTAGGCTGTTTTTACCGTTGTATTAAAGTATAATGACAGTTGATTCAATATGAATGTCGCCAGGTTATTTCTCGAGCAGATTCGATTAATCAATTACTCGTTGATAGTATCCGCACTGAAGCTACTTATTTTCTTACTGGCAAGCCAAGACATATTTGCCTAGAAGCAATGAGTGATGAATGCGTCCGAAGTTGTGACATCGACAATATAGTGGCTTCAATTTTGTGATTATTTCAACTCGGAATGGGACAACGGCGAGCACTCGAACCAAAGACTATTGTCCCCTAAATAGAACAATGTATAATACAATTTTCGATTTTCGTGATTTTCATTTTAGTCTGTTGAAACTAATTAAACACTTAAACTCTTCCGTATTTCGTATCCCAACTTTTTTTCTTGGATATCAAAGAAAGAAGTGTCTAATAGATAAATAAAAGAACTAGTAAAAGATAGTCATATTCAAACTTTTGGATACAAATATATAAATAAACTAAGCAATAAATTAATGAATGAAATCTATAACGCTCAAAATGTTGACAACTGTGTTATGTTAGTTATGACAACAAAAAAACGTCGCACTGTTTATTATATTTTATAAGAAAATCAGAGCTGGTTTGTTTAGCAGTTTTGCGTGTAAATAAAACAAGCGATAAATTAAAAATGTAATTAGGCAATTTAAATGATTTAGAATGATAACAAATATACATAAAATCTTTTCATACAAATAAATTAATTAACTATAAATATATACATATTCATTAAACTACCATACATCACAACTCCGAACACACAGCCCTATTTTAAAGACTCGATGAATCGTATAATACCAGTATCTAAAATGAACTTAACTTGAATGCAATACGACCACAAATATGGTAAATTCGTTTATTCCGGTATTATGCGTTGTATGGTGCGACCGTAATTGACTTGTCCGATGGAATTAATGATAACGTAGTGGATCTCAAACAACGAATTGCTTCACTAACGTATCATTACTGAGTATATTCTACACGTGGGTAAGTGACTTGTGAATAATTATGAATGGAAAAATTGAGTGGAATAAGATGAATTGTTCTATATGTAGTTACTTTTTTTTATAAATGACAAATCATTATTGATCGCCTTTCATTCAAGTGTAGTATATTTTATTAATGAAATCGAAGCAATAAATTTAAATATATATTAAAATTCGTCAATATATGCTAGGTATAGATTTTGAGAGTTAGTTGTTTTGGTTGTGCGGACAATTCGAAGACCAAGAATTGCATCAGACAGCGCCCTGTTATTTTAATGGTCTTTGGTGGTTATTGAAACTGCCTGGACCATGCGTTGTGGATTCCACTGGCAACTGTCAGCTCTTCTTGGCTTTCTCCAAACAGTCAGATACTGTCGTCTTGGGACATTCGGGGGCTTTTAAAACAACATATTTGGCGGAACGGAAGAATGATTTTGTGTCACGGAAGAAAAAAAAGCAATTGGTGGATGGCATGAAATCTAAGATGGTGATATGATCCACTTATGTAACAAAAATATACCTTTACAGTCTGAATACTATAAGTGTTATATAATAGTTTAAAGTTTAGATTTAATCTAATCTACATTGATAAATTATTTAAAATACAGAAAGTCAGAACGAATGTGAAACAAAACGTCACAGGCGAGTTTTGAATGAATTAAAATTTTAAAATACATACAACCTTGAATTGTTGCTTAGACAAAAATTCTCAATTTTAAAATCAAACCAATTCGCTCCTGCATTTAGCCCTGAAGGTATTGGGCGTCTTTTGGCATGATCGGGCCTCTAAATCTGGCAACAAACGATCTCTTTCCCCATATGACTGCTAAACGTTGCAATATACATACAGTATGCAATAGGGTTGTAAAAAATATTACGCGTTCTATTTAAGAAACACAATTGTGAAATGCTTCAAGTTTTCTAGTATAAAATTTCAATTAAATTCACGTGACAAAGATCTTTCACTAACATAAACATGAGAACGAATTACATTTGACCAAAGTTTGCATTATTTACGTCACATATAATTTCTCTTATATCTCGTAGTTATTGAGAAGGGCTTAGAAATTAAGAATACAGCGATTAATTTTAATTTTATTATCTTAGAAATCTTTTCACTGGCCAACGAAAAAAAACACAATATTTGTTGAAATTAATACACAAAAACTACGCCACCCCTCTACTCACCCTTTTGTGCATCTCTTTGAACAGTGTCTTACCGGTAGATTTACCGTAAAAAGCTTCCATTAAGCTTACCACTGATGATCATTCCAATGTAACCGCTCCACGCCACATGGAAAATTTATGTCCAAGACACTACCGTGAGTATAAAAATATTCCGTTCAGTGTATATTAAAAACATATGCTAAGGTACTGTGAACGGTCGTGAATGCCGACACGTGCATATAATGTATTATGTACTTTTTCTACTACTACTACTATAATATATATGAATAAGAAAATGCATGTTAAAACATAGTTGTGATGATGGCATAAACCGAAATAGCTATCGACTTTATAGTTGACAAACTTTGTAGAATTAAAATATATTACCATTATTAACCGTGTTACAATAGAACTAGTTATAACCAAATTACGAGTATTAATATCAAAAAATGCTTGCCAACCCTTATACCCAGACCACATATCATTAAAAGATTAGACGTAGTTGGTAAGAGAGACTTGAAGCGTCTCCAAATAACCAGCGAACCGTTTGACGAAAACTGCCCGAGGCCTGAATAATCGAAGGTTCGCCTTGAGTATGTTTATATCTTTCTTCTTTATTTGTTTTATATTCGCAAAACATAAAATTGCCTCAAAATGGAAATTAGTATGTAGCTTCTGACGGTTTTGTAGAATCTTTAAAAAAGTAATAAATACCGAGATGTCTGCAGTGTTTATACCACTAAAAGTAAGGTTACACGCTTCGAAAGGAAATGCTGCATGATAAATTATTTATATACGGAGAGATTTGAAATGAACAATAAAAATTAATTATATTTATTCCATTTTAAAAAAATGTTGGTCTCACAAACATAGCTACTTTTGCATCTCACAATATCACAAGGAGTTAAAATCCTCCAAATAAACAAATTTGCAGTGAATACTATTTAAATACATAAACTATTTTTTAATTACATGCATTTATAATATTTGTGTTTTATTTATTAATTGTTGGCTAAGTAAGTATTTTGTATGCTAAAGTGAGATATAATTTTTTTTTATTCGTATTACAAGTTCCAGGAGGTTTTACCACCTGTCAATATTTAAGTACATATTGCATTTGTTTCGTGGACATATATGGTGATATGCTGTGCTGTTCATATTTTCGCCCTACAGCTAGATGCATAAATAAAGAAAACCTATCATCAAATTCTAATACAATAATATATACACATTTGTTGGCGAATGTTAGTGCTACTAGCAAATCACAGATAGCCCTCGCGATAACGACTCTTTCGCCTGCTATTCGCAACAAAATGAAAATGTAAAAAAAAACAGTAACTATGTTTCAAAATTAGGTAGCCGTAAACAAAAAAATCTTTGTTTACCGGTTTACCTTTATACCCCTGTATACTTGGTCATACTGTTTACTCGAAATATAATAATATTTATACTGTTAATTTCTTCATCGCAAAAGATTATTCTTTTATCAATAGTTATTTGTTTTAACTTCGCAGATGGTGAAGTCTTCTCTCCGAACAGAATGCAAGTGTCACGGGGTATCTGGATCCTGCACCATGAAGACTTGCTGGAAGTCACTTCCACCATTCGCCCAAGTTGGCGAGGCCCTCATGAAGAAATACTCTCGATCGAAGCACGTCACAGCAGTCCTTGTTAAAGGGTCCCATACGGTTTATCAGTTGATGTTGAAGAGGTAATAACAACAATAACCAAGAAATTATCCATTTTGTTTTACATAGACAAATTTTTAAATGATTTTAAGGTGGTGATGGCTTTTGTTAAAAAAACCCATAGTCGTCTGTATTCCATTTGATAATTCACCCTATTTAAAAGTCTGTATGGATATTTTTACGTAGGACGACTGGTTTCGAGCTAATCGGTATAGAGTGGGTCAAACAAAACGGTTTAATTTGTCTCAATCTTTGACTAATAAATTTTCATTCGACATTCAAGCTATTGTATATATATCCAATCAGACCACGGACATCCAATGGCCTGGTTGAAATATGTAATATTATGTATATAAAAGGGACGAAATATTAAATATAATTGTTCATACCATGAATTGTAATGTATGTCGATCATTATTTTTCTGAGTGTCAAATAATCTTTCTCAAAATTAATATCAGATTATACTACTTCTCTTTCTATTCTTGTACTAACGTTTTCTAGATCACGGCCACATCAGCCACAAAATAAGAGGATACCAAAGAAGTCTGATTTGGTTTTCTTGGAGGAGTCTCCGAACTACTGCGAGAAAAACACGGCAACTGGATCACTGGGAACTGTCGGAAGATTTTGTAATAGGACATCTCGAGGTAAAACATTAAACCATTTAGGCCTTTTAGGTACACTTAGTTGATGAAATATATCGTCTTATTCATTAGCAACTTTATAGAAAAGTTACATTGGTGTCATCTATGAAACAATCGGTGAAACATTTGTTAGTTTGTGACTTATTTTATAGATGGCGATGAAAAATATTATTTTAGTATTGAAAGAATTATTGCAGTTTTCAAATGAAAATCGATTTTCATGATAATTTAAATGATTACTTATTTTATTTCTCCTTCTAGCAACAGATGGCTGTGACTTGATGTGTTGCGGAAGAGGTTACAACACTCATCAAGTAGTCCGCACAACACAATGCCATTGCAAGTTCCATTGGTGCTGCTACGTGAATTGCGATGTGTGTACTGAACGAAAAGAAGAATACACTTGTAAATAATAAGAAAACGATAAATTTACGAGATCATTCCGTGCAAATCATTGCATTGTAAAGGAATACAGTAAATGTCAACATTAACGGTTTTGGCTTCATTCATTTCAATATTTTACAACTCTCAAAAGTATTTTTAACTTTTTCCTATCCATCTAATAAAAAGGTATACTACCGTTATAACAATTCACATTAATTAACCTCTAAACATACAAAGCTACTTCTTTTTGAACATAATTTTGCAACTAGAAGATACTAAATTGAATAATAATCTTCTCCATCTTTGATTAAAAGTATGCATAAATGCAAATATTTAAAAAAAAAAATGTTGAAAGTGATTTAGGTGCATGTTTACAGCCCTTTACTGTTTTACATTGACTTTGAAATCGACTTAAAAGTTTTGCTAATCAATCAATAGATATCCATTTTATAAATTTAATCACAAATTAAAAATGAATAGTAATAAAATTTAATTCAATTCAATATCTAGATTTGTACAAAGGTAAATAAATAGAATAAATAAAAAAGCACATTTAATTTTAAGTTTTATTTTTAAATCAATTAGTTATGGAATAAGTTTTTTCATCGTAATGTAGATAAACTTTTTCAGATATTTTATAATAGATATAATATTTATTAAAACTTGCATTATAAGAATAGTTTCAATTGGGATGCTTAAATATATTATCATATTTCAATTTACAACTGATTATGCAATCAAAGTTTTTTTAATTATTGAATAATTTATAACATTGTAACACATTTTTAAGCATGTTATAGTTCCAGACATACTAAAATTTAATTCCATAGTTAAAATAATAGTAAACTGCCATCTATTTACATCTACAAAAGGTTAATTAGCTTTGTAATGAAACCTAGATGGCATTAGTAATCATTCAATCCGCGGATTCTTTGAGGTCATTATATATTTTGTACATCGGCGAAAAAGCTTCATTTTATTATTAAGCATTTGGTTTCTTAAAATAAAGATTAAAACATAATCTAAGGTAAATATTTTGTAAAAATATATTCCATTTATGTATTAAATGACTGATAGGTTCATATATACTAAATTTATTCACTTCTATTTATTATAAATAATTATAATGATGTAATTCCTGATTGGCATGTGCGTACTTAATTATTACATGATTCATAATTCAAATTGTCTCTCGTGTCGATAGATTTTCGTAGAATTTAGTATTTATAAAATTTACTGTAAATTTTCTCAATGTTTTATAAAATAATTATAATTACAACTATTACAATTTTTAATTTTAAAATATACTATGACGAAAAATAAATCTTATTTTGTTTTATTTTTGATTGACTTGAAGAATGTCATTTGTATTTTTATTACATAAATCAATTTAAAATTTCTTTAGTTTTCTTGTATATCGTGACAACAAGTGGAATAATTTAAATTATTAATCAATTTAAATTTTATATTAAAAATGGATTTCAACAACACTACTCAATCAATCGTAAAAATATATATATTAATAATAAATATAAAAATATTTTTTTATAAATAAACATTAATTATCCAATATTTTATTTCAATCATATTTGGCTGGCAATAACAATGGCATAAACTAACCTGCCATATTTAAAATATACATGAGTGTTCCAAATGAATTTATCTTTGCTGGCACTACAATCCGAATAAACACTAGCCGCAAATCATTCTCATTTACTCCGTCTTATTCCACTGTCTTGTTTAATGAGCAAAATATTCACAAAATTTTCTGTTTCTTGCAGAGAGAACTTAATGAAACTTCATATTTTCAATCATAAAATGTAGAAGTGTAAATCCACAAACATAATCACCAAAAGTTATTTCGTTAACTATTACGACAGTGACAACGTTTACTTCTAAGCAATCAACAGAAATATTGACTATCACTCTTTACTTACAATGAAGCTTTTGAGTCTAAGCTTTATTGCAGACCGTCTCCCAAATCTTACAAATTTTGACTTCCATTTCCTCTTTAATATCGTAAAACACAATAAGAAATTTATAAAGCCCGCATTCATAATAAACAAACATTACAGGAGAATACCTTGGGTCAACGATTTTATAATTAAGTCGATTTAATCTATTTCATTGGCAACAAATAGATAAGAAAAATATATATTGAACTTTTCGTCTACTATAATATAAACTTTCCCACGCGTAAAATCTTTAATTATCATGGTAGAGTTGTAACGAATTTCATCAAAGACCATATCTTCCTGTGAAGGATTAGAACATTTATGTATTCCATTAATATAAATGTACGTTATCTAATTTGACCATCTTTGGAAACAACACCTTGAGATTTTTATTAGGTGACAGTTATATCCTTACAGTATCCATACCTACATGTTTTAGATATGTAAATAAATAAAACATATTTTGATTATACTATACAAAATGTTAATTGGAATAAATATGCACATATATAAATATAAAATTTATATATTTTTTCATTAGGCATCATCATTTAAGGGCAATCGCGAAATTAATCCTGGCTAAGAATTTGCAAACTGTAACATTCCTTCACTTGAATGCCTGACTAACTTAAGGCGAAAACAATATTTTTAGTCACAAAACAAATGTAAGTGTAGAAAATTTGACCCAGATGTAAATCTAATATTAAATTTCCACCAAGTATCTCAGATATAATACAAAAGATTATAAAAATAAACATAAAACGGTTTGTCTTAAAATATATACGAACAGTGTAACGTAAGTACCGATAGTTTTTGAAACCACCATTTTTCAAAGACGAAAAAACTAATCTTACAGTTCACAGTCAAGTGCCCTTTTATCTCTCTATAGTCTATGGGCTTGTCAGCTATTATGTAAATATTTTCGAGAGCCCTCATGCAACTTTCAAAACGACCCTTTTTTAGAACACCCGCTAAAAGTTTTGTAACCTGATATTAACCCTTCGCATGCTGGTTTCTCTACAATCCGCAAAGTAAACACAATAAACAGGAGAACGCGATCAACATTTGTTTTATAAACATAAATATTTTTGTGTGTGAGTAAATTAAATATTGTAAATGAATGTTACCTCCCTACTTTCACAACAGAGTGCGCATGGATTCCTAACACAGAAATTGAACAAGAAATTAATATAATATCAAAGTTTTATACACGGATATTTTTGCTACCATCGTCAGAACAATGATAAAACCGAATCAAAGCATGGAATTATATACTGTCCAAGAAGAGATCTCACTCATTTTTAAATCAAAAATTTCATATGTGAATTACATATGTTTTTGTTAAATGCAAAGACCAATGCTAAAAATGCTTTCAAAATCCATATTAGAATAATGTAGTGTTAAAACTTTCATGTTTTTACCTTATTTTAACGGAGTAAAAACAAGTTAATGCCAATTCAATGAACAAACAGGACCTATTTTACGTATTTTCAATAGACTTACAGAGTCTTTCTATCCGATTCTAAAAACGAAAAATAATAAGAGCGACAAATCTATTCCTAGTCTCATTCATCCCTCCAAGCAATATCAGAAAATTTTTAATTTAGTCACATGCTTCAATTATATATAAATATGTTATCTTAAATACTTGAAGGAATATTGATTAAGTATTTTTTAAATAATCATCGTATGGGTGATGTTTGAATTCATCTAACGTCTAATGCCTCTTCAATAATTTCGTTTAGCTTTAAACTTAAACTTTAACACACCTAACAAATATATTCCGAGGGTTAATTGAGACCGGTTTACATGATAAAATTGAAGAAATAAATACAGCACTTTCTTAAAGCTAAAAGGAATCGATTTTTAATTAGAGACTTAATTATAATGATTCTTTAATTACAACTCAATGATAATCTGTCGCCGGTATCGGTTACTATGACATGCGTCGTGTAATATAATAAATTAATCGTTAAGTATTAGGGAAAAAATAAAAAAGCGACCGCAAGATTTTTGAATGCGTTTGCGTAGTGTACGTACCCACTGTTATAATATTGCCCTACATCTTACGACTGTAGGGCGACCCTGACGTACGGGGAATTCCGGAAAGTCGTATGAATAATAATTCAATAAAATGAGTTTTTTTTGCAGACATGCTTAGACTACCACATATCAAATACATTTATTAAACACACGTTTATTTTATTTTTTCTTTTTGTACTTGATTCCAGAATAATTAAGTTGTATTTATGAATGTTGTTATTATGATTTTTATTTTGTTATTTTGATATTTATGAGTGTTGTATTGCCGTTTTGGAATCAACAATATGAACCACATTATTTATATAGACGTGATACATTGCGTTATTATTTGTTGCCTTCGTAATTATAAAATAATAGTCAAACATTTTCACAATTAACTAGAAATAATAATGTTTTTCTACCATTTTCTTAAAGAATCGAAAGATTAAAATCATTTTCCAAAGCATAGAATCTTCCTTATTTAACACACCCTTCTTAGAACTGTCAAAAATTGTGTTAATTAACAAATTATTTTTTTATTTTCCCGTTTATTCTTATGGTAGTAATTAGAAATTCATTAATTGTCGATCAATCACTGGTTTGTCAATTATATAAAAATCCATAACACACCGTCCAAAACACGTTTCGAATTATTAGTTGAGACCTCTCTGAGACTTGTCACAGAAAGTTTATTGGTTACCAATATTCCACAAGACTATATTTTATCATCTATTTCATCGTACGAAAACTTTCTCCGAATACAGTGTCGTGTTTTCAATCTAGTATGCATTCATGTCCAATTTACAAGACTAGAAAAATAGTATTAAAATTTTGATAGTTTCCAAAATATAAATTTACAAGTTCAATGTTTAAATTTGAGCTTCCAAAGTTTTGAAGTTTAAATTCACGATTTGGTGATCTTAAAACGTAAATCAAATTAATTAATTTATGAATTCAAGTTGTTTAGTTCAGTATGTAAAAATATTGTGCATTTAGATTTTAGACGTAGCATAATTCTGCAAATGTAATTAATAAGTAATATAAAAAAAAAAAATTCAAGTAAAAAATATCTACCTAATATAAAAACCTGAGAATCGGGATAAGCTGGCATACTTTTGAATCATTTTTATTTTAAACGAATTAAAGCATACCGTCGACAATACATCGTAATCCGTATAATATCCCGGATTGCATCAGAATTAATTCGGTCACCACCGGAGAGAGTAGATCCACGTCCGCCCGCAGGACCTCGCGCCGTCGACGGAGGATGAGGAGGAGACCGGCAATGCGAGGGGGCGCCCTTCATTGATCAGCCGCCGGCGGTGGCCCCCGCCTCCGTCCCCCGCCTAGGGCGACGCGCGCACAAAGCTTCGCACCGACTCGACTCAGTCTTTCAGAACCGCTTCGCCGCGAAGCTCGCACACCACATTTCCTAAAATACATCGATCGATACACTCAAAATAAACTATTTATAACTCGCTACAGAGCAGACAAATGAGAACTTTATTTGAAATTTTTCCCCAGTTATAAGTTGCCAGTGAGTCAGATTTTGAAGTGTCGGGAATCGGCGGCGGGCGATTCGGTGAAAGAAAATTCTTCGGGAAAGTCGTGAGAGAGAGCGCGAAGGCTGCGACGATCGGTGCGCGTGCGTTGCGACGTCGGTCGATGCCGCCGGGAAAGTCCCCCCGCGCACGGACGCCGTACTCCACTCCGCGAGATACACTTTTACTACACCGTTTTTCGCGGACGCAGGGTCGCAGTGAATAGTCCGCGAGACCGGTTCGCCGATGCGATGACCGCAGCCCGATAGTCCCGATTCCGTATCCGCAGCCAGGGCGGCGCCAGGCGACGTTCCCGTTCCGCCGGTCTCGTTAAATGTCGTGAATGAAAATAATGCCGTTTGGCGGCGGTCAAAAGAGTCCGAGTAGTGCACAGGGAAGCGGGGGAGAAGGGTGCTTGGAGGCGCCATGTCTCGCGAGCCTTACGGCCCTTCCTCCGTAGGAGGCAGCCGTTCGCCGAGAGGGCGCCGCGCGGGAGAACTACCCACGGTGGACCGCTCGCCTTCGCGGGGTTACCCGCCGCCCGGGAGAGTCCGGCAGGCTCCGAGCCCGGACCAGGGGTATCCGCCCCATCACAGAACGATGGGGTCCCCCTATTATCACGACGAGCCTCCGAGCCCCGAGGAGCGGCGGGGGCACCGATCGAGAAGCGCCACCAGGCCATCGCACCCGTTGTCGGTGCGTTATCAGTCCCTAGACAGAGAGCGCGACAGGGACCGCGAATTTTTACCCATAAGAGAGCCGCGAGAGCGCTCTTTGGAAAGGGGCGCTCTCAGAGATAGATCTCTGGAGAGAGGATTGTTTTTGGAAGAGGAACTATATGGCGCGAGGTCCGCGAGACAGTCTCCCGCTCTCCGAGAGCCGGGAGGGGTATTTATCGGTGAGCTGCAGCACCAAAACACAGATCTGCAGCGTGAGCTCGGAAACCTCAAGAAGGAACTCGAGCTCACCAACCAGAAGTTGGGATCGAGCATGCACAGCATCAAGACCTTCTGGAGTCCGGAACTGAAGAAAGAGAGGGCACTGAGGAAGGAAGAGAGCGCCAAGTACAGCCTCATCAACGATCAACTAAAACTGCTCAACAATGAGAACCAGGTCAGTGTTCAATAAAATTACTTCCCAGTGATATAAACTTCACAAATAATATATTTCTTCTTCTTGCTAGTGCTAAGCCACGTGGAAAATGTGACAGATAAATTATTATATTATCGTGTTGCCACGGCAAAAGCATCGATTCATTTATCGCTCTAACAATTCAGCTTAATATAAAACATGACATAACAAATGAGATCAAATTAGGCGTCGTCTACTGTCATGATATGCTATCCTATAGATAATATTGTTATCGACATATTTTCAAAACATATTCATAAATTATACAAAGGATATCGGTCAAATTACAATCGCTTGAATGAAGTGGAATTAATTGACCGCATATGCGGTTGCTCTTTAAATTTGCTTTTATGAAAGACAAAGAAATGTTGACGAGATAATAATACACAATTTTAAGTGATATACTAGTTTTTCTTTTCTTGCGCCCGACAAATGATTCATCCAATTATACGGATAATTTTATTTCACGCATTAGTTATTATATTGTATTATACTTCCAACCGGTCTTGTATAATTCATTATTAATTTTAATCTTTCCTCGCTTTATTTGAAACAGCTGTTTTTTTCAATTGTATTAGATTCTTTCTGTTCGAATATTCAAATGCAAGCAATTAAATTGCTTACGTTTTTTAATATGAAGCATTATTAAAAATGTTGAATTAAATAATATTAATTTATAGCTTCAAATGTAAACGAATTTTAACTAAAATAAAACTATAATATGATATTATTACCAATTTTACAATATTTTTATGACTAATACCGTAATATTTTAATGCCCGTCTACATTACTTCAAAAAAATCTTCAATGATTGATCATTTTACTTACTAAATAAGAATTTCTTCGCCCGAAAATAGACGAGTTTCTTTTTCTATACGATCGATTAGAATAATTATTTCAGTTTCCAATATTTATAAATATATATCCTAATTTTATCTATTTGTGAGAATAAACTAAATCACTTAAAGGTTCTAATAAATTGAAACGTTTCAGGAACCTTAGTTAAACGATATTTGGAACGGATTTTTCATTTTTAAGTATACAATCTAATTGTTAAAAAAATATTGTATGATAGATAATATAACGTATTATTTAGTTCACGTATAGTTCTGACGATCCCGTGATGAATATTATATAATTTGGAAGTCAAAAACTACTTACTAATTTCATGATGTTACATTTGTCTTTGAATTATAAAATTCTACCATATTGATGGAAATTTAGCATATCTTTTGTATATAGCTATTATTTTAGAACTATAACTTACACTAGAATATTAATAAAAATAAATCTATACAAGTATATTACTTGATTGAATAATTGATGTACTTTTCTATTTTCCAGTCGTCTCAAATTTCTTTTTTTAACAAATATATTTTTTCACTTTTAACGATGAACATAAAACCATCCTAAATATTGATTAATTTAAATATAGTATTCATTAAGTGCTTCACTGATTAAAACGAACAGATGTTTCAAAATGGGGCGACAAATTGATATTTTTGAATGTATATCTGACTTGTTCAAATAAAAAAGACCACCGCGTTAAAATGAATATAAAAAAATTATATCGATATATAATTGTGGGGTGGAATTTAACAGAAACATATACGACCCGTCAAAAGCTCAATCAATCAATTTACAGGAAACGCAACGTAGAAAATAATATATTTGAGTTTTTTTTCGTCAGAGCTTTGGGGTGACTGAATCACGAAATTTACCAATGAAATCTAATTCTACAATTAAATTGGCGTATGCCATGAAATATTTATTTCGACAAATAGATACCCTGAAGGAATATATTTCAACGGCAATGATATGAAATTTCCACATACATTTTTGTCAGGTCAGATATAATATTTTTTTATAATGGTATTCATAACAATTATATTATAGAAAATTGTGTTTTTAGAGAAGTGGGCATTTTTGAAATACTATCACTATGTTTCGTAATACTTTTATTAAAAATAATTAAATCACATAAAGCAATTGAAAATTATAAGAACAAGGCCTTTAAATTTTTAATCTTCATTTGGTGTTATATTAAGATTAATGAAATAAAATACTGTTTATTCTAGGCGACAAAACAAAGGTCAAAGAAAATTATCTTACAATAAATTGTCGAACATATTCACTTTATTATTTTTTCATAATGCTATTATTTCAATAAAGAACGAATAAAATGTACATATTATGTACCTTTTTACGTCAAAATTACTTATTAAGAATGCTTAAAAATATAATCAAAGTTTATCTATGATTTTATAAATAATGAAAAAAAGTATATAACGGAGTAAATGACTTAATAGACATAAGAAAATATTTCAAAAAATTAAATCAAATATAGAATTTAACAAAATATTAAATCGAGTAGTTTTTACGAATTTATTTTTACTATCAACATGGCATAATATTTACAGAACACGTAAAACTATATTTTGCAAATCAATTAGCAAGTATGAAAATTAGGTTACATAATGAAAAGCGCTCGCAATAGTCGGGTTAATCATTTTAATTTAGAATGAATTTTATTTTATTTTAATAAAACTTTTAGCTGTTGCTCCTGAGACTTGCCAGGTGATCTTTTCAAATTTCTTGGCGCTGCTTTGCTGTGAACGTTTTACTTAATTCGTTCGAGGTATTTGAAATAATGATATTCAGTAGTTTTTTTTTTAATATTACTATATTTCCATATATTATAGTTAGCACTATCTTGATAGAATGGGTCATTGAATATGGCTACACACATACTTTATAATGGACACGTACCAAAAGGAAAAATGGGCCATTAACTGTACACAAGACCACTAAATGTTTTATTACTTTTCAAAAAATCCTCATAAAAGTCTTTCAACAGTAATTATGCTTTGGGGTGAATTAATGCGTTGTGTGTCGAACATGATTCAATGGGGAGGAATTTTTATTGGTGTTGGATAATGAAGAAATAGCAAGAAAATAAAATGGGAATTTTGTATACATAATGAGATTTACACGCATGCGTTTCAGCACGGTGAAACTCGCTTTTATTTTCCGAAACACAGCCATTGACGACTCGTAAAGCGCCATGTAACACAGAATCGATAACCGATTCTTGCCACCTATTTACGTGCTGTTCACAATCTGGAAAAATACATTTTTACTCGAAAAAAATAAGCTTTCTTTTGCAGAAACGTAAAGATTTTCTTCGATTATTTGAGCAGATACAAAAAATATTATGTTGAATATTCTGGAGTATGTAGTTAAAATAATGAACATGTAATATTGTCTATTTCTTCTAGGTTAATTACATCATACAAAAGTGACTGAAAATATCAATGTATAATCATGGTTTGACGTCAGAAAAAGCAAGACGAAACGCATCAATATTGATTTACAAATCGCTAGTTAATTTGCCAGGGCGATCTGTATCTATTAACCAATTAACTTTGTTATCTGTCGTATCAAATTTTTCCTAATATAGGTATTATACCAAAGCGTATTTATTATCTTTATTCAATTCAATAATCATTTCAATTCAAACCGCTCAAGCTCAATTCAATAATGCTATTAACGAAATAAATATCACTGTGTTACTCCGACCATAATTTTTAATGTAAATAAGCCCTATCCGGAGAATAAGACCTAATGAAAAAAGCATCACACTAGCGTAGTTTAGCGGTAAGTTTTTCGCCGCTCTTCAGACCATTGCGAAAGGCTAATGCATTTCTGTAATAAATCATCTCCGACCAGTATTTAAGCTTATTGAAAGTGCCGCCTGTTTAGTTTAATTAAAATTTTAGTTTTACTGCTAGCACGATATAAGCAAGGATGTTAAAACAGAAGAGACGATGTATTGTGTAGCCTTTCTGCACAGTTATAAAAAGATAAGTAAATGTACGCTTGAACATAGTTCTGACAATGGTTGAGCCGAAATAGCTATCAACTATATCTTTTTTGTAGAACTAAAATACATTGCTTTTTTTTCACCGTGTTATAATGGAGATCTAATAAGTAAATGGCATTTCAATGAATAGTATAACGGTGCTGGAACAACGGAATTAATGTGTTAGAATAAATGTTTTCTAGCTATATTTTATTTCGATTTTAAAATTTTAGGTAAGCTGTTTTTTTTCATTACATATTTTAACTGCCAATTAATAAAAAAATATTTCCTAAAAACATGTGTTTCTACTTAATACCAACTTTGTCATTTTACCACACGGTGAAAAAATAGCGAATAAATTACTTACTTATTCTAGTTTATGTAAGAATATTTTGTTAAAAATTATTCAAAAAAGTTCCCTTACCTAATTATATAGACAACTAATCCTTTTTCTACTTTTCAGCACTTGATTAATTTTCAATACTAAACTGTATATAACAATTATATATATATATATATATATATATATATATATATATATATATATATAGCGTAGTATTTTAGTAACATGCATTATAAATTTGTATAACCGGTGGTTTTAATCTTTAACTTTAAAGGTATTATATGGCGAATGCATAAAAGAAACTTCATTTGACATCTATGATCATATAGCAAAACATATTATTTTCGTGTGTTGTAATCGATTAATATGTGTGATGTTACATATCTCACGAAAAACTTAGTATTATTCATATATATACATAAAAAGTAATTGTTTTCCTTCAACATTGCTGTTATATAAAAACTCATAATAAAAAGTTCCCGGAATTCCTTCAGCGACAAAAACACAATGCAATATACATGGAAACTGTAGAACGGGATTAATCAGTATAAATTGCTTTGATGAGGTCATAACTCGCTTAGTAGCGACCTTCTGACGGTATTGACCTATTAAATTTTACTCGCTTTTATATTCAACGCATCCCAAAATTTATCACTATTGTATAATGAATTCTGATGAGCATACAAAATGCGTTTATATGTCAACCTAGGTGGAATAAAAACTTATCTTTGGCTGACCGCACTTATTTTATACCATTAGCTTCAATTTGCTAAAGCGTCTAGCACAAAACGTCGTAAATTCAGCATAATTTTATACTTTAAAAGGGATAGCAGTGTTACGATAACTGCTGATTTCTACACCCGATAGCGCCCGTGTCATGACATTAATAGAATTTGGATCACGATAATGATCTCATAAGAAATGTACGTTTCGTGAAAGTTCTAATTGTGTTTAAAACATTAAATTCTTCAAATATTCAATACCAGTATATTCTCAAAAAAGAATATTTCCAAGTTGCGTGTATTAGTTTATAGAAGCACGTGGATATAATATTTATTACTAATTTAAATTATTAATCAAATATTCCTTTAGTACACACTTTTACATATAACATTTTGAACAAAAAATAAACATATTATAGCTATTTATTTAAATTATATTTTATTCTTACAAATTATAACAATTACTTTTTAGTATTTGCTACCTAGAACTTAATCTTAAAAGATTAGGATACTTAAATTAGTATTCTTGTTTGAATTTGAATTGTTAAAACTTTGTACGATTCCACATGTTTTGAGAATAACGACCCGGGTTTCGCTTTTCGGCTTCTTCAGTAATTCGATTTTTCACATTATATCACACGTCAGTTCTGTCAGTTATGTTGCATCCGGGTGATAGAATGCCGTTGAAATTTGCCGAAAGGCGAAACCCGGGTCGTTAGTGATAAAACATGTGGAATCGTACAAAGTTTTAACAATTCAAATTTGATATTGAAATCCCATCAAGCACCTTCCGTCGATATCATAAATTCTTGTTTGAGTATATTTGCTCCTCATAATTAGCATGTGGACATGATGAGGCTTCTTCTCAATCCTCCATCGTCCGCTAATTGCTTCGCGTTCTCTCATGATATAGTAGTATTCTGCAACTCGGCCGAGTATATATTGTGAATGATAGTTCAAATAACCGGAATCTCACTGATTGAAAGAATAATATGGAGAAAGGGGCTGAAAGAAAAATTTAAGAAGTTAAATTATATATATTCCCAGGTATTTCACTATTTGCGAAAGCTGTATTAAAAAAAAACTTCTTTTAAATTCAATCTTATTTGTTAATCTGAGATAAAATCATACACGACAACACAGTCATTGAATCAAACATATTTTAATATTTTAATCTCAGAATCGGTCCTCATTTTTTCTCAATTTAAAATTTTTTTTTCTGCCGTTTTTCAAAAAAATGGTTATATTTATTCAATTTTTATTGAGACTTAAGCAATTGAAAAATTCATCAAAACTATTCAGTAAAACTCAAAAACTAGCGCGACATAGATTGTAACATTAAAATTTTTAACATATAACGTTGACTATTTTTCAAAACTGTCAGCAAAAGAATTATATAATGCAAATGAATTTAAGTGGTTTTAAAATGTAAAAACATTCCTACGTAAGATAAATCACATTTTTAAATGCTGTAAATGATCGCATATGGCTTATCTCAATAACAGATGTTTAAAAGTAATCTTGAAGTTGTTCAGCTTAAATTTGTATACATCACGCACTCCAGACAACTCAACAAAGTTCAGAATTGTTTCGATAATATTTAAACAAAATAAGCCGCTACACTGAATGAAAGTGGATTAATTGATATTAAACAAGTGTTAAATTTCTTTCGTACTTTCAAATGTTTACAGTAAAGATAAATTTGTATTACGGTTATTGAACATTATTCAAGAATATTAAAATTATATTAACACTGTATTATCATAAACTCTTGTTTTTTTTGCAATACCCATGAAAGTGTTTTTTACTTAAAGTTGCATTTGTGTTAGATCGGAACAACCATCGTAAAATTATGGGTAACGAGCAATTTAAATTATTTATTTTTTTGTTAGAAAAAGGTATTGTGACTCACCCAAATAACAAAATCGATGGCATGCAGATTACTAATGATAAAACCTCGATTGCTTACTTAACACTTTATTTCTTCAATAAAATCATAGATAAACATTAAAAACACATAATTTTAAAAATAATTGAAAAAAAATAATAATATAGTCACTGCGTCAATCGAGGCGCTGAAGCCATATTTTTACATACAATCCAGGCTTGCTTCCCTAAGTTGAGTATACATATTGATTTATAATAAATGCAACTCTCTGAATTTGCTCTAGGCCTACGGTTTGTATTTCTCAATATCTAGGATAAAAAAATATCTACAATATAAATAGTAATTGGCTTATCGATCTCGATGTGCCTTCTTTTAAGGGCCATGTGAAATAGAGGAGATTTAGACATCACACTTAATCGCAAATCCAATAAATCGATTGAATAGTCAATATTTGAAAGTGTCTTTACTATGATTAGAATCTGAAGATAATGCAACCGAAGATAACAATGTCAGCCACACGACTACAGATACCCAAGAGCTGTAATATTATACTGCAATATAGAAAACGTTGTCTACTGCTTTTTTTGCTTTAAAATTTGTAAAAAAAAAAAACACAAAAGTTCTACCGTGCATCGTCTTATAAAAACTTTCAATAGAAGTATAATATATATGTATGCTAAATATAACAATGTAACATAATACGTAGTTACATTGTGAACTTGCTATGTTACAGAATAACGTCTGGAATCACGGATGTCTGTAAAATATGATGATAAATAGGTAGATTGTGTTCGCTAGTTAGTAAGTATAAATTGCGAAGAGAATAAAAATGCCGGATACACGATAAAGGGACGTGGAGTTGTGATAATGGACTTCTCCGATGAAACGGAATGTCATTCGAGACTTTGGCAGAATGTCAGCCGCCTGGCAGTTTCAAGTGTCACTCTAAGACAAAGTTGAGTACATCTAGCGTTAGTAACAGGCGTAGCAAACGACTAGGCTTGGCCATTTAAATACGTAATTACAGCCGCGATAATTGTGAATATTGTTTCTTTAAATTCTTTATGAAAAAAAAATCCTCTAATTTCAAATATAACAATTTTTACCGTTTAACATATATTGTGCTTTTTGTTACCTTCCTTTACTCGTTAAATTTGTATCAGACGTCAAATATTTAAAATTTAGGAAAGTGAGATTAACCATATGATTACATTTGTAACGGAACTTATCGATATTTTTTAATGAATTTATTATGCAAACATCTATTACATATCAAACATTAAACATAATTTTAATTATTTCATCGCTATATTCATAAGCCTCTATTAAAATCTCTAGGTTTTTTCATTTCCATTCTTTTGTCAAATGGAACGATTCCGAACAAAAATACGATATTATAACCCTTGTGATATTCTTTGATTTGATATCCAGTCAAAACGTTTTCAACATTCGTAATGATTGTTTATAATATTTTTTTTCCATTTCGCTTTAATAGATGTCACTCTTACGGAAGTTTCAACGTTGATATTCCTCTTAATGTTATATAAAATACTATATTTCTTACAAAGGTTTAAATCAACTTATATAACCGAATTGTTATCGCTACCCTGCAAATATGATTGTTTTTAGAGCACACCGGAGTGAGGTGAAAACACCTCAAAGTTTGTTATTTAAAATTGATGATAAGATCTTTTAAATTATATTATATATAATACTTACTAACATTACGTTTCATAATAATTTTCGTTAACTTATTTGACAGCTTGTTCAATAAAACAATAGTTTAATAACAAATCATTTTTATTGTTGCTCGTAAAAAAGTAACGTAAAAATACGTATATGTATATTTTTTTATTCATAATTATTAAGTCTCGTCTATCTCAATATTTCGTATATGCACCCCTAATATGGCATGCTGTCTTGAGTATAGATCTCATCCAAAGCTAACTTTAAAACATACGATTAATTCACAGATCATCTTAAGTAGAAGTGTTTTTGCTAGAATTATGCTTGTTTTCAATTAACACCGAAAATTTGTTTTTATTCAAGAATCTCATTTATTCTTTAATATAGTAGTATAAAATGTTCTACCTGTCTTCCCTCTACATATAAAGCTTAACCATCTTAAAAAAATGTTATGTTTAAAGTCAATATCACCAAAATAATAATTATAACACATTTAATAATCAAAAGAAACTACTTTGCAGTAAATAATGAAGGAATTAAAATGTGTAGACTAAGATCTTTCAGAAATGATAAAAACTATTAACAGTTAGTTATCAATTGTTATTTAATACTGTATTATTTATAAACATTATTAAATTTATCTATCTTGCTACATTCCCGTCCGAACATAAATAATAGATTTTGTAAATAGTGTCTGAGTAATTATTATTTCAATTGTTTGTGTCTAGTCTCAAAAACATTATATTAAATGAAATAATCTCTGCTCTTTATTTTCAAGTAGTGAATCAAAAAACTTGTTTATCTAAGAAATTCTTATAAACAGCTTCGCGATAAAATAATTTTTAAGATACCCCTCAAATCAAAGTGGAATGACAAATTAATCAATTATTAATTCGTGATATCAACTGAAGGTGTTTGACGGAATTTAAATATAAAATTTGAATAAATTATTAGTTTGAAAATAAAGTTCAAAAAGGCTACCGTTGAATTCATCTAAATTATACATTTTTTAATTTACATATACGTAATGCTAGCAAAGAGTGTCATAATTTTGAGGGGCAGTAGTAATCTCGTTTCCACAATTATCAATTTTTTTCTATCGATTCACAGCATAGTAGAAAAATCAATAAAAATACATCACTGACTAATAATAATGTCCCTTAATAATTTTTTGGCTGCTTATTATTATGTAACTACCAGGTAACAATGCCATCTCTCTGCATTCGCTCAATGTGCTTGATGCGCATACAGACAGAGCGCGTATGTGTAGTAGATAATGCAGACTTAAAATATTTTTTATTTTGTTGTTTGATATATAATTCAATCATTAAAAAGATTTGATGTTAAAATATAAATATATGATTTAGCAAAGCAAAAAGATATCATAATATTATTCACATCGGGTGACGGTAGATTTAACTATCCAAATGATTTTTGTTTACACTGGAGAATTAACTTTATGAAGACCGATGTTTTTTCATAATTAAAAAAAAATCTCAAACCAATGTACGTTTAGTAAACCAACTAAACGAAGGTAGAAAAACTATTCCTTAACATTTTTTAATACTTAGAATTTAACTTTTGGTGGTTATTTGTGTGCCATCGTTTAATAGAAAGCGGTAAAATTTTTGTGAACAACCTATTGTTACCGAAAACTGAATTATTTCCTAATTTAATATTACAAATTATTTCATGATATCCTCATATTTATATAATAATAACATTTTACGGAATATCTAATGGAGGTATTAATAAATATTAAATAACTATGAAAGCTCTCTTACTCTCGAAGCCTGTGTGGTCGCATGTGCTAACATTAATTTCCAAACTTTCTACCCCCGCACCTCTCTGACATAGTGTTACACTTTACCCAATAATCCAGAGATATTAGAAAGTGAGGATAGGGCCGATGGTAATACACGAGTACTTTTCACACACAATACCTTTACGAAAACACATTTTATCTTAAAAAATTTCTTTGTTGCTTTTTATAATATATTAAGCCGTTTTAATCTCATTAAAATAGTCTATATTGCATTTAGGCAAGCAAAAAAAATGATGCTTTTTTGTTAAGGTATGTTGATATTATTCATTTCCTACAACAACAAAAAAAAACATTACATTTACTGACTAAAGAATGTTTTAGAATAAAAATATTTAATTTTAGATTCACTGAGAGATATTATTGAATCAAACCAAATAACAACAAAGAGAAAAGCAAATCATTTATAAAATTTAAACCAATTTTTCTGTATAATGTGCTTGATGGAATTTAAATATCAAATTTTAATAGTTAAAACTTTGTAATGCAAACAGTAAACAGATCAGTTATGTTGCTTAATGTGATAGAATGCTTGAAGATGCCGAAAGGCAAAACCCGACGTATGACAAAACATGTGGAATCGCACAACATTTTAACAATTAGAATTATGTTGTAATTATTCCCTAATTCCTGTTGAATTATAAGAACCGGTTTCTTTCATTTCAAGTATGATTAAATGATACCAATATTTTATTTTAATATTTAAGTAATATTCTATAATGATGATATTTTAAAATGATCAAAAATGACCTTCATGTTAATGATACCTTCGGTACATTTTTTGTTTATTCTTTTTTCAAAATATTTACTCGAGATTCCATTTTCCTTTCTTTGAAATCAATATTATTAAACGAAACTGAATGCTGAAAATTGAAAATTGATTTTTATACTATATTTGATTACATTAAATCAATAATATATAATTACATGCTTACGTTGAACCTCTGTATCGCTTGATAACCAATTTATATGTAAGGTTGACAGCGATCAGCGCTACGAAAGAGTTTACGATTTAATGGGAAAATCGTGTAGCATTATGTATGACGGATTTTGTGATTACTTTGGTAACTTCTTTGGCTCATATCACATTATCTTGGATAAAGGCGATATTTACACAAAACCTTCTCTTTTGAAATCGACTAAAAGGTATTATTATATATGGATGCTATATTCTTCAGATGAAATACATTTTCAGAGATAGATTTACAATATTAGGGATAAGGGGAAATTTGAAATTTGTATGATGGCGACAATGATATATTGTCATTCGTAGTCATAAGAGTATATTTAAATTTCTTTTGCTTTCGTGTTTTTTTTTTGTTAACATATTGTACAAATCAATTGACAGATAAATAACGACCAATATCATATAAGCATATCTTTATCTTTAATAATATGTGGTAAAAAAACAATGTACTTTAAACATATTTTCGGGTTATAGAAGCGGTAAAAAAGTGTGAAAAATGCATTTTTAAATCAACGAAAATGTCAGTCTAAATATTTTAAATAATAAAAACATATTTTTAGTACTAATATTTACGTTATATTTTAGGATCAGGACATGTTTCGCTCATCGCGACATTATCAACTGCTGGTCAATTTATAATGCTCTCAATGAGCAAATCCGGTTCTGATCATAAAATATATTGAGGAAATAAGTACTAAAAAATGTATTGAATGAATTGGCATTCACTTGGTAGAACTCCATTATAACACGGTGAAAAAATAGCAATATATTTTAGTTCTACAAAATTATTTTTAACAAATATAGTTGATAGCTATTTCGGCTCACACCTTCCTCTGTTCTGACGATGGCGTGAGCCGAAATAGCTATGAACTATATTTGTTAAAAATATTTTTTTAGAACTAAAATACATTGCTATTTTTTCACCGGACTAAAAAATGTGTTTTTATTATTTGAAATATCATGCCTTTCCATCAAGAAGTGGCAGCTAACACTTAAAAAATGGTCAGTCTACATAATGAAATTCATTTCACTAGTGTTTTACAAATTAACATATTTATATTTCTAAGGCTATTAAAATGGCAAATTACTGTTGAAGTCTTTACTTTATTTTTTCCCAACGGTCTATTATTATTTTATAATATCTTTTAAAAACAAAATTAATTATTTCCACATACGACTTTTACAATTAAAAATAAATAATCATTCTTTTGGCGTTAAGTTACAAATCGGTTACCATATATTTGATGCGTTTAAAAGCGAAAAGGTTGACGATTTATCGAAATTTGATAAAAAATTATACGTCAATACACGAATTTTTCCGTTTATCCCGGATATGACACGTAGAAGCCGCTAGATTTACCGAATAAAACACCAAAACCGATCATAAATATTCATAGAAAATTTTCAGTTTAAAATAAGTTACAATATAGATATAATGAATTAAATTAAATATACTATACATATTTTAGTGAAGTTAGCAACATTACGTCCAATGCATTGTGGTGAATGTATTTACATAAAATCACGAAGATATTATACAGAAATCAAAATGGTTCTATACAAATTACAGCTATCTCCTAAACAAAGTTGCCACATTTTAGTCGTAAGTTCTTCGCAAATTATAGCGGAAAGCACTTAAATGCAAATGAAGCTCATTTGTGCATACTCTACGCGAGTTAGAGCAAGCTTGCTGAGTTATGTGCGCCGTACGAATATATAATGTTAAGAAAAAGTTTGAAGTTTTATTGATCGATATTTAACTAGACCCTTTAAATAAATTTCAACTAAAATTAATAAAATATAATCTATTTTAATAATAAAAACACATTTTTTGGTACTTAATTCCACAATATATATTTTGATCAGGACCGGTAGAATAAAATTTACAAGGAAGTCTATTAAAACAAAATATTTGTCAAAGGTAGTAGGTATACAAAATCATGGGCTTAACTCAAATATTTTTTATTAATAGACTTGCTTGTGAATTGTGTTTTATCAGTTTATAATTCTCGCGATGAGCGTAACCGGTCGTATTCAAAAAATATATTGTGGAAATAAGTACTAAAAGATGTGTTTTTATTATTTAAAATATCATGCTTTTCCATCAAGAATTGACAGTTAACACCTAAAAAGTGAAAAACAATCTAATTTATTAAAAAACTATGTAATTTATTCTTTGACGCTTTAAGGCTACTAATAATAAATTGTGAATTTTTATATCAATATCTACAAATTTTTCAATCAGTTCTCATAGAAAAGCTTTTGTTCAAATGCTACTTTCCGGGGAATAATAGATATGTGGACATGATTCAATAAAAATCTATGAAATCTACCATACCTTCATATTTTGAACTTCAAGTTTTTTTAACTAGCCTCATTCGTTTGGTTCCAACGATTGGACGTCTCAAGAATACGATTTATTTAAATCATATCTATAAGTCTTAAAATTAGACTTCAATTTCAGTTTGATTAAAGTAATAACTTTTGAGAATACAGCGAGACGCGTGCACCCTTCTTTGATAGTAGAACAAAATTGGGTTACGGCAGATTAAATTAATTTTCAGTCCCTAAGGAAATACGGAGCAAACATACTCGAGCACTTTTAATTATTATTATAAGCTTTTGTCCCACTAGACAACGTTAGCCAGCCATTTTATACGAAATTTAATGTGACATTTTATGCGTCTATTATCTCTCTAAATAGTGTTTTTAGTAAGCCGTAACTATTTACTTCATAACATAGCATTATAAAGTGATCAACGACTTGGCAAACTAAGTAAACCATAGTTTTTAAATTGAATATTATTAGTATCAAAATATCAACAACGTAAAACCAAAATGGTGGTATAAAATAAATTGCTATTTTAATAGTATAATAAATATTTTAAGGACACTTATTTTTAAATTAAATTGTTTCATAGTATTTTCGACCGAGAAAATTGATAAATTTAGATGGCGGGAACTTGCAACCTTCTAGGTCTTAGCTTCGAGATATAACTAATTTGTCACCATATACAAACAAGCAGCTTCTGTTAAAATGAAAATTTTGAGAGAATTTTAATGGTCATTTGTGTAGAAGGATAATTTTTTTTTAATTAAGATAAAAAAAAAAATTAATATTGATAAAGTTTTATTTTTTTTAACACATAATTGGCGAAAGCAAAGAAGATGGAAATCCATACAGCATTCCGTGTCTTTGCTTACAAGCCATTACTTACTGTTTGTTGCTTCGGAAAGCTTATTACTCGTTCAAAATTAATGAAAGATGATGATAAATAAATTGCAAACTGCATTTTAGCTTAAAAAATTACATTCAGAATTGCATGTAGTATTGCGAATTGTACAATTCTACTTGTTTTTTTATCAGTTAACTGCTTTTTGTTTACTTTATAAACGCTAAATTAATTTAATTTGTATGCCTTTACAAATTAATGTAGACAGATCGATTAATAACTAACATAACATATAATGTATCGTGTGAAAATTGAATAAATATAAATTGATCATAAAATAACTCATTCAAAAGGCACAAATTCGCTCGACGAAATAAATATAGAAATAACTTACAGGAAATTCTAAAAACTAGATTATATAATCATATGATTTGATTCCTCCCAGAATATGAAGAATACTTTTTATTAGAAACTCATTTTAGGATAACTTAAATAAACTAAAGATAACTAAAATAATTCAAAGGGTTAAAAATTTTGCTTGGTGGTATTTAACCTCTATCTATCATTATAATAGTGCGGAAGGTAATTAATCAATAAGTATGATCTTTAAAAATGTGCATAGAAAGATGGTATAATTTGAACGTTGCAGATCGCAATTAATTTTGGTACTAAGAGGTTTTGATTCAGGAAGTACTACATTCACAAAATTATCGACCTTTTACTTCATAATGAACAGTACCTAATTAACTGTACAATTAATTTGAAAGTTTAACTAAAATAAAAACCCATAAAATATGGTACCAGTATAGTATATTTTATAAATATTTTATATTGCCTTAGCGTAAAAAAAATTAAAATAATAAATGAAACTATTTTGTTCATTTGACTAGGTTTCGAAAATTATTATTTTTTTCAATTGTATTGATAATTGAATTCACAGAAAATACTCTACAGCGTCCCGTAGTCTAATGATATCGCCTTTGGACATTCATCCGGTTTCCAGTCCATCAGGTTTAGAAATGAAAGGTGGCTTTAACAGGTAATTTAGTCTTAACGTAATTTTTCTGTTTTGACGTATGAATAAAGTGAGCTTTTTAGAACTAATTCTCGCTCAAGCACCGTTTGAAATTTTATATAGGAAGTTCATATGTTCCATACTGCAAGCAGCCAGTAGAAAGATAAAAAATATTAATCTCGTGTCATAGCTATAATTGGTATAATATTTTTCTTGCAATTTTCCCCTCAACACATTATTCAATATATTAATTAAAACGCGTATTTTACTTTTATCTTTATGTGTACTTAATTAAAATTACAAATGTTACTCTAACGTTTAGATATTTGAATACCCTATAAATTAACAGCCATTTTTTTATTGTACCAAAAGGTACGCAAAATAATAATTTAGTGTCAGCGTTATGTTGGCGATTAGAGGTATAAAACAAAATGGAAACGTCTGGTCTTTGAAAATTTAATTATGCCAGATTTTTTTACATCATTTTATGTCTTTTGGAAACATTAAAAACTGTCAAATTCAGTTGAGCCAGACGTGGAATTATTAGCGGCATTAAATTTGATAAACTATCGGTGTTTCCAGGAGCCATCTTTTGTCAATATTTAAAATTTACACGTAGAATATTAAAATCATACTGACAAAAGGACGAACATAAAGAAGCATAATATTAAAAAAAAAACTTCTAGTGAAAGACTTCTCTGCATTTTTTTTTATTATGTAACTATTTGGTGTTTTAAAGTAAGATCTATTTAGATTCTGGTATTGTGTTAATCTTAATTACTATTATGTATAAAAAAAAATTATTGATTGTTACAATATATATGTTTAGTACCTCTATTGGAATGTCAGATGAAATCTGAGAAAAGTTTGATTAATCAAATATTTATATTATTATCGACAAATTTCAGCAACTTTATATTATAAAACAAAATGTCTCATCAAGACTAGTCAAGACATTTAAGAATGATATCGGTAAAATAAGGCAGACAATATGTGTGGTTAAATTTCATGACAACAATGAAGAGGTTTTAGCAAGAATTTATAGCCAAGTGATATTTAAGTAACCAAACTCGGATTTTCTGCAAATTTCGGTCACCTTTCTGCAATGAAAATATGACTTACATATAAATATATAAAAAAAATTGTAGATATATAAAAAACTTCGCATTCTGGTCTTGATCCTTAAAAACGATGAGAATTGTAAATATATTTTCGACCATTTTCACATTTGACGTTTAGGATACTTTTGATGTTTTTATTATAAGCGGGCTTAAATCAGTCATCCATGTTTTTAAAATACGTCTAACAATAAAACTGTGGTTTTCCAATCGCTTGCTGGAAAAATCAATTATATCTAGTCAAAAAACTAACCTGAAACCTGATCATTAAACGGGTTTCTTTCTACTACGCCACATACGCTGACGAATTCGTATCGAGGCTGCTTTTAGGTTCGACCGGAAAATTTATGAAATAAAACATGAATGTTTTATATTCAGCAACAAAAAATGCTGATTCATCTACGCAGAATTTGCGATTAAATTAATTTGAAAATGCGTCACTTTCTTTCATTTAAAGTACTATTTCTAAACTATTTGGGTGTAATCATTCTCAAAGAGCGCTGAATTGGTAACCATAAATTGGACTTAACTTCATCTAAATAAATTCTGTTTAACACGGTGTATTTTAGTTCTACAAAATTATTTTTAACAAATATAGTTGATAGCTATTTCGGCTCACGCCATCGTCAGAACTACGTGTTATAATGGAGTTTTACCAAGTAAATGCCAATTCAATCAATAAATTCTGTTTATTGAGACACTCTCACTGCGGTCAACAATTTCATAGTTACATATGTTCACTTTTTAGCAGTTATATCCATGACGACACATGACTGGTTGTAATTAATCTTGAATTTAAGCTGTCAACGGACCACTCCATGTTTCGTTGAATTGTTAAAATTTTGAATAGTTACGATGTCGCGAGCCGAAATAGCAATCAATTATATCTTACATAAAAAATGTAGAACTAAAATACATTTCTATTTTTTCACCGTGTTGAAATTAAAGTTCTCAAGTTTCAACCAATAGTTTATTCGTATATATTTTTATATAACAAATGATATCAAGGGTATTTTTACTTTATTGAATCAATCTTTTAATAATCACAATAGTTTTACATATTCCAACTTTACGAGTACTACAAATTGACCCCAGCGATTAAACAAAAACCTAGCCCTAACATTTGAAAAAATGCAAAATCGGCTTTAGTCATATAGCAGATAAATTTCTATTAAACACGCAGTTTACCAAAGCTCTTCGAAAAGAACTTTTAAAAACTTTTATTGTGGAGATTCGAAAATACAAGTTTAATTCACAGCAAAGCCTTAAGCAATGAGTTTTAAAAGCTTTTCTCTGAGTATTAAGGTTGTATGTAAGCGCGACGTTGATGCAATCACAAGAGTGGCTGTATAATCCACCGAATACGACGGAGGGACGTGTAGCAGTCTCATATAACGAGAAGGCTCATTTTATAGAAGCTTTTTCAGAGCTTTGAAACACAGTATAGTAACGAAAGTATCTCTCGATTAAAGATTATATTCGTATTTTTTTTCACTATGCAAACGTGATCTGTATCGTGTATGCTCGTTTTAAAGTTTTTCGTTGATATATCTACGGAGTTAAAAATCCACAATATATATATTTGTTTCATTCTTGAAAAAAAAAACTTTTGTTCATATGCGAATTGCTTCGGTCAATCGGCTGCAGGATCGCTTAAGGGATTTTATTATTCATAAGTAATAAATTTCGTTTCAATTTTGACACAATATTACTGGGTATAAACAATATGTAAGCTGGAATGTGTTTGTGGATTCTTTTACTCTCGTTCTTATATCATTATACAAATATTTCAGGTTGGCACAAAATCCCCTCTATATTTTGTAGGGTGTTTCTGAACAACGCCGTTTGCGCGGGGATATATGAACATATAAACATATATATTATACCTATCTCGTTCCTTAAAAATATTTTTTAAAAGAAACTTGTATACTTGTGATAGAAAGAATTTGATAAAGACTTTTCTGAATTTTATTTGATTCCAACCATTTAACGGTTTTATATTTTAGTGCTTTTGAATCTAAGACCATTTAAATATATACAATGAAACCCCGATCAACCATTCTCGCATAGTACGTTTTCCTGGATGGATCGTTCATTCTTTATGGTCCCATCAAACACCCATAAAACAATGTTAAATTAACCCGCATTAATCGTTTCCCAATTTATCAATTTCCTGGATCAATAGTTTAAATATTATGGTCCAGTCTCAAATATTATCCCGATTGACCGGTATTGGTAAATAAATCTTTATATCCAATACAATTTGTGAGTATGAGCACAAGTTTTTATATTTTTACCAAAGAAATGTATATAGTTAGCTTGTCATAAATGTCTTAAGATTTTCTTAAATAAAAGATTTTACAAGAAGACATACAAAAATACTCAATCTACAATAGTATTTAAAACTCCAAACAGATATATATATATTGCCAATCATTTTTATAACATCCGATGCTTAAATGCGATTAATCAACTATAACTCCTTTTTAAATCTTATTATTTCATTCTCACTCTCTTTGAAAAATGAACAAATAAACTACTAGTTTAAAACACAACTTGCTTATCTTTTTATGGTGGAATACGCTAGCAAGAATCCTGTATTGTATGCAGAATTCTTACTGAAAAGATATTATTTACAAAATAAATAAGAATGAAGTTTACAATGAAAATATGTCACAATCTATATTCAATAAAATCCACCGACAGGAAATTTGCTCTCCCTTTTGACTGTATAAAATAAAATAGATTTGTTTATTTATTATTTAAATCTGCCACAAAGTTATTGTATAATATTTTTTATGAGATGCAATGTGCCCCATAAACAACCATTGTAACCCTGAATAAACATTTGATCACAAAAAATGATTTATTTGCCCAAAAAATGGGAGCACTTATATAAATATGCAAATGAAAGCGTTCAGAATTCAAATAGAGATATTCAGATAAGCTCTTCAAGTAAAGGAAAATGCGTTACGCTGGTGTGTGTATTTAGTATTGATCGCAAACGCTTAAGGTGGAATTTCCTGTGACATAACGTTCGCTGCTTACTGCCTTTTTATTTATTTATCGTCCACCGTAGGATTTTGTGCACATGTAATATTTTTTCCATTAAATTTACGCAGAACGAAAAGGTGTTATGGAATTTCTACAAACTTTTAATTAGGTTTTGCATTGTTTACTGCTAATCTATGGTGAATTGACGTCATAAAATATTTTTTACGTCACACCTAAAACATTTTATAAATATAAATATATATTTTATATTAATTAGGGCAGGAAAGCATCCAAATTAAATTCGTTCTTATTTTCTGATCAGAATAAAATATCTGATATATGCATAAAATAACTGTTATTTTAAACATCCCACAGCCATGATATAAATCTTGCCACATTTAGAAATTATTTATAAGAGTTAAATATATCGAAAAACATTATTTGCGTTCTGCCAAATGTTGACAAAATGAACAATTCTAAATGAATTTGGTTTACCATCGATTTTATATAAATATTTATTGTATAAAATAAATAGAGAAGAAAATAATTATGGCGACTAAGCCATAAAAACAATCGTCCGATCAAGTGGAAATTGTTATTTTGTTGCTATTATCAAATTAGATGTCAACATAATATTGAATATTTAAATACGTATACAGAACTCAAACAATATACATATTTAAATATATTTTAGAAATAAGTGTTGTTATTAACGGAATCAATGTGTTCTAATTTCTTTAAATAGCTTGAATCGATTATGTTACATTATTATGCAATTCTAATTGTAAGAGAAAAATACGATACGCTGCAATCTGCCAGGAAGTTTGTCGCCACCCAGCGGATGTATCGCGAAGCACTAAATCCAGTGCAATAAGTGCGAACTTCACGTCGTTGGTTCGCCATTACGCGAAGCCGCGAACGGATGTGCATTGTGAGAAGGCGACGAGAAAATGAAAAACTTCTCGCTTCAGAATTGAATCAAATGCAATTATGGTCGTGCTGCATCTGAATAGAATATAAATTCATTCATCAATGAACATCGCTTGCACTAAATAAATTGGAGTTTGTTGTGTTGTTAATAACAAATGAACACAATGAGTAATTTGTCGTAATCCATAGTAAATTCTGCATGAAAAGCAAGTTTATAAAAGAATAATAATTAATTATGTTCTTAACAGAAACTTTATTATTTGATAAATTTATCAGTACTTTTCATTATTTCTTTATTATTATGCGTACGCTTGAACATGGATCATTCAAGTTTGAAACGTATAACAAATAACACTATAAATAAAGAATGAGTAATGAAATGCGTTCAGACATGCTTTTTTTCTAGTCATGAACTTCGTGATACATTCTGTGCTGATTTCAAAATGTCGTGCATACAATTCACTTTCATATTACAGTAAACCCCCCAATAATGAGCTCCCCCCTAATGAAACCCTCAGTAACATTTGCGGCAGGTTTTCCAATAATGAGTTAAATCCCCCGAATAATGAAAAAAAATAGAACTCCTAATTAGGCTTTCATAAAAAAAGTTCATACAAATCTGTATTTAAAATACTGTCGCGCATTGTCTCGTGTCTCTAAATTCACATGTCTTGATAGTATGCACGACTTAAATAATTTTGAATACGTAACATATATGCTTAAGTTGTATACATATTTATGATCAATTAATTAATTAAAAATAATATGTAATTCCGCATTTCAAATAAAAAAAAATCAATTGAAAATCTTAACCCCCCAATAATGAGCCCCCCAGTAATGATCCCCCTATCTTTTCATTATTGGGGGGTTTACTGTACTTGAACCAAATAAAAATAGATGTAAAATATTTTTTTATACACAAAAATATTTACAATAATAATCGCAAGTGGTAGTAATTTTTTCTATATAATAAATTAAATAATACTTTCTTACAAAAATCAGACCATTAAAAAGCCTTATAAATCCATAAGAATGTCAGAAATACATTCACTGTACATATTTGTACTAAATATTGTACCATTGTATTATTCTATAAAAAATTCTGTCATATAAGTTTTATTTTAAATAATAAAAACACAATTTTAGTACTTACTTTCATTACATATTTTCTGATCAGGTTTCTCGTTTTCGCTCATTGCGAGAATTATCAACTGATAATTAACACCTTAAAAGTGATATTAGTTTTACTACTAACGCCTAAATATTATACACAATATTATTTAAAAATAACATTGATGACTTATACAAGTTATGCATAAATAAATACAAAATCATAAATTCGGTCCACAAAGAGATAAAATCCTTAAGATTTGATAGATATATCAACCTTCATATAAAATATAAAACGCTTAAAGAAGTGTTTATAAAACTCGTTCGTAAGCTGTATTCACGTTGTCAGAAATCTTGTTTATTTTTAGACTCTTAAGTTTTTAAGGATATGTCAATAAAACAATATTAAGAATTTTGGTGGAGAACTTCAGCGTGGTAAAATCTAGATACGACCGACACTGAATTGATCGAATTCCAATTTTTCAATGGTGCCACACCTTTTTCACGCCTCTTAAAATCACCGTTCTCTGGCATTTCTTTCTTCATAATTCCATTTCTTTAAAATTTAATTTTTTTCTCATCCTATCGCCGATATCTCATTTTAACGCGTGAAAATAAATTAATTTTAAAACAAAGAAAATTATATTTCCCACAATGGAAATATTTTCTTTTTATAATCACTGAGCTGGCGTACTATTTTGACCAAGAAATTCAGAAATAAAAATGTTTATACTGGGCAAGTATAATATTAACTCTTGGCATATTTGTTTATTTTTTATAGGAAGTTTATTATACGTATTATTTCATTGATGAAGTGTTTTACAACATAAAATAATAAACTTTACAACCAAAATAATACAATTTTAGTAATATTTGTTTGAGGAAATTTAGTTTTTCAAATTATTTATTATTGACTAAGAAATATTATTTAACCTACAGAAGATGTTTAAAAAATTAATTGTTTCAAATTCTTGGTCTAAAATTAGTGTTTCTACATTTTATAATTCGATACAAAGTCATACGATATTTGCCGAATATTAATTTTGAACAAAATAATCAAGTATTTCCTTAACCGCCATACATCGCGATGTCATATATATTATATGAAATCCTTCGATTTGATTAATTTGTATGAAGGATTTTATGACGATGGATGAATTAATAATCATGTCACTGATCAAAAAGCAAGTTGTTAATAATTATATGACATAATGAAAATTGCCATGATAGTATAATAAGGAATTCACGACGAAAAAGCGTTAAGTACATACTTAATAGAACTATTTTATGCCATAAATTGGTGGAAAATGTACGCTTATCATAACTAAGTTATTACGGAGACAACCTACAACCGTATAATAAACATAAGTTATGACCCAAAACAGAGACAAATTAGTTTATAGTATAGAGAATAAATAAAACTTTTTGAAATGGTTTAACAAAGTTTTAGTTATACCGGAAAATTGAATGTATTTTTGCATGATATACTTAAATTATTTTTTTTTATTTTGTCAATTTAGATAATGACGTGTTGCTACCAAATATCACTTTCAGCTTGTTGAAAATGAAGATATCACTAGCAGCCGTTAATATAGATAGTTATTAAAACAGTAAATCGATTTAAAAATGTGTTATTTTCCAATCACATATTCTTACTTTTGACAGTGGTGTTTAAGGCAAAAATACTATCTTTTAATAGATGTACATAATACACCTAAACTATATACGAGTTAACCCATACTCCACTTTTATTTCACATAATATCCTCCGTTATAAAATACATAACCATGTAATATATCATTGATCAGCGGATGTCATGACAGCTCACGCTTGCTAAATTATTTATTAAAATTATGAAGCGAAGAATGACATCTTGAAATTTTCGATCAAAACGGAATTTTTGAGTAGGCGACATTAAATTTAAATTTACGGCACTTACGCGCGTTCGTCGCCGTGAGTTGTTTTAAATAGATTGTTACTCATTGAGAATATTATTATTCTTTATAATACGTTGTGTTTCTTTGGGGAATTTGTAGGATAATTGATTTTGTTTATGTTGACAATGTTAAACGTAAATCTAATTCTTTTAAACTAACAAAATATCATTACAATTTATAATTTAATGTTGATGTTACTTTGCGACAGGCGTTTGAATAATTATATGTTAGTAAGCGTTCTATTAGAATGTTTCATAAGTCATTCTAACAAAGATACTTCAAGATCACTTATTTCTTATATAATGAATCTTACGGTCTTCCAGGACACTGAAATTCTACCAACTAGAAAATTCTTTCAGCTGCTATCTATGGCATGAACTCAGCGGAAATGACGAATAGTGGTACGTCATGGGAGACAGGAAAATTGGATGGCGACAGAGATTTTTGTAGCCGTGATTGACGATTGCAGTACCAGAGAAATATATCAATATTTCACCCAAAATAACATGATTACAAATTTTAGTACCAGCGCTAAAAAATAAGCCAAAATACTACTGGCTACAATTTTGAACAACGTATCACTTTTAAATGGTCAACTGTCACTTTTTGGTGAAAAGGCACATTTAAAAAATAAGTCCTGTATTTCAGTTCTATTTTTTCAATTTTATATTATTAATACATATAAAAAACTATTTTCGGGTTAATGAAAATTGCGATAGTCGGAGCTGTTTCCGAAATTAATAAAATAAAATGTTTGTTATAATACTTGACTTTATGTAAATCACTCAATATCTTGAAACATTGATGTTTGTTGATTGAATTGGCATTCACTAGGTAGAACTCCATTATAACACGGTGAAAAAAATAGCAATGTATTTTAGTTCTACAAAATTATTTTTTTAAATATAATTGATAGCTATTTCGGCTCACGCCATCGTCAGACCTAGTTAGTTTAAGCATAGTTCAACTATATTTAAAAAAATAATTTTGTAGAACTAAAATACATTGCTATTTTTTTCACCGTGTTATTGGTGTTTGTCATTTTTATTTAGTTTTATATTATAAATTAACATTAAAAGTTAAAAGTAGTTTATCTGTGTTAGAATCTGTCGATAATTTAACAAATCTTTTGAGAAACTGCTTCGTCACGAGCAATTTAGTTACAGCCTTTTGTTAATTAATTACATTACAATATTGATTTGATTCGTTTTTTGAATCAAAATACCAGTATTTAAGTATGCTTAAATCTGCTGAAATATCAACATCTATTTCGGTAATAGCGTTATTAGAATCCGCAGTCGTAGTAGAGTGGCAGGCGTAGATGGCGTAGTGGGGTTTTAAACTATACACAATGAGCAAATATGATCCAATAAGCAAAATAAATTCCAGGCTTAGACTCATTTACGACTGTCAATATTGTAGTGGAAAGCCGCGTTATTGTGAGTAAATATCGCGACATTGTGCTCTGCCACTGACTATTAATTTTTATTTAAAATTCTTTGTATTCCTAATCTCAGGGCAGACAAATATTTAAATTTAATATCGCTCAATAAACAGCAACAAATCATGACTCATGTTATTATTTTAGAGGGTGTTGATTTATGAAGTTTCTTTAGTTATTTTATAAATTCATTTAGTATTCCGTAATTTCATCAGGGTGATTTGACCATCTCGCTTCGCACAATTACTGCCTGGCTATTTGACGACAAACATTGGCATATTTCCAGCTAAATTTTTGAACTTTATTAGCAAACTTTTCTGACCTTCAATCTTTCCCGCATGCAGTAAATTTAGAACCACCTACCTGCAACTACCTGTTACTTGTTATTGTCAAAAGTGAAATAATTTATAATATATATCTACGTTTACACAAACGAAAATTTTTACAATATTATGAATACAAACATTGACTGGCCGGATCGGTATTTTTAAGCGAATTTAAAATAAAATAATTTGCTTTATTGATTGAATTGGCATTCACTTGGTAGAACTTCATTATAACACGGTGAAAAAAATAGCAACGATGGCGTGAGCCGAAATAGCTATCAACTATATTTAAAAAAATAATTTTGTAGAACTAAAATACATGGCTATTTTTTCACCGTGTTAAAATAATTTGCTTTTAGTGAAATGCATTATTTAAAGTTTTTCGCCAGTCGTTAGTTATTCTCAGACAAACTCTTATTTAATGGTACATCTACTGAAAAAACACGTGTTGGTATCAACTTGTAGAATTTCATATGTTTTTTTGTTTTTTTTACAATTTACTCGTCGGTAATTTAAGAAATACGGATGCCGATAATCAAAACTGAAAGATGCCTAATTTCGATAACTATTATTTTTAACTTTGAAAAAGTGCTTAAAAAGCTCTTTGATTAAACGAAAAGTTGCGAAAAACTTCGCTTAAAATGGATGAAACGCAATGAATGCATTTAAAAAATAATGGTTTTCAGAAAAATCACCATATTATTGCGAAGATACGGTTATTTCATTAACATAAGCCACGTCATCATTTAATGTTCTTCTTATTGTGTAGCAATTATAAATAATTTATTTAGAAAAAAATTATCATTATGTTTATTTGCTCAATTATTATATTGTTTACTATTTTAGGTTGTCTCATCGATTGAATACTTTTAACAAAACATTGTGATAAATTTATATTTCAAAATGCAATAACAATATTTATTTAATTTTACAAACTGTAACAAGACAAAAAGATGTGATGACTTGATATGTTATGTATAGATACAATATCGGCTTATAATTTATAACGATACGCCACTTTTAAGCAAAAAAGAAAGCGTGGAATATAATTCTTTAAATCTTTTTTAATCAGTTATTCTCGATCTTTTGCTTGGTGTAAACGTTTCCGTCATGAAACCACTTCTCCCTTTTGCCGCATAATCCCACCATGTTCAACAGTATCGTCAATTCAAAGAGGGTATTGAACGAAGGTCTGTAAGTATCTCTTGGTCACCATTATACGACGAGATTTGTCACTCCCGAGTAGAGGCCACCCCATCGCCATTTAAGTAAGTCGGTGTAAATTATTATTTCAGCCAATCTCGTTTGCTCTCTCATCCATTTATTTCGTTTACGATACCAGTACGCTTTTCCCCACGAAATAGATTTATTTCAATTAACAATTCTATATTTTTGCTAACATACAAGATTGACGTCTTATTTTTCATTAAAGACTTATATTAAATAACAAACAATCAAATTCCTTTTGGTTTTAGCGTTTCTTTTTGTATGTGAGGAAAACATTTTTATATTTGAGAAACAGCGGAATCATCGGAAGTTTCAAAAATGCATTTTGACATACAAATGACTTTAACTTTAAAATTGCTTTATTTTATCAAAAAACGGATGGTATCTGTAAATTTATAGGTTCAGCAAAGCCGTTTTTAAATTGGGAATAAAATTATTTTCACAATATAATGCTTGCAACTTTCAATGGAATTTTCTTGAAAATGCCAAGGCAGTTTTGTTCAGAATGTAATCTTTTCAACTGATGAAAAATCATTTTATAACATAATTAATAAGATATATAAATCAATACAGTACGAATTACAATATTAAAATAAATGTCTTAAGCCCCTTAGAGGGTATCATTATCATTGATTAAAATGATAATTTTTAATATGAATAACATGCGCTGACAAAATATGTTCTATACAATCGATCGCGTCACTTTAGATCCGTCAAGTCTATCTATCTCGGCCTAGCCTTCATCAGAACTATGTTTAAACATATATTTAAATGTGGTCAATTGATTTTATGTATTTGTCGATGTGAAAGATATTCTGGATTTTTTTTTTATTGAGTGAAAATAAATGTTAACAGTAAATTGCGAATCTTTTTTTTATTATTAAATGAACAACCATATGACAGTAAATAACACACGATAAATATTTATGTTAGCTGAACCATATTGGAAAATCAATAACTATTCCTTTTTTTGCTTAAAACAACTCGTGTAAACATATTTATAGTATGAATGATTCATTTTTGTTGAGTATAAAATTTATACATCGTAATTTTTTAACGTTTATTTTGTGTAAAAACGTTTTTGTTTACGATCATTTCACATGATATTATTCGGTCGAGGTGAAGTAAACCTTTTTTAATTTATTTTTTTTCGAATTTTATGAAAATGACTTTAATATTTGCAAGTCTACAGGGGAAAAAATGAATTAGTTAAAATTTATTTAAATTAGAGAAATCAGCATCTTGCTTATCATTCGTGATACATTATGCGACCAATTATACGTCCTTCATTAAATTATATATACAATAATCCAAGGTATTTCGTTATTCATAACATTTCTTTTCATCAATTCTCTTCACAAAGCTTAATGCCAATATTTTCAAGTTGTCTGATAAACCAAACATCGTATCCAATTTTATCAATACATATGTGATATTTTTTTGTAATTTATGATAACAAAAACCTATATATTTCTCTATCAATTATTTAATCGAATTACTTTCGTATTAAAATGCTGAGCGCATAACTTATTCTGTTGTTCTCTAAGTTATCAACTGGCAACTGTTTCGAAATATTTTTGAAATAGCTATGTATGTCGAGCATAAATATTTATTTTCTTTTTTCTTATAAATGCGTTCATAAATGATGATTATACACAAACAATTATCACAGCCGTATTAATGGTGATTAAAACACAGATATAAAAAAAATAACAAGATACATTTTAAAGCCCAGATTGCTAAGATGTTCTGCCCGTTCATTATTTAATTTAATACCTGAAAGCCACCTTAAAATGAAAAAAAAATACAATCAATGATAATAGCCATTAGTTTGCAGCCACTTTTATAATCAGTGAATGATTTTTATGGACTGTGATTATTAGGGTTAGCTTGTTGGAAATCCTGTTTATAAAAGCTTTCAGATGTTTTCACGACTTTTCATAATGTTTACATTATATTGCTTTCCGCGATTCAATCGATTTAACTCAAATAATATTTTTCTTTTTTCTTTTCAATAACGAGTCAATGTTATTACAATTTGAATACTTTATAGCTGTCCAGTTTCGCTTTCCTGGTATTAAAAATTTACTATTTAGAATTTTAAAAATCATTACACAATATACCATCCATTTTTTGATATCCAAAATCGAAAAAAACTCGTTATAATTGATGGCGTATCAATCGAATCGAGCATTTATATATTCTGCAAATAACATAAATATGTTACGCGGGAAGTGTTTCACTCATTTATATAATGAATCTAATAGTTTCACGAGCTTGCCATGAGGTTTTTCAACCTTAATAAGAGTTAAACATAGTGAGTTAATATATTACGAAAGCTGAAAGAGTAATGTGATATAAAATATTGAATAATTAATCATATATTTAATATATTGATTGAATTGGCATTCACTTGGTAGAACTCCATTATAACACGGTGAAAAAATAGCAATGTATTTTAGTTCTACAAAATTATTTTTAACAAATATAGTTGATAGCTATTTCGGCTCACACCATCGTCAGAACTATGCTTAAACTAACATTTGCTTATCTATATATAGCTGTGCAGAAAAGGTACACAACATCTCCTCTCTCCTTTTCCAATGGTATAGCTTGTTATTTTTGAAAGTTTAGTGTCATTGTTGTTTAACAAATAACAAATTATGTACACGAATTAAATTGGCATTAACTTGGTAGAACTCCATTATAGCACGGTGAAAAAATAGCAATGCATTTTAGTTCTACAATTTTTTTTATAAGATATAGTTGATAGCTATTTTGGCCCACGCCATCGTCAGAACTCTGTTATTATTCTAGTTATTCTGTTATTTACAACTAGTTCTGACGATGGCGTGAGCCGAAATAGCTATCAACTATATCTTTTTAAAAAAATGTAGAACTAAAATACATTGCTATTTTTCACCGTGTTACAATAATCTATGTTTAAATAGATTTGTATTGAGAAGTATACTCGTTCTCAAACGATTTAACATTGAATTAAAGGTGACATAACGTAATAAAAAGACACATCAAAAAGATTCGGCTTGGTAACTGTCCTTTTCGTCAATGTCGTGCGAAATTGAATGAAATTCAAGCGTTGACACACAGATGGTCGTGTCTGTCCTTTATTCAGGCGGGTGATTTTCAACTCACGCTCCCAAATTCTCGCGGCAGTTTTTTATGCGATTTACGAAAGGATCAAAGTTGAAAAAAACATCCGAGACCGCAAAATGTCGACTCGCATAAATTCTACCCCTTTTCATCCCTTCATTGATGACAATATGATACGCATACATGGTTGAAGGCCGAGTGTGAAGAGACTAGTTCTTTGTAGTTTTAGGGGCCAAATGTTATTATAGCTCTACGTATTTTTACCGTGTTTATACGGTACCTAAAAAGTGTTTACTCCTTCAATCCTATTATCTCGACACTTTTCTTACTATTTTGGATTAAAATTACACCTGAGATAATTTTAGAGCCGATGTGTTTTTGGAAAAGTCGGAATCTTAAAGTGAACTGTACTTTTCCGTCATTCGAGAGAAATAAAATTCTTTGTATTTTTACACTTTGTAAATAATGAATATGTCAATCTCTCATATATACAGAATGTATATGTGAGAGATTGAGTATTTATATCTCAAGTCATATTCTTGTGTCTAGACTCTAGAACAAATTCTTAGAATGTACGTATTTCATTATTGTGTACGGCTATCAACAACTGTTTTTTTTTATCTGCCAGTGCGTTTATTAATTAATCAGGGAAATTTAATAAAAAAATAATTGAGAACATTACAGAAAAAATCGATTCATTTTTTTTTTAAATGTGTTTGAATTTTTACAACTTTATATAATTCCACATGTTTTGTCAATAACGACCCATGTTTCGCCTTTCGGCATCTTCAGGCATTCTATCACACGGATGCAACAGAGCTGACGTACGATAAACAATTAGGTTCGTCTATATAACCAGATCCAAAGGCAAGCACTAAATGGCAGCTGGAACAAATTTAATAAAATTAATCTAATAATAATTAACACAATTGCCTGTGATATTTTTCATTAAAGATTAATCTAGATAATGAGTCATTCTTGAAAGTCATTCTTAATTATAAAAAATGTGAATTAGCATAATCTACGGATATATAAGTTTACTGAATGTAATAATGATTCGGCATTGTGGTCAATAAATGAATTATTCAATCATTCCATTACAAGAAGATGAAATAATTTAACTTTTTTTTTCTTACGTAGTAGTTAAATTTATTTTGTGTACATTTTTTTATACACTCTATGGTTGACATGTGTTTTCCTCAGTTCACTGACCATAAATACATCTTAATATTATAAGTACATATATAATATATTGTGCGTTCTATTAACCGTCGTTATTAAATCGCAGTACGGATATTTCTATGCCGCCTATTCGAATAGTTTAACGTTCTCACGCGAATCATGGTAAACTGTAGTGAAACTAAACATTTTCAAAGTAAGAATTAAAATCTTTTATTTTTGTTTCTGTATATATTTTTTTTAAATTATAATATTATTACAAATAACAATGACATCTATGGCTATTTTAATGACAGAAAAAATTTGACAATTTTAGCATGATGGACATGATTTTTTTTTTATTACTATACATAAAAAAATGTTCTTGGTATCGTGGTATATTTTTCAGCCCTGCTTGGCAAAAATATAAAATAGTTTATTGTTCTTATGGCTAAAAGTCATATTTGACAATTGAAACGCATTAAATATTTATAGTTAAATAAGTGTATATTCCTACTCATATTTCGTAATTACAAATAATGACATCGGTTGGTATTAATTGAACCCGGTTCTGATCATAAAATATGTTAATAGTGCTTAAAAAATGTTTTTATTATTTGAAAATGAGCACATGATTTATGTCGAATAATTATGAAATTATTTTAGCGAACAGCGATACTTGTTTTAAATCACTCCCAATGTGACTTATAAAGACTGCATATGGAATATTTCAAGAATGTAACAAAATAGTCGTAACGCGTTACGCGTAATGAAAATGAGTTAACTTTATGATAAAATGTGTAATATATTTATAATAATGACTTATGTTTTATAAAAAAGTTGAGGAGATCACCATAAAAATCAAAAAATCATGAATTGAGTGTTTCGATCACTTGGCCGTGCAAGCGAATAGAAAAACGCAACAGAACTATATTTTTGATTTTTAAAAATTATTATTTACATGCAGTAAGGATATCGATGCAATCAAGTTAATTTGGAACGTATACTGCATGTTCTCCGCAACTGTTAATAATAGGTTTTGAAATATGGGTACATTGAACACGAGGCTTCGACTGGCCGTCCAACGCTAAACATGAAAATCGGTCGATAAAAAACACAACATCATAAAATATACAGAGGGAGGAAATGTCTACACACGTAATATACTCATAACCTTTCTTATAAGGGTGAGAAAAAGCCTGCCTACCTACTTGAGGAAGTTAACTATAACGCCGTTTCGTATTATATTACGTGTAGGGGAAGTTTATTCTGTAAGCAAACACGAGTGATGCGGATATAGTATTTTTCAATGATTCAAAAAAAAGTCTCAAAAGGAAAATATCGGAATAATATTGATGTGTTATTGATAGTTGAAATATTTACTGTGCTTATATAGCAACACTTTCTAGCCAAGTGTAATGCGATAGAACAACAGTTTGTCCATTTTTTCTTATTTGTTCGTAAATTTTTGTTGTTGTAATATATTATGCTATTGCGATTTATGACGTGATCTCGAAATAGCTATCGTTTATATATTACAATAAATGTGAAATATATATAATTGAGTCACTTTCTAACATAAAATTGTTTCTAATTTTTATATATTTTTCACTTCTCTCGCAAAGATTTTTTTAAGTGATTATTTGTAGTACTCAATACCGCAATAGTAATTCAACAATTGTAACTAAAAAATATTAAATTATATCTGTTTTTTTCGCCAAATCGAATACAAACCTTTTTTTGTCAAATACTATCACAATTTGATTTCAATAAACTCATCTATAATATATACAACTTTGGAACGATTTTCTATTACAGAAAACAGCTAACAAAGTATTATGACACATTGCCACCTGTGAATTTGATAAAACACTATTGGTTACATCCAAAATTAAGTAAAACAAAAAACGATCAAATATTTACTGAAACTTACAAACGGATCCGAATGATTGATGTAAGTGGTTATATCACACCAGACCATTTCGAAATTGAGTTGTCTGTTTGCGAAACAGTCTACAATAAAAATATCTTTCACTTAAAAAAGTTTATATAAGAATTGCGAAAGAAAATACTATTTCAAAACCATATTGGTACATTTTATAATTAATAACACATCGATAAATTTGTAAATAGTTTTTAGTTTATGCATTCTTGTTATTTAGTCGTGGAACTAATAGCTAGCGAATAATAGTTATAATAATTTAATATTCTTATCTTCACACTTTTTTGTATGAAGTTGAAACACTGCTTTATAATTATTCATCAAAATGTACTGCAATAATATTTTCCAGGATGGCTTTTTATAAACCGTTTTCAAAAACAAATCTTCTGAATTTGCCAGTCCTCAAATCTAAAATAAGAATGATTTCATTAATGTTGGAATTTTCCCGCTAAAAACTTGTCAAATCGCCTGTCAAAAAATGCCACAGACATAATTTCAAATGGCGTCATTGATAAAATTGCTAACTTCGATATTCTATAACTGCAGATGACATGTTTCGAAAGCAGATTCCTGTCATGATGTATCTGGGATGAGAATTTTCGCCATGTTGCTATTTCTGTACGATCCAATAAAGATTTTTCATATATGCGTCTCTTCCGTTCCCGCAGCTCACCGAAGATGACATCTCTCTCCCTCGCGTTGTAACTTTTCTTATTCACTCTAAATTCACAGCTGTGCTCTGAATCTATCTCTTTCCAACTCTCAAACAACGATAATGCTTCATATATTTTTCTCGCAGTGTTACTAACATCGAAAGTCTCATCATTTTTTGTTCTCTGTTCCGTATTTTGGTCACATCTCTTTCCTTCACAGCCAGTTGATGTTTTTTGTCTTTTTCTTTCACAATATGAAATAGAGTGAACCACTTTTACTCCAGTAAAAGCACCTCAATAAATATCTGTTCTATTCTTTTTCGAAACATCGTTTATTGTCATTCCGTAACTGACAAAATAAAATAGAGGTCTGTGCTCCGTAATCGACTATCTATTATTTTCACCTTATGAAGTATTTGGACAGTGGATGTTCAAGTAGGTGATTGATATGGTTTGACAGAACGGACTTTTATACCATCACAAACCTTTTTTAAGTGCTTGAGATAAATTGAAAATAATATATAATAAATTTGAAATTCTTAACTCTATCTATATCGAGGAATTAAATAATTATATTTTTTTGGTGTAAAAGCATTTTATTAAGAAAAAACTGTTTAATATCACTGCCATATTCTTTGTATAGGTTTTTAAACGATTTAGCAATGCTCATAATTAGCGAAATTGGTCGTAGTCATTTTGAGAACGTGAATGATTTATAACTTACAAATATGTCGTTTATTTTTCGCAGATGATATATAGATTTTTAAACTTGGAAAGAAATATATTGAATATATCGTCAAAATTTTCCACTACTAATATCGAGTGAAGGGTTTTATTAAGGCAACAAAAAAAAAACACCACAAATGGACTTATATTACATCCTTCCCAGGCAAAAGTCTTCAAATAAATTTAATATTATTACATTTAAATGGGTAAATTATTTCAAATTTCATCCTTCTGCATAAAGTTTCTCAGCAAAATACACATACCAAATATAAATTATTGTACGCCATACCAAGCTACCGTAATAATTGTCATTATATCTCTCTCGCACGATTATGCTTTTCAGAGTGGGTCTCTTTCGTACGACTACTGTACTCCGGTTACTGAACGCAATGCACATAGTATTATATAAACGACCCTTGTTATCTACAGTATCAAATGCAATTTGTCCCTTTCGCACTCGCAGATTTTCCTTCAAACGAAACGAAAACTCTGCTTCGAGTCCAAAGTTTTGTTTGGATTTGAAAAACTTTTCTCTGGTAGATTTTAGTTGGCATTAAATTAATATTTAAATAATATGGCCATAATTGTTATTTCACTTAATTAGCTTTAGAAAATCAATAAATGAATCGTTCATTTAAATTAATTGCGAAATGAAATACAAAAATGCATTTACACGCATGATTTGTTAGTTTTCATATAAAAGAAACATACACAAAAAATGTTTTTGGTTCTTTTTTTTTCATTTTCATCTAAGAATTTTCCATGATTATAGGTCCTCCATATGAATGGTTGAAATTAGAAATCTCTATTTTCACGATTTTTCATTCATTCTAAATAACACCTACCATTGTGAAATGTATATTTGTATATTTATATAAAATATATGATTAAATAAAAAATACTCTCTTTTCGCTTTCAAATTGATCGTCATTCAAAACCAAAAAAGATTCCGTTTTTTAAAAGAAAATGTAAACTTGTAACACAAAACACCACACAATCTAATAAATCAGTCAACGCTATCTTGAAACTTAAAGATCAAGTATTCTGTACAAAATATCAAATAATATCAACGACACAGATTTTTTTTTATTTTCTTAAATTTCCTGAATTATATTTATGTTGGTAGTAAAGATAATAATATACATTCAAAATGGCTGTTCCGTACACCATATGATTGATTTTACTGGTAACATATAATAAAAATAGTGAATGCCACTAACATCATTTTGAGCTCGTTTCGTGTTTTTTATTGTTTTGGAATAGGGAAAATATTTACGTTTTCCGTAGAAAAAAATATCACACGGCTTATTTTCAAGGTGAAGACATTTTCTATTATCGTTGTATACGTAATTCTTTCATCAGACGTTCGTGCGAAATTTTATAAATGTATTTTTAATATAACAGTGATATTCGAAATTCTAAAATAAAACGAAAATTTCTTTCGTAATAATAGTAATTCAATGACAACATTCGTACTCATGTGTGGTATTGTTTAAATAATTTAATTAATTGATATAATAATACATACACAATATTTTCTTGTTTACCGTCAATCTTTTCTGGAACGTTGGAATTTTCTTCGTCCTTGTTGGCTATTAAATATTCATCTTGTTATCTTTACCGTTAAATCCGTTATATGAAAACGTGGCGTAGAGAGCGAATACATATTATTTCATCTTTGTCCCTCAAAGCAAATATTTTCCAATTTCTTTTTCACAGTAACGTGATTGAAATAAAAATATTAAAAAAAACATATTTATTTTTCTTTATCTAGACAATATTTAAAGTATTTAATATATTCTATTAATTATTTTTCTACGATTAAGAGAAAATATCTTTTGTGTAGATATTTATTTGATCGGATGAATAAAACGTTTGGGAAAACCCTTACAAACAACGCCATCCACAAAAATAACCAAAAAGTAATTTAATAAGTAATACTTTAAAAAGCCGATAAAAAGTGACATCTATAATTTGAAAAATATAATCACAATCAATAATGAAGTTTTATTTTTTATTTCCGTAATGAATCACCTACTTTAAAACCGTATTCAAAACGTAATAGTTTCGCTCATCACGAGCATTATCAACTAAAACCTGTCATTAACATAAATTTTGAAAATGTTTGTAAACGTTTTATTACTAAAATATAATGTATTGATTGAATTGGCATTTACTTGGTAGAACTCCATTATAACACGGTGAAAAATAGCAATGTACTTTAGTTCTGCAAAACTTACGTCCTGGCGCGTGAGCCGAAATAGCTATCAACTATATCTTATAAATTTTTTGTAGAATTAAACACATTGCTTTTTTGTCCCCGTATTATCATGGAGTTTTACCAAGTAAATGCCAATTCAATCAATATATTCCGTTTATCATCATCAGAAAAACTGTCAACACATTTTCATTGACTCAATGTGAATACATAACGGTTTTATTTTCATATTTGTAAGCCAATTGAAAAATCTATTTATCGAATTGTCAGTCCGGAAATTGTAAGCAGTGACAGTTAATACGTAAATAGTAAAATTTATCATACAGAAGCTTTCAAGTAAACGTTTCGTGTTGTTAAAATGAAATTAAAAATGATATTTTATATTTTTGGATAATTCTTCCTCGGGAAACAATAGTAACGTTTGAACTAGTTTAGGTGGGGCATTATATCTATCTGTCAAGATCGTGTCTTAATCACCTTAAAACCAAATAAATTAATGTCTCTGCCATTAAAATCGTATCAGGAATGAAGAACGGCGAAGAGGTAGAAGATTTGGGATGTTTATTTTTATCGCAGATCGTGAGAAGTGTCCCTCGTTCCAGTTGTTTAATTTACTGGCATCAATCACTCGCCCGGAGAGGTTGGTGGCTGCCAGCTACTATACCGACTGCTATTTGCCGCCGAGAGTTTTATTGCTCTATAAAGCAGGGAACGTCAAGGAGTTGCGAAGTGCTTTTATAATTATTTAAGTGGAGCACGTAATAACGTCCTGCGAAACAGTTTTAAAATCGTCCTCTAGGAACACTTTAACGTAGTTTGCTACTTATGTGAACGGTTAGAGACATAATTTATATTACACTTAACATAATCAGTACAGGGGCGTAGCATTTTCTGATTTGAAAATAAAAATATCTTATTCTTTTCAACGACTATTTTACTAACGGACAGATGTATAACTTACTTTTGCCAATACAAGAAAAACTCAAACAATACAAATGTGTATTACTCGTTTATTGCCGATTGGTTATCTATCTAAGTGAAGAAAAGACAAGAAAAAATGAGATTAAAAATATCATCAGTAGAAGTCAACAAAGTAATTTATAAAAACATATCCTAGTAATTTTATATGATACATATACGTATCATATAAAGTTACTATAATATATGGTATGTAATAATAATATAATTATTTGAAATTTAAATCAAAAATAATGTCTTAATTAAGTAATTTATTTTTTAAAGCCTACTAAACAAAAAGTGATAGTTATTTATCGACAAACAATATTTAACTAAGCACACGATTATGAAGAATCGTTTTAAAAAATAAATTTGTTTATTTTTAAATCTTTTTTTTCAGATCATTTTTGCATATTAGACAACATAAAAAACACGTGAAAATGTTTACATATAAGGAATATAAAAAAAAACAAATGGACGCGTCTTATTAGTATGCTTATGTTACGCAAATAGACAATTATTTCAACGGTAGTTATTTAATGTAAAAATTTAAATATTAAATTGGAGTTGTTAATCACTAATTAAATCAATATGATTGTAATTCGACAGATAATATATAATTGAATTAAATATCTCTGTTTGGTGGTTAGCTCAAATTAAATGACCAACCTAAAATCGATTGCGTTACCAATCTTGACAGTCCTGCAATTATATAAATTCAGCAAACCGAATCAGATGGCTTACCCCAAAACCTTGAACGTATTTATAAATCAATGCTCGTACGAGTTCGCTTGATTGAGTGGGTGATTTTCGGTTTGGTCAGTTTGCCAGAAAGGTTTGCTTTTTGACCGAGCCAGTCCCAATTTACTATTTCATGGTGGCTTTATCTTTTGCTGAATACATTTTCGGATTAGATGCTTTTGTAAGGACTTGCGGTCAAAGAAATATTCGCTTATTTGTAATGGTTACCGAAAATGGAAAACACAAAATATTTCTTTAGCATTTATTTGAAATACTTTGAGATAAATGTTACCATGCCAATGTGTACTTAATTTGACTCGTTACCCTTACTAAGTGATTGTGATTATAAAAAATCTAAATTACAACTTGATGATGGTATTTTCTTTGGTAAACAATAATGTGAAAATGACGATTCGATCAATAAAAATTTAAATTTCTTTGTATAATATTTTCGTTTGCACACGCTTATGTTCAAAGGGTAAAACAGCGTACGTCAGTAATCATGTCAATGAATGTATTGCGCTAAATACTGGAAAATTAATCGGTCGGCTCGCGCTTAAATAACTGCAATACCACATCCAATAATACTTAAGAAGTATATTTATTCTTTTTAATTTTTTTTTGTTATATTAATGTTAATAACGATATCAAATACCAGTACGGACAGCTTCATAAATTATTTTTTAAGCTGATATTGCTACAAGGCATAGATGCACGTTATATCTAAGATATACTCTGTAAGACTCTCAGATCGATAAAACGGGGCGTAGAGAGAATAATTTGCTGACCGTTTGGTGTGTCCTAGCCCTATTATCTTTATAAAGAGAATTAAAGTACCTGGTTATAAAGTAGCTCTCTTAAAAGTAGCTACAAAGTAAAATAATTAAGTATAATCCATAAGATTTCGCTGAAAAGGTTCTATATGTATTTTACTGTATTTGAATGTGTTAATTGATAATGAACTTAAGTTTGATAAAAATATTTTTTATTAAGATACAGATTGCAATTAAAGAATAATTATAAATGAAATTTTGTGATATTACGAATGATTCACGGATAACGTTTTTTTTACCGTGAAGTAAATTCAACCTGTTTGCTGACTTCTAATATATAATAAATGCATATTATTTACATAAGTGTTGAAATTCAAATATTATCACTTCCGTTAGACACTGGTAATTTTCGTCTCGGGTGTTAAGAAAGTGATAAAATGGGATTGAATAATAGTTAAAGCAGTCACAAAAGCTTTTTTGTGTCTTTGGTGTTATGGATGCGACGTGGCTTAGAAAAATAAAGGAAAACGACGACTCCGTTGAACTGCGTTTTTTAAGTCTTATGAACTCGCGACTTGACTCGCAATGCGCATGATCAACGTACTTCTCCTGTCAGTAGATATATAATTCTGTGAAATATGGCGCTCCATGAAGTATAAATTGTTTCTCTTAGCACGTAATTTAAGTACTCTTCTTTATAGCCAAGAAAACAAAGAAACGTGATATCTTTCTCTCCAGCGACCACTCAAATCTCGTAACGATCCTGCCTTGACCCGCCAATGGCGTGCCATCTGCAGAAAGGTCAGGGGGTAAAATAATAATTACTCTCAGAAGACACTTAAATCGGATCGTTTTAATGCTCGAGGGAATTATTGATTTGCTAGTAGAAATTTTAAAAATTCAAATGTTTTGTCGTATAAACGACAGTAGTCAATATTTCGATATAAACATTCACGTTTATTCAAAATTATGCAGTTTTTTTTTATTGATTGAATTTGCATTTTGAGCATTTACTTGGTAGAACTCCATTATAGCACGGTGAAAAAATAGTAGTGTATTTTATGCGTACAATTTTTTTTATTAGATATAGGTTGATAGCTATTTCGGCTCACGCCATCGTCAGAACTAGTTCTGTTATTTTTTCACCGTGTCAGTTTTTTTTATTTACTTCAAGGTATAAAATGTCAATTCTTGGTGGAAAGACATGACATTTTAAATAATAAAAACATATTTTTAGTACAATTTTCACAATATATATGATCAGGACCGGTTTTGATATTGCTGTGATAAAGTGAGATATTGTTTGCAATTAGCGAAACCGATTCTGATCATTAAATATATCGTGAAAATAGTGCTTTAAAATGTAGTTTTATTTTTTTTGTTTTTTATTAATTGAACATAAAGAAAATCATTTAAAAAAATTAAATTCCCAAAACCATTTTATTGTAATAAAAACCCTACTGCAAAGGGTTGTTTATCAGATCATAAAATACTAGTTTGAGAATATGATATTCAAATTATAATATCTTTGTATTATATATAGTGACAATTTAATACATTCATAAAAACATGCGTATAGATTTTTTTCATGAGCTATTTTAAGCAATGACCACTTCGTATATACGAAATTGTTATATCATATATTACTGAGAGTGTGTGGATCATTTTTTTGTTGCGAAAATCTTCCAGATGTTAATCCTTAAAATAATTCACTTAAAAGTCGATGTTTAAGCCTTTTTCAATGAAATCGAGTACGTAAGATGAATTTATTTTGTGTGTAAATTTTTGGAAAACATAAAATATATCTGTATATTTTATAAATCGATCAGACTACATTTACACACAATTAAGTAATCGCTTTCCCGTTCCCATGAGCAGATTATATTGCTGTGGATTTTTTTTTTATTTAAGCTTTGTAATTTAAACATGACTTGATAAATTGAATAACAAAAATATTATCGACTCTACCCTCTATAAAAAAAAATAAAGCTAGCAATGGATTAAAGTGTTAAAATTTATATAAAACCAACCAATAAAAGAGTTTTTTTTACTTCTAAGATTTTGGAATATTTTATAATAGCGCTACTGGGTAGAGAATAGAGACAGCTCAATTGAAAATAAAATCTTTACCAAAGAAAATTCTGCAAAACTTTTGAAATAATTGAAGTGTCGATTTGTTTGTCTGAAACCTCATTCCGTACTTGGAGTACTCCAGTCAAAACTAAAATAAACATCTGGCTTTTATTTCCAACGAACGAAATTAGCCACTGGGAAAAGTTTTCCTGCTTATTGGAGTATACCTTTAACTTGACCATAATTTTAAGATATAAATTTTATATTTCCATTTACAATATAAATTTTATTTCAAAATGAATTCCAGATGTACTATCTATCACAATTTGGTAAGAAACCTGACATCGATAACATGCGCTTTGAGCTTTTTATTTGAAGCTCTATTATCTGGTACACTTACAAACTTTGAAATAAGAAAGAAAATCTCACAATTACCCTTATTTAAAATAAACCTGTCGAATTGAGAATTTTAAAAAGGTTCATACTAATCCAATTCAAAATATCAACTAAGGGAGTTTGGTGGAACTTCAAAATTAAATTTAAATTGTTGAAACTTTTTCATTTCCACATGTTCCATACAAGAACTGATTCTATTGCATCAGTTTCATATAATGCCTGTAGATACCGAAAGGTGAAATCCGAATCGTAAGTGAAAATACATGTGGAAATTTACAAAGTTTCATCCATTCAAATGACACACAGATTCAATTTAAAAATGGTTTTTTTTAATCTAAATGATAAATTAATTTATTACAAGCAGTGGACACAACAATTACTTAACAAAAATTTATTCAAAGCTATTATCATGAACATACATTTGTCTTAATGATGGCTTAACGTTGGGAAGTGGGCTGAAAATGAATATAGTTAAACATATATAACAGAAGTAGCGCTTAAACAAAATAGAGAACAAAACAACATTGTTTTCAGTGTTGATATATTTTAATATTATTATTTGGTATTGGCTTCCAACAGGCTAATGTCTATGGATACAACAGCACGATTCGTGAATAAATTTACTACAAGTTTTTGAAAGACAAAATATTAATCATAGGTGCGATTATTTATTGTGGAGTTGATCTCTTAGGACTATCAACAGTCTCGCTAAGCTTTAAGTTTACATAAAATTCGATTATATTTCATTACATAAAAAGTTTAGAAATGTATATTTCGTTTAGACTCTCAACTACGACACATACAGCTTAAAATGCCCGGTATATTATTTTATTTTCTTACGAATAAAATCAGCATTATTCATTTTGAGCGTTGACGGATGTTTTTATTGAATAGCGCGTTGCAGTCAGCAAATTCATAACACAATAGATACGGGCTACCTTTGCCTCTACTTTCAGAATTAATCTCTTTATAGCGTGCCAAGGAATTATTATTTCCTCATAACCTGCAAAATGAATTGAATTATTAAATACACATTATTTGATCTGATAACAAACGGTAAGCAACTTTCTTCTGCAGTATATTTTCAAAACTTAACATATCACAATTAGTAGAGAAATTGTATAGTGCGGATACGTAACCATTTATGATTAAACAAATTTATAATATTTTTTAAATATAATTGTAATGTAGAAACAAATTGACTTTCTAATCTCCTCTCAATGTGTGTATTCAACCACACTCTACAACGCAATACTGATTTATAAGTAATCATTTTACAGAATTTAATATATTTATCTTTTAACCTGGCACTATTGTACTTACTAAAATAAATATAGAGAATAAAGAAAACATGTCAACCCAGAAACTTAGTTTAAATATCCCATATAATCGTTTAAGAATCCGTTGGAGCGAAAATATATAATATTATACTTTACGTAGAATTTAAAGATTAAAATCTTCTCGTCTCCCATGTTTTCACAAATTTAACTAAATTAACATTACTAGTTTAAAACGTTGTGGTATATTAAACCCTTATGTGGACGGGCTATAAATATTATTCAAAAGTATGTTATTTTGTTTCGATAAGGAAAATACTTCCAATAGCTTAACGAAATATGCTACATGTACTGTCAGTTGACTGATAGCGTCGCTGCATTCAAATGTATCGTTTCTTCACAGTTCCAATGGCAGTTCTGTAGTGGACTCATCAAACTATTGTAATAACTTAAAAATAAAGCGTCAATCATAATATGCACTAATTTTCATTTCATTTACAATCTACAAAATATTGATGTTACTTATTTATAATACAAATTATAAAATAATCGCGTTTTTAACGTAGATACTTAAAGTAATGTGTAAATTGTGACTGTAATTCAATAGAAAACTCTCCTCTGCTGCTAGCATTGAAAGTTATAAAACTTCAAAGTTCTGTTAGCAATCTTGGTTTTATCGTGCATCTGAACCAGACTCGTTACATTTTCCATTTTGAAGCACAGGATCTGAACGCCCGATAAAAATGACAGTCGATAATATTGAGTAAGACTCACTGAAAGGCGTCAAGTGACATTTTTACAAATGCAATATTATTTAATTATTACATAAAAATAGCAATTACAATTTTGTTTGTTATAGCTACAAAATTCTGTATTTTATAAGATTTTTAAAATAAGTACATTTTTATAAAGTATTTAATAATAAGCTTATTGAGTTTTTCATAACCGTTGCGCGAGTAACTGTTTAGTGTCTCAATTTGTAAGATAGAATAGTGCAATCAAAATACTCATAACTTCTATTGTAAAATATCGCTTTAATTTACTTACAAGAAAGTAATGTATTAAAATCATCCACTAATGCAGGGATTCCCAACCTTTTTGTACTCTAGAGCGCATTCTTAAATATCGGTATGGTGGCGGGCACCACCCATTTTTTTTTCTACGGATATTTATAATTAGACGTGAGTAATAAATAAAAAAGAAGATCTCTATGTTCATTGTCAATATTCAATAAACCTAGGTACTTAAAAAACTTTAAAACTTTAACAAACATATAAAAATAATTTACATTCATCATTAGTGTATATGAAAAATTCTGTCACGTTCAAATAGTGGCGGGCACACACGAATTGTTCCGCGGGCACGGGGTTGGGAATCCCTGCGCTAATGTATCTGTTTTAACAAAATACTTTCATCAATATGTTTCAAACAATAATCGGATTATATTGTATATGAGAAATGAAATTAAATAATTACTGCCCTTATTTTTCGTTTTAAGAATCAAATAAGCTTATTTAAATTGAAATGTCATTTATATACTTGCTTATTACCATGAAGAGTACTTTACGTCAACATTAAAATTTTGGAATTTTAAGTGAATATTTCAGAAAAAAATAAAGAAAGAAATATAAGGAAAACATTAAAATGAATTGCAATGTCTTCCAAATAATGTACGTTTAGAATACTGTTATTTTGTTACCGTCAGTAATAAGTAAATATAACAATTTTCCCTTATGATCTTAAAACATAGATAATGTGATGTCGCTGCGGGCGTACACTTCAATTTAAACTTCTCAGAATCTCTTATAGGAGTGCTTTTGGAATGGGTTAATAAGGGAGGTACCGCTATCGAATTATACCCATCAACAATCTTTGACATTCTTTGTGAAAATTTATTCTGTTATAAAAAAATCGGTCTATTTATACCGGACCCATTGTTGAGGAATCATTGACTACTTTTTTCTCAATTTCGCAAAAAGATCATTGTATATTTTTTTCTCAACGGGAAACGGCTGTGTAATAATAATGGTGAAATTTTATGTTTTATGCCTTTGAAAAAATAATCTAAAATTAATAACATTATTTTAAGTAACGAAGCAACTTTCTTTCATCACAAAATAAATTTGTAAAGAAATACCCCACGATTGCCTGCAGAAATATTTTGAATTGAAATAATTGCCAAGTAAACATAATGGCATTGGACCAACTATAGATAGGGCGTAAATGGCCAATTTATTACGAAATATACATTTAGGAAACACTTAACCCTATCGTAAATATATATTTTTTAACTGACGAATGCCACAGTTGATCTGTCAGAACGAATCATATATGAAAATCGTGTAATTTTAAGAAACTTTCTGCCTAACGTACATACAAACATACAGTTCATGAAGAAATTAAAATCAAACCTTTATTCTGACAAAAATGAAAGTACTTTTTAGTATAATTTTTTATTTATTTAATCGGCATTAACTTCATCATAATGAGAAAAATATAAGGAAGTATTTTACCTCCATATTTTTTTAAATACATGGAACCAGTTTTAAACTGCTAACAGCCACTTTTTGATGGAAATCATAATAGAATATTTTATACAATATAATAAAAACACACTTTTAGCACTTATTTCCGCAATTTACTTTGTGAGCGAAACCGGTCCTGATCAACAAATATATTTTTAAGCTGCTAACAGTCACTGTTTGGTGGAATTCATGATGAAATATTTTATATAATAAAAACATACTTTTAGTACTTATTTCCACAATATACATTGTGAGCGAAACCGGTGCTGATCATAAAATATATTGTGGAAATATTTATTAAAAACGTGTTTTTATTATTTAAAAAATGGAACCAGTTCCGACGTGAGCCGAAATACTTCAAATAAAAAAATAGCGGATGCTTTTACGAAGCGTTCCATATTTTAAGTAATGACTTATCATTTATGAAATTATTGATCGACACCCTTTCAAATCACCAACGTGGCTAGAAAAATAAAACAGCTACTCAAATAAATTGCCGTAGAAAAGGTCAAACGTGAAGGGTTGTAAAAATATTTTTTTTTGTGGCATTCAGGACCTTTGTCTACCACTAATTGCGATTTCCACTTATTCAACAATAATTATTCCCATAACTGACATTAGAATTGGATACGATTATAATATATGTAAGCCCGCACAGTTATTTTTTTATATAAATTAATGTTTTTTTTTTAAGAGGCTTTGATTTTCTTACAAAACGAAAAAAGTATATCGTATTATTTTGATCTTAAAATAAGTATCTTATATTAAACTAATAGGATCAATATTTAAATATTCACAAAAGGAAACGGTAGTTACATGTGGAAATCAAAGATGTCGCTCGTTAAATCGTTGGTATTTTCGACATTCAAGATATTATTATAATTTATATTTTTTAGCCCTTTACTCATATTTTTAACGTATAATATTACTTTGATGTGCCTGTTATTATTTTAAAAAGTCTCATCCGTTCAAACGCTCAAAAGATGTGATGTCTCTGAAACGAAAAGCCATATTTTAAATTGAAAAAAGTCGCAAGCAGAACGTTTGCATAAAAAGCTTCGATATAAAAAATATCAGACCAGAAAAAGCTTACCAGATTATTAAGACCGCTTTTTCTCAAAAATATATTTTTTATTTAAAAATAGCAGTCAATTGAAAATAGGCCAAATTTTTTCAGTGAAACGAATTCGTCCCTTTTTTAACGTTTTCTTCTTTGAGAATATAACACTAATTTTATAGAGCAGTGCTTCCCAAATCGGAGGCCCCGAAAATATTCTGTACAAAGTAACAAGTATAAAATAAAAAAAATATCTTACCAAATCAATACAAACTGTATAATCTACATTTCTTACAAAAGCTACTTTCGACGTTGCATTAATGATTGTTAAATTAAAAAATAATAATAATTATTGCCAAATAAACATTTAAACAATAAAAAAAAAAATTTGGGGGGCCGGAAATTATTTCTTTTAGATTTGGGGAGCCGTGACATGAAGGTAATTGGGAAACACTATTATATAGTTTTCTAACGTAAGTATCTCATCACACGCTTTTCTTCAAAACCTGTTTTTTTTTTTCATTTCTCAACCTCTATTTTTTCAAAAATATATAAAATATTACGAATTAGATTATTACAATATTTGTGATTGACTAACCGCTTTCGCTATACCACACTTTTTAGGAGAGTGTGGGAAATATCTTTAAGCCATCAAAAAAACATCCATACTTTCGAACTGATATCATTAAATTGATTGAAAAAAGATATTAGTTCTTGTACTCGAATCTGTGAGATCTGTAACGGAATTCAAATACTTTGACAACTTAAAAATCAATCTCATATCACACATAATGTAATTTTTTTCTATTATTTAAACTACTCACATACCTTACGGCAATAACATATTTTTTTTGTTTCCAAATCATATTAGCTATTTACTTCACGTGCTATGTTTTATTTCATTTCCATTTTCACTATGCTTACTTATAGCCTACAAATAAAATTGCGTCCATTCACAGTACAATTCAAACGTTTTATTAGTTATACTTATAACCAGTTAAAGCCTTCAATATAATAATCAGCAACAGATTTACGATCGTTTTATTTCCGAAATTATTTTTGCAAGTATGTTTATTTTAAGGATATTTTGGGCGTCAAGTGGAGCAATTAACCTTAAACTTGAACTGTATTTGGAATTTAGCCAATGGAGTCATGCAAAAAGTCCGCCGTGTTTATTATCCGTTTAAAATTTCAAAAAGGTTTTGTCTTCCCAATATCTTAATTCGAATCATCAGAAAAATATGTATATTAAGATACGATACAATGGTGTCCGGTAATATTCGTGCTTTATATTTTTACAAACAATACTAATTATAATTGCAAAAAGTTCTCGAGGCGATAAAAATATTGCATCTTGTATTGACGGCATAAATTTTGGTGTTTCATTATTTTTTCATTTCTTTTTCACAAATTAGGAGAATATGCGATCGTTTTTTTAAGCGGTTGGACGCTAATAGACTTTCAGAAATAATGCGAAAAGAAAATCTCAAAATAATAATTATTTAAATATTTTATAGTTTTTTTTTATGTTTTGTTATAAATTCATCAATAACTGCAATCAACATAACCGCGGTCAAAGGCGCATTAAATCATTATAAAAATAGCATTAATTTTGACTACATACAAAAATCATTGAGCTCGGTGTAAATATTTCAAGTATTACTGCCTAGGCTCTGTTTACCAATATATGATCCATTTACAAATATTGTTTTTCGATAGATGTCCATAAATCAGACAGTTGTGATTTCATTTCAATCAACATTGAGTGAAAAGCTTATTGTGCTAGATGTCGTCTAACCGCTTTATTTCCTTCCCTCTCTCTCTCTTGGATGTGATTTAAAGTGTAAAGGAAAATATACGTTAATATATGCTTTTATTATGATAATCTCTTTCTTTTATTTTTCTCATTCTGAAATTGTGCTTGTTATTTTTTATTGATAAATCATTTAGAGATTGGTTATTTTGTAAAAAAAATGTCCCAGATATAGATGGCGCTATGTAGTAGCATGCTAATTTATTTTAATGTATAAAATACATTAGCCAGATTTTTTACGTTAATAAACGATTTATCAAACTAAATTATAACCATGAGCATTCATCAATAGCACACGAAGAGATTTGTTCGTCTGCACAAGATATATAATGTATTTGATCCCAAAACAACCCATAAAGTCCTTCAATCTATTCCCTTTGAGAATTCTTTATCAGTGCACTATTTTCTCATTCGATTTCCGAATATTTTAGAAAATATTTAACCATGCAGAGGTGGCCAAAACTTACATACGATATATTATTAAAATATTTGTGAACTAAAACCTTTCCAAGAAAGTCACATTGTTTTTTATGTTATATAATGTTGCTGAAAAGAATTGCAAAAAGATATACATAAAAAATATTTTCATACAAATAAAGGTAATTAAAACATATCTGATATGCCTTGCAAAATCGATCGTGGCCATATTATGAAATTTATAATTAAAAAATTCTTACTGTATATATTTAAAGTGATATAATTCTTCAGCATGAAACACAAATTGTTCACCCTAAATTTGGAGATTCTTTTTTCAAAAAACGTACTTAAATAAAGCATTTTCCTATATATACATAAGAAAAATTTTAGCGCCCTTAAAACGGGCTCTTAATTTTCAGGAAAATTCATTTCGAGGTTGGGTACAGAATTGATTTTTAAAATCTTTTCCCGAATTTTTTTAAGCATATTTATTTTATAAAAATTCGGTTAACTGTAGTCATTGTTTATGGGAAACAAGGATAAAACTGTTCATAAATAATTTTTGCTATATAACTCTAAAATTAATCTTTGACTTACTCAGTCACTAATGATTTTTTCACAGTGACTACACAATAAACTTTTGAAATTTCTGACAAAAGGTTGTTTGCTTACAATCTTATTTCGACGATAATATTATTTATGATTATCTTAAAATTTTATAAAACTGCAACTACTTACATTAAAAAGATAAAAGATTAAATATTTTTTGCCATAGTTTACATATCGTTTTTTCGTTTGCAAGATAAAAGTTGCAACCTTTATTGATTCGATTATGTGCCACTAACTCTAGTTTCAAACGAAAAAAAAACATGTTGAATCTCTTTTCATGTAAAATGAAGCTATAACGAACCAAAACTCTTTTACGTAGACTGCTAGCACTGAATCTCGTCCCTCTACGAATTCCGTCCATTACTTTAAAGCTATCGTATCGACTGTGTCAACTTTGTGCCACTTTACCCGGGAAAAGTTTTCAAGTACGTTTCAGGCTTCTGTTGTGAATTCTCTGTATTTCTGCAAGGGCTACCATGTGTATTTGAAGAGGTGTTTAATATTGCAGATTCCATTTAATATATTTTTATTAATATAAACGCTATTTGTAGTGTATATTTGACAGTTTTGTAGCTAATCAGATAAGGCTTTTATTTTCATTGCTAACGCAACATAACCATTCATACTGTACCACTGTACTGTAAATTTTTTAAACAAATACTTAATCTAAATATACCAATGCCCTTCTAAAATTATCGTTTCAAGAACTGTTTCAATGGTTGTAGAATATTTTACGCAAATGTTTGCTATAGAAAAAAAGTAAAGCATGCTTGTGTCATAGGTTTGTAAAAAAATTCCTGATATCAGTCTTTTAAGAGCATCGATTGCCGTATCTAAAGGTGTTGTCTCCCGATATTTGAAAAATGGCTTTCCCACATAAATGATATTCCAAACCAACGGAATCTTTAAAAATCTTTTCTCGTGTATCGAATTTATTCCCATTTTCACTTCGACTTTAAACATATCATGTTTAAAGACTATTAGGGAATTATTCACTCTTTTCTTTCAAGCAAAACTTAATTTTTAGTATTACAGAGAAGGAAGTCTATTCTGCCGATTTTTATAAATATTTTTTGAGATCGTGTCAATATAAAATGATGCAAGAATGACTATAAATTCCCAAATAAAATCCATTCTCTTTATTTTCTTCTAATAAAACCACTCATGGATGATTTAAAAATATTTTGAATGAATGTTTTTTTACTCTAAAAAATCCAACAAACATTTGATGTTGAACTCTTTTGGATTATAACGATTTTCACTTAAAACATAGCATAGAAAACGAGTTCTAAATATTGGTAAAATAATTCATAACAATGTTATCAAAATACATTATTAATTTCACTTCATTAAACAATTTTTTTAAATTCGTTTCTTTTGCCCAATTTAGTACATTTTGATCGTTTATAGTTTAATAATGTAACATTGTAAGGTGGCAGTTATAATATATTATATATAATTATAATTATACAACATATTATATGTAATATATATTACAATAAAAAAACTTAAATTATTAATATTTCATATAGCAGTAACAAACTGTAATAAGTGGTTTCTATGATTAGTAATAAAGAAACAAAAATGAGCCCTGAAATCTTTTTAAATACAAGTTTTAAGAAACTTGGAAAATTATTTCCGCATTTGGAAACCCTGATTTTACCAAAATAGTTTAAATTTTCAGGAGTTAAACCAGGTATAAGCAAGTTTCATGAAACAGCAAGCTGGGAAGCAATTATCTGCAAATTGTATTCCAACAATAATGCCGATGTACTCTTGTATTCACGTTTATTTAAGCTCAAAAGCTTTTTGTTTTCGCTTTGACTGTTGTACTTTACTGTAATTCAGTAAAATTCACCATTGGCTGATAGTTTTAATGTTGCAATTACTAACTGGTTATTTGAATCTGTTATTTCATTCAAATACTTCTTGTTTTCCCTCAAATCAAATGTAGACTGCTTCGTATTACTTTAAATTGAAAAAAAAGCTTCATTGCTTAGAGAAAACGTAAAAAGAAGATGAATACACAATTCACGTGAAATATCCTTAAGGTTTTAATAAAAATGACAAACTGTCTAAAATTGCTCTCTGCGGGATAACAAAGTACCACTTTGCACAGCTGTTTGTAGTAATTTAAATCACAATCCAACTGTTGCCTTGGAAATTGGACTTGTAGATCACTATCAGATAATTAAGGGCTGGTTCATTCAAGGAATTTTGATTTTGAATTCATTTAAGGTATATGTAAATTATACATAACCTTAAGTTGCTTTATATGGTACCCGTGATATTGTCACACAGAAAGCAGCACAAAATATTTTGAAAGTATATTTTTTCGATGTTGGCATAGCAACCCAAAACGTTGTAATATTATATACGTGTGACGAATAATACAATATAACAAAATATTAAATTTTATATACTTTTTTGCGGTTGTTTCTTTCCTCAAAAACTAAAGTGGAATATTTTTTTAGGAATTGGAAAAAGAATCATGCATTATGGTTACAAATTTATAAAAATACTTAACACGAACTACTTTCCAACGTTTTAATATATATGCTGAGATATTTCGATGTGATTGAAATGGGTTTTTATATTAAATAAACCCTGACACTTGCTGTGTGACACTTGAAGTGAAGTAATATGATAATAAATAGGACAGGCTTGGCCTACAAACACACCGGTCTCGAATATCTCCAGAGATTGGATTTGTTTCGGAATCCTTGCAAACGATGCTACTACGCTAAATTATGGGGTGCTACATTCATATATCTGCTCGGCCTTACTTTAAATATTTATTACCTCTTTCTTTATTCTTTAGAGTTTAATGTCACAGAATGACCAAGTGGCTGAGGTTGTATTAAAAACATTTATAAATCAACGTACAATCACCGTGACTTATGAAAATTCACAAAAAATTGTTCATTATCATCGAAATATGTCAGTTGAAATTTTAACGTTAAAATCATATTTTTTACGCGCGATTTGAATTTTTATTATTTTATAGCTCAGAAATTTTTTATTTTAATCATAATAATGTGTCTTTTTATAATTAGATGAACTGTTTAATACAAAATAAGCTCAAAGCTTGAACATATTTTAATAATTCTAACGATTAAGTAAAACAGTTCTAATTCATTTGAAGATGTGAAATAGGATCAATAGAGTTTTATGTTGAATAATATAAAAGTTATGTAATTATAGTCGATACGTTAACATTGAAAAAAATGATATATTGTGAAAATGTAGGCACATTGCTTTTTATTTTATTAATCACAATCGGGAATAAAATAAATTATATTTTAAACTGCCTTGAGCATATACACGATTACTTTTATTTTGTTAGTAATAATATAAATTTTAATGATGGCCATCAAAAAACAATCATCAAATTCGGGTAACATGAAACATCTTTTCATTATTACAATAATTCTATTTGTATTCTTCCGGTGAGTCTTATTAAACATTTATCACAGAGACTACAACGAATTTTCATTCATATATTTGAGAAAGAATATATTTATTTGAATGAAATAAATGAAAATTGCGACCAAGGTATAACAGCCTGTATCTTCGGTTAGTTTTCCGTTGGTTCATTGACCTGAAGGATAGAATTTCCGTAGGCGAGTAGAGAGCGTCGAAACGAGGACAGGGGTTGAACCGCTTTTCCAGGGGCGAACGGGGGCAGGGGCAAACCGAGTATCGATTTTACAAACCGGCTCTGGGTTCACGTGAAAGACTCGGTGTTTGTAACGCTCGGCTCTCGATAGGATAATATGTGTGTAGGTATTTCGGTACTCGACTATCGGCCTTTTTAGCTTTGATTTCTCTATATATATCTGGAGTAAAATTGATTAGTGTATTTATAAATCGTTTGATACCAAGAACATATATATTATAGTTCAATAAATTAAAGATATTATCAATAAAATATAATATAATACAAAATACTTAATCTCTTGACATTAAAAACAGTTATTTATCGATTTTTCTCATTCGATAATTCAATTAAGAATCATCGGCAATCTCACAGCAATGACCACTTAATAAAATAAAAACAATCACACATTTGAGATGATAAAAATGAAACGATTTTTATAAGAACTTATAGTGTTTCATTGACTGAGTTGAGATTTTATCTCTCAATCCATAACTACAAATTGATCATTGGTTTTCAGATTAAAACTTTCGAAAATTTAAAAAATTATATATAAAGATCGAAATAATTGCAATCAAAATTTAATTGCCATATTAATTCTGTATCTCGGTGTTTTTTTAATGCATCATCAAAAACTGACATTTCATGTATTATAAAATGACATTTTATGCAGTGAAAAAAGCCGTGTGGATCTTAATCGAATATTTGTATGTGGTTTCAGCACTGCGGGTTTTGTAAATTCTACAATTATCATACAAGAAAATCAAGAAAAACGTAATTTTCTTTCAGTGGTACTCTTGGTATTATTATGTGCCTGGCAGCGAGAGAGAGAAAGGGTCGTTAGGTGTAGGTGAGTGTATACTGTGTGATGAATTGACAAATATTGTAACTTTAAAAAAATTGTTGAGTTTTTTAAATATTATATGACTTAATAATTTTTTTAATATTAAGTTGATTTCAAAAAATAATTCTCTTTAAAGCTCTTTGTATGAATTTTTAATTTTCTTTTGTAACTCTTTTCCCCAAGTACTTTTCTTGTAAGCTAAAACTTCATCCAATATTCAAAGAGCGTCGTTAGCACGAAACCTATCGAATTTCCTTGAATAGCAGGTACTAGTTTCTCAGCGTAGACACTTAGATTAATATGTAGGTTAATGGCTTAATTTAAATGCAAGAGTTGCATCTAAGTCCAAGAGGCGCATACCATACAGATGAAGTTAACTTTGGTAACTTCAATATAGTAGTGATTTAGGTTTAATCATTTAACAATAGATAAAGCGGTAAAATATAAAACATTTAAGATAAAATCTTGAAATTTCTCTAAAGTAAAATCAAATAACATAAGTGTCACTTGTTCATAGATTAACCAACACACATAATTCGTTATATTTTTCAACAAAAATAAACAAATTTCTAAAATATTAAGTGATAATTATTACCAATTACGTATACTGTATGTGAAAAGTCTGTGAAGAAACTTCTTAAATTCCTAACCGTTTCAATTTTTATTTTGGGCACATACCATAGGTGTCAGGTGCATGATAAGTCTTTATATATCCAAGATATGTTCTAAAAATGGAAAAAAACCTTCAAAATATACAGTGAACAAAACCATCCGTAATGTGTTTTTCTTGTAATCATTTTTGTATGATATTAAAAATATTAAGAAGAAAATTTCCAGCTAGAAAACGCACATGAAAAAATACATTTATTTGTTTTAAAGGCTCGAAAATTTCCTTCTAAATATTTTTCATCATTGTAGAATAAATAAAAATTATTTATTCAGGTGGAAAAGTGTATCGTATTCATCTCATTTTTCCTTTTTCCGTCTGGCTGTAACGTTGAACATGTCGGTTAGTTTAGTATTTATGCACGAACGTCAAGCGCTCTACAGTAAAAACAAAAACACATTATATTGTGATCAATCATAAAATGACAGAAAACTTATTCTCTATTGATACAGTATGTTCAAAAAAGCCTCGCATTTGAATACGTTGAGTCGTTTTCTCTTTATGGACACTTTTAATACGGAAAATAAGAACAACTGCAGAAATATAAAAACTCGTAATATTTTTTTACTAATAACGTATTTTTAATATTAAAAGATATAATTTCAAAGGTTTAGATGCAGTACAATATGCATAAATATGTTTTATGCCAGATTATTATTTAAGATGTAATCGTTTATATTATACTTCAGTTACCAGTTCTATAGTATCGCTTTCCATTAAAATTAATGTTATTATTCAGTAGATTTATGGGCACATTTTATTGTCACTGTTACAATTATTTTGAACTCAAATTTTGACAAAAAAAAGTTAACTTATGCGATCAATCACACATGTACAGAATTCTTGACATAAAAGCTAAATAATGAAATACGACGAAGCTAAAATTATAAATTTCAAAACAGTTATACCAATCTTTATATTGACAAAAGTAAAAAGCATATAAAATTTATTTTCCAAAATTATCAAGCTTAAAGAACACTGGTTTCTACCAAGCATAGCAAATCCTAATACGTTATGTTTTATGAGCATGCAGTGTAGGACTCGGCGATAAAAAAATGACAAAAAATACACATCGTCCTCCCTCTTTCCGCCCTCTGATAAGGGAGCACTCTGAATATATTTTACGATTCCCGCAAAGCTTTTTTTCATGTTTTAGTATTACGAAAATCACATTTCGCAAAATAAGAATAAATAGCTGAGGTATTTTAGAAATTCAACGCATTTGCGTTATCCCTCGTCCTATTTTCCGTTTTATTATGTTTGATATATACATAGTAGGATGTACGAGATTCAACTAAAGATGCGCGATTTAAAATCAGAAAAATGCCTTGCTATACTTTACACCTACTCTTAATAAAAACAGAATACATCGCTTATGTTTTACAGCAAAGAATTAAAATTTTCACTAATAGAGTAAGTCTTCATTTTAATATGGGTGGATTCACACTCAAAGAACATTTAGGTTCTCGTCTGTTATCAAAATTATATCCATTTCCTCTGCTCATTTAATAATTGACGTAATCGTTAAGCATGCAGCTTTTATCACTCTCAAATGTTTGTTATGGGTGTTACAGATGTAAATAGACCAGAAAGTTTTTTCATTAGACAACATGCATATTAAAAAAAAAACAGATTTATTGATTGAATTGGCATTCACTTGGTAGACTTCATTATAACACGGTGAAAAAATAATAATGTATTTTAGTTCTACAAAATTTATACGATATATAGCTATTTCGGCTCATACCATCTCAGAACTATGCTTAAACGTGCATTTACTTATATATAAAGCTTTTTAGTAAAGGTACATATCACATTTTCTGGTTTTACACTCTAACTTTGTATTATGCTATTAAATTCTACAGTGTGGCAAATTGAAAGACAGATTTACCTATAAAAGCATTTCTTAACCACTTTGACTCATTTTTCATTTTCTATAGAACACGCAAAGAAATGTTTTTATAATATTTATATACATATTTTGAATTATCTAGTACAAAACAAGTTGCTTCTCTCCCAATATATATATTTATTAATTTCTTCAAAATAAATAAAGTACAAACTGTCCGCAATGGCAATATATTACAATGGAGTTCATAAAGAATTGAAATACTTTATTTAATATTCGTGTGGTCCACTTTTATTAAAAAACTGCTTACAAAACAAAACATATTGCACTCACACATAAAGCGAAAAAACGAATATTTTTTGATTGCTCGAATAATTTTGGATAATAGTCAATTTATTTATAAATAAATCGTTGAAATCGTTTCGCAAGCTTTTTGAAATCTTTAGTGCGAGGTAAATTTATCTGCATTTTTGTGTCTAAATTTTACTAATTGAATTAGTAATTGTTTTGAAGTTTAGTATACAAAAATAATTTACTTTTTACACATTTCTTCCAATCTAAAAATGTAATTCGCTATTACATATAGCATTCGACGTATATATTGTAATACATAGTATATATTTCCAATAGATTCTGCTAATTTCTTTACTTATCCGTGTATCTTTATAAATAAGCAACACCTTAGTTAAAGTCTTTTCAATTTTCAATGGCTTCTTTCACTTACATGCACATTATTGTTAGGAGATTCTCCTATTGTCTAGCAACTTGCCAACAGAGCACAAAATGAATAACAATATAGCAACTAAGTATCAGCGAAGCAGAACATCAAAACAATTTTTATTTCTTTAAGATTACAAAGCTTTTTCGAAATAGAATGCCTCGTAGTCGAGTGATCAAAATTTATAGCATTGCCGCGTAGCGACCTGCAAGAATTGATTTTTTCATATTTTTAGCTGTTGACTTTAAGTAAAGATGAAATTAATGTATCTCAGCCAGATTTTGTTACGTAACACAGAGGAAAAGATTGCTGATTCCTCAACATGATCATTCATTATATAGCTATTACTATAAAGATGTGTAGTAACTGCTTAAAAAAAAGTTTGTTAGAAGAAGCTTAGAAGTCCATATATAATTCACATGAAAAAACAAATACCGACATCTTTGATTTGCTTTCCAAAAATTTTCTATGAAGACGGTTATTTTAATTATGTTTTAATATAACATTATTATCACGATATTTTTTAACTTCTTTCTTTTTGAAAAACTGAAATATAATACGTATATCAACGTATAATCATATTCATCGGTGTACATAATAAGTCATGTTTTCTGTAATGAATTGACGTAGAAATATTATCCTGTATTGTATCAATAGTTCTGAAAGAAAGAATCAAATATTTTTATCATATATTTATATAATTGTAATAATTTGCTGGTACTAAAACAAAGATGTATTTTAATTTATTTTCGGAAACGCAAATACTTTAAAAACATACTATTTCTCAAAAAACGATGGCATTTACTGCGTCTTAGTGTATTAAATTGAAATTTGAAACGATCAGGGATCGATTCTGAAACTTCTTATCGCTAAGCGGGGATTTAACAAAGGCCAATTAGTCCTAAGTATTTCAATTGAAAGCCCAGCTAATACAAGCGATATATCTAGCCAGCGATAAAAAAACAGGGCACTCGATCCCGGACACTTTTTATAATCTCGTTATTCACAACTTTTTCATCACAGGATACTGAAATTGGTGATTGATGATGATATTTGTATATTTCAATTTCAATTAATGTCCACGTTTTATTGTATACACTTTCTAGCTGTTTTGCTATCTCTAATAATCAGACATCCTTAAACATTATACAGCTATAATAATCATTCAGTTTTTTTTCTTTCTATTTATTAAAGATTTTTTTGTTTCAGCTGTATTAGAAATCTGATTCTGGCTTCAAATATTAAATATATATTATTTATATACTTATAATTAATAGTTTCAAAAGGTATTCTCAAAAATAATACAAAAACAAATATTAATTAGCAACTTAACAAATTAAGTACACAGTGTAGTTAATGAGAAAGAATGGCTTTTATGGGGCTTTTTAGATTCACATTGCATTCCAGAATTGATATTAAAGCAATCCCGGGATTTAAACATTAACTTATTGATTGGTATCTTGGAATTAGAAACTCTTGTAGCAAATTTATTTAATATATTTATATGCACAATACGAATTTTAGTGTAATAAGCGATTTATTGTCTTTATATTCTACGTATCCTAAATGCAATCGGATATGTCAACTTCATGTTGCATGCCAAATAAGTTGATTATAAATCAAACTAAAAGACGTTCAATACGGCAACTATGTCAATAGCAAATAGCTCTTAAACCAAAAAAGGTCAAATATATGTTACTAAACTATACTTTATACAAACATGCTTTAACAATACATAACACTCTTTCAATATAGAATTAATTCTTTATGAGTAGCGTGAATGCGATTCTTAGTGATAGATCCTTAATATAATATATATAGACACTTAATATTGTCACAATAGATGATCCTAAGTTCAATCGAAGTACAAATATTGAAAATAATGTACATGAATCAATATATTCGTCGGTGTGGTATACATATTAAAACGATGTGACGCCACATTACGAAACAACTTTACGGTCGTATTAAGTTGCGTGCCCCGCGCTTCGGTTGAAGCGTAATGTCATAACTTTTTTAATTAAACTGCAGAAGCTTCGCGTCTCAAATTCCTGCGTTGTACTAGGTCAAAGGCCGCCAACCTTTTTACTTCCGAGCGCTTTTCATGTTTTACTGCAATAGTTCTTAACAATTTACGGCCTGGCCTACTTCACGTCGGCTGCAAGTTAGTTTTATAGAAACAAGAGAGTTACAGTCGAGAAATATTGTTCTTGGCTCGAAAATTTCGAAGAGATGCTTTATTTTTAATTTCAACTTTCATTCAGTATTCATTCAACATTATAGAAAGATTTAGTGGCTTATTTATGTTACCATTTAACACAATACTTTCAAATAATAAAAACACATTTAATAGTACTTATTTCCACAACATATTTTATGATGACCGGTTGGCTTATCACGATCATTATCAACTGATAATTAACAATAAAATAAGTATAAAAAATGTGTTAACATTATATATATATCCACAGTATTTATTTTCTCTTAAATAATAATTTCAATTTTAATTGAGATATGAATTTTGGATTTCTACACACTTATGAAATTGCTTTATATCTGTAATTACATAGATTTTTTTATTCCATAATACTATCTTCAGGCACGTTTAAGACGTTCGAGAGTATTTAATGAATAAAATTAAAATAGAATAGCTTGAATTTTCAGAAATACAAACATTTATTTTTATTTTAATTTGCCTTACACACGCATTTCCTTGATTAAATTGCACTTATAGAAAATATTTCGTCCATACTTACGGAAAACGACTATATTTTATGTTTTAAAACTCTAATTAGGATGTTTTTACACTAATATATTATGACAATAAAAATATATATTTAAAAAAATCCTATCGCTGTAGCGAATTTTTATTTTGTTAGCTATTTATTTAGGGACGTTTTTATTCATACCTCAATAAATCAATGCAGCATATTTTTCGATAACCAATATATTCTCAAAATAAAAACCAATAGATTTGTCTTTTAGTGTATTGATCAATACTTTGCATATTACAGAGATCGAAGTATTTTTCATAAACCTGTTGGAGTGCTAAAAAAAATTTGCATAAGACTTATATATAATACTTCAAAGTAATTTCTTAGGAACGAATGAAATTAGATTGTTATTTTTGCATCATGTATGAAATAATCGTAATTATTTCATATATTATATTTACAAACACTTTAATCAGCATGAACAATATTAACAGCATGAACAATATTTAAAAAAAAATGAATTAGTTTTTCGTAAAGCAAAGTTATTAAACCTCTGCCTTACGATTTTGTTAGCTCAAAGCTCACTCGTGAAGTTAGAATCCTCCAGTTTACGTTGACATTAAAACGCCGAGTGCCATCTTGAATTATTCTTCCCTACGACACACTAATATTAAACGATGTGATAAGTCTACAGAGTTTACGTAGCCCCGTGCTAAGCTTTATTATTCGTGCAACCCTTTTTGCGGCGAATGTGGTCTGATCAAAATAATGATTTACGGAGGTTGAGGAAAAATGCTCGTGGCTTTAAAAGTCCAATAAATGTGGAGACACTCTATGAATATGGTAAAAAGGTTATATTTAATCAAAAATATTCTACTTTCAATAACTGCCGTATCGTTCATGAGTTGATTATTATAAAAAGTATTTTTGAAATCATCCTTCATTTGTAATAAAAATAAAGGCGAATTATTTATTATTTTTTTACATATATAATTTCTTTACAATATTACCCATAAGAAGTGATTTTTTTGAGAAATTAAAAAAAAACAAAAGAAACGTTTATAAGAATGCATAAACGTTTTACTTTGGGAATTTTTTCTTGTTTGTCAATAATGGCTCTAATTGAAATATCAGAGATATATATAGCTGTGACATAAAGCAATGTTTCAATAATAAACCGTTTTGTTTTCGTAAAATGGTATAAATTTTTCTCTGGCATTCATATCCTGTTGAATTTTATAAAAATAAAAAAAGCTAAATGATTCCAATAGATCTTTTGTTTCATTCAGAACATTTAACAAGCTAATACATAATTTAAAGGACAACAAGTAGGTTTTTTGGCAAAGCAAAGATGGTGTCAAAACATGAACAAGAATACCAAAAATAATAAACACACCAATTTTATTGTTGCGTTTCGTCAGTAACATTTTTATTTTTCGGCAATGAATATATAATACGTAAAATATAAACTCAATTTGGCCAGATTCGCAAAATTCACTGATATTTGAATGTGAATTTAATATTTAAATACTGGTGTGAATCGAAAATATATTATTATAGATGCCTACTCGAGTAACTGACTCTTCGGAAATTGGCAATAGGAATAAAAAATACCTTGAGCGATGTATCATAGCGGATATGCAAGTCGACGGGAAATTGGATCGACGTCTCCGTATCGACGCCGTGACGCTCTCAAAATTACATACAAATTTATTCAATACGAGAAATAAATATTCATCATTTTATAACAACGCCAGTATTTTTTATCCTTTAAAATGAAAAATTCGTGGAAAGTGTGAAATAAGTTTTTATAAGGGCACTAAAAGCATTTTTGTAGTAGCTTTAAGTTTAATAACTCAAAATACATTTACCAATAAATCTTACGTAGTGTGAAAACGTGAGTAAGATATTAAAAAACAGTTAAAATACCAATACAGATATGTTTCACACATTTGTTATGTATCAAAGTTGTATTTGAAACTTGACATTTATCACTTTATATTTCCAGATTTATTCAATAAAAATTAATTTAAGAAACTAAATGATTAAAAGATTGAAAATGATTTATTATATATTGTCTAACCCCTAAACATTGTATTACCTTTTTAGAACCCAAACATTATAAAGTGTGCAGCTAAAAAATAACGATTTCTTCTTACTTTTGATTTGTGCAGATACATCCAGTTCGCAAGAACTACTTTATTCTTTTATCGTATATATTCAACAGAATTACATGACCGACAAAAGATTAAAATTTAAAAAAAAAATTCGTTCACAAAATCGAAAATAAAATACTTAGTATATCATTTTTTATAGAATTTATTAAAATAAGAATAATTAACAGAATTTTTTGGGTTATGTGGTATTTTTATATCATTGAAGTTTATTTAATATCTTGAAATTACAAGTTGTCAATATTTCTAATAATTTCAACAAAATAATCATCAGTAATTTTTCGCTTTGATATGTACCAAATATTATCGATTTATTTTTTGGCAAAAAAATCTTATTTATAAAACGTGTTAAATATTTTTAACCCTTCGATAGTCGTAATATAATTACATGTTTCTGAATGCGGATACGGAAAACGTAGGTATTTTCATTTGCTCTGCTAATAAATGATTTTGTCTTCGCTATTTCTTTATGAAACTATACATCAGGCTCTCTGTAGGTACTATCAACTCAGTCCTGTTAAATTTTCACACTTGCCGCGTCGTCCTCATAAATCATATTATTTTTATACGGCATCTACGCCGTAGCTAACTGGAAATAGAATAACGTGGCGTAACATAATTCGGTTATCAAGAAAATATTCAGAATATAACAGACGTTGTTTTACATAAATTCTCTTGAAAGCTTGATTAATTATTATGTCTGTATAAAATAATCCATGAACCACTTAATTAAGAAAATTTCGACTTCAAATTATCAAATAACTAAATTTAAAAAATATGGTTTTATGATATTGATATATTTTATAACTTTCTTTTACACTTAAAAACACACAAGAAATTTTACATTTTGATCTGAAAATTTTGATAAATTCAACAAATTGAAGTAAATTCTGATCGCTTCAAAGGTGTTAACTGTTACTTCTTGGTGGAAAGGCTTTATATTTTAAATACAAAAAAATATGTTTTTAGTAGTTTTTCCACAATATATATATTTATGATCAAAACCGGTTTCACTCATTGTGGGAACTTTAAATGATTATAAATATATTGTGAAAATCGTACTAAAAATACATGTCATTTAGAACATATTATGTTATTATAATTTTCAGTATAATATTTATAAAAAATGAGTATTTTTAACGTTGCAAAAGCAATAAACTAAAAACTTGTAATTTATGATATGGACTGAAGGTGCTCGATGGAATTTTAATATCAATTATGTATTGTTGTAACTTTGTCAGTTTTGGTGCATCTGTGTGATAGAATGCCTGAAGATGCCGAAAGGCGAATCCCGGGTCGTTAGTGACAAAACATGTAGAATCGTACAAAGTTTAACAATTTAAATTTAAAAAAAAAATTTACAACGTGTAACGTGTTATTAAAAATATTAGGTCACATGTAGTTAAATCTAAACTCTATTTGTGAAACCTTTTTCGTCTTTACTAATCACATAGCTTGATATCGATAGGAAAACTGTCAGATGTTGAAGTAAGGTGGTTTGATTGTAAGGAAATTCCAGGTAAGAAAGGCCTTGTATCGGCTTGTTCTTGTATGTATGTTCTTCAACGTAATGGGAGAGACGTTATAACTCGCTGGGTCACGTGTTGAATTTTGCGTGATCAATCTTCCAACCAGTGGGATTCTACCATTTTATGACCGTAAAGCACCATCGATAAGATTTACCTAGTGAAGCTAAGAAATGCCGGCAATATCTTAGGAAGAAACAAAACCTTTCACGTGCTACAAGAAGTCTAACCAATTGTGTTTTTTCTGTGCTCACACAAACGATTGCTATTTGTTTTTTCAAAAACTATTTTTATTTCAATAATCGATAGTTATAAAAATGTGTTGTTTTGTTACAGAAACAAGCCATGTTGGTACGCCAGCTGGAAGAAGAGCTTCGACTACGGATGCGTGCTCCATCTCTTGAGATGCAGCAGCAGTTGGAAGTTCTATTCTCAGAAAACGAACATCTGACCAGAGAAATCGCAATTCTTAGAGATACCATCAAGGTATTCTATTAAACCTGTTTCATTGCGTCTATAATTTTTTTTCATAGACATAGATGATGTTATTTACCACACCTTTGAGTTATATTTTATTCTTATATCTCCGTATTAAACTGTTTGACAAAGAGGTTTTGTACAATAAAAGTTCGCATGTTCTACCAGCAGAAAAACAATTTAAGTAACTCTATTAAGGCAAAGCATGTAAATATTACTCATTTTGAAGAAAGAATAACACAACGTCACGTCTATTATCCATTTCAGAAAAAAGATATTTACTTTAAAATTAATTTCACATTAAATTGATAAAAATATCTTCCGTTCCGACTTAACACGTTTTCGGCATGAAGATTCTGATAATAAATAAAATATTCGAATTAATGATATTTCACAAAAAATTGGCAACGCCAAACACGATATAATCTAAAAAATGATTTACACGAATAATTTTTCAATCAAATATATATTTATATAGTGTAGTGAGATTATCTCGTTAACTGCAAAGAGATTGGTATTTAAAGGTGTGTCTGGTTAAAAAACATATATTTTAATGGTATTTTTTTTTATTTTTTAGGAACTAGAGCTTAGAATCGAGACTCAAAAGCAGACCCTCCAGGCTAGAGATGAAAGCATCAAAAAACTATTAGAAATGCTCCAAAACAAAGGAATGGGTAAGTTAGTTACTTCAAAGCAAACGCAGACGACAATACATTACAAGTTACAATCAATAAATATCAATTGCACGAACAGTGTATTCGTCATTTTAACGCGGTTATATTGTTTTATGTATAAATTAATTTTTTGTAGTGTCAATAATTTTTTTGGCACCAAAATATTAACATAACCTTTTAAATCTTTTAAAATAATACTTAATAAAACAATATAAATAACCACTTGATAGGGTACGTACACGAATTCGTTATATTATGTTAATTATCAGAGATTTTGGGTGGGAAATCTTACAACATTTTTCTTACGCTTTAAGCTCTCTTTAATTACAATGGGTAAGAAGTGACGGTACATACTACAGTTATATAAAGCTTACTTGTTAAGTGACTTAATTCTTTACTATTATTAGGAATTTATTAAAATGTCGTCCTAAATAATTCAACTGAAATGAACATTACAATTTGGATATTATAATTCAATTCCATATTCACAACTAAATAGATTCATTTGGTCAACTATTATATAAATGGTTTGATGAGAATCGGTTTAAAATTATTTTACCTATAATATTTAGAAATTACGAACTCTTTTCGATTTCACTGGTTTAAAAGCTTTTGGTATACGATTAAAATAATAATTTTAATAAAAAAATACTTACATATATTTTTATCACACATACCGCATTTTAACATTTAAGAGACTAGTAGTGAAAACGTTTAGAAGTTATTCCAAAGTCGGTATGTTTCTTGGATAACATAAACAATTAATTTTATTCATCTACGTATTTAAATTGTGACTTGTTGGTTACAAAGCTACGTGAATGTGTGTTCTCCATCTTGTTCATATGAATGACTTTCAGGAAAAGAGGAAGAGAGACAAATGTTCCAGCAAATGCAAGCGATGGCCCAAAAACAGGTGTTTACTTTAATGAAATTATCATTCATTGTACTCATAAATATAAGAAAATGTTTACTATACTCTCTTTCAAAATTCTTGCATCGTAGTGTATTTATCTGTATGTGCTAAAGTTAATTTCCTTTGTTGCATTTTGTAAATTATAAAATGGACCAGTACAAGCAAATAACGCCATTACATTTCAAATCTTTTCCGTACGTTATATTCTGTTCTGATTTGAATCTAATAATTGGTTTTAAAATTAAACGTGAATTATGCTTCATTTAAAATCTTTGTAATGTTCCATTTTATTTGATAAATGTGCAAAACATATTTTTATTTGTAGATATATTAGCTTAAAATACATTACACACATAAACACTTTAAATAGCATAGATATATAAAAAACAAATATTCCGGGACTTTTACGAGCTCTTTTTGGGTTTAAAACGTTGACAAACTGTAACAATTATAATATTTAACGAAGTAGGCATTCGAAGTCATAGCAATAGGATACTTTCAAGGTAAATTTATCTTGTAAATTTATTTATTGTATCAATTATACAAGAAAATACGCGACCCGTAAAAAGTAAAGTTGTCTTCGATAATACAGATATCGATTAAAATATTTTTTTTATAATTTATATAATTCATCAATATTAGATTCTATTTTTACAAAATTATAGACCTGTATAAATTAATCCATCTTCTACGCCTGCGTAGTAGCTACGAGATTTTTTGACGTAGAGCTTTAATAACGTCGCCCATCGACCGCAGTGTAAATTGAAATTTTCTTTTTAAGTTCATTCATTTTTTACTGTTTCAAATTATCGATTTTTTATAATTTATTAAAAAAAAAAATTAATTTCATTTAAACATTTTTTTATAGAACGTGTCACATGTTACTGCTTAATTGAAAACTATCAAAAGTTTAATTTCTAAATAGATATACTTGCTTAAATTTCAAAAACTTTATATTTTATTGCAAAACTAAATGAAAAGATAAATAACACGTTTTACGAGTGTTCTTTCGACGTTTATTACAAAAGTATTTGTTTTAGAGATACCTTAAACGAAACAGAATTTTCAATATTTTAAGATCTAATAAAAAATCCAATTTGTTGAAATGAAATTAAGTCTGCTTGATCCGTCAATAAAGCTATGTCGTTCTTTTTTTGGGATGATTTTTTTAGATGCAATATAAAGCATTCTTCTACATCTTCTTCTTCTTCTTCTTATGGATTTATTTGTTGTAAAGATGATAAACAATAAATTGATATGGTGTTTGAAATGCATATTTCTCAAAAACATCACAATTATCATGGCTTAATATCATTACGAATAACCTCAGCTAATCTATTCTAAAGAAGGTTCTTGATTAGTGTTTATTTCACAAAGCCTTTTTCTAGTAAATTATCATACTTTAATATTAATGACAAAAAGAAAAATATTCCATTTATTTTATACTTATAAACAAAAACGGCAATTTTTTCGAACGAAATAATTTCGAAAATAAGGTATTAATTAGATCACTTCAGTCTTAAGTGACTAAGAATCCCAATACGAAAATCTTCATAAAAAATAATTTACTTTGATCGTCAGCAATATTTGCTGCAAACAAATTTATTCCATGAAAACATTGAAAAGTAATGAAAATTTCCTTACCTTAATGAACAGACTATATACACTTTTAAAGTGTTCTACTGATTTCGCTCATCGCGAACATTCACCATCATTCAACATCAGCTGATAATGCTCGCGATGAACTAAACCGGTCCTGATCATAAAATATTTAGTGGAAATAGTGCTGAAATGTGTTTTTATTAATTAAAATAAGAAAAAGTGTAAATACAAAAAAATAACCGCACTAAATGGTGTGTCACGTAACTTTGTAATTATTGTTGTTTCCATTACATGGATATTTTGGATTGCCTAGTAAATAAACATATTGTTAAAGTATTTAATTTAAACCTATAAATCTTTTAGGTTCGTATAATTAATTATACATTCTCAAACGAATTGAGGAGTTACGCAGGCTCTTTTTATGAATATCGTAATTCAAAACTTTCGTTAGTAGTTTTCATTAGTAGTCAATTTTAATTCTAAATTTCTTAAGACATTTATCAACTGAGATAATTCATAAAGATATAATGAAAAACAAAGCTTCATTTCGATACTTTTAATTTGGTGTTAATGTTTCTTTAAATATTATTTATCTTGATACCAGATATTTTTGACATAAATGCTGGTTTAAAATAATAAATATCGCAGATTATTTCAATTAACAGACATTAAAATTTCTAAACTTTTTTATTATATAATATATTGCTTGATCACTTCGGAAAGTATTTCGATTTAAACGTAGTTAATTTTATTGATGAAATTGGCATTTACTTGGTGGAACTCCATTATAACACGTTGGAAAAATAGCAATGTATTTAAGAGCCACAAAATTTCATAAGATATAATTGATAGCTATTTCAGCTCACGCCTTCGTCAGAACTATAAGTACAAAGTAAAAAAAATGAATATTGATACATTGCTTTAAGAACTTTGATTTCCGTTTAAATATAGCCGTTTAATTTTATAAATTTACTGTTTTACAATTTTAACAATAACACTTTTGTTCGTAAATTTAAAAAAATAGTATTATATTATAATTATATCAGCTGAAAAAGTATACTCTGTTTTGTTTCATGTCCGAGTATTCACAGAGTAAAAATGAAATTAGAAATCTACTTTTTTATGACAAGAATAATAATGTAAGGTTCCATTCGAGTATTCCGGTCACGGCTTGTTCTTCCAGTTTCTCGAACAGTTCCTCTCAAACAGCCGATATCAAAAAACCTAATCACGCACTGCTTCTCAAAAACAACCTACGATATTACCATCTTTTCGGATGCTTTCAAAGATGTTCGCTCTCTGGCATTTAGACGAATGAAATCTTCTAGGGAACGGTTTATTGATATGTTCATTAATTATTTAACGAAAATAGATACATTATATCGTTTTATGTTCTGACTGAGAAAGAGGTCAGTTAGGTAAATAAATTATTGATATATATAGTTTATGTTACGTGGATTCTATTAATATTTCTTTTCTTATTGTATATAATAATTATTATTTCAAAAACATTTCAAAATTTATATTTATAATAGCCTTCGGATAAAAAAATCTTCCTGTATTCTTGACAAACATTTGAGATATTTTGATAATAAGTAATGTTTCATAAAATCACTATCGTTGTGAAAAGTTTAAAATTTACACACAATAATTATTTTTAAAACACTCTTTCGTGTTTTTCAAAGAAGACTAAAAAAAGTATTTTTAAAACTAAAAAACAAGTTCTTTCCTTATAACTTGGCGGTTCCCCCTTCGTCCGTTATTTATATGTTGCCACTATTTTACGGCCATCCCCCGTTACGCAACAACGACCGAGGAAACAAATAAATTCACTTCTCAATTTCTTGGCTTGATACTAAACATTAAAAAAAATTAAAGATAAAAAGACAATGTGAATTGCTCTTTAAGTATGTTTTAATAATATTTAGAGTCTTCTTTAATACAAACTGAGAATCTGCTTTGGTGGTATAGTTTAATATACCCTCCCTTCAGGGTTGCAATTTTATCGCGGACTTCAAAGTTGGTCTTGATGATCAAGTTTTCAGATTCATTGGACACCACTAAAACGACAAAAAAGAAGTGAAGCCAACATCAATATGCTGTTTATCCACGTTACAGCTTTTATTTTTTTAATTGATATATAAAAGGCTTTGTTCTTTTTCATTCATTTGTATGAAATACATAAATAACAAACAATAATCCGTATTGTAAATAAAAAAAATCTTGTTTTTTTTGTTAAAATCGTCAATCATTTACATTAAAATATTATGTATTATTTTTAATATTAAGCACACCTTGACATTACATAAATACCGTATATTTCTCTGTATTATGTTATTTCAGACAACGGCCTGTTAAAAGTAATATTTATTGCCAACATTAAAATAAATCAACAAGTATTGAACATAAATAGTAGTGCTAGTAAAATATGGGCTAAATGGGTGTAGCTGATATGAAAATCGATTTAAGCTTCATTCAGTGACGCTCAAACAATATGTTTTAATACATTAACTCTTCGTTGAAATAATCATTAGTTATTCACCAATTAAACATAATTTACTGTCAAAACGATACAGTTTTATTCGAATATTATACATCGATATTTGAAAAATGTTTTATACATGGTATTTCTGAAATAATCTTTATCTTGAATATAAAATCAAACAATGACTTTTTTTATTTTGATGCTAATTTGAACTGGATCGTCAACAATTTATTATTTTACAATGATTTTCTTAAATGTGGCAGCATTTAAAAACCCCTAATCAAAAGACAAATATACTGCTCTCCATATAATCAATGTATATTATAATAATAATGAAAATATACAAGAATAATGCAATAGTAAGTTATCTTTATGAGTCATTTCAAATTTTAAAAAATATCAAAATATTACATTACATACATATCCTTTTTGAATGGCTGCTACTATATAGTAAAATACAGCAAGTGTGAACACATAATTAATCAACAAATTGATAGTGTAATTAAATTATGTGATAACGTCAGTATTTAAAAATCGAAAGACGCTTCACGAATATGTTGAATAGCGCTGCACGACAGGCCAATATTTCAGGGGTTTACGCTTTGTTATTTTAGGTAGCTCGTCTGTTCTGAATGAGATAACAAGGATGCAGGCAGACTCCATACAAAAGAGGCTTCTTGACTTCGAAGCTCAGGCATTAAATATGCAGTCAAAGCTTCAAAAAGAAGCTGCGGCTTACGATTTTAATAAACGAGTGGGTACACGTTTGATAATTAACTTATTTGATGTGATTCTAACAACGTCTTTATAACTAATAACTTGCATTTCCATTAACTTCAACACATATCTTGGCATGTATATGTTATATAATTACACTTAACTGTCAGCAATTTATTAACGTTAATGTTCTAACTTCATATAAGAAATTTATCCTCCACAGTGAAGGTATTTAATTAAATTTATTTTATAAATCCTACGTTACAAATGAGAAGGGAAACTAGGAACGTATTATACACATTACGATGTAATTAGTTTTTTGTATTGTTTATTTATTTTTGAACCGTTGTCTACTTACCGGTGTTTCAAGTAATAGGATGTCATACGCGCGGAAATACTTTTTCGATACAATCTATTATCGCAAAAGCTTTTTTCTAAAATTTACGTTAAATATACATTTGATGGTTTAAATCAATGTTTAAATAAAAGCAACTTTTCAAAGAATCATAAAATGTCACATGATATAAAAAAAATTTTCAATTTTGTGTGACTGTCTCTAACATTTTTACAACAACTTTTAATTAAGTTTACTTTTTTAACTGCCTTATATATAATATATTACATGAAACTGTCCTTAAGTTTTAAAAGCTCGTTTCATTCTTCAACTTTACACGTCGGCGAAATCTCGTAGTTTAATTCAAATGAGTACGTTACGTGTTTTATAGTTTTTTTTTCTTTTTATTTTTATTTCTCGTCCTGCTCCTTCTTATGGACGACAATATCTTTCATAAGATGGATTGCTTCAAAGCTTTGAGTAACAAGCAACAATGGCTATTTTAATAATAATATTACTACAATTTTCTATTAACATATTAAACATCGCACTAACGTTTACCAAACATATATTTATTTTTCATCATTTAACACCCGTGGTCATAAAAATATAAAAATGAAAAACATGTTCATCAAATCATCTCTTTAGACGGAATAATTTATTTATTTTTTGATATCTATAAGCCAGAAAGGTTCTTATCAACTAATGAATATTGTCGATAGGTGTCACAAGAAAAACTTGATTTTTAAAAATGTGATTGTACATTATTTCATCAGTAAAAAAAATGTTAATTATCAAACTGAAAAGATATATTAAACTAAATTAAGCCGTTTTTATAGTAGTTATACAATATCTATTTTTAATAATATTTCATGAACATCGCTACCTTCATCACAGTTAAAGATAATACATCAACTCTATTGAATAATTTGTATTTTAAGGTGTTTTTTAATTAACCTAAAAAAATATGTCAATATTTTCGAATTCTCATGTGGGCAACTTTAAGCTTGTGGTATTATTAAAAAAGTTAAGTAAAATATTTATTAAAAGAGAAATGTTGAAAACACTTATTTAAAACTTCATATAATCCCGATTGCATAAGTAAAAAATGTTTAAGATTTATGTTTATGAGATATCGATTATCTATACTTTGCTAACATATTTAAGCCCAAACAACACAATAGTTTTAGTTTCTATCGTGCCCATAGTTGAATAGATAGATATGCCTTACAAAATGGCTGCAGTGAGAAAATAAACGACACATTTTAAAATGATAATTTTACATATGTACAATAATACGATCACCGTTATTTATTCGTCATCTGCTTACAACTAGAATATCCTCGCAATTAGTTGCGAGGCGGAGACGTGGCTGGGAATTGCTAAAACCTCTTTATCAATCAACGTAAACCGTATTGCCGCGATTATTATTTCTATTCTCGAGTGCAGATGCAAATTTGAACCCATTCGTCTCATAAATACAGAGAAGTATTACTTTGTTTTACAGTGCTCTATTATTTTTAATTTAGATCCAGAGCACTTATGCTTCCAATTGAATGAATATTCCTTATGGACAACGTAAATGTTTCCAGAACAGAGTTTTTGTTTCTGGCAATATAGTTAATCAAAGGGTCCCAATTCCCAGCGACGTCTCCTAAATGTGTAATTGCACCCACGTTAGATATGTCTGTCACCCTCTGTCTCTAGATGTCAGTGTAACGCACGCCACGCGAGTCACAATCTGTCTCTTGTACACAACTTGCAACATATCATCAGTTACGAAAATTCAACACTCACACACACATGTGAATGTACCATTATGTTTTTTTCATTTCCAGGTAAGCCACCCAGATACTCTTTTTACTTGTGTTTTGTATTTTACTCGTGAGCTCTCCTGTTTTCGTCGAATCGCGAACCCAGCGAGGTGTTCGCATCGTATGATTGAAGCTCGACTACTTTGGAAATCTGGCAAATTGTTTCTGTTTTCGCGTTCAGAGTGAATAAAGAGAAATCAACCATACGAGTATGTAAACCGAAAAACAGGTGAGTTTGAGAATGAAATGCAGACGAAACGAGAAGAAGAAAGTATTTGAGGGGATTACGATGGCAGGAAAGGAAGAAAGCAGAGCGGGTCTGTCTGTGGCTTGTCTAGTTGCACCTTTTACGCGTTTATGCGTAGTCCCACCGTAATATCGCACGATCGCAATCGGCCGTGTCGCTGAGCAACCGTGTTAGTGAGAAATTGTCCATTGCAAAACGGTCGATCCCAGAACCTTCTCTGTCCGACTTCGAACGATCAAAACTAAGAGACGTCGCTTTCTCGCGGAGCTTTCGGTCCGTCGATTCGATGACGCCGCCCGTCGTTGACGCACCCGCCGTCGCGCCGGCGACGCTCGCCCTCCGTCCAACCGAACCGTTCGCCTTTCGAACGCAGCGCTACGCATTACCGTGTCGATCGAGAGCGGGGACTCGGACCCGGGGTCTCTCTCGCGTTCGCATTCGCATTCGATGTCGAAGCGTCGATGAGGGATCTCGGTCCAGGGGGACGCGGAGCGCCGAAGCGGTAGAGAGACGGCGCGAAGACGACGAGATGCGGATGGACAATGTCAAACTGACCGAGGGGAGAGTTCGTTTGGCGAAAGAAAAGTCCCCGAGGCGGCGGCGGGGGGGATGTCAGAGCGGGCACGTCAGAGGCGAGCGCGGGCGGGTCCTTTCTTTCGTCAAACTGCGCTCCGAGCGACACCGGACCGAACCGAAAGCCTCCCTGTGAGGCCTGTCAGTAAAACTCGCCCTCTCGTTGTGCGGTGACAGGAGATAAAGGCGACGAACGAGACGCTCAAGACCCTCCAGAACCAATTGGAGAAAGCACTTCACGGGCAGACCATGTTCCAGCTGGGTCCCTCCAACAGCACCATCACGGCGATCCTGGAGACGAAAGACGCGAGGATCGCCAATCTGGAGAAGGAGGTGAGCGTCCTCGAAGGCGAGGTCTGCCTGCTGAGGAGCTCCACGCCCTGCCCCGCCGTCTGCACCTCGCCTCTGCTCTCCGACTCGCATCTCCTCTACGCTAAACAACACGATACTAGCTTTAAGAGACAAGTAAGTTTCCTTCTCGACAATGTGCAGGTGAAGAAAGATGGCCAGATGAAGGTTATCATGTGAAGCGAGGGAGACGCGATTTCTTGCGGACGGTTCGCGGACCGCGGCGATCACTTTTTCCAGCCTACGCACCCGCCTCGGGCGCCTGCCAACCTTTGTCTTCGGTCTCCGGTGTTCGGTGGTCGTTCGTTCAACACTCACGCTAACCATATACACGATATAATACAGTAGGAGAGTTTCCTATTTTTATGGATATTTCGCTTCCGTTTTATTAAGCGAAATCAATGTTGTTCTAGATTAGGAAATAAATCGACAATAAATATATTCTCTTATTTGAGGATGACAACTTATTTATGTGGATAAAAAAATCGCTTAATTTAAATTTTCTCTGTTTAACAGATTATCTTTAGGCAGTGATGGAAATTCATTTTCAATGCACATATTTTATAAACGTTATTTAATTAAGTATAAAAAATGTATCGCTTATACTTATATAACAATGTTCCAGTATACTTTCGTTTGAAACATTTTAAAAGCCTTATTCCTAATAATTAATTTTCAAAGTACACAAAAACCTTATTCAAGCTAAAAATATTATTTAAGAAACGTTTTTCGTTAATTCAATATTCGGGGAATCAAATTCCATAGAGTCAACGTTTTCTTTCAATTATATCTTAATACAAACCGTAGTACAAAACATTTCTAATTCTTTATTATTTCAAAAAACTTCCACCGAACACCCTTAGATAATAATGCGGTTATAATATATATTTTTTTATGAAATATTTTCTAAAAGTAAAATCATCAGTAATTTATTTTTACTACACAAAATAATATCTCATATGCTGATATACGATTCATTTTTTTAAACTTATATTCTTGATGAACAACAAATATACAACTTTATTGATTTAGTATTGAACTGTGAAAATAAATGAAGTTTGTACTGGGTCTTTTTTATACCAGAAATCGAAGCATTCGTCACAATATATATTACGTGTCATCATTATAAAAAGTAAAATATTTTCCTGCAATAACAAAAAGTCTGTACGTCGATCACAATGCATAATATGCTAATGCGTCGATGAACTGAAGTTCCGGCCTTTTTCTTTTCAGTTAAAATTCTACTCAATCAAATATCATTTTTTTCTGCTACATAACGTAACCTATTATTTGAGGATTTTTCTTTCCGTTGAAATATAACAAATTGCTTAAGTCTTAACAACCCTGCTTATTATTTTGCTTAGATTAATATCTTCAGAATAATCATTGCATTACTTTTGCGTATAAAATATAAGCGATATTTTTATATGTATACAAAATAGGGTTGCAGTAAAATGGTTGAAGTTGCAACCTCAGACAGACTGGTCATGTAAATATAATAATTTAAAAACGGCTTTGATTTTCATTCTTTTTTCAGAACTAATCGATATACTTTGAAATTGTTTCAAATTCTTTTAAAAAAAATGAGCCTAAATAGAAACTCTTAAAAATTTCATACAAAAAAAAAAAAAAACAATATTGAACCTAATTTGCTTAATGAGGTTGTGTTAATAAACATAGTTAACAAATTATTCGCAGTTAAAACAAAGTAAATCTTCCCGAAGTTGTTAACAAGAAATATGAATGGATCAATAATTCCATCACCTTCGAATACTTTCAAGCTAAATAATTAATTTATTTATACTCAAAAACGCTGAAAAAAAACTGCTTACTAGCTAATATTGTATATCTCTTACGTGCGTAATGAATAATGCCGATTTTCATATTCAAAATTTCTCAATAAGTTATAAATAAAAAATCATTGTTAAATTGTTCTCACTTTGAGAGTTCAATATTTGATTATTTGTTGTTCTTCAAAGAATTGTATCAATACATTAGTATTTAAAGTTTACAAAATATAACTTTTTTTATTTAGATGAATCGCCAGCGGTCCGTGATCCGTATCAAAATATTTCCACGGCTGATCAGACTATTAAAAAAGATTCTATTTTTCTTCGGAGATATCGCGAATAAAATAAAACACCTTGATATTTCAACAATTTTCTCGACCAAGAAATTTGTTTTCCCATTTTATAGTACAACTAAATAAGTATATATATATTTTTTATGAATGATTATATTTTAACATATAATTATTTCTTTTCCTAATGCTTGGAACGTTACAGGTTAATCAAACTTATCATTCACCTTTTTCAAATTACTTTTTGTAAAGAAAGAATGCTTTTTCTATCATACATCTATTTTAGATATTCTTTTGAAATGATGTCAACTTAATGTATTTTACAAAAGCAATCATTATCGATCAAAAATCACTTATTTAATATATTTTTAAAATAAAAATAATAATAACATTAATGTGTTCAATCTAAATGGTTGGAAGATATGACATGTCAAGTCCATCAAATATAAAATTGAATTTCGAAAATGTAAATCTGAATTGTGAATACTTTTGACGTATATATATATATATATGTTAAATTTCGACACATTGAACTCTAGTATAAGACTCTTTTTTTTAGTTACCTTGTTATTATCAATATTAAACAATAATATTTTATTAAAATTTTTAAGACATTACTTGATTCAAAATTCTGATTTGTCGTTTACATGAAATATTATCGATGTACTTGAATAAATACGTTTATATAAAGACAAATTTGGGTAAAATAAACAATTCAACATTTTATTGTTGCGTTGACGTTGCGTGAAACTCAATTTTACTAGTGCCAGCGTAATGATTATTAAATAAATAATTTTAAATCTGTACAAAAAAATGAATTATGACGATCGTTGTCTGTGTTAATGAAAAAAAGTTCAAAACATTAAAACGTGATTTAAAACTGTCACGATGATAAGCTATCAAGGATTCTGGACAAAAAAGAATTATTGCTTTTTTTTCTTTGCTCTCTGTTTCGTAGAATGTTGACGACTTAATAAAAAATGCCACTCTACCTGCCTTTACAATATTTTTGAAAGCAAAAATACAATTAAACATGGCAGTTGAAAAAAGCACAGATTTCATTCATTTTTATTTGATGGACGGCATATCAATATTTTGAATTGAAAACCCAACGATTTCAACTTTTAAAAGAAACGGTACTTTGTGTTCATTTTGTAATAATTCTTTTAAACAATTGTTATACCTGCAGTGTTCTTGTCTTAAAAATAGGTTCAACGTAAATACAGATATCTCTCGGTTGACATGGCTTTTTATATGCCATAGGATATTGAATATTAGTTCAAAAATCGATAAATCTATTCGTTCAAAAAATCTACGTATAAACGACGTTCTTACACAATTAATCACAATTAATCACAATTTTTCAATAACATTCATCCGGTAATATTATTGAAATTATGAAATTGAAACCCATTAAAAAATATTTTTTTCATACCTGTCTATAGGTCGCTTTTAGTATACAGAAGTGTGTGCAATTACACATTTTTTAATACATAAGAAATTATCATGGATCATCATTCCTTTATTCTTTTGAGCAAAATGACCTTTTGTCAACTTTAGTACGATGAAAAGTTTTACGAATAATTCTAATATTAAAAAATACTCTTTTTTTTTGTTGTTAAAAAAAGTATTTTTTTCAATGGCCACTTAATTTCTATCAAACATTAACTGAATTGCCTATTCCTGTCTTGAATATTTTGGTTCTTACTGGCCTTCGATCTTCGGCTTTCAATCAATATAATAAAAAAATGATTTAATTCATCATGTGGTAATTATTTTCAAAACAATAGTTTTGTCTTTTACAAAGCCATAAAGAAACCTTCAATATCTTAATGACACTTACGTAATACAAATATCTAGAGCTTGCCAAGTGGACTTTTTTTCGCCCAAGACTCGGAAATATTAATTATGCTTGAAATAAAATTTATAACAATGGTGTGAGCATTCACATAGGACGTCGCCGAATTTTTCTTATCATTAATAAATATTTCATAAAACGTTCTTTAAATTTTTGACTTGAAAACAATCAATTAAAATATCTTTAAACTTTGATTTGTAATATAAGACAACCGCTTGCTCGCAAGTTGTATTGTAAACAGTCTTCAAATAAAAATAAATTCATTTCTATTTTTACACACAAAAAATGTGGAAGATGCTTATATTGAGTAGAAGAGCATTTATTTTCGAATGCTTTTAAAGCTCAAAAAAACATTCAATACTGTCTATATGACAAAACGCGAAAAATGTGTTATCATATAACGAGAGATACCTGTATTTATAATTTGAAACAATAAGTCTCTTACTATAAATATCAAGACGAAACTTTTTTGAATTTTTATTTCTCAAATTTACCCGTAAGTTTAAAAACATATCTCAAAAAATAATATCAACCAAAAATAAATGAATTAAATTGTATATCATACATTCCATCTCATTTTACTAAAATACTAAATAATACAAATGAAAATCCTTATTACGGTTTGCATTCTTAATAAATATTTTTTTATAATATAAATTAGGCATATCCATTCTAATCCTTTCAAATGAAATGAAATCTATTTTAATAGTATACATTATGGGCACTCAAAATCTTTCGATTGATATTATTTTTGTATATCCCAATGCTTTAATAAGGAAATTAAATATTATTTTAAAGATACCATCCTTCCTAAGACTTCTTATGAAATTTGTATATTTTATTTCCAAAGCGAATCATTTAAGTGATTAGAATAAATGTTCACTAATATAAGTGTAGAATAATATATATATTTTAAATTAAAAATAAATTAATATCGATCCCATTTTCTATTTTGTGGTTGAATAAATTAATGATATACGTTGTTAATTCGTCTTTAGACACCACGCTTCCATTGATGTCTAGTTGATACTGTTATGTAAGTAATAACGAAATAATTTAAATGTTCTTCGCTGAAAAAGACTGAATTATGTCGCTCCTAAAGGAAAAGTTGTAAATCCCTTCTTAATTCTTCTACGCTTGTGAAATTAAATTGTCGATGTGGATAGCTTTTTCCTCTCTGATATCCCTTTGGGCTTGTATTAAATTACATCAATTATTTTTCTTTCGGATAGGCTTCGCTGAATTGATATTTCACACCCGTTGTGTCATCGATGTAACAGTGTATGGAAACATTTTCATTTTTTTTTTTTTTGGAAAACTGCGATGGAATTTACAAACATAATTGCAATCAAACAAAATAATAGCGTAAATTTATGTATAGAGATGTCAAACAACTCTCAACAATGTTTTACAACCCTTTCAAAACTAATCACGTCGCAACTATATGGTCTATTATAATCAAGGCTTTTCACGTTAATACTTACAATCATAATTAATACAATATAAAATGAACAACCATTCTTCTATATATTGAATTGTTTTAAATAAAGTTTTGAGATGTTTTATATATTATAATGCATACAATTATTGCGAACACACTTTGACAATAGATTGTGATTTTCAAAAAACTATTGCTCAGGCCCCTTTATTGGCACGAGCAAATATCAAATGATAATTTTCTCGACTTGGTGTTATATATAAAACATAATAAGTTAGTGTTACATTTTTTCTTAATTGACTAAGAATATTTCTCTTAAAATTCATCTTAACCGATAAAAAGTTTTATATTGGCAATTGCCTTTTATATTATACAAAATAAATGGTGAGAAAAATATCACAATAGGAGAATGGTAATGTTATTTCATTATCAATTTAACACTTCACATATTACACAACTTTCATACAAGAGTTCTTCGATGTATTCATTATGAACCAATATTAAAATTCGATTCATCAAAAAAACTTGAACCATAAATATCTTGCTAAATTTTAATCCATCTACATTTTCATAAAAATCCGTGTACATTTAAATAATACGGTTGTGAATTACTTCAAAATGAAAAAGAAAACCTTAATCTTTATGTGAGTTTTTTTTATTTATTTTTAAATTGTTTAAAGCAAGTTATTTCAGTAATGCAAATTAATTCTATGATAAAGTTTGTTTAAAATAAAATTAATCGAATTAAATTTAGTATGTAGTCGATAATGTTATCATATTGCTCAATTGTAATTTTAAACTGATCCTACAGCTTTTCCTTTAGAAGAGGCATTTTAAATCGATTCAATTTTCACGAACTTCTTTAAATAAATGTTAATTTATAACGCTTAATATTTTACTATAAATGTTACAAATAATAAATAATAAGTTATAGCTCTCGATAACTAGAAAAATATTTAGCAAAATCTATCAAATATTGTGTTCAATATCTTTGTCAATTCGAAAATGACTACCACTGTTGTTATATTATGAAACTATAGAGGCTTTCTTTTTGTCGTTACTGTATAGATATAGCGAATTTTACTATGTATGTCCAGATCTGGTGATATAACCTTATTAAAGTAAGGCAATATTTTTTTTCCATTCACAGGGTAACACCTAAATAAAAAATAAATAAAATTATTTATTTTCACTCCATATGAGTATTTTACTGGAGAGATTATTTATTTTCAATTTAAAACTGCGTCTTTTTTCAAACATCAGTAGGTTTAAAAACATGTAAATATTCATTACGATCTAAATCCCTTAGTGACCAATTTACTAGGAAGATGTAGCAGTTTTTGCGATGAAGTAAAATATTTAAACTGTGTCAATTATTAAAAAAAAAAAAACAATATATTTGTATGATTCAAAACTAGTCTGAACGAAGATATCAAAAAAAAATGTAATTATAATTTTTAGTGTTGATATTTTTCGTTTTGATAAACCAAAAATAAATGTTTAGTAGGATAGTTATAATAAAAAAGTGTTATACACCAATACGATATATAAGACATCATAACGAAAATTTAATATAATGTAGAACTCAAGAATTCTTGAAGTATGTTTCAGTATCCACAGAATTCTGATTTGTCACAATCAAAGATGTAAACTTATTCAGTGTTTATTTCAAATACTCGTCAAATGGGAAAGTGTGTAGATGCGGCATAAGGGCTTCGGAGGATAGATTGTTAGAACGTGTCAGTACAAAGTTAAGTGAGGAAAGCAAACGTCTCATAAACGATTTGTTCGGAGGAGATTGTGAATGTATTAAAAACGATAAAAGTACGGCTTTAAATATTTATAGTATTGCCGTATCAATCATTATGTCATTTTCACAAGTTGCATCTGTTTACCAGGGGCGCGCCTGGGGTTAAAGCTGTCCATAGGCAGAAACTCTTTTCGCCTCTCAACTTATGAAAATTCAGTTAGAACATATAAACATATATACGCGAAATGTAATTGGCATATAAAATCTGAGGTATTACTTTTATTTACTCGGTATATCTCCGCATTACAGAAATGTTATACGTGTTTATAATTGATTATAACTTAACACAATTAGTAAATAATATTTTTAAAATATTATTTCAAACAATGTTCACAGGAGTTCCGATGTCACAAAATTCATGAAATATCAAATATATTTCAAACTTTTGACAACCATCTTGATGTTTTATCGTGGCAGATGATCGCTATTTCTTATAAATACATGCTTATTATGAGTGACTATTTCCTTTATTCTCTATGAAAAATTTTCATAGCAAAATAAAAACTTAAAGCAATTATCTGCGGCAAAATAAAAAGCTTTCGTTTTCGATTAAATTTTTATACGTAACTATATTTTAAAATTTTAAAATAATTCATAATAAAAGAGGTCGAAATAAACTAAATTATTACTCGGCGCCAGTGTTCATTCTCCGATATCAATAGGCACACTCACTTGTTTTCTGTAACGCGGGGAATAAAGTTGTTTGCTGGGCGAAAATGTTTTCCTAAATGCAGGCCCGCCCCTGTCCTTTTATCGGTGTTCGGTGTTTAGGTGTAATATTTACATGTTAAATTAAAAATCATTTTCATCTCCATGTAATCGCCATTTCGTCATCTTTCATCATCTACACATCACCATTGCATAGTGATCATGACAATCGTTCAAATAATCACAATGATCGATCATTATGTTATCCTTAAAATCATTAAACAACCTCTCATTGTCCATTAATATATACTGATATTTTACCATCGGATAACAAGATTTTGTGAGTAAACTCAAATATCGCAACCTTTTTATGTTTTTTTCGTAGCAATCTTAAATCTTTTAAATATTTCAACAAAACTGAAAATATAGAGATTTTATATTTACATAATCGTACATTAGTTTTCTCACTTTAAAATGATAATATTTTTTATGTATTTGATTGTTTTTAGATAACTGACAGTTAAAAGTATTTATTTTTCTGTACATAATCAATATGGTACCGTAAAAGATACGCCTATGAGATCTTGTTATCCTTGGATTATGAAATATATTTATTTATATAATATATATAATAAAAAATATAATATGACATTGCACATGTTGTGTAAGCTGCAATTTCAGTGGATATTTGACGGTTAATTGAAAGCTTTTTTGTTCATAATTTTAAAAGCTTCGATCATTTTGAGCCACTGAGGTTTCATTATTACATTTAAAGTATTTTTGCACTATTTTACAAGTAACGAAAAAATGCAGAAATATTGCATGTTAATATTTTCAAATAATTAACTAAGCATCTGTATAATTAACTACATAACCGTGTATGCATCATTTCTTGTATTAAACAAATAAGTCAATTTGATTTTAATCAACATTTTAATTTATTCTTGAATATTTTAAAACTTTAACATGCAATCCGTTTTTGCAACAAGCTTCCATTGCATGTCTTTTATGATATCAATTTTTGTAGAAGAGTTATTTCATAATTTTAATTAAGCTTTTGAGTCATTTAAAATTTTTTCCATTTAAAACTCATGATTGTTTTTACATGTATTTCAACATATTAGGTATAACTTTCGAGTAAATAAATGAGTAAGATACATATTAATTTTTAATTATAAAGTTTCATTAATTATAATTACTATTATCGTCTGAAATGCTCTTTCAAATAATAGGTTTAAAACATAACTTTAAGTAGATTTGTTCGTTGAAGTAATTGAAAATTCATTTCGCATACATATTCAATCAATGTAGTTTAATTACAGGCTTATTTATAACCACTGCTTAACAATATACGAATAGAAAATTTGTTGATTAATAATATAGATTCACCTTTATTTCTGTAGAAGATAATAAATAACCAGCATTGAAAAATAAATCTTGTTATATTTATTGAACAATACACAACAAAACACCAACAAACAAACAAATAAACATTCAATATCACAAATTTTAACAGCAGTTAAATGAAAACCCCTGACATAGTTTGTTGTATCACATATTCTATTTATCTCGAATAGATTAATCCCACAAACAATTTTAGTTTCAATTTTAAAATACAATACAAAAAAAATAAAGCGTTTAATTATTTATTTTTTCCAACTTCAAATCATAATAATTTATATTTTAACCGTTTCAACATAAAATCAGTACGATGAGTATTATTATATAACAGATACTCTTACAGCTAACCTCCAGAAAGTTCCATAATTCTGAAGCTTTCTATTAAAATATTTTAGCCATAGCAACGTAAATATTATGGCCCTTGACATAATGATAACTGCGACACAATTAGAAAAAAAATATTATTAAATGGATGAAAACTGATTAATTATTTCAGTTTTTATGATGAATAATAATGAGCTTTCAATTGAGGAAAAATACTAATTAAATAATTAATAAATATGTACTTTAACGGCTTCAAGCAGTCGATAGATCAGATAAGATATATAATTCAATTGACTCAACACTTAAAAAGAATTTTCTCTCAAGAAAAACCCTCCAATTAGACAGTATCCAACTAACAACACCTTTATCTTCATACACTATTATCGAGTACAGTATACATGGTTTATCTTTGTTTATTAATCAGCAAATTGTATTTTGAAGGGGAAATTTCAAACGCATTGTAAGTGGACTTGCCGCCGCTGAAAGTCTGAGTGCTCGTCAAAAGTTCCATTGTGAAACGACCTTAATAATTCGTAATTGCCGGGTCGTGACTAAATTGAGAAATATTGTCAGTAATAACATCGGGTTGCTGTCATACTTTGCGACACAATTTTATAGAGATATTTTAACAGGTTTAGCATTGATTTTTTACGTAGAGTTAATTATTCAGTAATTTATTTGAGTTTTTTATATCTTTTCGATTTTAAATATACGTATTTTTTTTAATATGCTGTAGAATAAATTTAATGTATCAATAATTGACGAAAATAATACAACAAAATTGACGTTTTTTTTTTTTTTAATAAACGATAGAACATAAATACTGATACTTTTAAAGTCTACTATGATTCTGTTATGTGTTAGCTATTGAAAAAAATCGCACACGAAATATAACTCATTAGCAAAAATTTTCAGATTAAAAGAAATAAACCCGTCAATAATTCATTTTGTTAATATTTCCGTTTGCTTAATCAAATCATTATTCACCGTAAGTTTCTGTGCTAAAATGATTTCAACGTATTTTGTATGCAACCACCACGTTTTAATTTTAAAACGCTTGAAGATTTAGAGTTTGATATTTGAGTATAAAATTTAAGTTATAAATTTGCAAAACTTTTGCTACAACAAAAAATATATCTTAAGCAACGCGCTTGAAATTTCTTCGTCATTTGGTATTGATCTGGAATTCTCATTTATTAAATCACAGTAATTATTTTTATAATTGGCAATGCAAAGTCATGACATAAAATTAAAAACGTATACCTAACTGATATATCATGATAAAATTTTTAGTTACTGCAAAACTTAAAGATTTATTTAAGTAATAGAACTCATATAACTGATTCTAAAAAAAACTTGTTTAATTTTTACTTATCTAAGCAAGCACAAGTTTATTCATTGAATTATTGCAATGTAATTTTACATTGTGCGAAATATTTTACAAGAAAAATATTTTATTTTTATCTCAATTGTTTTATATGTGTGAAATACTAGTTTTGCTAAAAAAACAGTGGTCATCAAGAGTGTCGCATTGTTTACTTTAAAATGATTTTTTTATTTTTTGTAAAATCAAGACCGGCATAAATTAAAATTTATCAAAGTTTCAATGACATCATATAGATTAATCATCAATTGAAGTTAGACTCATTCATTGGAACGAATATCGAATGCGATTGTAGAAAATTGAGGAAATGCCACTTGCGTTGCATTTTCTAGACTAGAAAGTTTACAATGGCTTTGAAACTTTTTAAGAAAATATAATTTTTATACGAATGCAAAGTTATACAGTTAAATTAATCGTATGGAATTGAATTAACTCAAATATATATATATACAGTAAAATTATTTCGTGCCATTTAATACAATATTTTATGTGTAGTTGCAACATTGATTTTACTTTATGATCATTTTAAAGTTTGGAAGTGATTTGTAGTGAGAATTTAAGAATAGTGACCATTTAATATTAAATTGCGATTGACCCACACTATTGGCATTAATATAAATACACACCCGGGGGTGTAAGAGCTGTTAGTTGTTTTGGATGGGGCGTGCCCTCGGTTCATCCCGATACTAAATAGAAACAAACCCTGTGTCCCCAAACGAACCTTCACGCGTCTTGGGAAATGGCGTGGTGCGGGCAGCTGGACGAGTTCCGCGTCGAAATCCAGAGAAGAGACCAGGAGATTCTCGGCATGGCGGCCAAGATGAAGACCCTCGAGGAGCAGCACCAGGACTATCAGAGGCACATCGCGGTTCTCAAGGAGTCGCTGTGCGCCAAAGAGGAGCATTATAATATGCTACAGGCTGATGTAAGTAAAAACCCAATTAACATATGTACATATAACAAGATGTCAAACGTTGTGGTCTATTTGTAAAAAGTTTACTTAAGCGATTATACATATCTAGGCTCAGGTCTCAAATCGGAATTTTCCAGTTTGATATTTTTGGTGTGAATTTCCTTCTAGATAACTTTTCTCGGGTTTATTCTAAAGGAACATTTTAAAAAATACCGAATTTATCTGGTGTGATTTTAATAAATCAAAATTTTTTATACCAAGTATGACAAAACTAATGTACATAAATATCGTTGGTATTATAACAAAAAAATTTAGAAATTCATTTTGTTATAAAATTTCTTTTATTTTCTTTCATGGTAATAATGTTTTACATTATTCTTTAAATTAATTTGAAGTACCATTATTTCAGTAAATAACTTATATTTTTAATAATTTACAATACAAAATGTCACAATAACGTATAATAAAATATTATATTTTGTTTACATTAAATATTTTTTTCAATACGATAATCGTTTGGCTATGTATAATACATAATTGAATTTATCGATTTTTCAATCGCCTTATGAATATGCGTTTGAAGGCGTGGATATCATAACACTATTCTTTTATATGCCTCATGTACACTACAGTTGTTTTTAAGACCGAGTGTCTTTATAATTTTTTTTAATCTACTTACGCGAATCCAAACAATAAATAATAAAATAATTGTAACAGGTTGAAGAACTCAGAACTCGTCTCGAAGAAAAGAACCGGCTAATCGAAAAGAAGACTCAAACAGCAATGCAGGCTACGCAGGAGAGAAACCGGATTGGAAATGAGCTCACCGAGATCAAGGACCACATGGACATCAAGGATAGAAAAATCAACGTTCTACAAAGAAAGGTAACACTAACTCATCGAAAATTAGTAAGGCATAGTGTTAACAAACCGTTCAACTTTGTAGAACGTGAATACTGTCCTCGTGTATATTGGCAATGTCACAAAATAGTATTCTTACACATTGCAATATATATTACAATAAATCCATTCGAGTTAATTAAATTTATACAATGTAATTTTTGCTACAATTTTCACCACTTTGAGAAGCATCTTCAAACTAATTTTGTGATAACTGATAAAATAAAATAGATTGTACGCTTCTGATGTGGTTTTTTGTTTATAAAAACATTTAACCAAAAGTGCTTACGATGGGCGAAACTGTTTCAATTATATTGTTAGTTTTGTCAAGCAGTAAAATTTTGAAACAGATATAACCATTCGTATTACTTATCTGTTATTTCAAATAAATTCTATGATTTATTTATTCTATTCTTATTAATTAACTCTATTTCATTACTATTAGAATACGTTTGCTTTCGAGCTTTTTTTTTAACATTTTCACGAATTAACAAGACAAGGTATTTTGAGGCGAGGCTATGTGAGTCACGAAGGCTTTCATTCCGTTACATGTGTTGTTAAATTCCCACAAATTAGACGAACAATTAAACGTCCTCTGCGAGAAATAAGCATCCTTGAATATTAATGAGCGACCTTTGTGTATAAGAACGACGCTTCATAATGACATCGACTTATCTTGGTATAAGAATGAAAGTACTAACGCTAGTCCCAGTTTCTATTTAAGAACAATTAAGTTATTACCATTATATTGTTTGAGAAAATTTAATATCTTCACAGTCTTACGTAATAAGAATATATTATTCTGAATAACCTTCAAAAATAGCTATAATATATATAGCTATAACCTACAAAATGGTGAAAATAATGTCACGCCTAAAAACAAAATTAAAATACCAAAGATTTTTAGTAGGGTTTATAATATAATATAAGATTAGAATGTTCTATATGATTAGTTATTTGGTGGTGACTTTCCATTCCAATAAAAATAACATTCAGTTTAAAAGTGTAACAAATCATTTATTTAAATGTTCTATGCCAAACATTACAAAATGCCATTTAAACTAGAATTGATTAAAAAATAAAGCAGACATGTGTTTGTAAAATAAACCAAAACCTTTAAACCGATAACTACTGAATCGGCGTATTCCATTTTTTGCTATTCTTTGATTTATTGACACATAAATTATATTCAATAAAAATAACTACTAAAACAGGCAATATTTCTTGATGCTTTGCCATATTAACCAGTCAAAATAAGTCGACCAATCAACGCCTTTTCGTTTAAGCAATTATTCAACTTCACATGGAAAAATAAAGCAGTCATTAACTCAATCATCATTCAGATATAAATTATTGTTATTATAAGTATATGTTTTTTATACAAAAGAATTTCCGTCTGAAAAGTGTGCCGAATTTCTCAGTTCTAACGGCCTTGTCTATGACAGTGCTTGAAATATAAAATTTTGTTGAACAGAGGTACCCAGTATGTGGACTGATTTTATTTCATATCAACATTTGCGGTGATTAACGTGTTCCAAATTTTAGAGCAGAAACGTGTGCAAAAAATCGATCAATAAAATGCTTAATATATCCAAAGAATTTTTAAATAATCTATGTATATTAAAATGAACAAATTAGAGATTTTATATTGATTAAAGTAAAAATTATTATCCTAAAATTACTCTTTATTACACAGTTTTATAGAATTATTAAGTAAAGACTAAAATAATGTTACTATGCTTTGTGGTTTGAAATAATTATTCAGGAAAAAATATTCGATAAGAGTTTGACCACAAATGTTGGATGGACACATTTACCAGCCCTGTAGCAGGTTATAAAAATGTAAATGTACCAGAAATTTTCCATAAAATATTTATAAGTGTTACATTGAATGGTACTACTCGAGGACGCTAAAATATAAAAATGTATATAAAAACTGTTCACTCTTTATGAAACATCATCTGAAATTTCATATCATTTTGGAAGTATGTGGTTTTTTTTCCTGCTAAGCTTTTTTGTATACAATATGTTCATAGATTTTTACGGTTTTTAGAAATAATGTATTCTATTTTTTTATCTTTAAGCGTTTCATATTTGAATTATTTTTCATATTGTTTTCCTTTTGTGAATCTTTAATCTTCTTTTTATCAGTTACCTTTATCTGCTTTATTAAAATTCGTTTTCTCTCTATCTCTAAAGGCTCTAAAGCCCACACCAATCCTTGGCCTCTCCTATACAGAAAATCCATTATTTTCATATCTTCTTTTATTTAAAAAAATATAACCATCGTATTATTGTACGCTTTAGAAATACTTTGAACCATTGAGTTTACTTTATTTTATGTCCTTTGTATTTTTGTTTTTTTTAAGTTTAATTTTTTTTTTGTTTCCAGATATTTTGTGATATTTTATTTGTATTTTGTTTAAATGATTGCTCTGAAAGAACATTTTTCAACTTTTAAAACAAACATTTTTTAATATGTTAAGGTTGGTAAACTTGACATATTAAAAGAAAATATTTTTTAAATAATCTTTTATGAATTGGCTTGAGGAAATTTATCTTAAAAATTTCAGTTATTTCCTATTTTACTGAAATCGATTTTACTCTCACAACTGAAAACTTATAAGCTTCAGAAATAATGCAATGAACATTGGTTGATTAGATTGTAATTTGAGTATTTTAAAGTCTCAAAAATTTAAGACTTTCCACTGCTTGAATATATGTTGAACATATATATGTATATATATTTGATTGCCCTCACTACAAAAATACATATTTATCATGTTGTTTTGAACAATAATGTCATGAAATTAAAAATCATTAATTATATGTATATTATAATTTTATTCACTGCGAAATAATGATGTAAAATTAAAACTGTACAGGAAGAAAACACATAATATACTTTAAAAAAGACAATTGTCTAAGAAAATTATTGAAACAAATTAGAAATTATACGAAGAAAAATAATCTAAACATCTGCAAGTAAGCCTCTTTTCGATAAATGGCGAAGCATTTTAAAATGATGCAAATCAAATAATGAAATATTTGATCTACCAAGTTGATTTCAGTAAAATAATTTTAATGACGTCTTATTTTTCCTTATGTTAATTACCAGTATGTCATATTAAGTAAAAAAAAAAGAGCGATCATTCTATTATAAAACCTTGCACTATATTTTATTATGATTTGTTTAGTGTCATTCCACAGTTTCCCGTATTTGTACATTTACTAGTTTGCCGTTTGAAACTTCCAATATGATTACCGAAATGAAAACAATACAGCTTGAAAAATCATGACGAAGGTATTTTTTTTTGTTATTATTATGTTTAAATATTTTGTTTCATATAAGTATGTTTTATGTAAGTGTGCTCCCAATGACACAGAGACTCTTTCAGATTTTATAAAAAATATGTGCTACACACAACACTTTACTGTTTTTGTCATATTATACGTTATTTCAACTATGATTTTCAGTAAAATATCTTATACTATTATCGATATTACCTTTGTCTCATATTTCAGATTGAAAACCTCGAAGACCTCTTGAAAGAAAAAGATAACCAAGTTGATATGGCTCGGGCTAGATTAACAGCGATGCAAGCTCATCATTGTACTTCGGAAGGAGCACTTTCATCTCTGGAAGAGGCCATCGGAGATAAAGAAAAGCAAATGAACCAGTTAAGAGAACAGCGAGATAGAGCAGAACAAGAAAAGAATGAAGAAAGAGAATTACACGAAAGAGAGCTCGCTGAATATAAGATGAAAATTCATGCGTTAGAAAGTGAAGTCGAAAAGCTGGGTGCAAGATTAGAAAGAGCTCAAGCTGAAAAAGATAGATTGGAAGCCAAACTTGAAAGTTCGCAATCCGAATTAGGTAAATCTAAAGCAGAACTTGACAAGGCTGCAGGAGAAGTAGGTCGATCCGGAGCAGACTGGGAAGCTGCCAAACAACGCACTGCTAGGTTAGAATTGGAAAACGAAAGATTACGCCATGACCTAGAAAGATCACAAACCACCTTCGGAAGAAGTACTCTATCTACTTCACAAGAACTTGACCGTATCCAAGAACGAGCTGACAAAGCGTCTACTGAATTAAGAAGAGCTCAAGCAGAGCTGAGAGTTACTCAGGCAGATAATGAAAGAGCTCGTTCAGAAGCTGCGGCACTACAAGAAAAAGTGGAGAAATCTCAAGGTGAAGTGTACCGATTAAAAGCAAGACTTGAAAATGCTCAAGGGGAGCAAGAAAGCTTACGAGAAGAATACGAAAGAACGCAATCTACCATCGGAAGACTCCACGCAGAACGAGATAAGGCCGTCGGTGATGTTGAAAAGTCTCGAGAAGAACTGGAAAGAACGCAAGCCACTCTTGGAAAGGCGCAGCTGCAACAAGACAAATTGCAGAACGCCCTCGACAAGGCCCAGACAGAAGTCGACAAAATGCAGGAGAAGCTTGACAAGTCCATCGGTGAAGTCAGAAGGGTGAGTCAAATTATTCTATATTATATTTTCATTTGGGTTTCTAATGACAGTGTCTTTATCGAACATAGGAAACACCGTTTATATGATCTTATATATTTACTAGAGACTAAGAAATAACACTTAAATATTTTTAAAAAAATGTCTAAAATAACCAAGGTTTTTATAGAACTATTATATTTACACCCAAAAAATATGTAATCTCAAAAATTATATAATCTTCGAGACAATTAAAAAAAGTATTTTAAACAACAGCTGTCGAGGACGTGAAGTAAACTTTTCTCTAAACATTTTTCATACTTTAAAGTTAAAGTGTGGGAGGGGGACCACGTACCCTTAAGGCCACGTGTACCAATTTAACTACTTCCGGTGGCCTTTACGATTTATGCGTACCTTTGTCTGTTTTAAATTGAAATAAGTTAATATTCTCTGAATAAAAAGTAAACAGTGAAAGAATTCTAGCAAATTGTTCAGAAGCATTCATACAAAAAGCTCAAACTTTGCTTACAAATAGCTTTTTATCCACGTAATGACCGTTTTCAAGTAGAAATATCTCTCAATGATTTTATAAAAACAGAAAAAATAAAATCCTTTAATTATTTTAGCGTAACGCAGAAAAATCCGTACTTAAAGAAGTTCGATTTAACCTCATTGAAAACGCAGAATTAAGAAGAAATCCATTTTCCTAATCGTAAAATTTCGCTTTCGTTTGATTTGATAACCAAAAAAAAATTCAAATTGAACAGCAATTTGGCTTAAATATTGATAATTAAAAATCAATTAAACAAGTTTTATCACGCTTTTAGGAAATATATTTTGTTTTTTTTTTCACATTGAAATTCCGAGTGTTTCTATAAAAATTAATTTGACGTAGCCAGACCCAATCATCATAAAAAAGGATGAAATAAAATTCAACTGGTGCATTTTTTCTAAACATATAACGCTTTTCCGTCAAAATTTTACACTGAAAGTCTTAAATGTGTTCAAAGAAATATTATTTTTTATTTTCAGCTATTTCTGAACTTTTTACAAAGCCCAAGAGGTTTTTCTTACTCAGTTGCTGATTTTTTTAAAGAGAATTATTAGGCTAGGACATGACTAATTCATCTCTATATGGGTTTAATCTATAAAAATATTATTAGACATCATAGCTTAAAAAAAAATACATGAAACACTTCGTACTATGATTTATAACAGAGACCACCGCAACGAAAGTCAATAACGTTAATCACTGGAACACAAATATACCTAACAAGAACCAAAACTTTTAACCAGTTTCTGAACAATGTTTGCTTAAAAATGCAATAGCTTAAAAAAATATCAACATTATTAAAATGTAATCTCCAAAAAATAATTATTCTAGGATAAGTAAGTTAACAGTGTATACTAAAAACACAAATACCTAATTCTGTAAAAAAGTCCACTCATTTCCTAAAATACCTTTTCCGTGAGATAGATAGAAAGCCCAAAAGTCCATAGTGAACGAAAAACTTATCTTTGAGCCCCGCACGAAAGTTTCCCCGCCGTGAAAACGAGTTTCACGAACAATGGGATGCGAAACTTTTGATCAAATATTTTATAGAGGTCGGCTCGTAATTACATGGCCTTATACTAGCCTATATTTATATGCCCGCCGCTGATATGCTGGTATAGAAACAATAAAAAGTAAAACTATAAAAATAAAAAGATGGCTTGTTGAAATTACGTAGGGAGCTATAAAAATTATTGACGTTTTATTATTGTTTCAATGTAATTTACTTTTGTGCGTTTGAATCTCAAAACATTGTAAGCAAAGTGGGATAGTTTAAGACCAACTTTATTTCAGTTAAAACTTTGAAATATCATGATAAGTATTGTCATAAAACAAATGCCTGATATCGTTTTGTGGAGTAAATGTAATTTTAAATATATAACTTCACTTATACCCGCGAGTGATGTTTTTGTAGAGCCGCATTTCAATGTTTCGTTCTTAACTTATTTAAAATACTGTTCAGTGATTTAATTTGCAGCATTGTTCTACACATTAAGTAAACATATTAATACTTTTTCGAAATCTTGCCAACTCTTTTTCAAAAAACTTTGTAATCGACTGCAAAATCTTTCACCTAAGACTTTCATATTTTCTTATGTTTTACGTTAATATTTCTTATTTGAATGTTTTCTAAATAGCTGCATAGTCAAACAATAAATTCTTCATTTACGAATACGACAGTTTTCCGTTTGATTCAAAAATTTTAGTAACCCTTATTTTATAATATCCACTAAAGGTGCTTGATGTTATTTCAATATCAAATTTGAATTGATGAAATTTTATACGATTTCACTGTTTTGTCACTAACGACACTAGTTTCGCCTTTCGGCATTTTCTAACAGTATCAGTTATGTTGCATTCGTGTGATAGAAAGCCTGTAGATGCCGAAATGTGAATCACGGTTTGCTAGCGATAAAACATGTGGAATCCTACAAAGTTTCAACAATTAAAACCTTATTTTATTTGAACTGTATAGTAAGATATATTTTGCGTTTGTACTTGACTACTTTTTAGTGTGAGATATTCAGCTAAATAGAAAACAAGTCACAAAAAATGTGAAAAGCTTCTTCCAATTTTTTCCTTCCGTTTTTCATTCGTGGACTCGATAATAAACATGTCTTAAGTTTCCATGAAAATAAAACTACGCTCAGTTTTTCGGTATACGGTTACTATAAACTTTCATTAAATACCGTAGTTCTTTGGGTAATATCCATATTTAATACAGATCTGAATCAATCTTATACTCACATATAATAAAATTTATATACGGGAAACACGCTTGATTTTTTGCCTCTTAAACTGCCGTTTTAAAAAGTGATAGATATTCAAGCAGTAAATTTATAGTGTATCTGGGTTCAGTTTAGTGTTCATTGAACAAATAATCTGTATTAAAAAATAACTAACATAAATTTATGTGATGGATGAAAATGTAAAAATATGATAAAAATGTGCGATAAATAAAGTATTAAATATTAGCACTTCTGATCGTAACAAGCAGCGAAATTTGTAGCAGAAGATGGACTGCTATCGAGACACTGTGACATTTTATGCAAGTACTACAAATTAAATTCTTCCTTTGAAATTTATAGGCGTTTATCCAATCTTACGGTTGTAATATTATAGCGAAAGCTCTATATAGCTTAAAGCTCTATCAATCGGATAGAGATGAACTTTGTATAGGAAACATAAATTTCAAAGTCGTTTCTAGATTACTTCTTGTACATCTAGGTTATCCAAGCTTTGTGTAAAAGTATTTTTTTGTATCATTTCCTGTTTTAAAGTGATGCATACGAGCTTACGTTAAATTAATAATTTATCGCTTTGTATTCTTCTGGAACAATTATCAAAAATTTAGCATTTGAATTTCCGTGATTTTCAAAAATTCAAATACAAATCGTTTTTCGAGAAACAACATGTTTCTTTCGCCAGTAAAGCTATAAATTACATTATAACCAATTGATGCCGAAAAAAAAAATTGGGTAAATTTTAAAATATTTAAAATCGTCCCGTTATTTTTATACCACCAAAAAATATAGTTGGCACATGTTCGCTTCGTCACCACACAGCTTTAACCAGTTCTGATCAATAATATAACTTCATAAAAAAAGTCTTTTTATCCGTTGTTGGTTGCATTTTCCATATTCGAAATCAAAACCCTTTCAGTTCTTATTGAATGACTATATTTCGAATTGTTTTTAGATTCGATAAGAAAACACATGTATAGCTGTTAAATATTAAGTTTTACACTGTAAATGGAAGCATAATTTATAAACACTATGTACCAGAGATAGTTCAGATGAAAGAGTCAGCCAAAATGGCTATCAACGATAAATCTTTTAAATTTTGTAGATCTAAGATGTATTGCTATTTTTCACCATGGATATAATGGAGTTCCGCAAGTAAATGCCAATTCAACCATTAATAATCTATTGATTGAATTGGCATTTACTTGGTAGACCTCCATTATAACTAGTTCTGACGATGGCGTGAGCCGAAATAGCTATCAACTATATCTTATAAAAAAATTGTAGAAATAAAATACATAGCTACTTTTTTCACCGTGTCATAAAGAACTTATTTCTATAACAGCACGTCCGTACAAATTATTGTAAAATCTTGTTAAATAAAAAGGTACATTGAAGTTATTCCAAATGTATTCCTCTTAATAATTAAACCTATGATTGTTTCCAATCTTCTATTCTTTAAGTTCTGAAGTATTTTACATACTCCCTCTTTTTACCTGTGGCATATATTTGGTTTGTCATAATTAATCTATGCTGTCTGTATGAAATTGAAATAATGTTTTATTCATGTCGGTTTTGAGAACGTTACCAGGGAGCTGACCAAAATGTCATAATAATTATAATTATTCAGAACGTTAGTGTGTTTCATAATCGTGAAACAGAATGTGAAAAAGCTCTCGTTAAAGCATTATTAACGCGGCGTTTCATGTCGCGAGTGTTTTGCTTAATTCTAACGTTATTCCATCGTAATTTCAGCGTAAAATTTCCAAAGCAACCGTGCGAAATTCTAAAATTGCTTCAAACGAGTTAAAAAGAAATTCTTTCTAGAGGGATAATCAACTTTATTTTCCCGATAATCTCGATAACGGTTAATTATTCCTTGCTAGAATCTCTAAGAATAGTTTCCAAAATTTTCACGAAAACTTATAAAAACATTTTAATTCCTTGTAAAATATTTTTTACAAGGAATCAAAATGTTTTTGTTTGAACTTTGGTTATGGAATCGCATTAAAAATCGTGATCAGCACTTTTCAAACAAATATAAATACAACTGGAGCTTTGAAAGCGAATATACAATAGCTTCGATAAGGTTTTCAAAATGAATTTAAATGATTAAATATACACTCATTTATCAGACCTGAAATAAATTTTCTTTAATAAAGTAGACAGATAGATTATCATATTTATAAAAATGTTTATTTAATCTTTTTCCAAGAATTATAGTCATTAGAACAAGATTTCTCAAGATACTACGAACTACAGAAGATTAGATTTGTATTTTATATAAATATTTCGTTTACAGGATGAATAGAACTGTAGAATAGATATGTTACCTGTAGAATTATGGTTTAACGAAGCAAAAACTTTTCATTGTTTAAATACCAACGAAAGTGTGTGATTTATGTTTTATATAATATTATTGCGACACAACAATCCAATGAATAGGTCATGCATTCTTCTGAACTATTGTAGGAACAGCTAATGAAGTAATTTATAGCAATCAGAAAATGATAGAAAAAGAGACCATTTAAAGACTTAGACTGGCTAGACAAATTTGCTGGCAATGAATCAACCGTTAATTTAGATTGGATGGTGAAGATTGTTAATTTAAATGGTGACAAAGCTTGAGTTATTGCGCTCATAATGATGATGATACTACAAATTTACACAATGATTCCTTTAATAAAAGAAAGGGGGACGTTTATTTTTTTACAATATTTATATAATATATTTTCTTATCGTGCCTTATCTTAACAATTTTTTATTTGGCCTTCTTGGATTTCAATTTTTTTTAAAGATAATTAAAATATTTTATTACTACTCCATTATAATATCATTATATGATACATTTAATTTTTTGACAAAAACTTGTTCATAATTTTTTTTTTTACATTTTTCCGAATTTAATTAATATTTAGCTTAAACAAACTTTTTTCACTTATAATGACTTTTACATTTACAACCTCTGCCTTGTGATTCTCGTTTAGGATTTATTTTGTGGCAGCGGGTTAAAAATAAGCGACCACTTCTAAGAATATTTCACTTTGCAGCGCTAGATATTTCATATTAAATTACTTTTTGGATGAAGCACATTAAAGGGGAATGAACATTTTCCTCGAGACCAATTTTTTCTTCAATCTGATTATAATAGAATTACAACATTTTATTTGTATAAAATTATATTATCTTTGTTTTTAGATCAAACGAATGTTTAAAATAAACGTCAACTGTTTACTATCCGATTTTTATTTAATATACAAACATTTTATTTCGTCTGATAATTATGTAAATTAGCAAGTTGATTATTTTCTTCTGTGCTTTTTCGTTCATTCATTTTTTTTATTTTTTGGTTAAACTTATATAATTATGTGGATTGATCTTCGTTCAATCGGTTTTCTTTACCACAATTTTGCCGAATATCTATTTTGACACTTTAAGCAGGTTCCCTTAACTATTTAGGTATTCATAGTTTCAAGGAGTTTGATTGTTGAATCAATGAAATGGGTAATACATTCAATTTAATAGAATTCATTACAATTGACTATATAACTATTTCTATATGAAAATGCTTAAACGCAATGCCAAATATAACATCAACCAAATCGTTCAATAAAATTTAAGGCACTAAAAATCATCGTAGCTGAATATTGATGTTTAATCGTGTTGGAACACGTATACCAGTGAATCTCTTCATAAAAGATATATTCATTCTATGCATTACATAATATAAATATATTACTTACTACTTTTATAGAGTTACCCATCAAAATACGGAAATTAAGCCATGCGTCGTACTTTTCAAAATCAAACAGACAGAAGTTTTATTTTCTTTTTGTACGATTGACAGATAAGACTTTGTAAAGTTACATCAAGAATTGTATATCAATTGTTTTAGCTGTCAATAATGTAAAACAAAATTTATACCTCTTATTTAAATCAAAACTTTCTCTCAATTTTGTATAAAGATAAATTCAAATTGAAAGACGCAAAGAAATGTTGAAATTCTATAGATAATTTACAAAATTGTTTTTTAAGAATTCAGTAGCAAAATTATCCGTCTTGTAATTTTCATTTGCCTCTGCATACAACAATCACCCGTGTACATTTACTTTTATTACAGGTAACATTGAATGAAATTCAGACTTAACGATTCTGAATACACAATTATTTTCGATAGGTTTCTATATCATACTAACTTGATGAGATTTTTTTAAATCACTCAAGATCAATTCGAGGAAAATTACCATCAGAAATAGCAATTTCCAATTCGATAAGAAAATGGAAAATAATCCAATTTTAGGGTCGAAACCTTCTCGGAAAAAGAACCCCATCTGATTTCTGAGTAAAACTATGTGTTGAATATTGAAAGCTGAAATGCCTAACCGTTCCAGCAAAACTATCATCACGGCTCATTTTTCAAGCAATAGCATTATTCTTTACTATCATTATTATAAAAATATTAATTGAAACTTTTTGATGTAGTTCAAAACATTTGAATTGTTGAAACTTTGTAATGTCGTCAGTTTTGTTGATAGAATGCCTGACACTTAGGTCATTAATGAGAAAACACGAACGATGTCATAAAATCAATGACTAGTCTAAAAAGCTTTACTATAAGTAAAACCAAGATTCTTTTGTAAACGTTGTCACAAAACATCACTAATATGATTGTTTTTGAAGGGCTGGTCTATGAAGTGAAAAATTAACTTCGGTACTCAACGTGTTAATATTATCAAAAGTATATCTTTCCGTTAAAACATCTGCATTTATTTTAAAAGTTCTTGAGATATTTCAATTGTTTTTATTAGGTCCACAGATTTCTCCTTGCTTTGGTAATACAGTGCATCTGATCACTATACAATACTGTAAAAATAATGTGGCGCGAAACGGTTTGTGGTGCATTTTACAATTTCTTCGTCTTCATATGTATATCATCATGTGTGAAACACTTCACAGCTCTGATAATCTTCTTCAATGTCACACAAACCCTTAGGCCAATAACCACATTTTAGTGACTTTATTTAATAAGTCGATCAACCTCATTGTCAATCGCTGTTCTCCGTAAAATTATTAGTCTATCAATGCTCACTTGTATGCGTAAAACTTTACTCTACTAAAACTTCTAAACTTACTTTACTTTGAGTGAAATAACAGTGATTCAACCAAAAAACAAGTCCATGTAAATTTTTATGGAACACTAAGACCGTAATACTTTTAGGTAGCCAGAATAATTATTAATAAAAAAATACATTACACATTATTACCCTCGTCCGTGTGATGTTTATTTTGTTTTTGACGCGTTCAAATTAATGGCACACAAAGCTAAATTATTTTCCCTGAGGCAAGACCTCCAAAGTAAAAGCACACCTACTCTAATATCGCAATTGGTTGGTGATTTTACTCTTGGCCTAAATCCCTATTTATAACTTTTGAAAAACGCCTTTTCCGGTCGAACTTTTTTCTTTTTCGGTTGGTGCCTTTTTATTTGTTGTATTTTTTTTGTTTGTATTTTTTCGGGCAGCTGCGACAGGCGTTCATTAATCATCTATTCCTCACATTACACACTCACTATCGAAATTGATAAGGTACTTTAATAAAATTCAATAAAGTAAAAACCAGACTTTTTGTAAATAGTTTAATCTGTGTATTCTCGTGTGACTCGATTTAACTATAAACATTTTTTTAATTGATGCATAAAAAAGTTTCAACCTAAAACCAGCTCCCTTTGTCAAAAAAAATGTTACTTGGCAAACGTCTACAGCATGATTGTATGATTTCAAATGAGCTTAAATATATATACCGACTAAAAATACAAATCTTTCTCTTAATTGAATGAACAATATTGTTAAATAACATAATTTGATCGTATGTATGAAATTATTTCACTGCAAAAAAATCTGCATTTAAAATTCTATTATATATTCTCTCTATACAGTATGAAAGTTTCGTTAGATATTTGTATGATGACAAAATTATAATAAAAATTTATGCATAACTAGAAAATGAGTGATAGAAAACGATAGAACATAGGTAATTCATTTGACATGATGACAGGTGGAATATTTCTGTAAAAAATTCACCACTTAAAAATAACGTCAGTTATGAAAATATAAAATAAAAATAATCATAAACAATTTTGCATTTCTTCAGGAAATGATAGAGTAATATATTATGAAGTGTTATGTTTCTTGCATAAAATACTCATTCCCTAATCGATTCTTGTTGCCAGTGACGTGCGCAGGTTGGTCACCCCACCCAGTTCACGCCGGGGCCTTCCACCATTGTTTCCTTTTGGCATAATCGGCAATCGGCTGGCTCGTTGTTTTCCTTACAACACTGCCCCGTTCCACCACTTGGTACGCATCTGCGTCCCGATGGCTTATATTACAAGGATAAAAAATTGTTGTTATACATATAAATTAAATAACACAAAATGAAAATTCATTCCAACACAATACAACGACCAAATTAAATTAACCATTTTTTACATTGAGACTGTCCGTTCTAACTGTATGTATTTTAAACTCTTCGTCTTTCACCTCAATATTACAATATTTATAGTATGTTTTGAAGCATTAAAATTCCAAAAAGCAAAGAGTATACAATATTTTCAATTTTAACAATTTAATATTTCAAATAAGCTTCCAAATAAAATTTGGATTGATGTATAATATATGTCACTTACTACTTTCAACGTTCATTTGACTACAAATAAAAATTACATAACGGATTTCTCTAAAACAAACACCCTTGTTAGCAAAGTTGATTATATCCAACCCTATTTTTTCATGTAACTTTTCCATTTTACGTTTTTAATGATTATTATATTTTTTAATCAACATAAAAACTAAATACAACACGTGTTCTTGAATGAGTGCTTCTCACGTTTTCTTATCAATTATTTGTTTCGCTTAGATAACGCGAAACTAGAAGATAATTATCATTTACAGTCCTGCTACCGAGTGGTTACGCTCTTCATTTAGAGCTCTAACCTTACTTAGTTAGACGTTTAAGGATTCAAAGTTCATTATATCTAAATGCATGAATTTCAGTAACCTGTTTATTTTTTCACACTAGACTTATATATGTCGTTTTAAAGCTAACTTTACTTTACCCATGCCGAAAAACAAACTAAAGAAAATGTTTTAATACAATTTAAGACACATAATATATGATATATCCGCCGTAGGGTAAGAAATGAATGAGATCCACTAAAACAAAGTGTAAAATTATTTATAAGTATCTAAAAACGCTCTTTCACTATCATAATGCAAGGCTTTGGCGTTTTTAGAATTCTCTTCAAAAATAAATTATGACTTCCGAATTTTTAATTACTCTTGTGATCATACTGTACCCCCACTTAAAGACGCCTCTGTGTTTCGTGCCCCGAGCATTTGAGCATGCCTCGCTCCCACTCGCGATTCCTCTTTTGTGAGATGTCGCCCACCTGTTGCGAGTGATTAAAATACCCACCTCTTATTTGACATTTTCAACCGGATTTCCTTTATATTTCCTCAATATAATTCTTTCGTATTATATACTTTCTTTAAGGAACCTCTTTCCATAACAAAAAAAACTAGTATTTATTACCCAACTTCGTCAGGGTTGATTTAAATTCATTCTTTATTCAATATGAATATATCGCGCTCACTTTATATCGATCACAACGTGTGAGAGAATACGTCAGCCTAAAAACCACGCATCTATAATTTGAAATATTGTTTTCTATCTAACGCTGCGGTCTCCAACCTTTATATTCGTCTCCCTAAAAAAAAGATATTTTTAAAGATATATCAATATCGAAACTTTTCTACAATAATAACATAAAAAATTGTAAAATTACAATTATCAGAGTGAAAACAAGGTTTTTCTACGATTCCATGTGAAGTTTCATTTGTTGGTTATATGGTGAAATTGTGTGAAAATTATTATTTATTCAAAATTTTTCGCGCCTCCCCGGCTGAAAATCTTTGATCTTATGAGTTAAATATGTGTCCTATTCAGCTTTGCTCTGGTTGTATTAAATTTCCAAAGCAGACTCAAGAAATAAATATAATTGTTTCTGGCGTACATTATGTTATTTAAACTTTCACGTTGGACCCGAATCAAAAGCTTGCCTGTTTGTTTCTTTAGTAAGATGGTTTGTAAATTGAAATGTTATTTCAAAAACCTTAACTGCCCTTTAAACCCAGTTGAAATACTTATTCCTGTTTATCCAATGTATAGAAAATTATGCAAGCCAAAGTCAATTTTGTATAATCTGCTTTTGCCTAGTTTGAGTTTTTTTTTTACAATTTTGTACCGAGATAACTTCTTTGATGTGTTATATCAAAATGACTTGAAACTAAAACAGTTATCAGAAATCTTACATGGTTCTTTTATAACTAATTATTATGCTTTTTCTACTCTATTATAACGGGTTCCTTCAACTAAATGTCAATTCCGTCAATAAAGTAAAGTACAATTAAATATTCAATCCATGATACACCTTATAGTTTTTAAACATAAAGTCGTCCAAATATATCCAAAGCTTAAAGCTGTTAAGGCTCAGAATTGTTCATTATTAAAACGTTTCTCTGCAATGATCATTTTGTTTTATTAATAGCCATTTGTAAAATAGAACATAGCACTGTCATTTTAACGACTAAGGAACAAAATATTTTTATGCTTTCCGTTGACAGCATAATTGTTAAAAGACACGAATACACTAATTAATTCATTTCTATTTATAATATTGTATTATGTGTTGTCAACATGTTCAGTATCAATATTTTATTTATTTGTTTAATCTACATCGCTAATACTAAGTTAATAGCAAAACTCATAAATGTATTTTACTGTGATCGCATTGTAAACATAAACGTCTTACGAAAATGTCTCGTGGCCGCAGTAAACTTATTATTTGAAGTGTGATAAATGTAACAGTTGAGTTCAACTAAAAAATAGCTTGTGAGGTGTAATAACATATATTTTCGGAACCACTGCGCTACCGTCAGCTATATTTAATCAAAGTGTTTTAGTTATTAAGGTATTCAAGAAACACAAGACATCTTACAGCAACTATCAAACACAGAGAAACTACAGACTTCGGACACATTTCCGCAATGATAAATGCTTACTTGAAATCATATTACACTCGGGAAAAGATAGTTGCGAAAGATTATTTCTTATGATAACTTTTAAACACGAGGCTTTTCGTTACAAAGCAATGTCATACGTGCCTGGGGCCAAGCTGGATTTATTTAAGCCGACGTCAAATATTATGTTGTGTCCCTATCTAATTCAAAGTTTTTAGTCGGATGACAACATTAAACTTTACGTTGATAGTCAATGAATTTTGAATTGTTCATTCGAAAATATTATCTTGATAGCTTTTGAGCTATAAATAAAATATGTCTTTATTAATTTATTTGATTTTTTCACAAATGAGATTTTGAAAATCAAATAAGGGTATCGTTAGAAACCATTTTGATGTTTTGGTTCACGACAGTTGAAAAAGTCGTCTGCCCGATTCTAAATGCTACCCGATCAATCAATTATGCGGTCCAATTTCACAGTGCCTTGTCACTAACCGTTCGTTCGTTCAGCGGGGTTCACGGAGTATGTGGAATAAATTTTGATATTTTTCTACCAACAATCTTTAGCTTTCATAAAAAAAAATCATTTAGTTAGTGTGACTAAAAATTATTTCACCGCTAACCTTCTTCCGGTATTACAATATTCGCCGTAATAAATAAATATGATACAAAACAAATAAAAAATCATTTCGTTTGGCGTAATGGTGTCGAGCCTTAGTGACCGGATACTGTCAGTGTCTGTATACTAATAAAACTGAATAAATGGCTGATTGTTTCCTGTTGAAACTGGATATGACGAAAATAAAATATTTTTTGTGGTAGACAGGGTGAGGTGTTATGTATTTATTTATATTTGGGCGTGTACGCCTCAGGTGTAATAAAAATTTGAGGTCCTATTTTTCATATAACCTAATAAACATTGAAAACGGAATTTAACATATCGATGGCATAAAACATCGACACTTCGTATGTTATTTGTTTTTCATATATTAGCGAGCGTTGTATGTTGCGATATAACTCTCTATCGTGGAAATGAATGTCATTTTACCATACATAAATAAATTCAATAAAACGTCGATATAACGGACTTTGAATGTAACAGATAAAAATTAAAAACGTCCCGTTATTATTATTGATGCTTAAATTTGAGTGTCATCGCACGTAAGCAATTTTTATAGTCCACGATAATCACTTCATAGGTATCACTTGAGTTTGAAACAAATTGAATATATCGAACATATACGTTAATATCAAACATCAACGTCCCTTAACGACGAATGTCCGAAGACAATTAAATAGAATTTTGTGTTGTGTTTCGTATTCTTTATTTTTATCAAAATACAGCGTAGTTTCAAAAAAAGTTTTTTGATTTATATTATACCTATTTTTATTTAACGACTTTAAGGCTTTAACGGACACCCTCTCTCCACAATTAGACCGTTATATCGAAATATTACTGTAATTCTTTTTTACAAAAAAAAAAAAAAAGCTTTTATAATTTGCTTAAATTTTGAAAATAAATCCAAATTCTCTTTCCAGTTGTCAATTTTGGCTCATCGATACACATTATTAAAATGTAATTTCTGATTTTTTTTTCTTCTGTTCAGATGCAAATGGAAAAGGAAAAGTGGAATTATGACTTTGACAACATCCAAACCCAATTGGACAAAGCTCTCGGCCAGGCGACCAGGATGCAGAAAGAAAGGGAAACTGTCCAACTCGAGGCCGATAGACTCAGAGACAAGCACGATAAAGCTCAGGTAGGAAAAATTATATCAACAGATAATCTTTCTGAACGGAAAAAAATCAAAACAAGACTCACATATTTTTTTCTTCATATATAGGTGATGAATTCAAGTTTGTATTCGGTTTATTGTTTCAAAATCTGTTACTTTGTCTGGAAAATAAGAACACTTCACATCGGTTGATGACAGGATAAAGCAAATGATGAATGAATTAATTTGATTTTTTTATGATATCGACTGAAGGTGCTTGATAGAATTCCCACATCAAATTTGAATTGTTATTAAGCCGCCATCATATTCTCTAAGCCATAGGCTCCCAATCTTTATCAGGTGGCGAACCCTTTTCATAAAATCCATGTGACCCGTGACCCCCCATACAATCCAAAAGCATACAAAAAAAAAATTTAGTTAACCGTATAAGTTGACGACCCTCCAAGAAACCTTTCGCGACCCCCAGGTTGGAAGCCTATGCTCTAAACAATGCGTCTTCTGACTAACATTATTTAATACTATTTGCAAAACATTAAATACGGCAACGCAAATGTAACTATGTTTTGAATCAAGTCAGATTTTTTCAGTCGATATTTTATAATATTAGCAATAAAACACCAAAAATATATTCCATTTATTACACGGTGAAAAAATAGCAACGTATTTTAGTTCTACAAAAGAAATTCTTAACGAACAAATTAATATAAGTCTGTCACCGCTCTTCAGACCATTGCGAGAGGCTAATTCTTTTCCGTAATAAACATTCTCCATCCAATAAACCACCTCCGTCCAATATATAATATAAGCTCATCGATATTTGGTTTCATTTAAAATTTTAAATTTCTTAGTTTTAATACTAGCAGAAAATAAGCTAGGTCGTTAAAGCAGGAGAGAAGATGTATTGTGTACGTTCTCTACACAGCTTTATATATGTTAGATAAGCAAATGTTTGTTTAAACATAGTTCTGACGATGGCGTGAGCCGAAAAATCTATCAACTATATCTTATAAAAAAATTGTGTAACTAAAATAAGTTTCTATTTTTTCACTGCGTTATAATGGAGTTCTACCAAGTAAATACCAATTCAATCAATATATTCTATTTATCATCATCAGAAAAACTGTTACTGTTCAATGTTAATACATATGTATTATATATTTTATGACGGTTTTTTTTTCAAATTCATAAATCGATCGACAAATCTATTTATCGAACTGCCAGGACGGAGATTGTAAGCTGTGGACATCACAACAAAATGTGATGTACTAAGCTGAAAGGATCAGCAACTCTCACCCTGTCTTAGATATCTCGTATTTTATTTACCTTTGTAAGAAATAACATTTGTGTATCTACCTCCATCATAATATTATGACAGGAGGACACGGTAGTAAATAGTAAAATAATTACTCACTGTCGATTATTATGCGCGTGAAAGCCCAGACCAACACTTAACGTGGCCTTGTATTACCTGTGGAGCCTTGAAAAGGTACACTGCTACGATAAAACAATAATCCTCTCATTCTGGCTTGAGTTTCCGGCCCGCATAAACGGATTTTCCTTGATTAGTTGCCAAGCCGGAAATTCACCGTAGCTTCATTATCACATCTACACCGTCTACACCCCAGACTGCTAAAATGTTGCCTGTATTCGAATGACTTATGTAATGAATTGCTGAACTATTTCAATATTTGTATTTTACATCCATAATATAATGACGCTTATATTTTGGCGAGAGATTTTAAGTCATTTTGCCTACCGTTTCTATTAACAACATTTAAAACTATTACAAATTGACGTATTCATATGGTCTTACAAGACGTACATTCCACAGTAAAATTATCTATTATTATTGATTGAATTGACATTTACTTGGTAGAACTCCATTATAACACGTTGAAAAAATAACAATGTATTTTAGTTCTACATTTTTTATAAGATATAGCTACTTCGGCTCACCTCATCGTCAGAAGTATGTTTAAACGTATATTTACTTATCTATTGTATATATAGCTGTGTAGAAAAGGTGCACAATACATCTTCTATTCCGTTTTAACGACCTAGGTTATTTCCTGCTAGCAATAAATCTAGAAAAATTAAAAATGTAAATGAAACTAAACAAGCGGCAATTTCAATAAGCTTAAATATTGTACTGAGATGGTTTATTACGGGAAGGCAATAGCCCCTCGCAATGGTGTGAGGAACGGCGACCGACTTATATTTGTTTGTTCATTTAAATTTCGTGACACGTAGATCGAGTGGACACCAACTTATAAAAACTTTGCGTTTATCTTATCCAGATTAGTTTTTTACACGTCTAAATACACGGCACCGAAACCTTGAATAGTTGCTCCTAAAGCACTCCCGGTAATGAATAACTGTAAGTACCTACAATTGTATGTTAAAAAGGCATTGATTGGTGGAGGAAGGCAAGTAAACTGGTCAATTTGAATGCTTTTCGATTGAATTTAGTTTAACTTTTTTTCCTATCAAAGGATATTCAATCGTGCAAACAAATGACCCATCTTTGAAATTCTCATAAATGTTGAAAAATAAAACTAATTTGCTACTAATCGTATTTAATTTTTAGCTTTAAAGCTATACAGTGTGTCTTTATCCAACAACCCAAATCACGTCTGGTTAAGTCGTTTTTGCTCACACACACTTCCACTCTAATGCGTCGTTTATATTTTTTACGTAACTATCATGCTATTGCTCCATTTATGACAATGAAATATACATCCGCCAAATTATTATTAAATGAGCATCACGCATCGTCTAAATTTTCAATATTTTAATATTGTTTTTTCAAAGGTGCCTTAGAATCAATAAAATTGGGAACACTTGTTCCGTTTTATCACTGAGAGCTAATGAATCTAGTTTACATCTTTTCCACACAACCATTAGTTCATTACCTCTTCAATTTTCATTTGAACTTGTAGCCACTTTCAGCTAACCGAGTTATGCTTCACTTGTTACTAAGGAAAGCTGACTACCGCAGAGACAAATTGGCTTAAGTTTGCGCTTCTGAAACTTTTATCTTACCTGCACCTCCCGCTTTGAAACATACCAATTAGCTCAACCTATTTTTTTATCTTTTCGAGAAATTTTATTACACCTAATAACTGAATGATTTGTGATTTATATCGTTTCCTAGTTCACTTTTACCTTCACAATTAATTCTGGGCTGAACAGAATGTAGTAGTATTGATAAAAGATTTTTGACAATACTCTCGATGAGCGCAAACGGTTCTGATTATATAATCTATTATGGAAATGGTATTAAAAATGTGTTGTTATTATTTGAAATAACATGACTTTCCACCAAGAAGTGACAGTTAACACTATAAAATAGAAACAAATTCATTAAAATTTATCGATGTTTTTTGAAAATATTTTTGCGAATACTTTCTCGGTTTTAAAACTTAACAGTCGTATTGTAATGGCATTTCTTTCATAAAATATACAAGATTCATATAATATTACATTTATTCAAATCGATTAACTAATGAGAATATACACGCTAATTACCTTTATACATTGTAATTACCTGCAAACAGTGTGTCAAATACAATGCATCGTTTAATTTTATGATTGTTAGAAACACGTGGGGCGTTCAAGTCGTCTTTTCTCCTCGAGTTCAAATGTTGAACTTTTCTTTGATACTTTAGTTTTGTTAAATGACTGTCATATAGCGTCTTGTATATTATTTCTCGTGGTAAATTTTTACGTATCATTTTGTTTTCATCTGTCACCTGAGACAATACTCGATAATTACTATTCAACAGCATGATCATTGTTGTCGTTATTAACTCGTCATCGTATTATAAAAGACATTTCTATAACGATTTACGACCGGTCAACGAAGACCTAATTTTATGTCACACATACAAATATGTACTTAAATATAAATTTATATTCTTCCCAAGTTAGAACGAAATCAAATTAATTTACGTCAGTAAGAGAATTTACATTTGTAAACTCGTTAACCCTGATTGAACAATACACAAATAAACGAGTTCAATAGAAGTTTGTCGTAAGTTAAAGTTATAACCTTGAAGGTTAGACGTTCGTGGCTGGTTCTAGAAGGTTTGATCGTAAACCGGGAACGAGGTTAAGTTAGATTTATCCCAGGCCTTCTCGATTCAAATGCCCCCGGGACAGGGCCTTTAAAACTTTTGAAACTGCAAAAATTTCAAACTTGAATAAAAACATTTTTATGAATTATTTTTTGTCTCCTTCTTATATAGTATTACATCAAAATATTATTTAAGAAAATACATACGGGAAAAATTACCGGTAGCTTACTGGTAAATTTCGCTTGCTCGGGCTGTAGTTTTCACGGGTTGAATCTCAGACAGTTTTATAGATTGATTTTTCAATCGATCTTTATTGACAACACGGATATATTTGATGCTCAAATTCCCACGCACCAATTTCTTTCTACAAAAAAAACGATTCTTATTTACTTTTTACCAAAAACACAGTTTAAGCTTCTCAGAGTTAAGCAATTCATTTAAAAAAACTCATGTTAAAACATGCTAGATTACAGTCCTATATGTTACACATTAATAGATTGCGTAACGAAAAAAATAAATAGAATGATACCATCATGAATTATATATTTAATTAATATTCAAAAAAATAAAATCAAAAGTATATTCCTCATTAAAAATCATTAAAAATATGATAATTTTATCTTGAATTCTTGAATAGGTTTTTTTAACATTATAAATTTTCGGATTTTGACACGTATCACCATTTCAATTTCTCACACGGAATTTCTAATAGTAAATTGTTACTGAAATACAACATTTTAGTTCCGACCGCGATTTGAACGTTTGTGTTCTGTTTATATTGGCAGTAACCCTCAGAATTTACGATGAAATTACAATATGCTTTCTCTCGCATACAAGCTGAACCAGAAGCATTTTGATTCTTCTATGCAAACCTACTGAAATTTTGTTGTTAAATAGGCTTTAAATATGTTTTACTCTTCATGATATATATATAAATAACAGGCCTAACATATATTTTTAGAAACCATCAGCGATGTTTGCTTTTCACCAAATTCTATATTTTTTTAATGTGGAAAACCATATAGATTTACGCGCTATTCATGCAACTTCAGTAGTTTACTTGCCATTCACCAATTAGTTAAATTAACGGCAACCTGAACTCTAACATTCTTATTAAACAACACCGTCGTTAGGCATAGGCGCAGCAGACGGTTGATTTAAGGTTCTAATGTGATGGATAAAAATAATACTCCCAATTAACGAATTATAAAATAAAAACTAGATCAAGAAAACTATCTCGCCTACTGCCGGAAAACATCTGACATTTTTCACAGAACTGAGTTCTGTTGCATCCGTGTGATATAATGCCTGAAGATGCCGAAATGTGAAACCCGGATCGTTAGAGACAAAACATGTGGAATCGTACAAAATCGTAACAATTCAAATTTGATATTGAAATTCCATCAAGCACCTTCGGTCGATATCATACATTATATCTGACATTGGTGTATTATTTTGTAGACACTTTACCTACTCAATTTAGCTGTGTAATTATAAATGTTTCCCACACTTTACAGTGACATGGGGGCTTAAAGAAATGTGTTAATTTGTTGCAGGGGAATAAAAAATAACACAATAATAAAGCCACATTAAATTTAGGATTCGTCTGACGTAATCACCAACTAAAATCCTTTAAATTTTCCAGATGCTTATGGCCCGTCTTCAAAAAGAACGAGACACGTGTCAGGAAGAAGTCGTCGGGCTGCAGGAGAGGATAGAACTTCAAGGTACTCAACTCTCTAAGGCAATCAGAGACAAAGACCTGATGGCCACTGAGCTGGACGTCATCAAAGAACGATGGGACAAGGCGCATAGTCTACATCAGAAACTAACAGTAAGACAATTTTGTCACATGTATTAGGAGATTTTGTCATATCATTATTTGTAATTATGTGTAAAGACTTGAACCCCTAAAGTTCACTTTAATGGTCCAAATAGATCGTTAATTTTTTAATATTCCCGTCAAACGCCCATAAGAACAATGTTAAATAGTCCCGCATTAACCGTTCTCCGAATTATCGATTTCCTCGATCTATCGTCTAAATATTATCCCGATTGACCGGTTTTGTTCAAAAAATCTTTCCATCTAATACAATTTGTGAGTTTGAGCACATTAAATGTTACATATTAACCAAATAAGTCAATGATAAAATATAATATATAGTTCGCTCAAATGTCTTGAGATTTTCATTAATAAATAATTTCACATGACGATTATATAATAGCACTATTCGATTATTTCAATAAATAATATTCAATTAATATAACTTTTACAAAACCCTCTTATATTTATCAATTTTTGTAAAATCCCATTTTTGAAAATTAAACAAGGGGATTTATATTTTTTTAAATTTTACTTTTTTATTATTATTATTTTTAAGCTTTCCCGCATTTTTCGTTCCTTTTTTTAGGGTCCATTATAAAACGTAAAATCAAGTTTTCACTGTACTAAAAAAATCTTATATTTTTTTTTAGTTTTCTTCCATTTCTTTCAAAAAGGCAATAAGATTTTTTAAATTCCAACTTAAATAAGTGAGGCTTTTAAGAATAAAATTTTACAGCAATAAAAACTTTGCGTCTTGGAGATAAATTTTTATTTTCTATTAGTGTTACATTAGACTAAATAGCATTTTTTTCTTAAAACTACATTAGCAAATAGTTGCTGGTAGGAAAAAAATACAATAGAAGCCGTTGTTAAAAAATATTTTGCGAACAACATACCGTAGAAAAGTTTTACCAAAGTTTTGTTACTTTATAAAGTAGGGGAATGCTAGAAATTGCTTAAGACGAAATATATACTTTGCCAACAAATTCCCCATGGATAAATTTGAGTTTTTTCGGTTCTTGAAAGACCGAAAATATCTGATCTTGTAAATATTCAGACATTAAAATAACAATATAGGTAACCAATTTATTACATAAATGTTTACGAAAAATGTTGTTTTTGGTTAATGCTATAAGTTAAATGATATTGTTCCCTGCCATTTTAATGCTCTTGACATCAGACATATGTCATAGCTTACTTTTTTTTATACCCTAGTCATACAATAGACATAATTGTAGTAAAATAATGTTTATTACATAAATTTCGTGAATAGTTTAAGAAAGAGGTTTATTATTAATATTTAAAATAAAAGAGAAGCTTTTCTCGCAATTCCATGCCTCGTTGAGAGAATTACGTAATTTTTTAATTTCATAAATTCCCAATAAGTCAATTGTCATAGTTCTATGTATATTAGTGGAAAGACACTAATATTGTAGAATCTAGCAATTAACTCTCCATTTGTTTAGGCTGAGGGTTATGATTTTTTTCTCAAGTTTTGTCTGTAGTGTTGGTAGTGCTTTATTTAAATACTCTACCTTTATTCGTTGAAGATCTTGTAAATTGAGTCGATATTTTCTACCAGCTCTCGGTATGAGGCTGGTTACTTACTGTATTATGATTGTTACTTGAGAATAAAACATCATTACGAGTATCGAAAACTTAATTGATTCTTCTTTCTTATCATACATCTCTAGATTTGTATAGTTAATCATTTAACAAAAATGTATTTCAATTTTTTAATTCTTCTCATCAGAATGTCAAACATTGACTTCACAATTAATTCTACAACTTATTGATTTAATTGGCAATCACTTGGTAGAACTCTATTATAACACGGTGAAAAAATAGCAATGTATTTTAGTTCTACGATTTTTTTTTCATAAAATATATTTAATAGCTATTTCGGCTCACGTCATCGTCAGAACTATGCTTAAACGAACATTTGCTTATCTATATATAGCTACAATATGTAGAAAAGGTACACCATACATCTTCTTTCTGTTTTAACGACCTAGCTTAATTCTTGCTAGCAATTAAACTAAGAATTTTCAAAAATTGTGAATGAAACTAAAAAGACGGCTATATCAATAAACTTACATATGGCACGGAAATGGTGTATTACGGAAACAAAACAGCCCTCTATAGTGGATTGAGCAATGGCGACCGACATATATAAGTTTGTTCGATAAGAATGTTTTGTGATAGTTGATATCTATTGATTTCCAGCTGTTCTAAAGCCGTCATCTTGCGACCTTTATTACAAAGATGCAAACACATAGGCGCTAAGTTTGAATTTATATTATGCGATTCGTTTATAACGTGATTAGCGAATTGTAAATCTGTTTTTTTACTGTTGAATGATCTTACATGTTCCTTAGCTCGAGTGGATATACTTCTACCTGTCTGTCTGATATAAACGGATAAACATGAACCACAAGACATTTTATAAATACCGTTTCTGTCAAGTTTATTAATTTTATCTTTACTATTTTAAGATGTCTGCCTAAATTGTTGTTGACCTTGAAAGCTACGAATACTCAGTATTTAATTTCTCGATGAATTTTTTCGCTAATGCTACCTAGGTAATTGATTGATTTAAGGAAGCGGTTATCTTGTATTGTGATGGTGCGCTATTTTTTCACCGTGCTAATTCTATTGTACAATTCCTCACAACCTGCAAACTTTTTTCCTTCCTTTGGAAAGATTGTAACCTAATGACATCGACTTGATTGTACATTTCAGATGGAGCGAGATGACGCTGTGACAGAGATAGAGATCTTAAAGGAGAAACTGGACAAAGCGTTGTACGCATCACAAAAGTGTGTGGATGAGAAAGAGACGGCTCATAAAGAATATGAGAAGATGCTTGAAAAGTATGATAGGTAGATATGCGTTGCTGTTGTCTTGTGTTAGTCAGTCCAGTGGTCGTCTTAAAGGAAAACTTTTACCATAATCATACCTGAATTAAGAAAATATATCAAATAGTTTACAAAAGAAAATTATCTGCATATTTTCTTTTTTATTCTTTTCTGCTACAATTTTTACTGTGTACTGCAGTGGAAACTAACTTAATTTAATTGCAGACTTGTAGTTTTATAAAATAATACTTCCAAAACACATATGAGATTTGAATCATTTGATATATTTACTTCTGTATTATATTTAACTATTTTGAATACTGACCACTCATTATACATTCATAATACACATAATAAAGTCAAAAAGGTCAATCATTAGATTTACTATACAAAAGTGTAACTTTACAAGAGAGCTAAAAGAGTTTTTTTATCTTACTAAATAGCTTTAAACTTTACTGATAAAATTTTCGACTATCACTTAACCAAGAATGTTAAATAATTACATCAAAAAAAAACATTTAATTTAATTTGCCATTATTCAGTTTTCATCATAATAGTCTGTTAAATTCATTCCTGAGATTGTTTAATAACAGATGTATAAATGGGTGGTCAGTTAAATATTGCCTGTGAATGTCGTTAACTGTTGTGAGAAACATAAATAGCCGCTGTTTTTTCTCTCTCTCTTATATTCATCGACAAAATCTTTTATGAAAGGTTCTTTTTCAATAAAACCTCTAGCGATTCAAAAAAAACTGCACTCAAAACCGATTTTGATTACAGCAATTCATTCAAAATTGATGAAAATATAGTTTATGGATTTAATAACATACTCTTCTTTCACAATTTTTATTTAAAGAGTTAATAAACAATTGTTACTTTTATCATAGAATTCGCTAGAACTCTTTAACCATGTAATAAAATTTATGTGGTTTCAAGTAAGATAGAAAGTAGACGATTGAAATATGCCATTTGATAAATTTGAAATTTCAACTCCTATAAAATATTACTTGATTTATATCTTAAATTGGTGATTCAATTCACAAGGTTTTCACAAAAGTTTCTTTGTTATATTCCAGTACTAAAGAAACTTTTGCTACGGCGCATAAAATACAAAATTATCACAAGAATCAAATTGGCTTAATAATTTATAAAAAGTTTAATTATGATTAAATAATTATGTTTAAAATGGAATTCATTTTCATGTTCTCATACAATGAATTCAGGCGCATTATTTCTGTCATCTATGTATGTATAATATGCTATTGATGTTTGAATTAATATTTTGCATGATAAAAAATATGACATAAGTACTGTGACATGAAAAGGATATCCCATTTTAATTTTAAATACACCTTTTTTGACATCTTCTTTCTTTCACGATATAAAAATGGACATGTTCTAATTTTAATTAAAAACTTATTTAAAACAAAAAGTTTCATTTTCTAAGATACTTAAAATTATAAATTTGATAATGGGATGTAAACACAGCGACTTTCTTTCCGGGGTGTATTCTATTAACGGCTTACATTTTTTTCATATTTAATAATCGATTTAATTCTTCTTGAACATATAAATAATTGTTGGATCAAACTTATGCTAAGTGATTATCTTATAAGAAACTGTGACTTTGTGTCAAAGTTTCTCTACAATTTTTTTGAAAAGATTGTCATTGAAGAATTAAGGGAATTCATAAGTTTTCATTTTAATGGTATTATTTAAAATGATCTTGTGTCTTTTCAGGTGTCAGAACGAGGTATACCGATTACAAAACCGCGTAGAGATTCTCGAAGGGGAGAAAGAGAGAGCATTACTCGAGGCCGAAAAACAGCAAGTGGTGGGAGGCAAAGCGAGAGAAGATCAAAGACGCCTGCAAGAGGAGCTCGCCCGGGCTCAAGAGCAACACGAAAGGGTGGCTTTGCAGTTGGCCAGGGCCAGAGAGCTAGATGAAAAAGCGAAAGAGGACATCGACCGACTCTCTGTCGACGTGGAAATGGTTCGAGAAAGATATGAGAAGTCTCAGATTGAACTGCGAAGATTGCAGACTGAAAAAGAAAAACTATCCGCTGATAATGAACGTCTCATATTCGAAAACGAGAGAGCCACCACACAATACAACAAAGCCCAAGCGTCAAATGAAAAGACGCAAGAAGAGCTCGCCCGGATGCAAGTGGAGTTGGAAAAAATGTATGACAAACATGACAAGGTGCAATCGGAACAGAGAAAAGTCCAGGCCGAGCTGGACAAACACCGGCAAGAGGCCGAGATGGCCAAAGAGGAGGCGGGAAGGTATGCCAGCAAATTCGGAAAATACCAAGACACCCAGGAGCGCACCAAGGAGGAGCACGAGAGGCTCAAAGTGGAGGTGGAGCGGCTGAGGGACCGGCTCGACAAGACCCTCGGAGAACTGGACAGAGCGAGGAAAGGAGAACAGGACGCCAACAGGCTGCGGGCCGAACTGGAACGCGCCGAGGCGGGCAGAGGTAAATATCAGTTCGAACAGGAAAAATGGACAGCCGAGATGGACAAGGCGCGCGAGAGATTTGAAGCCTCCCAGGTCGAGGTGCAGCGCTTGCAGAAAGCCAGAGAATCTATGGACTCGAAGCTACATGAGCTCTCTGCTCAACTGGAGCTCTCTAAAGCCGAAGCCATCAAAGCGGCCGCTGCCCAGGAGAAGCAGCGTTTGGATTTGGAGAGAGCACATATTGAATGCGAAAAGGTCAGAGACCGACATGAGAAGCTGAAGATGCGCTCAGAGCAGTTAGAAAAGGACAACGAGAGATTGAAAACAGATATCCATGAAATCGAGAGACTCAAGACGCAGGCTGTGGCCGGTGACAAGCTGCGCACGGAAGAACGCCTGGAGCTCGAACGCATCAGAGATAAACTCGAAAAGGCCATCCAAGCCCGCGATGCCACTGAGATGGAGGCCGGCCGGCTAGCTAAGGAGCTGGAGAAGTCCCAGATGCACCTGGCGAAATACCAGGAGACAAACGAAACTACCAGAATGGAGTTTGACCGGATGACGAACGAACTCGGCCGCATGCATGAAAAACTCGAAAGGACCGCCCTTGAGACGAGACAGCTGGAGCAAGAGAGAGAGATTCTCAGAGCTGAGCTACAGCAAGCGAGAAGAAGTGGGGAGCAGCAACAGCGGGCTCTTGACCACCGAACCCAAGAGGCTCTCGTCAAACTGCAGCAGGAACTCGCTCAAGCAGTCAGAGACCGAGAAAAGATGGCCGTCGCCATGGAAAAGCGAGATCAGCAAGCGGATGCGGTCGAAAAGAGCATCGCCAAGTTCGAGGCTGACACCCGGCAACTTACAATCGAACGGGACCAGCTCGTAGTCCAACTGGAGAAGTCTCAAGACATGCTGATGAACTTCCAGCAAGAGCTCACTCAGTCAGAACAGGAACTGCAGAGACAGAGAGACGAGGTGAGAAGGCTCAAAGAGGAACAGAGGAGAATGAACCAAGACGCCGAGCGCGGTACCAAATCTGTTCTCGAAGGAAGAGACAAAGAGATCACCAAGCTCCAGCAGCAGATTGTCGTCATTCAGAAGGAGAGAGACAATCAAAAGATAAGAGCCGACCGAGCCGAAAAGAAATCTCAGGATATGGGATCGAGGAGCGAGACAGACGTGGAGCAGTGGCGAAAGTTGGTGGAGGCCGAGAAGGTGAAAGCGGCCGGAGCGGAAAAGATCGCAATGGAAAAGCAGACTCACGTTCAAAACCTGGAGAAGCAGCTTCACGCTCAGCAACAACAACTGCAACAGCAGCTTCAGCAGATGTCCCAGTACCAAAAATCAGGTCCCGGCCACCAACAGGGTGGCGTAGATCCCAAAGAGGAGCAGAGACTTCGCAAGGAACTGGAAAAAGCGCAGTCAGAGGCTAAGAACGCGACAGTGGAGAGAGAGCGCTTCCAGGCGCAGCTGGAAATGCTGGTCCAGGAGTTGGAAAAGAGCCAGGTCAGTTGGAGGATCGCCCGCCGAGTAGCAGGTCCATGTGTCTTAATTTCGTCATTGTCTTGTTTATTTTCCGACCCGACCGCCTCATCATGTCGTCGCCGCGTACATGTCGCTTTTTTGTATGCATTCATATTTTAAGTTGTACAAATTTTCAATTAGATGACACTTTTGAATATTATGTTCGAGCATTTTCGTAGCATGCTCTCATTGGTCCGAAACCTGTCCTCCGGGCATCCTCCAACCTTCCTTTCAGTAGTTTAGTTTACGTTGTTACTCATCGTTTTCATTTCTTTTTCAGCACTGTGTACATTTTTTGTTTTGCAGAAACTTTTATTTAGCAAGGGGTCTCATCTTGGTGCACTCGCCGGTGTACATAATGTTGTGTTCTGTTCCTCATCTTTAATATTATTCTTGTCATTGAATTTTATCGTTATCTTGTATATTGTCTCGTATTATTATCGTAAACTCAATGGTTTCAATAAGTATTTCATGCTCACTTTACCAACTCTATCCTATGAGCATTCCTTATTATATTTTTATTTATAAGAAATTGTTTTTTACAATATCTTGATGTTTGATTGTTTTTCTTATAAACGCTTTTCTCTGTATGTCTCAAAATTTCAGATACCTTATTTATTATCTGAATTAAAACTATAACGGTATGAGGTAGATGGGTGGGACTGCAAGAATGTAAGCTGTCAATGGTTTTGTAAACAAAAAAAGGTCCTATGGAAAAATATAATACATCATTGAACCATAATAATAAAAAAAAATGTTTTAATTAAGGAATTCTGCCAATCATTTACCTCCAAAATAATTTGTATCAAGATTATTTTTTTTTATCTTCATTTCTCTTAAAAAATGAACTGTAACTGCAAAATAAATTTCTCCAATCGAAATGTTCTTGAATTGAGGGTGAGATTGAGTATTTCAAACAGATTTTAAATATTACCATTGATTATTTAGTGAGAATCTGATAATTTCTTTTCTAATTATTTTAATTATGTTATGGATACATATCTCATTTAACGAAGGACAATGTAAACTCTGAAAGAACTCAAAATTGATAATATATTATTATATCATGAATTGCTGTGAAAGTCTTTTTTTACAATCAAGTAAAAGTTAAGCTTGAATGCTTTTAAATCCTTTGGCGTACTTAATTTCATTTGCACTTGATTATCCAATAGATATTCTTTTGTTTTCTTATAGATGACATCTTACAATCATGAGGTTCTGCGTTCGCAAAAAGGCTTTCAAAAATATCTTTATCTCTCGCTTTTGACTGTAATATGTATATATGTAAACTTGGCATACTTTTGTAATTTTTTACATCTCTCTTTTTGTAAAAATGCTTTGATTTTGGAGAATGCTGTGTATATGTGTTGCTATTAATCACCGATCGAATGCAGAGATCACTGTTGATGTTTACCTGTTTTTAATGCAGCTGGATCTTCTCGAAGCGAACAAGAGACTTCAATCGGCGGGCCAGCAGAATTCGAGAGCTGGCGAAGATACAGCCGCCGCTAAGAAGCAGCTGCAGGATGAATTCAAGAAGCTGGAAGACCAAAAGAGACACACGGACGAACAGAGAAGAACAGTCGAAAACAAAAGGAAAGAGGTCGAGGAACAAGGGAAAGCGTTAGGGGAGATGGACAGACAACTGAAGAAGAGAAAAGAGCAAATGGACCAGCTGGAGGCATCTTTGAAAAAGGCTGGTTTTTTTTTGTTATCGTTATTAAAAATATTACCTAAAGAAAAAGTTGTAAACACGATGCAGCATTTATAGTAAAATAATAAAATCCTTGTGTTATGAATAGCCTCATGTGAACTGTATTAGACCTGAATAATTCTTGTATTCAAAAAAAACACTTTTAACATTGCAATATTATGTCAGTTTAAGGAAACAAAGATTAAAACTCTTTTGTAAGCATTGCCTATTGAATACAAGAGATATTATATTTATAACGAAATGGTAGTAGTCAAAGACTTTTCAATCCATTTTTTTTTAATATGATTGGGATAAAAAAAGCTTTAATTTTATTGAGCTCAATCATAATATGTTTAGATTTTAAATAACTCTCACTTCAGGCTGGAGGAAGTGCAGCGGCTGCTGGAGAGCTGAACAAAAAGTTGACAGAGGCTCAAAAAGAGGCTGATTCTGTTAAACAACAACTGGCCTCAGCGAAAGAAGAAGCACAAAGATCTTCTGCAGAAATGGAAAGGTTGCTCCAACTTGTGCAGATGAGTCAAGAGGAACAGAACGCCAAAGAAAAGCAAATTATGGAGATGCAACAGTGAGTTATTCGGATACATATTAACACTTTGTTTATTAATCAGTCTGTAACAAATAAAAGCCTCATGATTCTGCATTGCAACTAAATGATATTTTATTCCAATTTCTTGTTATTCAAGGATAATTTACTATTGTTTTAGGTCATTGAAAAATATGCAAGCAAAACTAAGAAGTCAGCAGCAAGCTAATGCACAAATGGAAGAACAAAGGAAAAAAGAGGAAGTGAGTTATTGTTTATTAACATTAACTTTGAGTATTGTAAAATGTCCCTAACATCTCTTACTAACACAATATGTCTTCTATTTTTTTCATGACTCGCCTCTGGATTGCCTTCTCCCGTCCTATTTGCTCGTTTGTTTCTTTCTTTGTTTTCAAATAATAGGCCGGTCCCGCCGGATTCCTGAAAAGCTTTTTCTAAATGGACTCCGGTATTGTTCAGTTGCTCATTCTTTTTCGGGTCAGACTCGGCTAGCGGGGTCCCGAGTGCTCGCCTCGCCGATTGCGCGACCGACTAATCCAAAGTGTACATTTAGAACTTTGTTCTTCGCCGTGTTCGTTCCGTGTTATCAACTTGTTTAAAACATAAAACCTAAATAAATGTAATAGCACACAAATTATAAAATAGTTAATATTGTTAATGAAAAGTTAATCGTGTTCACGTACATCATATTGATTAATTAATGATACGAAATATATTTGATAAAAGTTACTTCGTTCGGTTTATATAGAAGTTTATTGTTGTTTTAATAGGAATAAAAACTATGTTTAAAAAAAAACTGCTTGCCGAATGCTCGCTATAGCATTACTTTGATGGGCTTTTGAGGAGTCAATTGTTAATCATTGTGATTTTTTACAATTTTTGTTTTCATTTGTACATTATGAACTGTTGAATATGATTTGTTTTAATTTTATCTGTTATGTGTTAACCGTCTTTTTTTGCACCGTCCCTCTTCCTTTATCGAAGATGAACGGATCCTACACTGAAGCGCCTTGTACGTTATGTTCGGAAAAAATCTTACAAATAAGTCAAGAGCTGGACAATAAAAACCGAAACATTTTAGAGCTGGATAAAGAAATAATAAACACATATACTATCCTGAAATCCACCTCGCAGGAGTTTTTGCAAGATTCAAACATCCATAGTTTGATCAATTCGGCTTCCCAGTGCGACGACAACAAAAGAATTGTCGTCAAAGAATTGGAAAGTATTCTTAACAAATTAGAACAGTTCCTAAAGATAAGCTCGCAATTGGGAGACCTTCAAGATATGAGAACGGAGTCCGAAATAAAGAGTGCAAAAATTATCGAGCAAGAATATGAGATACAAATATTAGAACAGAAGCTTAATAAAATGGAAAAGGCCATCACCGAAAAAGAAAAGAGCGTATCAAAAGACAGTTTGGAAGATTTTGAAAGGAAGAAACGGAAAATATCAGATCTTATGGACGAGCTGGGTATAAAAAACTCCAAAATTATAGAGCAGCAGAACTGTATAAAGATTCTCGAATCGGCATTAAAAGAGCATAGTAACATTGCAGAGTTGGAACAATTGCTTACCGTGGTCAAAAGCAAGGATGACAGAATTCATGAACTAGAGCAGTTACTCAACATGACTGATGTGTCGTACGACACCAATAAGTTGAAAGATGACCGGATATTAGAATTGGAAGAGGCTCTCAAAGAATCAGTACTGATCGCCACCGAACGAGAGAAGATATTTTACATTGAAGAACAGGAGCGCTTGAAAATGATTGAAAAGGTAAGAGATATCTCCATTATGCTTATTGCCATTTCTTTTCAAGGCTTTACTTAATCAAATATTTAATTCATGATATTAAAAAATTGATCTTTGCAATGAAGTAATTAGTGAAATTACAATCAACAGTTATAGAATTTAAATCAAGTTTTGGGATTTCATGTAAATTTCGAGTGAATTTTTAGTCTGGTCCTAGTGAATTTACAAATAAAAACAATCAATGTATGATGAAGTATACAGTGAACATATTTTTATAAAATACATCAATAATTGCTTATGCATAACATGCATAATAATTTTAGAATTCATTTCGTATCATTTTAACAAACAGGATACATTTTTTTTTATAACCCCCACAATATGTTATATTATACTGATCAGAGCCGGTTTTGCTCATTGTGAGTATTATCAAACAAAATATTTATCTTAACAAGACTATTTATATCAATTTTATTTCTCATAATTACCAGTAAAACAAAAAGTTCATGAACAACAACAAGAATTCATAGATAATTGTAAAAAAAATAATAATTAAAAATGTAATAGTTTTCTACTAAGGTCCTTTTTTTATGTCTCAATAGTCAATTATGTAAGAAAATATAAGGTTTTATGAAGTCATAATGATTCCAATGAGTGAAACCAGTCCTGATCACTATATTATAAAATGAGGAAGAAGTACTAAATGTAATGTCTTTCCGCAAAGAAATAACACTTTAAAATCATTTATTAATCACTCCATGAATAGTAAATCTGCAGCCTAGTTTCCATCCACAAAGCGACTTTGATCAAAAAATTAACAATTTTATTACCTCGAAGATATAAAAATATAAATACAATTTTGCTATCATCAAATGATTTTATTTAAAATTAACCAAAATACTTTTAACATAAGTAGTTTTTGTATCAAAATTGATGTATTTCAGTTACACAAACTAGAACAACGTGTGTTTTCACTGCAAAGTGCTGGGGCAATGAGATGTGACACATGCCGCCCTTTGTTGGGTCGGGTCAAACAACTGGAATACAATCTCAAAACACATGCCAGGAATAGAAAGAAACAGCTTCACGACTTGAGCAAAATGAAGTGAGAACTTTATTACTTTCTTCGTAATATTTACTTTTTCCTGTTATCAACACAGTGTATTTTAAATTCAACAATAACTTTATGTAATTAAAATTAAAATTGATACCATTTTTTTCATTTTATTGGTTTTACTACCCATAAAATAATAGTGATCATAACTTTTTGAATAATTTAAAACCAGCGCAATGACCACTCGACTCTGGTTTAATTTATATCTTGAACAAAACTGTCCAATTGTTTTGGATTTCAAAAGAACAATGAAAGTAATGAACAGGTGCATTTGCATAGATTTTTGTTTCAATTAAAATACAGAAAGGGGTGTATTGCATTTTCTTTATAAACAAATTGAAATATGAACACAAAAATCGTTTTTTATATCGAAAGTTCAATAACATAATACGTGTTTATATATTATCTTTGTATTTGAGATATACTTTCTTCAATCGAGTCACATTCTAATATCACTTTTACAAAAATACCAAAATGGATGAAATGATTAAATATTTTTTTTCACCCTATTTACTTTTTTTAACTAACCCTATTATTATCCTCATTGATGACTCCGAGAAATGTTTACCTTTTGAAGTCTTAATGTTTGGTTTATAATTATTCATTTTTAAGAAATGCATTTTAATTATTTTAACTATTTTAATCCTGAACATTGTTTCATTTCATTTAAATTAATTGTTCATTATAGTCAAGTAAGAGAATAATAACTTCATCAATCTCTCTGCATCTTAGATAAATAAACAATTGTTTCTATAATGTTTCAGGCAAGAGGCATTAGAAGCAGCAATAAGTGAAAAAGACGCTCATCTTGCACTCTTAGAAATGTCTTCCACAAAAAACAAAAACTTTAGAAGTGATTGCGAACAACTTAAATCTGATAAGGAACGGCTGATGGATAAATTGAATCAAGAGGTATTTTATTCAACTGAATGCACAATATATGATTGTATTCTTCTCCCTAATATCACTATGGAATATAAGATATATTTTATTTTTACAGAATGAAATTTCTGTCAAACTTATGGATGAATTGGATCACTTAAAACCAGTGCCTGTGCCTGAAGATTTTCATATCCAATGTGATGAAATTGTAGTTGACAACTTCTTCAGTTTGTCAACCAGTGATAACAACATAGTAACAGATGTAAGAAAGATTGTTCAACTTATATCGTTTAATTATCATCATTATTTGAGTTTAATGTAATCATCATTAGGGTTCGCTCATTTATGAAGTTTGCTGAAAATAATAAATAAAATATTTAAAAATTATAAATTATCAAAAAATACTTACCATTTTCTGACAAGTTAACAAATTTTACTGATTTGGTCTTACATATTTAGGAAATATATCATAATTGAATTCGAGTTGTTCCACAATTTTGACAGCTCAAAATTATAAAATTGCCATTTTTTGTCCTGCTCTAAATACAGAGCATACGACTCACTAATGAAGTTTTACCATGAGAGATGCTTATTAATTAGTTTGTCAGTATATTTTTATTAAAGAGAAGGATATGGGTAGGACAGCACAAGCGACTAGCCAATTACTCTCACTAAGCTTGTTTGTAGGTGAAATTTAAATAACACCCATACCTTTGAACAGAAGTCTATCAATCAATGTATGAATACATTAATCACTACACTATGAATGCGACAACATATGATAAACTAAATACTGATCTAAAATCCTACTTTTATTATTATAATAACTTGCAGCCTCACTTCTGTTATCTTTGACTTGGATTCATTCAAATATTCGGATCTATTATTATGAAACTTAGAAGCGAAACAATCACTAGTTGTACGAAAAAAGTGTTACTAAAATATAAACTTTCTACTCTTTGTAAACTGTGAATCAATCAGCGAAATAACAACACTTGTAATTAATCATTTAAGACTGAAAATAATTTTGAATAACCTAAAAATAATCCTCTTTTACTTTTCACAGTTGGACGACCTCGAGATCTCAGAAGGAACAGTATTGTGAACATTTTATCATAAACGACAATATTTCAAAAAGTCTACATCAAGTTATCTTTTGATGATTGTTGTTTTCTATACAGCTATCACATATTGTTTTATTGAATCCAAGACATTGTCAGTAAACAATTAACACAAGAAATTTCATACCTCATTGTGAGACTTCATGAAAGTAAATTGATTATATGGTTATATATTTTGAATGACTGTTCATTTATTTTTATAGACTTTTCTGAGTTCAATATATATTATATCATTTCTATGCTTACTGTATTTCAAAAGAAAGTGTAGGAAACTTTTACCAATGATATAAATGAAAAAAATTATGACCAATTAAAAAGTGAAATTCATTAATCCAATTCACGAAAGCAATTGAATATTTTGAACTCAAAATAATGTTATCAGTAATAAATAACATATTCGTTTGCCAGATTGAAAATATTCTACGGAATTGGATTTTATCATAAAATTTATGTAAATTTCGATCACAATTTTTTTATATGAATAACGTCATTACCAAACAATCTTTATGATATTACTATTCCCTTCATAACATAACTGTATATTTAATTAGTTTAAAATGAGCACTGGTGCAGACAGCGACATCTTTTAATTAAAAAAATATTAAATGATTTTATTAGTAACATTCATTTGATTCTTTAAATATAGCTAAATTAAATTTAAAAATAATCTCAGTTCTATCTCAGCATTTTTTTTATTTCAATTAATTTTCATCAGGCAAAAAAATAAAGCATTTTGGTTGAGATGAATGAATTTATTCAACAGGAATATTAATTTTATGTTACAACACACCACCAGCCCTCTATCTGTCCTGTATTGTAAATGACTAGAATAATATAACAAAGATGCTTTAGCCACCCGAGATCATTTTTAAATTTAAATCAGATTTATTTAAACAATTAAATAAATTTTCGTAAAAATATAATTTTGCATTTTCATAAGATGTCACTGTTTGTACCACACTCGCCCTTTTCAAAAAGAAATGATTATTCATACAGTTCAACTATCTTACGTTTACTGACATTGATGTTTTGGTTTAATAAGGAATGATGACTAATATATAACAGGCTTCAATATTGATTGCCAGATTTTATTTTTTGCATTCAAATATATACTCAATTTGATATTATGTATGAATCTTCAATATTACAATTAAAAATAATGAATAGTTGTTGATTTTGGTTTCTGATTAGTCACTAGATACAGAAAAAAATAATATGTGTGAAATTGTACGGCTCTCAAAACCTTCCAAATCGTTGACAATATATACTTGTCTTTTATGAAAGTCAATCCCTCTTGCATATTTCATGAAATCTACCTGCACGTCACAAGGTGTGAAAATTTGCTTTTGCTCTTTTCTCTTGTACATCTTCTTACAAAAATTTCCATTGTATAATACTCTCGGATATAATTATTCATACTAAATATATTAAATAGTATTTTTCTTCAATAACTCCTCGCTTCAAGAGTACATTATTGTATAAAAATTATTTCATTTCTTCAGGATTAATCGCCTCTTGTAAATTTTCAATGAAAACATATTTTTATGAAGATAATAAATCTCTCTCTCTCTCTCTCTGTAAAAAATCAAATTGTCACGAGACTGAGTCAATATAAGCATGGATATTTCTTTTTTAAAAATCACCTTTTTTAAGATATATTTTGCATTTGAATTATTTCCTGAATATATACAAATGTCACTGTTTGATGCAATACAAAGAAAATAGTAGTAGAAAATAACTACTAGGAAGTAATGATATAAAAGATTTTCCGTTGTCATTATTCATGCCAAATTTATAAATATTTCCTTCTTGACTGAGTACAGAATCCATTAATATTATAATAAATCCAAAATACATCTATGATCTGTAAAAAACTTCGCTAAACAGCAATTGCATTTAAAAGCAACATAACAATCTTGTAATATTTCTGTAAAAGTGTTAATTAATTGTTAAATAAATAAAGGACCACCCATTATCAAATTAATAAAGCTTTCTAATCATTTTTTATCGAAACATCAACGGCTAAAGCCAAATAACAAAAGGATCTAATTAATCCTTTATCAGTTTTGTTTCAAATCAACCAACTGAACGAATTTTGAAAACTCAAATGTTTGACAGCTCAAAAACTCATACTGTTTTATTCTTCTAATTTACTGATACAATATTTATGGCAGACTACTCTGTTAATTAACATATCTGGCTGCGGAACTGTACACAGTAACCCAATTCTGGAACAGCACAATATTTTCTTCATTGCTTAATATTCACGAATGGAAAAGTAAAATAATTACACATTTGAAGCAATAAAACCAAAATTTTAATTAAATCATATAGTATTATTATACAACCGCCATCTTTGTTTTTTTTGTTTTTGATCAGACAGTATTGCACAATAATTTATTCTCAAGCATGATTTTTTTTTACTTTTCTTAAGCATTGCGTTTGAAGACAAGAAGGAAAATATGTGCTGCAGAACTGTAAAAGATTGCTGACGTTTCATACCAAGTTCAATATCACCTTATGTTCTTTTAAAACACTATAGTTATTTGCCATTATATTTGGTGTAAAGTGCTCAACTTTCATTAGATGTAAATAAAAAGAATTTAATGTTAAACTTAATCCACAGTTATACTAATTTTAATTATATTCAATGTGAACTTACTCAAAAAACTGCCTAAAATCAAACTCTATTGACACTTGAGTAAGAAATTTGAAACTATTCTGAAGATTGTTTGATATGTCAAATATTGGAGTTTATCAACTGAATTCTGAAACTGTCAAAGATAATACCTATAGCCCATAAATTTATCACTTTAAAAAACAAAATATTTTTGAATACCATGAAATCATTTATTTTTCCTGAGGGAGTTTTTGAATCGCCTCTGCATTTCAATCTTTTCCTATGATATTAATATAAAAATACTTTTTATAATACATAATATCTATTGTTTATATCCAATGACTGCTTACTTAGATAATGACTATTTATAATAAAATAAATAAACAATTACGTGTAATGCATTATTCTTTATAAGGTGATTAAAGTTATTATATTAAACATTGATATTTTTACCCTCAATTAGTTGTGGGTAGATAATTAGATGTAACGGAATGATCATCAATGTGAAATAAAAAAAACAATTCAATCTAACCATATGTTAATATTTGTGACTCATTTAATGATATAAAAATAATCTAGTCACATTAATATCGCTAATGGCTTAAAAATGTAAAAAAACTCTACCCTGTATTTGAAAAATAAACAGTATCCTTTTTCAAGCTATGAAATATGTAATATTTTCTTCAAATATACATATTCGATTAAGCATTCTTGGCTGAGGGCTTAGTGTCAGATGGGCATATGTTGAAAAAGCACAGCTCAGATTCACTCACAAAAAATGTGTTTCGCAGCTACACATTGTAAAAAATAATTATTTATAAACATTTCATTATTAAAGCGACACAAATTTCCACTCCTGATTGTAAAATAAAATATATTTTTAATGATAATCACACAACTGTGCTTAGTCTTATGTCTTTTTGACTCTATATCCTCAACTTTGTTTACACAAAATCAATATTCTCATAACATCTGCTATTGTATAATCACTTTAGTCCATCAGACATAAGATGTTCAAATTTTATCAAAAATTAAAAATTTTACTCAGCAGATTTTTATAAATTATCATATAAGTTGGTGTTTAATTAAATTTGGCATAAACAGGCGGAGATATAATCGTAAGGATGCTGGCCTTTGAAAAAGTTTTATGGGAAAACAGTCTCAGCAATATAATTTTTATCTGATTGACTATCATTATTATTGTTATTCATTAATATTCTACTCTGATAATGAGCCAAAAGCGAAAGCCTGGCAGCATCCTCCAACGCCGACAGCTTATATTTGATGGAAAATTAGTGTAATAAAGTTTGTCCAGTTGTTAAAATGTCAAACTAAATGTCTTGTAAAGTTCTAGCTTGAAAACGTTTAAAAATTAGGCAAAGATAGATTCCCATATTACCCAAATATAAGGCTATATTTCAATTTCTGTAACATATTTTTTTTTCTTGTCAAAAACATTCGTGGAATTTCGTGAAAGACTTTCATCGCGAGGAATGACAAATATCTTTACAGAAATTGATGTGAGATTCAAATGAATCTCAGTGCTCTTTTAACACTAAAACTAATCGAATGGCAGTCCAGAATATAAACAAAACGTTGAATACTACATTAGTCCTGGAAATATCTTCAACTTATATTTGGGTCGATATGATATTTTCCATGTGTTCATTACAATTATTATATAAATGTCCAAAAATAAAACGAGTATCTTTGAAATCAGCTGTTATGAAAAATGGTGTGTAGGCAACAAATAGCGTGTGAATTATCGTTAAAATTTTACAAATCAAAGTAATGAAACAAATAAACAGTGTAAAAACAATTTAAAACAACGAATACTATCTTTTTGAATATACAACTCATTAGTGAATAATATTATAGTATCGAATAATACAAATTCAAATTCAGTGCTTGATTACAAAATATAACTACCTTATTTTTTCAATTTACAGAGGTCCAAATTAACAGTGAATAATTTTCTTTGATATTTCTCACTGCAGAAAAAATATTCGTTAAATGTCACAATAAACACACACTAATCACGAAATTTATACATAAAAATACTGATTGATTAAAATATAGAAAACAACACAATAAACTTTATACAAACTTTATTCAATGATACACTTGAATTATTATGATATTTGATGATTTTGTTACATCCCAAAATCGAATTCTTCGTGTATTTTACATCTATAAAACTGATGAAAGTCATACAAAGATTGTATAAATAATAAAACACAATATTTTCTAGTATTTTCAAAAAAAATCCCAGTTTTTTCGCCTATTGCAAGCATCATTAACCGATCAATTGATATTATTTACGATGAAAAATACCGGTCCTGATGTTTATAATATGAAATTATGGAAACAGCACTTAACATAGTGATTCATTATTTAAATATAATGTCTTTCTACCAAGTGAGAACACATTCAAAGTGATTAACTGAATGATGTTAGAAAGCTTTCTCAGTTTTATTTGGAGGAGTTTTGGGGTTTTGTTTTCAAAATGCGGATAAAGAAATGTCTTAATAATTTATGCTCTATCTATTGTGAACTTTTCTTGTACCATTATATTGGGCTATAATCTCCAAACCATTCTATTTTGGGTAAATTTATTCAAAAAAAAACTTACCGATCATTTAGAAACTCATTTATTAGCCTCATATTTTGTGTGTTTTTTTACTTTTAAACATGATATTGTCAGTAAGAAGTTCATACATAATATTTTGATCAAAATAACTATTTGAAAATTTTACATGTGATTGCACAGAACATCAAAATTTCACTTGGAAAGATCTTGAGATGTTACAGTAAAACTTATTACGTATTCTAGTCAACATAAAGCCAGAATTCAGCCAGTTATTGGGTTTCGAAGCCGCCATTCAAATGAAAATACCAAAATGGGTAAGTTTTTAAGGATCTGTATTATAGAAAATTCATTGCGAATTCAATAAATATGATAACCGGCGATTTCTCTCTTGCACTTCACAAATGCACCCAATATATATTATACAATGAAATACGGGCATTTAAAATGTTACAATGAAACATTTGTACATTTTTCAAGCACCAACATAGTATCTTCACAGGGAAAATATGAATAATAGCATAATTATATCAGTCAAACTCAATCAGAATTGTTTGAATGAGTCGGTTTCTAAATGGTTTTGGTCAAATTGACACATCGGTTTTGAGATATATGAAAAAAGAAAGAATATGAATACAAATCAAATAGAAATATCTATACAAAACTGAAAATTTTGCCTTATTTATTTTAGTTGAATAATCATACTGTAAGCATTCAGGATTATTTTAAAAGGTATATTACAAATAATTCTGATTGTGTTTGATAGAGTCGGGGAATTTAGCATTTTTAATCATTTTGTTTTGATTTTAGCATGTATTATCTAAACATTAATTATTATCATATTGTAGACATCAATTGTAATGAAAGAATTATTAAAAACATTTAATGAAGCACAATAAATAGTACTAAGAAGAGTATATTATTTTAAAATACCTAAGTTAATGTATTGTAATGTCATTATATGCTAGGTTTTATTACACACATGAATAAATTCATTGAATTTGTATATAATCATTATTTTTTAATACAGTCCCACGAAAGGTCTAACCGACCGATGTAAAATAGGTCTGTAACATTTAAGTTAAAAAATGTTTTCCTTAACTTTAATTATTAGTTTATTTTGTATGTAAAGACACCTCCCATATAATTTTTTGACAGCTAATGGGTCCAATCAATCAGATGAATTACTAAACATTCAATAATTATTATTGCTATTGTTTGCGAACAGCTTAAAGTGGCCTCAAATTTTCTCATACAGTCAAGACAGGTAAATTGATTTTTTGCAATCAGAATATTCTTTTGTTGGCAATATTAAATTCTGCTTATTTTCATGTTCCCATTTTTGTAACTATCTACTATAAATAAAATTGCCTCATTGATCATAAATCATCCATCAATGTTTTCTATTTTAGTCAAATTTTGCATCCATATTTATTACTATGTAAACTTGCATCAAGGCATTATTAGATATCTACACTGTGGAGTAATATTTTATTCAATAAGTGAAATCAATGAAGTGAAATATTTTCAAAATGATACTTGCGAATCACTATCACAGAAAAACACTGTACAGCGTATACCTCACTATAAAATGATGAATGTGTTTTGGTTGAATAAAAAAGATGCATTGTTAATTTCTATCTTTCTGATTCTTCTCGCATAATTGTCAAAAAATTGTTAAAATAACACCGGTTTCTAATAGATTCCTGAGCGATGTAAAATTAAAACTCAGTGAATTTAAACTGTGTTGTAGATAGTTCAATAATAAAATCAATTCAATGAAAACATATCAGATCAATCTGAGGGTAGAAAAAATGTAGCATCTGTGAAAAAACAAAGTGCACGAGTATTGTTAACTTATAATGAAATAGATAATGAATGATTAGTCATTTATGAATTGTGAAAATAAACATAGAAATTTCACATGAAACAATTATCAATGAGAAATTTAATGGGTACACAATTACAATTTTTCAAACGCCATGGTATCGTGGTTTATTCAGAAAAGAAACATGTCACAGTTTCAGATAAGCTGTATTTTATCAAAAACTCAACAGGAATTGGTTTTATTTTCTTCTGTACTTGTTTTTTTTTTTGTCGATCTGCCTGGTTTATTACTATTCTCATTAAGATGATTTATTATCAAAAGAGCTTCAAAAGTTTTTGATTAAATCTATTACCTTATTTTAACATATCATTAAGATTCATATAAGAAAATATCATTATATATAATATACTTACTTCCCGGAGCATCTATCATCAGCAACATAGATATTTCATACTAAATTATATATTTTTAAACAAATCGCACTGCACCTTATAAAAATGTGCAGTTATTAAGTATTGTAAAAGTAAAATTTGTGTTTCTAAAAAGACAAACTGCCATGATTATTTCATTTATTAAAAATAGTATAAAACATGAAAGTTTTTGAATCGACAGTAATGAATTGTTTGTTTATTGTCTTTTTTCTTAGAAAATTTTATTTATATTATTATATTATATTGAAATGTTTTAATTTCTACTCTTGTTTTCGAATTTGATGAGATGTCTTTAAAATGATCACGTCATTAATAACAAATATCCTGAATGAAAAACTAGGTATAAAACTAAAACTAACTGTTTTTGAGACATCTCTCAAATGGACAATTATTTCTTTCTCTTTTTGATTCTACATAATCTTTTTCTTTTTTGTTGATCTCTTATGAACTTTTAAAAGATAGCAGTGAATAGATAATGTAAGATGAGTAGATTATGTATTTTATACAAGGTGAATAGGATGTCATTGTTTAGTAAAATGTGTGCTTAAATGATTTGTAAAATACATTCGGCATTGTGTAGCAAAGAAAAAATGTTTTAGCGGAGGCATTATTGTTCAGCTGTAGAAAAGCCATCATTGATTATTTGTAATAATTAATATGAAATTCTTCAAAAACATATATCGTTTCCTAGCCAATTTCAACTATTAAAATATAAAAGATTCCGATGCATTGTAAAAATCTAAACAAAATATACCGGCTTTCGTGCTGCCATTGTTTAATGAAAGATTAAAACAATAATGTCATTGTAATACTTACCACCCTTGGGTCCTGTTTATAATACTCACAGTGTACATAATTATATTGGACTATTAAACATTCCTATGTAAAAAAAAGCTTGTAAAAAATGCGTGTGAAGGAAATACCGCAAGTGAATATTCTGATTTGCCACAAGAATACTAGAACCATTGATATTTTAGTGTCTTTCTACACATTTCAAACGAAACATTAATAAATATAGTTTAACTACTGCAACAGTGCATTTATGTAAAAATATAGCAACACTATAATATCATATGCTCTTTTGAATATTAGGTAGCTCTACGTTATATAGTTTTGTTTTTCAATTCAGCAGGAATTTGTAATTATTTATATGAAAACATACAATATAGCGTAGTACACTTGCGTAACCAGAATGTATGAAAATAATAAAATACCATTCATCTTTTTAACATAAATAAACTACTAAAAACTGATTGACAAATTTTGCTGCAAAAACCTTATTCCTCTTCAAAGTATTTCCTGATTAAGTCTCTTCCGGTTATGTGGACATCTACTATAGTTTCATTCAAACCTACCCTCCGCCTACGTGCAGTATAAAAATCTTTTTACTTAATTTACTAAGTGTTTCTGCTGATATAAAAATAAAATGAAATTACTAAAATTTCTACGTGTAGAATTTGTTATATTTCTAAATATATCAGTAATATGCCATTATTGTGAATAGTTACACAACATTTAATATTTCCAGCTCCCATACCGCTACCAGGTATCCAGGTAAAGAATGTATTTGTAGATTAAGCGTTTAAATAATACATTAAAACAGATTTGTGTCAATCAGTGATGAATTTAATATATATTTGTCTCGCTGACGGAGAGTACGTAAGAACCACCTAATATTATTAAGCCAGTTCTAGCAAATCTTCACACACATTGTTAAGACGTTCACATTATTACGTTGGATTAGTTAATTAACATATAACTTGTTGGTAAAGTGTTAATGTAATGAATATTGTGTTACGACATTGTAATTATGTTACATGAAAATAATTTTACACATTTGCGGTCGGGTGTTGTTGTTACTCTGAATTCATTTGATATAAATAAAATAATATAAAAATATTTAACTGCAATGTCATTCATTATCATACTGGCGCCTAAGTCACTACTTTTTAATGTCAATATTTATAACATTATTATTAAAAAATGAATATGTTGTAAAGAAACATGTCTGATTGCATTAAAAGTTGATGATTTATTATATTTAACAATGATATATCATGACAAATAAACGTGTGCAAAATATTATGAAAAGAAATTATTTGACCAAATGTTTTTTACTTACATCTCCACCACAACTCCATACGCTTTGCAAAAGACAACTTGAAATCCCATCACCAATAAAATAGAGTTGTCGTTCACATGGGAAATATTTTCAAAATGACCAGAAAACCAATCGGTCAATCATAAAATCTTTACTTATTTGTTTCCTTGATGAAATGATCTAAAGGTTAAATACGATATCTGATTTTAAAGCACCAAGAGAAACAGCAAAAAATGCAGGAAATTCTCATTATGTCTGCTAGAATCCATAATTTCTTTATAGAAGTGAACTGCAAGTCACACCACTGAACTGTCTGAAAATAGCAGAAAAATTAGAAGCTAGCAACAAAGTGACATTTGCAGTCGTCAACTATTTTATTTGTGGTAAGACAGCAATATTCACTGAATGCAGTCATGTATACTTTAAACAGAAAGACAAACAAAAAACAATCATGATAATAATTGTGGCAGGAACATAGCATTTTTCAGACATATCGAGGAAGACAATAGATCAAAGACTAGTGATTGTTTAGTGTTTGGTCGAGATTATGAAAAATTTATGATACACATGGGAAAATTATATTGACATTTCACTGTAATATAGCTGAATTTTTTTTTTTGTAATTATAATGATTACCAGAATTTATTAATAGAACTGTTTGCGACATGCATCTGAATCCTGGTTCAGGCTGTTCCTACTCAACTGCTTCTCGGATAGGCAAAATATATGTCAACAAACCAATGAAAAATAGGGAAACAATTATATTTTAAATAATTCAAAAATACAGTAAATAAAACAGCTGAGAAATTGTATTGAATTATGTTTATTAAGAAAATTATTGGCCCCAAGCCAAAATCAAAAAATTAGCTAAGAAAAAGATGAATTAATAATCAAGGGGGTGTAAGTAAAATTTGAGCATCTCCCAAATGAAAGTCAACTTTGAATACTTTATTATTCATTGTAACAAAAATATTGTTTTTCGTTTAATATACACTGAACATATTTATATTCCTGTTTTAATTTAAATTGATTTTCATAATTAAATTACCGCTCCCTGCATTGATATACTGTATTTCCTGAATTTAGATGCCAAAAAAAAATTGAAAATCTCATTATAACAAAGAGGTAAGATAATCACAATACAATCGATTTAAAGTTGATATATTTCTTACCATTGACCTATTTAACTACTGAATAAAACTTTAATTATTGTATCATTCCTGAAATTCAATAACTATTTACAAGAAAAAATAATCTTAAAATCACTTTACATACATCAGTATTTAGCATGTAGCTATAACGTATTTTTTTTAAATATTCACATAGTATAATAAGACATTTTTTTATAGTTCCATTCTCTAATCTGCAAATTATCAAATATATACAAACCCACTTAGAAATAAATGTAAATTGGAAAAATCAATTGTAGAGTATTACAATAAACAGAAAAAGCACTTTGTACAATGAAATTGGAGATCCGTTTTTAATTAATAAAAATAAGTTAACATCATTAATATAGAGAATTTTTTTCAAGATGGAATAATGCCAGATTGAACGAGTGCCTGTCTCGCTGCATTGTTAATATGCCGAAATCTGTCAGGTCCTAACTGAGTCCCTCCATACCTGAAAAAACATTGGATGTCAGACAGTTGATCAAGTGTTATTACATATAATGTTAACCCGACCAGCGCGACAGTTTTTTATACAAACAAAATCTGTCCGCGTTGCTATTTTTCAAAATGTTGTCTTTCCACATAGAGCTATGAATACACCAACAAAAAATAATTGGGTTGGCTTTTATGGAAGCTAGATGCATTAGGAATGTTTCACAACATTAAACAACACAAAGAAATGTCCTATGTTGTCACAATCACCTTAACAAATATATCCCTAACAAATAACTACCTCGTAAATTGCCATTACCGTGACGTAACGAGGCAACCAATCAAATTCAAATGAACAAGCGCCATTACTGTCACGTGTCATGAAGTGTCAGATTGCAATGCCGCGAAATTGGTGCAAAGTTCAGTGCGAAGTTAGACGCGAGTTTAGCACGCAGTTTAAGTCATCATTAAGCTACAAAAATTTATAATACAGATTTAAATTTCATAAATTTAGATTAATTTACATTTGTCTAAAAATTTTAAGAATTAGAAAGGAGAAAGGAACCAAACTTGTGTATTCCAGTAAGTCTCACACAAAATAAGAGACAGCTGCAATACAATCAAGAAACATAATTATTGATTGACAAGACTATATTTTGTGGTTATTATATGGTTATATTTCGATCTTTCAAAATTTATTTGAACCAAACTAACATCTTAATAATGTCAACGTATAAATGTTAATGCCCTCTACCTTGGGCAAAGCAGAATAATAAATACTAATGATTCATTAAAATATTATAGTTGCATAAAAGTATCTTCATAACAATTATTGTAAGATTTAAAATTTATAGAGAAGACATAATCTTTTCGAATAAAAGTGTCTATTTGGATGAAGATTCTACATTAGAGTAATGTTATGTATCATAAAGAGAATAATTCAAAATTTACCATCTTGATACAACAACAATAACATTGTTGACACTCATTAGATTGAGAAGCCTGAGAAGACGCGCCCCGGCTTGCTTTTCTCCATCATCATCACAGTCTTCGTGCTTTCCACAGCGCCACGCTAAAATGTTATGAGTGGCATCTGCAATTTTTCGGTCCACTTTTAAATTCCACATTACAGTACTAAAAAACAAACATTACAAAAATCAAATGATATTCTTTGTTCGAAAGCAATGCCGCTCGAAGTGAAATATTAGATTCGATAATTACCATAAAATGTAATGATTTGGCACAAATTTTTATACAGCATTCATATAGAAATCGAAAAGTTAATTGTAAAAAAAAGTAAGTTTTTAAATTATTTTAATATTACTAAACTATCACCATAGACTTGTATTGAATACCAACATTGCTGTTGACACATATATAATATCTTTCTGGTATGGAACTATTAAAGTTGTCACCAATTTTACCTTTTTAAATACTTTAAGTAAATACAATCATACTTTTAAACTATCTATATTCCCTTGATGTTTTCTACAATGACCTCGAAGGGCCAATTCTCGTGTGAATTGGGATGAAACTATCAAACATGATTATGTATCCAATCTCTGTTGAGTAAAACCATTATAAATTTATATAGAAATGATACTTACTTCACTTCATTGACTACTTCCAGCCTTGCTACGTGTGCTTGAAAGACACTCTTTCGGTCTTCTATTGTTTGGCCATGAATAATTTGTGGACATGAAGCTATCTGTTTTATGTGACAAAAATGTTTCAATTTAAGTTCAAAATTTTTTTGCCATATGAAAATAATATTTGAAAAAAAAGTAGACTACTTAGCGTGGATTTATAGAAGTGCAAAATTCCAAATTCAATTTCATTTATCGCATAAATAAAAAAGATATGAATCGAATCGTTACTTAGAAAATCAATTTACAACACTTTCAGCTCACTTTCAAGTACCTGTCGCAGACGATTATTATGGCGAATCTCCAACATGTTTAAATTTATTTAAGCCTCCTCCATTAACTTATGCAATGAAAATCTCAAATTTCTTTATGTCCACATGACATACAACAGAAGCATGTATCTGTATTTTCCATATAGCTTGGATAAAATTATTAGGATCTGTCCCTATTTTATAAAAAAGCAAGAATTTCTCTTTTCCTTTACATATCTTGGGTTATTTTTATTACTTCTCAGTCTATAAGTAAATTGGATGAGATTTCGAGTCCATGGTTCAGTAGTCAGCGATTTTGTACAACTGTAAGATATAAAATCAATTTACCAATTCTGGCTCCATTGTGGCAACTGATTCATGAACTGTTTTGTTATCAAGGGTCACTGTAATAGATTCAAGAATTTCGCGAACTTTTTCAGTCCATTGAAACAAGACTGTTTCACCTAAGTTTTCTCTGCAAGACAATAAAATACATTAATTGAATAGAAAAAATGTCACAATACAACCAGAATTCTCAATGAAAAATTGGAAATCAAATTGGATTTAATTCAGGCTGGAGGAGTTATGTATTGATCATTTTAGTATATACATATGTATTCTTTACAACATATTAACACATTGTTTACGGTGTACACAAATTTGTTGGATTCAGATTCTGTATGTTAAAACTTTATACATAAAAAAAGATGTTTTAAGCTTCATAATTCTTCTTTTATATTACCTTTGCCTTTTAGCGGTGGGATGTTGTCACTAAAATACAAAAATATTATTGACTTTTCACTGATTTAGAACATGGTTTAAAATTGTTGAGTAATCAACGCGGACTGACGGACAAAAATACCTATAATCTACATGTCAAGAGTTGAAAATTGTGTCGTCCAAAGGTAAAATGTAAAATTTTATAACCAATGTATTAAAAACCTTCAAAAAATGAATGTGTTTTTTGATTTTTTTCAATAAAGTTCACGTTGCTTAATGTGTAATGGAACACATGTTTATCGGGGGTTAACAGTGTAAGTATTTTTTAAATCAATGAAAAGCTCAAATAGAATTCAATTAAATAATAAAAACTCATATTTTAGAACTATTTCGACAATATATTTTTATTATACTATTTTTAATTTTTTTTAGTTCGGTGACTTTTTTAGATTTGCACTTCTCACCCTAAATCTTCAACAGTATTGCACTCAAAAAAAAAAAAAAATACAAATTAATACAAGAATGACTGAATTAATTATATGGTATTTTCAAATATTTAAAAAATCATATGAATTACCTCCAACTTACATATAAAGTTCATTCAATGCATTCATTATAATCGTCTTTTGGTTTCTAGTGAGAGATGGCGCAGACATTTCGCAAGTGGGAGGCGCTTTTGAAGGATAATTTTCTGGCATTTTAAAAAATAGTGTCACATCTCTGCCATCATGCGACAGGCTGATGCTATAACTATTTTTCTCTTGGAACTCAACTTTCCATTCATCTCCATAAATAGAACTAAGAGCTTCTAACTCTTCTTCCTGTAACAAAGTTTGCAAGTTATATATTCTATACATACGCTTTTTTTCTCTTCTAAAATCAACTAAATACCAATAATAACAATCCATTTCTGTATAAAATTGACAAACGAATAAGGAATTTGATTATCATAAATAGCAATAAATAATAATGGGAAAAATTTAAGTCCTGCAGAAAATAATGTCAAAACTTTTCTTTGAAAACCTATTTCTAAGTAATACAATTTGAGACTATAACCTGTTTCGTTGTGTCATCCATGTCGTCTTATTTAGAATATCTCCGCATATTTGCAACAATTAAAAATAATTGTGTCTTATTTTTATATAAGCGGGAATCAAATAAGCCAGTTTACGAACGGAACGTTTGATGTCATATAGGTATGAGGTTATATGTACTTATTTTGACGTTTCAAAGAGCAGTTATTGTCTACGGTCAGTGTTTATTGGAATTGTAATTGGGGCTATTTTTGTTGTTAGTGGGAAATAAATCTATGTACGCTCGTGTAACGACATCAACAATGACACTACTTCTTTTTATGCAAGCTAGCCCCAAAATGATATAGTACAAATAATTTATCAACCTAAAATATATACAAATTTATAAATTTGCAAAGCAATTTATTCAACTCTCAAATAGGCGGCGGGAGAATAATAAATTGTTGCAGCATCCAATTCCTATAGTTAGAAGTTCATATTTTTTTATTTTGAAACCATTTAAGACTTACCGTGCGTATTTTGTTGTTTATGATACGTACACAATATTTAGTTTTTGTATCCATTGTTCCTTCAATTGGAATGAATAAATAAATTACATATTATTTTTAGGACAATAGAATATTGATTTTATTTATTAATAATCAAACAGTCAGTTACAAGCTAGAAAAGAATTTACTTGGTTTAAACAAAATTCATATATTTTATTATTAACTGAAGCTATCTCCTTACTTAAAATAAAATTGCAAAATGATTATTGAAGAATTGAATTTGTTCTATTTTTTTTTTCATTCACGGTTACTCTCAAAAACCCTTGATTAATAATAAAAAGATAATTGAATAAGATCTTAGAATTTCAGAGCTTACAATATTCCATTTGGTATCGCTTGTTTTTTAGAATAATTTCGTAATTATTTCCTTATATTTTTCATCGTTCGTGTAATAATATACTAACTGTCTATGTTTCTGTCAAATTATTTTGACTACTTTTGTACGACATTTACGCATATTAACATTTCGATATTACGAAATTAACCGTCAGAAATGACCAATTACTTGGCACTGGATAAAATTTCCAGGCTTTTTACCATCATTCGTCAAAATGGTGGAATAAGAGCTTCACTTTATAAACTTTACAGGTTAGAATTATTAACAATACATTATATAACTGTCACTTTTCTCTAAAATCCACTGAAATAAATGATAATTGATTGATAATTCTTTTGGCATGTGTCCTTAAAAATCAATCAAATGATTATTTTTATAATCCAGTGGAATACAATGTGATCCAATCTGAGAAATGTTTTGACTATGATACAAATATTCAAAGTATGGGAGATCGATGTTTCTTCTATTATATATGTCGTAATACAGAATAGACAGCACTTAATAATCACGTCAAAACATTAATGGGCCCTTACAATAAATTCAACTTTTATTTATTTATGATATTTTCGAATTTGACACTATCAATTTAAATGTTTCACAAGAAGGAAATTCATTTATCATAGATTCATCCAAACATTGATTTTAAATTCTCATAAATTAGCAAACGTATTTAACGCCTAAACTGGACATGAGTGTTACAAATCAAGGAAGAGACTGCTTGGGCACACATGAAAAACGCCATGAATATGAACTGAGCGTAGAAAACATTTCATTAGTTAAATTGAATATTTACTGCTTTATTCAGTATATTAAACCAAATCGAAATTGAATTCACAGTACACAATTTAACATGATGATTATTATGGTAAATATTGATTCAAATGGGCACAGCCAGATTGAAAAAAAAAATATAATACTAAGTTGTCTTAATGTAATATTTAATGATGTCTTATTGTTTAACTATTTCAAAGCAGCAATTGTTATCAACTGGTGCAAAAATTCTATATGAATGGAAATTGTCTTCAATTACATTGAAATTGAATTTCAGAAAACCCTACTTATTTTAAATCTTTCTGACCACCTGTACCTTCAGTAATTACGATGATGTATTTTTTTATGTAAATAAACATAAATCAACTCTCATATGATACTTGACATGAAATATTACACAAAAAAATTAGTCGGGATTAATATTTTACCTAACAATAATGATCAGACAAGAAACGATGAGAAAACCCGAATTGTGTATAATCAACAGTCGGCAAAATTGTTATTGAAATATTTCCTGCACACAATGTTTTAGCATGAAAAATAATATGTTTGTGTTTCTTTAATTATATTGTTGAAAAAATATTTTTATTAATTGCCTACGAATTCATTGAATTGCATGATTAGAAAATTATAAGATAGTATATATTTTTTTAACACTCAAAAGTGAAATATCATACTGTTGTATTTTATAGGCAAGATGAACTGAAGGATGGAACTTTGGTTGGCGAGGATAAATATGGCAACAAATATTATGAAAATCCTCGCTATTTCTATTCAAGGAACAGATGGGTAGAGTATTCGCCCGATCATGGAATGTACTATGACGGAAGTCAGGTAAAAACACTGAAACTTGACTCTAACTATAAGCATTATAAAACAAGGAATGAAACCTTTCGATTGCTAACGCCACAACTGTTGAGACAGCTGTTTCTGCAGTGTTGTGTAGTTGAAATTCAAAAATATGAGCAATCATTAACATCAAATATGGCCTTATTTTTCTTGAAAATCTTCAAAGATTGCTTGTCACCAACAGTAGTGAATTAATTTTTTAACTGTTAAATTTTTAAATATCTTTTTTGCAGCTCAGCAGGAAGCAGATCAATTATAAAAAATACAGTTTAATATCAAAACAATTTTGACAAAGGCCAAAGCCCAAAAGGATTATCAACAAACATACATAAAATTTGTAGAGTTTTAATTTTTAATTGTATCAAAATATTTTTAAATCATTTAATTAGATTAAGTGTATAAATTTTCCTACAACCTTTTCCTTTCCTATTCCTGATTCCAATGTAAATACAGAACGAGCAGATATATAGTAGAATTTACCATTACTAATTACAGATTTCCGCAGAATGGTATGGATGGATGCATTACAAGACTGACCTTCCTCCGCATCAGGTAAACTAGTCTTATTTATAATCACCTAACAGTTACGTCAACAAGCTTGACATGAATTCAAATTAAATAAATATCTAAATTCTGAGCATACTTTTAGTATACTGAATATTCAATTTAGAATTACCTATATTCTTCAGAAGCTTTTTAAATAAATATGCTGACAAGTACTACCACTTTTTGGAGAGGAGTTGTCAACGCTATTTGACATTTTTTTCAATGTTAACTTATAACACGAAAAAAAAAAACAATGTATTTAAGTTATACAAAATTTATAAGATACATAGTATATCTTTAATTCTTACCTTGAAAAATGCATGAAATCCATGTGCCACATTTTAGAATTTATTAGCACAATATGAAACTAGGGTGCTACACAAAACAGAAGATGTATTGTGTACTTTTTCTACACAGCCGTATATGTATGTTTAAACAGTTCTAATGAAAGCATTCACCGAAATAGCTATCAACTATATATCTGATAAATTTTGTAAAACTTTCAAACATGAAAATTTTTTCACCATATTATAATGGAGTTCTACCAAGTAAATGTCAATTCAATCAACATAAGAACTTTTTATTTGCACATTACAAAGTACAGTGGCTTCCATGCCATTTTTTCGTTCAACTTATCAATTATGTGATGTGTAAAAACTCCTTTCCACCCATCCGATCCTAAAAAACAGTATGGTGAGAGCAGTAATATAACCATTAGTCCTGTGTCACTCCTTATCTGTTCTATTTTTACTCTCTTTGTAAAAGGAAACTCAAACAACTGAGTGACTGGTTTTTGTTTAATGTGGCAGAACTAAACCCGTTGTTTATACACTACTTGATTACTTGGGAAAATATTTTTTTTTTTTATTGATTTGTAAAGTACCAAGAGAGAGGCAAGCTGTTAGGCATGGAGCGTAATTTACATTTTTTTTTTCAGATTTTTAATACAAAATTTACGTTGAGGTGAAATTTAAATTCAAAAAAATTTTGCAACATGAAAGTTTTCATAAATCTTTAACCTATAATAATATTGGAAAATTTTATTAATAGGATGGAGCTAGGCCAAAATACAAGTGGATGCAAGATCACACAGAAAACATGTCCGGTACAACTGGCCAATACTCGCCTTACAGCACGACAGTTCCCAAAATTGAGGCTTGGACACCTGGAAAAAAGTGAACTCTCGACATGAAAATTTTCACAATTTATTCAGCATTGACGGCAACTGCTTTTTAATGGCTTATTGTTATTGAGCTGCAAACAATTACTCCATCACACAATTCTGTGTAGTAGGTGTTGAATATTTCAAAAGGAAACTGAAAAAAAAACATGTATGTAAATTATCAGCATCGATAAGTAGTTACAGTTGTTCATTTGAATTAGGTGTCGTTTGTAAATTGCTGGATTTTATTTCTAATATTTATTGTAAATAAAATTTATTTCAAATAGTACTTATTGGGTTATTATTTATGAATATTTAACTATCTCCTTGCCTATCCCCACCTCTCATTTATTGATTGTATTCAGTAAGAAAACTACTTTCATATCGATAAATTTATATATATTTTTTTATAAATTAAGAATGCTGTATAAATCGAATCATTTAATGGATAGTTTAATTTAAGATTTGTAATTTTACATTCTCTTGGACATTTTACATATTGGATGCTGAGGTGTCATATATTTTTTTGTAATTTCAACCATGCTCACATTCTAATAAATTGTTAGGTTAACATTAGTTACTATTAAACTGTTCATTAAAATGACTTCATTCAATTATCAAATCATAAATTACTCAATATTCGTATAATACAGATATGAAATACTGAGACAATTTCATCACTCTACCGTCTTAATGGAAAATGATCAAGTTGAACAGCTTTCACTCTATGTTTATTGTTTCAATCACCGAAAAAACTCACGGAAAACAAAGATGACTGCCTCAAATAAATCCCGAAATAATATTTCCAAACATTTTCACAAAGAAATATGTACAATAAACGTCAAGTCTTTGGCAGAGTTTCTTTCTTAATAAAACAGAAAAGTATACAGCAATAAAAATACAGTAGACACTCATTTTCGAGGATGTGTGATGTTTTGGTTTGGTTGGTGAAATAACTGACAATAAAATACTCCAAAAGTAATCTGCATACATCACTATCTTTATTTTTTTCATTCAAATACAAATAAATTCAAAATCATTTCATTACATACAACCATATAGTTTTTCTTAAGTTTATGAATTATTATTTTTTACACATACATAAATAGCGTTATTTTTTTCATAATTGCTGCCATGGCTTATTCGTATAGTTTTCGTTAGTAGTTTTATTCATCGCTCAATTCTTCAACTGAGTCTTATCAAAATTCATATTGTATGAAACTAAACCTATCTTGTTGATTTTCTAACCTCAAAAGAATCTACTCAGAATGTTTCTTTAATTTAAAAAATGGCTATTTCCACAACACTAAATTTCTATTTTCAAGTCGAAATACATATCACTTAAAATTTTAGAACATATTTCAAAATGTAAGTTGTATTTCCATAATTCTAAACACAGAGAATTTCTCCCGCAGACACACTAGTCCCAAATAAAGAAAATTGATAGCTTGAATTGAAATAGAAAAAGGAATTAAAGGTAATTCTACTAGATCACTACTGCTCTTTGATTTTGTCACCCAATATTAATTTGAAGCTAGTATGCCTGCAGCCTATGTCAGACATTCAATTGATTTTGATGTACGTTAATATAATTATAGTAACTCTAAGCCTCTGCACTGACCGAGTTAGACCCACAATATGTGAAAATTGCTTATATCTAGAATTACTTAAACATAAACCATATTCGATATCTTTTGTTTATGACAACTTAACAATATTTATATTCTTAAATTATCTTTCTCGCGTGTAATATTTACCTTTTCAATTCTGATTTCTTCAATATTAAGTTTTGCCAACACTTCAAAAATGCTACAATTTTTCAAACAGTCAATTTGCAGCAGCTCACAAACCGTTAATAAAAATTCTTATATCAATGACATAGGTGTATCCATAGGTTGAAGCAAATTTAATAAATTTACATGTCAGATTGCTTAACAACTTAATAAATGCCTACACTATGTGCTATAATATTTAAAAACATGACAGGCCGTTTTCGTTTATAAAATACCCACTCAACCCCTTGGATGGCTAAGCATGCATCACCAATCTATGGTAAGCTGATACCAAATAGCCTGTTTCAACTAACTCTAATTATTACAATATATATTTGTCTTGATTTATCTGTTTATAACGCATGACACAACACTGTGCTTATAAACACTACACTGATAGAGTGTGAGTGAATGTTGACAGAAGAGGTGGCACTGCCACCTGGATTATAATATTATTATATTACTGGTTATACCATAATAGTGATTAGGTATGTGTACATCGCTCTTGGGATTCTAATATCCAAACCACTACGAATATTCCTCTTGTAAAGATGTTAAATATATATATTTCCTTTTTGTCGTAACATCTGACATTGACAATATGGTTTGAGCATCTCAAGAACTAAAGATTCTAGACAGATTCTATCAAATGTAATTGTTTGAAGACGTCAAGTTTAGATTAACTCAGGATATCAACTGAGTTGGAGAAATTTCAAATATGAATCGTTTAAAGTCAGTTTGGGTGCAGCCGTGTTTGCTGAAAGGCGAAGCCTGGGTTGTTAGTGATGAAAAATTTTGAAATGTACAAAATTCGAACGATTGAAATTTAATAAACTTAAGCTTAGTTTTTATGTTTATTAATTTAAATTATCAACTTGCACCGTCTTTTGAGTAAAGGTAAGTAACTTCACATTGTCATACAATGAAATGGAAATTTATTGATAAGCATATAATTCATCATGACATCATTTCAGGTAAGAGTAATTTTTCCATTTTAAGAAAGTAAGAAGAATAAAATTCTCGTAGACAAAAATGTATATTGTTAATTTTGGATGATTGTAGGATAGAAAAACTCTCATATTTAATGGTAATACACTGCGAAAAATATTTTTAAACGTGTTTTGTTTATTTACAATTGTATCATAATTGAGTTGTTAAATGTTACTTAAGAATTACTCAATTTCTTTTATTGATTGTTTATTGAATTATGTACACATTTTAATTACTATTTATTCCATAAAAAGAATTTTGACCATCACCAACACTCATTGTATAAACAGACTATTAACTTTGAAAAACCCTTCTTTCATTGAATAAATATTATCATTGAGTAAAGATTACGAATTCTACATGTTTGTTGAGTTTATTTACTTAATTATTTAGATTCATATTAATAATCCATTAATCCATTTATATTGTACAGCTTAATTTGAGGTAAAATGACATAAAATATATTCATATTAATACATCTGTGATACGTGAGAAATCGTTTCACAGAGAATTATATTTTTTTATAATAGAACTGGCGTTGCCATTATCAAGTAAATATTAAATAACTTGTCCGGCACAGTTTGATTGAGAGTCAATCTATGTAACGTATCATATTATTTGAGCGCGACATGAAAACCTTCAAAATCTACTCAGATATATTATTCCCGTTACCAAATCGATCTGGTCTTGATTAGAAATGTATCTGAATATTAAAAGTTTTCTCAAATTTGACAAATAATGAAAAGAATAAATGAACACTGTTTCCAAATACTTACACAAATTTCTCCAACATGATTCTCGCCACTTCACCCAAGTACCGAAACCATTGAGCTACTATCTTAGAGATGATAAATAGCTATTTTAACTTAATTCAGTTCATGCTAGATCATTCTATAAGATTTATGGCAAAAAGACATGCTCCGTTCACCTATTAGCTCTCTTACCATATTTATTGGTAATAAAGTAAAATCATATAGAACAATTTCAATACAAACCCTTTCACAAAAAAATATCAGTTTCAAATGAAATGATGTTTTAAATAATAAAAACACATTTTTAGTACTTATTTCCACAATATATTTTTTGATCAGGACCGGTTTCACTCATCGCGAGCATTATCAATCTGATCAGTTGATAATGCTCGCGATGAGTGAAACCGGTCCTGATCAAAAAATATATTTTGGAAATAAGTACTAAAAAATGTGTTTTATTATTTAAAATATCATGCCTTTCCATCAAGAAGTGACAGTTAACACGTTAAAAGTGAAATGATGTTTGCAAAAATAACACACCTTATAAGTTAGTTCGCCTTATTGTAAGTAGTAACTCAATGATTTAAGCCAATTAACTTTATACCTACATCAATAATATAATAAAAGCATTATCTATAAATATTTACACCCTATTCATAGATTTGTATATGATTTCAATTAAGTCTATGTCGTATATCCAATATTCAGCCATATTTTGACATTCTAAAATATGACCAAATATACACATGGTTTTTTTATATCACAAATCAGATCAGTATTATAGAAAACAATACTAGGTCACATTAACCTTCCATTATATAAAACTAGACATTTAAAATATCATAGACAACTGTTTTAAATCATTGTGCAAACTTTTTATCTATTATGTCTCAGTCATAATAAATTATTTACAAACATTATTACAAATGAATCATTTTTTCAAATGATCCTTACTTCTTTATGTGTAATGAAGTAACTTACTTATTAAATAACTGATTTATTACAGTGGTCATAATCATTTGGGCATCTAATTGATAGCAGAAAAAAATCGTTTTTTTTTTTTATAAAATATTAAAACAATCTTGCCCCACAGTTTATTCAGGATATATCAAGCTTAAGAAGCTGTTGGTTGCACCAAAAATAACTTAAACCTATCCGACCATTTTTCAATATAAAGGAAATTTCGATAAGGGTAATTAATTAATATCTTGCCAAATTTGTCACACTGTTTGCCATTGAAATATATATATAATAAAGTAAATAATAATGATATTGATATAAAAGCTTGTTTTTTTTCTAAGACAACATGAATTTCTTTAGTATAGAATGTTAGATAAATATTTTTCACCTGCCTTACGTAAGAACGATTGACAAACGAATACATCAAAATATTAACATTTTACCTAGTAATTTAAATTGATAAAACATACGATGTCAACTGAGAGTGATCAAAGGAATTTTAACTAGGTGAAATTCTATACTTGACATTATTAGTGTTTGAATTATTTTTTCTCAGTAGTTCTAGTGAAAATCAATAAAAGTATTTAATCTTATGCAAATATCATACACATTATCTTTGCTATATATGGAAAGAATCAAGAGAATCAAAGATATCTATTACGATATAGAATTGAAATTGACAATTTTTAAAATAGCTACAGCCGAATCCATAAAAAACATAGCTATTATAGCTTCTATCCTATTAAAATCAAGAGTAGTTCAATACAGCTTACGAGACATAAAAATATATATATCAGTGTGTGATCATTGTAAATAAAAAATATCGTAAAAAGGTTTTGAGGGAGATTTAAATAAAAATAAAATTAAACAAAAAAACTAAAAATCTTGTATGGATACAATATATTTTGTAAAAATTAAAATATAAACAAAACATACATTGAATTACATTGAAAAAATGTAAAAAAAATTCATGCACTCGTGGACTGATGAACAAAAAATATATGATGGCAAGCGACTCGAAACTGACATATTTTATAGTTTCCAATTAACTTAATAACTCTAGACGATAAATTATTCATCCAGAAAGTGAATCAATCTCATTGTATGACATCACATTTTTCTCGTCCATAGATTACCCACCGTGTTGAAAAAGAAGTACAAAATAAAATTATTATAATGCGGAGAATAATTATTTTTTAATAATATTATCAGACACACAATTTCTTTATGGACGACAATTCACTTTATAATAATAATAATACGTATCAATAAAATTAATTAAGGGATGTACTAAGTAATCTAATAAATTCATAATTTTAACTTAAAATAGCTCTAGAGAAGTTTATTAGAAAAATAATAAAAAAAATCATGATTCAAATCTACATATACAATCGGCATGTGGTAGATGATTTTCTATCTCCATTATACAACTTCATCTGCAAAGTAGCAAGTAGGATAAAATTGCGAACGCCGGCACGCATTATATCAATCTCAAGCTCTTCGCTAACAAGTGATTGTGTGAGGGAGAGAGAGAATCACAGCACGCACACAATATGTATATTTATAGATAATATATCCCACACAATGATTAAGAGCTAAATATTTTGTGATGAATACAAATTTTTCTATTCAATACAAAGTTAATTTTTTTGAGTCAGTTTTTAGTAAACTCACCAAATCGGAAAACAAAACAATCTGATAAAAAAAAATTCTCAACTATTATTGAACAATGGTCATTGAATTTAGGTTACTTTAATCCAAAATAAAAGACTTCAATATCCATTTGATTACTCATATTTTGCACGTAAAAAATGCCATTAGGAAATAAATCTTACGAAATATCGTTCTGATGGCTTGGAATGAACACGGTCCATGTGACAGTTGTACTGTAAATTATTGAAAGGCTCAATATAAACAACTATACTCAAATTGCACTAAATATTCAATCCCAAAAAGTCTGACAACACAGTCAAGATTGTGACATTGTTAACCGGCACTATAAAAAATGCTATATATCTCGTGGGTTTGAAATTCAACTGTAAGCCAAACTAAATCAGAAATGTCAAAGTTCACTGCACAATCAGAGCAAATGTAAAAAAAATATATATGATCTATATTGATAAAACTGTGTGAACACTTCTGTGATAAGCCCAAAGACGTTTCATTTTGATAATCGTGATCCAAGCACTAGAAGTAATTACAAAATGCAAAAAGGATACAAGATTTTAATGTCAGTAACAGACGGCATAACAAGAGTAATGGAGGGCAAAGCTGATGAGCATAATTGTTTCAATATTCTAAGCATTCGGATGACATCTGACGTATATTTAAATTATTGTTCGAATAGTCATTTCAATGAATTATCATTAAAATATATTTTCATATTAGGTCAAATTATAATATAATACACTGGTATCATTAAGAAACTTACATTATGAAATTTAATACAAATGGCATCTGGTTTTCAAATAAGTGGTCACTTTAAAGCATATTATCATTCAGAATAATTGCTTCGCATAATACTGAATATTAAAAAAATAAACTACTTATAGCAAAGAATATCGCATTAAATCGCTCCATCAATAAAATTTGTCAGGTCAAAGATATCAATATTTTTAATCAGTGATTATTATTTTAAATTAAAAAAATTTAAGTACAGGTGTAAACTTAATTATACAAGTGTAAATTAAATCAAGAAAAATGGGAGTATTACATAATGTGTGTTACTTAATTCATTAAAATAAAACAGCTCTATCATCGGCCAAGCATTCTGAAATAATCAAGAATCTTTCTAGTGTGATTTTCAGTTGGGACATTGAGAAATAATTCATGTATGCTTACAAATTCAAATATAAAAAAATCTATACCTGGAGATGTATATGTGTGTGTGTGTGTGTGTGTGTGTGTGTATATATACATAAAAGATAGTGATCGGATTATATTATATCCATGGTCTGCCATTTTAATTTTCATGTTAATTAATTAACTAAAATAGCTTTTGCCATTGATGCATCAATTTTGAAAACGCACTGAAATTTTGTGATGTTATCATGGCTGTATGCCACATTCCACGTATCACAAAATTTCGTCAAAGTAACACAGATTTAACCCAACATTTTTCAATGTTTTCATCTAACCGTACAAATATTTACTATATTGAACATATGAACTTACAATATGGATATTCATCAATTGTAACAAACAACTAAATAAAGATGTTCCTGTAATTTAACATTCCATAAGACTGCAAAATATTTTCTCATCACCTAAATAGATACCTAATGCGTTTGAGTGAAAATTTTATGTCACTATATCATACCATCACTGGGAAATAATGTTTATTCTTAAAATAATTATTTATACTATTAATTAAAATTATAGGCAATTAAATAGTATCAGAATAACTGAGAAAACAGAGGAATAAAATGTTTGACAACATTTCACCGATTCATAAGGTTTTTACAGAATGTATATTCAAGAAAATAAAAACAGTGCATTAATCAAAAATGCAAATAATCATGAAGTTTTCTTATGTAGAAGACAGGATTACTGTAAGATAGAATGTGTCTACCGGAGTAATTTTTTTTTATTTATAAATATGATAAACAAAATATATGTAGGGAAAGATTCATATTACATTCTAATAAAAATAATATTAAAAAATGTCAACTTCCAATGTTGGATGTGCATTATTTTAGTTTGTCCAAAAATTAAAAATATCAATATTCTAGCGTTTAAAAAAATCAGACTACGTGCAATCACAAAGAAGCGAGCGGCCACTTTAAGCAGACGGACGTAAATTTAATTTATAATGTTTACATACGTTCTGTAAATTTTTCATACTAATAATATGCTTCATATAATACTTGGCAGGTTTCTCACTGTTCAAGCACTGGAATAGGAGAACTGATTCCGTTCTATGTGCGTTTCGTTGTCATAAACAATTTTAAATTAACATAAATATATAGAATGGCCTGCTACATACGGGGAAACTGATTCTTAATTATAATACTAAAAATAACCGGGATCATACTGGGATACGTTGCTTTACTCAAAATCTAATCTTCCAATTAAACACCCTTTGTCAAAAATGTGCTATTGATTAATAAGAGGTCGGATATGATACAATTCCCGTAACGGTGTCTACCGTTACATATCATTTCTTTTCAAATTCGGTGGTTAAAAGTATTCGGAATGTAATGTTATTCCCAATATTTTTAGCTCGTATAAATCATTTCATCAGACTTAATCCGGATTATTCAAAACCGTTTCAAATACTGAAATCTTAATATTTGGAAAAATTATATTTGTTTTGATCATTTAACCAAAATCGTTCCAGAAATATTATGCCTCTTACTTTGGCCGTATGCTTAACATTTATTATAGATGCCGTCAGAAAGCGCAACGTCATCATTACAATTTATACAATAAATTACACATTTAAAAGTACACAAATAGATCATTAACCACAAATTAGCATTTCAGTCATGAGTGTACGTCATTCAATATCATTTTAGTCATGGAAAAATTATTATTTCTCAAAAAATATTTAAACACAGAGAGTATGCGTGCTAAGTAGCATTCTTCTTTCATTTTATTGCTAGAGTCAACGGCGGCTAGAGAATAGCCACTGTCATTATTTATGTTTCATTATTTTTAAGTCAATCTGTTGGATTCCAAAGTTGAACATGGTTAGTCTTGTACAAATTGATTTGTCGTTTAAAAATAACAAACATGATGTTGATATTCAAAAGTTGGCCCATCTCTCTTCGAAGAATCTTCTCATTCCGTGTCCGGCTCTACCGACGGGACTTTCGTCTTCATTAAACACTTCACAGTTGTGAAAAATCTGACGGACGTCACAAGCGAAGTCTTCTTTGCATTTGTAACTGAAAAGGAAATCAACCATTTGAAATGAAGCACAAATTGAGCAGCTCACAATGTTTTGTGACAGAGAGTACTGTAAGATGGGGAAAACTGAATTTGCTAGACATATTGTTCGTATTTTTGTCACCTGAGATCCTGCAATTTTCTTTTGATAGTGGAAAGATCCATGGGAGAGCGGATTACTTTCTTATAAGTCGGAAACTGCTTAGTATTAACAGGAAGAAGGAACGGCCAGGAATCATCATGGAGTTCCATCTCTTCTAACAGTGATCTGTAAAAATATATAAATCAGTATTCATAAGAATCTGTTGATGTTGATCTTATTTATAAACTGTTGAAAAACTACCGTCGACTACTCACTTGCAAGTGGCAAGCTCTTTATTGAGTCTCTTGGCAAAATTTCTATCTTTCTTGACAGAGCCACCCGAATGTTTGGCATCTCTTTCCTTCACAGGGGACGGAGGGGTATCCACCGACATGTTGCTGTCTTTATCTTGCTGTCTGATGCTACCTACAAATAATAAATACAAACAGAAACTTAGATAAACGAACTTTATATCAAAAAGTAAAATTAAATGTATTTTATTTTTTGAGCTAATTTACCTTTACTGCTACAATCTTCACTGTTGTTTCCCGAGTTAGAGTCCATTTCAGTAGCACCGAGGGAGATATCTCCGTCCACCGCATTCTGGCATTCATCCGAAGCGGGGGTAACAGACGAGGTAGACATGCAATTGATTCCTGCAATCCCAGATGGAGCCGGCGACGAGGATGTGACTGATGCCGCTTTACTTCCACCCGTTGAAGCGGAATTGTTCAGCAATCTCTTATCCGTATGCTGAAGAAATTCTTCCACAGTTTCAGAATCGTCCGGGAATGTTAGATCGGGGATTTCAGGGTCCACTGGCATTGCTACAGATCCATCTGCCTATTGGTATTACGAGTGTCAAAAATTATTGAGATGTCATTTCCTTTTTTTTTTTTTATAACTATATATCTTAAATAATCATATAACTATGTTGTTGACAAAAGATGTGAATATTTATGAAAATTGAGGTATCTTTACATAATTTTCGTAAATAAAATTATAGAAGCTTTTAATAATTTTAGAATACGTAGGATACAATTTTTAACCATTTCAATCAATGTTTGTCAAAGTAAATTTGATACGGTAGATTATTAACATATTTTGAGCGGTAAAGTGCTACCTTTTGCGCCGACTCTGCTTTAAAGGCAGGTAAGATATCATTACTCACTTTTTTCATATAATTATTATGTACCAATCTCTTGACAACAGTCACAGCTACACATATGCAAAAAATTCCTTTACACACTAACACCTCATATCATATAAATCACCTATATACTGTTGTGCAGCTTTTATGAGATTTTTTGCATGGTTTTGATAATTAATGAACGGTAAAGTGACTATGAGGATATTTGATTAAGTCTGTCTTCTTCTTACATTAAAATATCCTTTGGTGAGGGAGCAGAAAAGACAGAATCTCAGCCATCGTAATGAAGTCTTAAAAACATACTTGGTCGTTTGTTTTAGGAATGTAAATATTTAGTCTAATGACAATAACAAAAATATACATGCTCCCTTCTAACACATGGTATTCCTGAATAAAAATATGAGACTTGTTAAGACATCAAAATGCAGTCAAAGCGTATGCATGTGTATGATGTATTGCCAGTTGCATATGTACATGTCGAAAAAAACATAACAAGTGTGGATCGAATTTTTGAAATCCACCCTGATTCAAATTGCAAAATAATATTGAAATTTTAGTTTTGAAATGCAACATTATAATTTGGGTGTGTTTTAGTAAGAATGTACAAAGTATTGATTGAATTGGCATTCACTTGGTAGAACTCCATTATAACACGGTGAAAAAATAGCAATGTATTTTAGTTCTACAAAATTATTTTTAACAAATATAGTTGATAGCTATTTCGGCTCATGCCATCTTCTGTTCATCATCTCCATAGTTCTGACGATGGGTGAGCCGAAATAGCTATCAAATATATTTGTAGAACTAAAATACATTGCTATTTTTTCACCGTGTTTAATGTACAAAGTATTAGGTATGGGATTATATATTATGTGTGGTGAAAGGAATATTTTTATATAAAAAAATCTCACTGTGAATGTGCAATAACCGTAATAATACTAGTTTAAACTGAAATTATTCTTTGAAAAAAAAATGAACAATCGTAAGCAATGGCATATGTTATGTATGCATTCAAAATTTCATTGAAAAATGACCACTAGTAGACCTGATTTTTGCCCGCTGCATGTATGTATGCGTTATTAGTCACGTCTGCTTGAAATGACTTAAAAAATAAGATAAACTTGTGCTGATTTTGCCTTGAAAAAATCTACAAAATAAATATCTATATTACTGTAGAATTTACAATTCTGTTGCCAGTGCGTATAAGATAGTCATATTATAACTCACTTCGATCTCGGAGTCTCCAAAAAACTCTTTTCCTAATCCAACACTTTCATCTCTCTCGACGCAGTCCATCTGATATCCATCCATAATAGCGTTCACTTCACTATTGCAATCCATCTTACTCTCCAACTCATCGAGGTGTTCCTTTTCTCCCGACATGATGTTTAATGAACAGCTGTTGACTGAAGAGAAGGGTTTTCCTTCAGCCGAAAGCAAGCTGGCCAGCTGATTTTGCGGTTGATTATTGTGGAGCTGTAGCCCTTGGTTAAAATGCTTCTCAGGTGTAGACTGAACACTACTCAAAGATGATTGACTGAGCATAGACTGCGTTATCGGACAGTCTTCGATAGTCGTGGCAGTCGACGTTTGGGATTGAGCAGGACTAAAATGTAAAGAAAATTGTTTCACATTCTATTGCCACATATTTTTATGAAGACTTTCTGTTTATTTCAAATTCATTATTACACTTCACTTTCAATCTGCATTGAACTCTGCAAAAACATTTTTAGTTATCATTACATGAAATTAAAACTTTAATATTAAAAAAATATTAATTTTACGAGTAATTATATAAATCAAAGATTCCCAGCTATCATTTTTATGGTTCAACTAGATAAAATTTAACACTTGGTTGTTGGGTACCTTGAACGATAGACTCTAGCTTGTAGTGGCCTTTTTTTAGCGATTAGTGCAAAATCACCTGCGAAAAATGGCATTTGCCGGGTCTTGCTTTCAACTGACAGTCTGTAATAAACAGTATTTGCAGTTTCCCAACAACCAAGTATTAATAAAGGTTTTTTTAGCTCATGGAAATATTCTCCTTTCTAGTTATAGGCTCGTAGGTAATAATATCTCTAAAAATCTATGTACCTCGGCGGTTGCATGGCATCAGAAGAAATGTCTCCGGCGGCTGAGGAATTTCTTCCTCCTGTAGATTTCTTGGCGCTGCGAGGTTTCTTAGGAGGAGCTTTAGAAATGCAGTTCACACAATACCACTTTCCACGGGGCACCTATGAATATATTTAATTTCATAATACATGAATCGGAGAAACTGACAGATGTAATTAATAATAATAACTAAATCATTTCAATAGATTAAATCATTAGGACACGGTGAAAAAAATAGCAATGTATTTTAGTTCTACAAAAGTATTTTAAAAAAATATAGTTGATGGCTATTTCGGCTAATGCCATCGTCAGAACTATGCTTAAACTAACATTTGTTTATCTATATATAGCTCTGTAGAAAAGGTACACAATTAGTAGTAACGTTAGTTTAAGCATAGTTCTGACGATGGCGTGAGCCGAAATAGCTATCAACTATATTTTTTAAAAATAATTTTGTAGAACTAAAATACATTGCTATTTTTTTCACCGTGTTATAATGGAGTTCTACCAAGTGAATGCCAATTCAATCAATAAATCATTAGGTATATCTACATGAGCAACAAATGCAGCTTTACGTGAAAATTTTCAATCAGCATTATTATGATCATTGATATTTTTATATTTTTTTTCAAAGTATAATGGAAATTATTGAAGTGGATTCTGAGGTCTAAATAATTTACTAATTTTTGAAATTCAAACCTTAGTAAGTGGAGGATAGTGACAGTCCTGATGATAAGCTCTCGGACAGAGCGCGCAAGGAACCAATCTCCCCCGACCAGATGGAGCAGCGCCAGGTTTTCCACCACACACGATGCAGACTCGGTCTCCGGTGGCTTTGTTTAGACATTCAAAGCAGTACCTGCAATTATATACTTAATAAATGCACAAATAAATAAATAAATAATAAAAAAAAAAGTGACAACCTGAGGCACGGGGAACTTTAATAATCAATATGTGTATCGTTAATGTGTAAAAATTCATCAATTTGTAAACAATCAATAGTGTCTTACCAGTCACCATCTGGTATTTTATCCATTTTGGGCTTGAAACAATAAGTATGATATCCTTTGTCGCAGCCATCGCAGAGAAGAAGTTTATCTTCAGAATCACCACTCAGACAAAACTGACAATTCTGAAAGAAAGAATCCAATTGAAATATTTCAGTACACATCACATACGGTTAGAACTATGCCAACAAAATGCCTCAAATGTAAAGAAAATTACCGCTTTCATGATACTCTTATCCCATGCGATTGCAGACTCGAGAGCATGAAGAACCATCGCAAGCTGTGCGGATGTTTGGCATCGCGATGCACCCTCGCGCCATATTGCAAGCCCACGCGGAACACCTACTGCTATCAAAAAACAAAAATAAATAAATACAAAAATCAATCATAAACTCTTTATCTTTTACAATCAAATCCATGGCAAGAGGCTACGAGATTGAGCCCAAAATTGAATAAGGCAAGTTTAAAAATTATTATAAATGTTATTTGTTTCTTAATGACTTCACATCTGTCACATACACTTCCATAGGTTATCATTATTTTGCCTATCGAGTTATTCATATCTGTATCATAGACAGCTATTATATATAGCAAAAGAATAAAAAAATTGTATTCACCTCGAACTTCAGGTCCGTTGACATTGTCGACGGGGCTCGCAGATCGTGGTGTTAAATCTCCACCGGTACTCTGCTGAGATGTATTCATCAACTGCTGTCCCAAGCCATCATTGGATCCACCGCTGCTGTTGTTACACGACACCGATGAGGAATTTGTAGTGGAATTGTTATTGCTCGATGAAGGCGGTACGCTTCCGGCCCCAAGAGGCGGACGTAGATATCGTCGTTCGATCGCAGCTTCGAGAGTGATCAGTCGAGTGCGAGCTTCTCTTGCGGCACAAGCACTTTCATTTAAATGAATTGTACCCCGTAGAGGTGGTTTCCAGCCTTTTATCTGCATAGAAGCTGCTGCTACACGTTCCTCCAATGCCTCAACCTTCAGACGTGATTGCATGTAATTATTATTTAGCACGTATACAATTCCAATCATTATATTACACCTACAGTATTTTGAAATTTCATAATGCATAATATAAAAATTAAATGCAGGTAGCATCTTTAAGATAAAAGCCTAACAATTACAGCGAATATAATAAGAGCGGTTGGAACAAACTGTAAATTAAAAAGAAGTCAAACCTGCTCAAGCAGCAATGTGTCGATTCTCCGGGCGGTTTTCATGCTAAAACTGCTGCAGGAATCAGGACTTGGAAAACCTCCATTGAGGGCGATCACTCGATCCAAATGTGAAATTGAAAGCTCAGTCGCTAATAAGTCTCCTTTTTCTATTTGTAGCTGTAAATATTACTCCATATTAGTATATCTAACCGACAAGTGTTTTCATATCGAATAAAAGCAAAACTTTGGATCCTTTACCTTGTTGTTGGTCTGCTGCAATCCAACCACGAAAGAATTATGTAATTCTCTTTCTCTAACACCTCGCGGATGAAGTTTAGATAGAACTTCTTTCAGTTGATCGGTTTCTGTTATACGCCACCAGCCGTGCCTGTGAAATAAATAATTTTTAAAACAGTTCTCGCAATAATACTCGGTTCAGAAATAATGTAAATGCAAAATGATGCGATTCTTACCTTAAGTCTTTTGACACAAAATTTCCTTCCAGTTTTTTGGGCAAACCATTCACTTTACAATACTCCAACTGCTCACTTTCTTCGGGTGTCATTTGAATGGGTGCAGGACTATCGCAGCTAACATACGCAGTCAAAGTTGACACATTCATATTGGCCAGTGCACAATTCTGAATGGACAGACAATTGGCACTACTATTTAAGCTCGTATTCCCACAAATAGAATTGTTTAAAGACTTTGATTTGACACTAGTGATACTCGTGTTATTGTTTACAGTGGAGGCTGACGAATTCCTTTTATCCAAGCATTCTAGATCAGTGGACATATTCAAAATGGACTCGTCAGAATTTCCTTGCATGGTACTGCTGACGTGATTCAATGCAGCTACGTCTTTCATGCAATTCTCGACAGTCTCATTCAATTCACTCTGACTCAAATCTTGCTTCGGATTCAAGCTAGAGTCCATCATTTCTTGATCGAGACCCGACATCGTCAAAGTCGAATCGGGGTAATATAAATTTACATTAGGGACAGGCTGCTGACTGTTCATACTTATATTAATACCGGCTAGCATCGCCACGCTCGGATTAGTTAAGAGATGTAAATTGTTTCCGACATCCCATCTATTTCCCTGAGTCATGATGATCTCGGAACACGTGTGAGGATTGTCTGTGAAGACAGGAACAGACACTCCATTCATAACAACATCGCCGGAAAGTTTTGATATCAGCTCCTTATTGTCCTGCATATTTAGAGCTGAATTTTCAATACCGTTGGCCTGTTGCGGACATTGGGCTGTGCCAGTCAAAGGATTTTCTTTTCTCAGTATAGAGAACCATCGACCTTCGTTCATTTTCAGCGCTAACATTGCATTGGCCGCTTCCGCGTCATTTAATTCATCTTTAATTTCAACGTTTTCATCTTTCACTGTGTCCAATAAAGAACTATTTTCTTCAACATTCTCCACCTTTTCTACGGATTCAGCCATCTTTTTCAGCTCTTCTAAATTGTTCAAAAGGATTCCTTCTTTACTATCTTGCTTAGAGTCTAAAGCTACCATTTGAGAATCTGAAAGTTCATTTTTAATGGATTCATTTTTATTATCGGGCGCAGGTTCAGTTTTGATTGTGGCATCTCCCTTCTCCGCATTATCTTGTGACTGCATGACAGAATAGAGATTCTTGCCAGATTGTGGTTTTTGCACTAAGAATGCAGTCGGAATCGAATCTTCAATATCCAAGAAATGATCCTCAGCCATCTTTTGTTGCTGTATATGTTTTTCTTCCATTTTGATTGGGGATCCTACAATTCAAAATCATGCCATACAGTATTAAATAAACTTCAATCAAGCCAAAATGCAATCATCGAATTTCACAAAATTTATTGATAATAAAAAGATCAGTTGTGCTACGAATGAGAGAAACCGGTCCTCATCATAAAATATCTTGTGGAAATAGTGTTAAAAAATGTGTTTTTATTATTTACAACAATAAAAAGAGGCGTGTAAACTTACCTTCAACTTTTCCGTGGCCGGCTGCTAGATTTGGTTCATATTTAATTATCCTGGTGTGGTCTCCCAGATTAAGCTCAGATTTAATACTTTTCAATTCCAATTCTGAGCGAAGTTGATCGGATGTTTTTATTCCATCCCCTCCTGTTGCCGATGCATCGGATGACGTTTCTGATGAATTGACACCAGTTTTAGACTTATCACACTTTTGACCTTTGAAAAGCAACGGAGAAATCGTTTTTACTAATCCATTTCATTGTGTTGAATATTTCTTTTGAAACATGTCACATTCGGATTTAAGCTATTCAAATAACCTGAGTAAGCTATATATACTGACCTTTCTTTGGTCGGGGTCTCCTCCCTTGAGCAATAATCTTTGCCTTATCTTCACCCTCCTTTCTTTTGGCGACTTCCTCAATTGCCTCTTGATATGAAACAATTTCTGGTTGTGTCGATTCCATTCCTTCTATGAATATCCCACCGCATTTACTAAGGGACCAGTAACGGCGCCAATACCTATTTTATGAGGGAAAATAAGTGGTGAGACGACTACTTTAATCATCACAAAACCTCTCACATAATAAACTCTATTGACATTAGCAAATCATCCTGATGGAGGTAAAAATACTATATGTGACTTTTGATGTTTGAAAACAGCCATTTGAATCGTTGGTATATCACCAGAAAATGAAAATACACCCCAATGAAATAATCATTGAAAATAAATTATACATCTGTTTTAAATCATAACTTAGATTTTTAGTACATTTCACATTGTGCAAAAAATGACAATTATCACTGTCTTTTTATTTTGCTTGCAATCCTGCTTCTTTGGTCATATTGATTTATAAAATATGAATATTATAATAACCTGTCTTGTCCATAACATGTCGCTCTCAAAGCGTGAGCTCCTGCTGCCAAACTTTGCAACTGAGCATCCGATTGGCGGAGAAGCTTTTCTAATTTACGAGATAACTCTTCAGCGGGCAAGTTTTTGTCTTCATCCTAAAATGCAAAGAAACAATATTAACACATGAGACAGACATTTTTTCAATGAACTTCACAAAAGACAAAAATGAATTTCTTACCTCTTCGGGTTGTGTTCCTTCACTCTCGGCATCGCTTAAAATAAGTTCTGCATCTCCTGCAACACTGTCTTTATCGGCAACAACCGTATCTTTAATAGTAGCACCTGGAATGACTTGACTGCCGGGCACTCCATTCGATTTCTTGTCATCTTTACCGGAGCCAGTCGTCAGAGCAACATCACCTTCCAAGGTTAATTTGTCAACATTGCCGTTGCCAGTATCTTGATTATTGTTTATCACAGCCATCAATGCCTCATCGATGTGATGATTGAGGAGATCTTCATTGTGCGCAGCTTCGAGCGCTCGCTCTTGACGGGGTAGATCACTCTCCAGCGGAGGAGTAAGATTGTGCGGGTCACCGTCAAGTTTAAGTTCTGAATCGGACTGGTTGGCACTGGACTCTTGGTTCATTCGGTGATGCTGGGCAGCCAGATCGCTTTCCTCGACCATTCGCTGCATGCGCTCCAAAGCGAGAGCTTGTTGCTTCTCCGAATTTTCTATACGCTGCTTGCGGCCATGCATCACTTTTACTCTGAAAAAGAAAAAATATATCAATAAAGATCGATAAGTCTAGCTTCATTTATCTTCAATAAATTACAAAGGTTTTCTTTGATAAGTTCAACATCAGTTAAGAACTGGATAATGAATTCAGTGAAAAGATACTTCATACAATCCTTGACCCATATAAAGCGTATACGAAATATTTTCAAAATTAATTCAGGAGTATTGGTATTCATCAAATTTATGGATATTATCAAGAAAAATCAGTAAAATAAGTTTAAGTTGTTAGTTAGTAAAGTTTTGACACTGTCAACTCTCCTAAATTTTAATTGAACTATCAACGCACTGCCATCTAACATTTCAACTGTTAAGATGTTAGCAATTAGGGATAAAGACAATTTTTTCATCCATATTTATACCCAGTTTCAAAGCATTGGCGTAAATGTTTGTGTTTAATCATAATAAATGGAATTTAGCAAAGCAACGGTTTTTGCAGAGCCATTTCTGTTGAAATACTGCTATTCAGCATTCTTCGGAAATAATATTAAAATATTACTATTACAAATAGGCTTCGATTAATTAAACTTTTTTGTAGTTCGTGTACTCACTTTCTCAGCTTAGCATCCATCAGGTAACGTTCTTTCCTTAATTGATTGAGTTGCTCGAGGGAAGAATCGATCTGCCTCAGCACAGCCTTGCTTTGCAGTAATTCATCACAGATCAAAGCCAATATCCTGGCCTTAGAAGTGGGATTCAGGGCTAGGTAGGGACGATTACGTAACTTCTCAGCCAGTATCCACGTGTGATTGCTGTGTAGGTGCGAATAGTAGGCAGAGTTTCGACCGTGGCATGAATTTTGCAAAGCATCACTATCAGACTGGTGATGATCAGCTATACGCTTTTCTCTGTCCCGTTCAACATTTATACCTATTGAAAAATTACACATCAATATTAATGAACCTGATATACAGAAAGAATAATATTCATAAATTTTAATCTGAATTCAATTTAACAAACCTGTGAGAGACTTGATCTCTCCTGTCGCATTAGCATAAAGATATATCCGGAGGACTTCGCTCAGGTTGGCGGGAGTGATTTCATTAGTCCGCAACGTCTGTCCCAAAATAGTTGTATGACGTCCAGGATGTGGAATACCAGGATCCTCTGTTAATAATGAAATTTAAAAAAATAAACCTAATATAAATATATCAAATTTGTTCCAATATCAACTCTCCCTGAAGTCAGGAAAAGAATTTCATTGTTTCTTTAACCCTTAAAAACATATGTTCATTATGTTTTTTCGGCACCTAGGCACTCTTGTTGACTGATTTTTACAAGATACATCTGAAGGTACGTTTTAAATGTAAAAAAAACATCTCTCCAATACACTATAGGAAAAAAAATTATCTACTATTGAGGTATATTCAAGAATTTAACATATTTTGGTTGGTTAAAGAGTTAATTGTAAAGTATTATTATAGTTATATTTTTCAAACTTATCTCTAGTTACGATTTAAAAAAAAAACTTATTTTGTGAAACAAAATCCTTTACCTATAGCGCAGACGAGCAAGTGTGTGAGAATAGAAACTAATTCTTCTTCAGCATCACAACAGCAGTCTGGAAGTAAAGCCATCTGAAGAGTGTTCAGGGTAGGCAAAGTCTCCATATCTAGAAATAGACATTCAACATTGAAATTATAACAATCTTAGATTCTGTTTGATACCTAGTCTGTTAACGTTATGAACTCGATAATTCTTTGAACTGATGTGTCGAGTTTGTGGTGCAGTGGTCATGTTGCTGACTTTCATGGACCTACCGGTTTCAAATCCAAGTATGGACAGCGATTTTTCAATCAACTTATCAATTCTGTTTGTGATGTCAAAAAGTTTCCTCCCACCAACCCACCCTAAAAAAATGGGTTATAGAAAGAGTAGTCCTGATTTAACCTTATTCTTTCTATACCTACTCTCTTTGAAAGAGAAGTTGAGCAAATCAGAAACAGCAGTTCTTGCAGAAACACATTTGTCGAGATATCTGTCAGGAAGCCATATGCTCTACATTGGGAGCAGACATGGATTAGAGAACAATACAGTATATACTGTAAACATTATTATATAGTTTACAGTAAAAATCGTTTATTTAATAATAAAAACAAATTAATACGTTCATTGTGAATAGAATAGAAATACACAACTTATCTTTGTTATCACACTGGTGACACACCAAGTGTAATAACAAAGTTAACAATTCTCAGTTGTTCAATCATCAGTTGATAATGCTCGCGATGAGCGAAACCGGTCCTGATCAAAAAATATATTGTGGAAATAAGTACTAAAAAAATGTGTTTTTATTATTTAAAAAAAAAAAAAAAGTTAACAATTCTCTTTAGTTTTTCAGTTTCTTTTTTAATAAAACATATTTGAGTACCCAATATGAGTAGAAACGACGCTAAAGAAATAATGCTTCTATAACGCTACTCACCGAATCCTAAAGTCTGTCCAAAGTTATGAATGAACTCAAACACCATAAGAATATCAGCCATGGCCTGTCCTGGCAACTTTAGTCCAGGAATTCTGTTGTATGTCGGAAGAGGTTTCTGATCAGATAAAGTGGAGTCCTCTTGGGGTTTTCTGTAACCATACAGCCACATGATAAAGCAATCAATTATTACTACAAAGAAATGACAGTGAAGAATTAAGTTACCCGTGTTTATCAATGTGAACCAAGATTCATACCTCAATTCGGCAAGCAGTTCTAATTCTTTCTTCCTCTGCTCCATACGTTTTTCTTTCAGTACCAGCTTGTCGAGAAGAAGGCGATGTTTCCTTCTTTCTCTGTCTTCATACCGCCTTCGTCCGTCCAATTGTTTCACGAGGCCCATGTGTTGCCGGCGCCTTTCTCGTTCCTAGAAATAATATGTTTTAATGAAAATCATTGATTTTGTTATTGTTGAACAGTAATGATAAAATTAGTTGATTATATAATTGAAAAATGATGTATATTTTACTAAAAGATATATCAATAAAAATTAACAATATTATGTATTAGAAATGTATAGAAATTAAGTATAACTTTTTTCATTGAAATGATTGAATAAAGCACAAAATGTAATCTGTAAAAATAATTACATAGTTGAAATAAAGCAGTAGTAATCCAGAACTATAGAAATAATTGTAATTAATACAGGTGCTTCATTACTAGAGGGAACAATGATTATAAAGATGGTAAAGAAAAAGTTTGAAACATGCATTCTAAGACTACACAATCATGCTAAAGCACAGCTCACAGCGCAACACATCTCGCCGGTTTATCGCCATATTTACATACTGTTTCATCTTTTAATTTATGTCATATGATTGACCTATGAATACAATTTTCCAGTACATTACTCAGGACAAGATATTCGACAGCATAAAAATCAGTACTGTAATAACAAACAATTTAAGCTGCGGTCTTATTCCCCCAACATAATTTTACAAGAGAGCATAAAAAGTTTGAAAAGTAATTTTAAATCTTTTCACAATATTGTATCCCATTATATTTTGCCGTATCAAAAAATGCATAATTTAAAAATAAATGTAAAAAGTGAAAAAAAAATGCATTAATAATATGTTTGCAATCACAATACCGAAATATAGTAATGATCTGTACATTAGCCAAACTAAAAATATAAGAATGCCAGGCAATATATAATAACAATCCATTTTAGAGTGGCAATTGATAATAGTCAACACTACACTTGGACGCATATATATTTGAAGATATTTCTTGAAATTAATGAAAATAATTATCGGTAGTTAAAATTTACAAAAATATTAATTCCACTATCAACACTAAGATGTCAATATTACAAAAGTTCACCAGCCTTTGGAAATTTACTGATATCTGATTTTAGTATTTGCTATTGGCCTAAACACGATTAAAGGTTTTATTGCTAAAATTACATCACATGCATCTCGATTTGTAACTATAAGAAAATATTTAAATCATTAAAATGTAGGTTCTCAAATAAGCTTTAAAATTTTACTGTTTTTTCATGATTTATTTTTTTTGCATATATAAAAGCATTATAAAAAAAATAAATGAGATCATGCTATCGGTATGATGGAAATTGCAATCGGCAGCCGTCACACAATCGTTCCGTCACACCGAGTGATAGAATGAGTGGCATGATGATGGAGAGGAAGACATACCAGCTCAACAGTGTACATCAGCTCCCTCTGCTTGCCCACCTCGGCTATGTACATCTGAACCCGTGGACAGACATACAGACAAACACACACACATCACCATCATCAGTATCATATCATTATTCGTGTGATAATAGACAATTTTTAATCAACAGAAATGAGAGAAGATGTAGTAATTTGTAAAACCAAAAGTGGCATTATAAAAAAAACTATTAAATAATCCCGTAAAAAATAAAACGTCCATTAAACAACAAAGTAAAAATCATCATTAATTATATCATTTATCGTACGTACAAAGTTTCAACAATTAATATTTGACAAATATTTACTGTCTGATTTTCTTAGGTTATGAAGCGAAATAAACACCTGATCCATTTGCACACGCGGCTAACCATCAGTGCGAATGAACACTTACTAATTAGATTTTATCAATGAGCTTGGTTTTAATTTTACACAATTATTTTATGATAGAATATCTCACGATTATTATTATCCATCAGTATCATATGTGAAAGAAATGAAGTAATACGATTGTGCACATTTTTATTTGACTCATTATAGCATATAGATGTGTGAATTAAATGTTGAGAGATAGAAGAATTGGCTGCTCATAGATAGATATTTGCATACAATAATTAGAAAGATTTTTCATTACTGAATTGAAGTGAATTTGAGAGTAGAGAATATACAACTATACACACGCACACATACACACAGCATACAGAACCTATGTTTTCAATGTAGCAAAATAATAAACATGTCTAGTCTATTACCACAACAAAAGAAAATTGAATACGGGTGTCATTATTATTTTTGACATTGGACTGGCATAATATACATTTTTTTTGGTTGATTTTTCAAATTGATGAAGTGATTTTTGGCCCATGTATGATTGCATAGTACCATTTTTTTCTACAAAAAACTGACGAAAAAGTCATATTTGATTATTGGTTAAAATTAAATGAATGTTGGCAATATGACAGATTAAGTAATCTGGTGCCCAATAAGACAGATGCATTTTTCATATAATGTAAAATAATAACTGATGAACAATGAATTCGTGTGAATATTTATAAGATTTGAATTAAAATGAAAACATATTTCATTTCTTTTGTATTCTGCAAGATTTTTGATGAGTATTTTCAGTGTGAATAACTTGTAACAGATGGATAATTTTCATATAAAGAAATACACCCAACCCTTTTCAAAGACATCTAAGCTTATTGTCGCCTCATCATTTGGTTATAACCAAAAATTTACAACATAAATTATTTTTATCGTTGAATAAAATTTTTAAATTGCACCAAATTGATACTAATATTATGTATGCGGATAAAGAATTCCTTCTTTTTTCGGTCACTGTTCATTTAAAAAATCATTGTACAGATTAGTGGAATATGTATTTGGAAAAATTATTCATTCTTTTCAATTGCTTTTTGAATCATTAAAAATGAAATTATAAGCAATAAGGACCAATGTGTAAAATAGAAATGATACAAATATTTTAACTGATACACAAACATAAAATAAATATTACTAACACAAACCGTAAAACTTTGGAACAGAATTTGAGTAAATCGGATAGTGAAACATGACATTCTGCGTTAGGAATACTCATATATATACACCCAGTCCTTTTTTTACGCGAATTCGATTATACGCGATTTTTTGGACGGCAGTTTTTCATACGTTTCTGGGACTTTTTCACGCGATATTTCAATTTTTGGAACCAAATTGTCAAATTATATGAAAGTTGTGATTTTTTTACGCGCTGTTTTCTGGAACCAATGTATCGCGTAAAAAAAGGACTGGGTGTATATATATATTCACTGACAGCCAAAAAAAAGCATATAAATTGAGAAGATATAGTGATATCTGTGACAATAAATGAGTTCATTAACAGAGCATTATGTTTCATGATCAAAGTAAAAATGAGTATTCTAAAGAAAACCTAACCTAAAAAGCATGAACTAATTCACATCCACACTTGCTATTGTATAAGAGAAAACATGAATTCATTTTGTGTACCTAATATCAAACCAGACCAATTTAAGGGAAGGGCGGACATGATTCCAATATTTTTGGCTATTTTCATATTTGTTGTATATTAATGATATGTATATTTAAAATTATCAAATACCTGTTCTTTCAGCATCACAGCTTGTTGACGTTTCAGTTCCCGTTCCTGGAAAAATATCAACTAAAAATAAATAAAACGAAAAGGAATATTCGACAGTTATTACAAAAAAAATAAAAATAGGTAATAAAAGTATTATCACATTAGAATATTAGATCTCGAATTACTGTCTCAAACTAATATCTCTCAGATCAACAAAATAAAAAAATCTGATAAATGGAATATTATTGCATATTGTAATTTCACAATTCCAAATTTCAAAATGTGTTATGGAATGGAAAACTATAAAATTACTGTATAATTATAAAATATTGATATTCTATAAAAAGAATGAATCTAAAGCAGTTAATAATAAGTCAGAATTTTTCAGTGCACAGAAATTGAAAATGAGTTTATTTATAATTACTTTTAAATTTTCTTCAAGCTATTGCTTTCAATTCAGGCTTGGAAATATTGATTCATGATTTCTTTTTTATTCAGTTTTAAAAAATAACAAAATCGATGACTGCCAAAACTCGCCATAATTCAATAAAAATACAAGAATATCAACTAATAGTAGATAACACAACACTTGGACGCATGCATGTCGGCATACTTTTCGAAGGGTAAGTAATGAATCCAAAAAACTTTGTTTTACGCTTTTCCCAAACAACGATGTTCAATAAGATAAGCAATTGTAAGGTTATATGTTACAACAGTTAATTGCCATTTTTTTTTTAAATAAAATGTGAAATCATTCCTTTTTGATTAAATGAAAAACTATAGAAATTTTGGCATAAATAAATACCTGCTGCTTTCTGGTCTGGTCTTCCTGTCTCTGTTTCTCCAATTCCTCTTGTCTCTTTCTTCTGGCCTGTGATGTGATCATTAAAATAAATTTATTTAAAACTGTCATCTCCTAAGTTACTTTGATCAAAAGAAGAAAGCACTTCTGAATAAAAATGACATCCAATCGTATAGAATGTGATATCACTACAATATTTAAACTTTGATAGGGAAGATTATTTAAATAGTAAAAATATATCCATATGTATTTGTAAATAAAATGGAAACCTTTAGTTTAGATACATCTACAACTGTTCAACAAGGCAAATTAAGATATTAATTGAAAAAACAAAATTACAAATAGATTTTTAATTTTTACTACATACATCATGCAAACAATATATAATTCAAATAATAATAAAATACTGCAAATATTTAAGGTAAAAGATTGATTTACGATTGAGATTTTTTAATTCAGCATAATTATTGACAATTTGATTATTAAGGGGAAAAAAACCCTGATGATAGTGACATCATTGATAAGAATAGTCATTTAGTTATTGAAAATAACTATTAATGTCATTTCTAGAATACGGCATTCAAGAATTTTGATAAGGTTACAATACTATTTTTCCAACTGTATACTGTGTTGACGGGCGCCACAATATATATATATATATATCTACACTACTATTGCAAGAAAAATCTATCAAGGTTCAACAAATGAAAAATATCTTCTTTTTTGCATTCATGATAGTGCATACAAAAAATAATTGTAAATAGCGACTTAAATCTGACTTAAAATAATAATCAAGATAATGTAGATAGAATTGGACATAAATGATGAAATAAAAAAATAAAAAATGTGACCATTTATTTACACAGTTACCAACAATTAAAGATCTTTTGAATTATTAAAAATTAATAAAAAATGCTAGCCGTGACGTTGCCAACATATGAGTTAGCCAGATTTCAGCAAACACACGGGCGTTCATAAAAATTCAAAATAATTCTTACCAATAGATATAATATAAGCTACAAGTAAGCCTTATTAAAAAACTGCTACCTAAGTGTTATTAAGAGATCATTGATAGTACAATATCCTACATTTATTGCATGTGTAATAGCGTTAATTTCATGCTTGGCGGTTGAAAAATGTTAATAATAATCATTCATTTTATGTAAAGAAATTAAACAGTCAAGAGGCTAGATCCAAACAAAATGTATCCATATTCCTCTTATTACTTTCAATTTGAAGTTTCATCAGAAAAAGTTGTAGTTTTTGAACATTTACACATTTCTATTCCATTGAAGATAGAAAAAATTCTCAAATTTTATAAATCTTCAAACAGTACAATTATATGAAAGGATTCAGGCAGGCTAAACATGTTGATTTGGGTTAAATTTAAGTTTTTGACATGCTTTCTCCATGTTTGCAATAGCTACAAAGTGACCACAGAATGCACTGATAACATGGAAGTTCGAGGCGGCCAATCGGGAAGCACAGGCAGTTCAAAAAAGTACATCAGCCCAATCATTAATGGAATTTTAAATAATTGCTAAAAATATTTATTATAAATTAAAATGTCTTAAAAAAACCTTTCTTACACCTCATTTTTCTGATATTCATACATACCAAATCTAAATAATAGAATATTCAATCACAACTTACGTCAAGTCAAATTGGATCATGAAAGAAATTCACTACATCTTATTTATTACTGTCAATCGACTACGGCAAAAAGCAGACAACGAATTCCCAAATATGTCATATGTCATTTTTCTCTCATTTTATTACACATTTTTCTGAATGGATATTTTGTTATCAAGAGAGTGGCATGCGCAAATTTGTGCATTATTCATAACCTAGCGTTCCAAAATATTTACCAGATAATTCTATTTATTTTGATTGATGTAAAGAACGCAGGAAATCACAGAGACCGATTTTTTCTAGGTTGACGTAGAACGAGACGGACCACAAAGATTCGACTAGAATATTTGAAAAAATACGCACTGTAAATATTATGAACGCACAGGGAAAGAAACATTTTTATCCATTTTACATTAACACACTTTAGGACGATGACAACAAATCGGGCGCATTTTTAAACATAGCATTCTTTCAAAAGCTTTTACCGAGCAATATTAGCCCCTGTGAAATTCCAATAAAAGCAGACTGACATTATTACCCCTGACACATAAGATATTTCAAACATTCACATTACAAAAGCACTCATTGGATTTCGTATAATAGTTGATCAACATTATATTGAATGTTACAGCTAACCGTGCATTGTCAGGGCAAGTGTTTGTATATAAATATGTGATGTGTTGCATCATTCAAAAGTCATTCAAAACCCGTATTAGTACCAGGTTAGTGATTTTTAGTGTAGTAAACCCAAAAACAAACCCAAGCTTGTGATGTCACATCACAACTAACAAGTGAATTAGAATTGTAAGCAACAAAACGAAGAATACCATTTTCCCATAGCGAGAAACATAGAATAATAAATATACATTTATACGAGATTAATCATAAGAAATTGCAAAAATTTTATAAGCTTTGGCACAATGATGTTAATTAAAAAAACTTGTATGAAATTAAAGTTTGTTGATCATTTAGGAAAAGAAAATGTTCACTCTCATTTCCACGTATATTTGTACCCACTGAATCTAAATTATTATAGTAAAGGTTCGTGTATCAATAGTTTTGAAGGTATTAGATATAATTTAGCAAAAATGTAGAAATGAATTTGAGAGAACTAAAATTTGTCATAAAAAGTTACATAATTTACTCAAAGCTATCCTGTAAAATTAGGATTAAACATAAATAGGTGAGGAAAACACGTAACCCAACAATCAACATCCTGAACCGTAAAATAAATCCCAATTTAATTTAGTTTGGCCAAGTTGAAACGTACCAAAACAACATCCATCTTGCCGGTGTCGTCCTCGTCTGCATCCAAGTCGATGATTACATCATTACAAATCTTCGCACTCTCATTCTTTGCGACCCCAGAGAGGTTTGGCGGCACCAAAACGGATTCTACGGCAACGCTAGGCATTAGCATCAAATTGCTAGACATATAATCCTTTTTAGCATTCAAATATTCCACTTCCAGTGTTTTTGGATCGACTTGTTTCTTTAAATTCACTTCGGATGCCAACCATTCGCAGTCACCAGAAACAAATTCGCTCATTCTTGAATAAGATTCGAGTATTTTCTTCATCATGATACTACGACGGCCGGTATCTCTTTTATCTGCGTGTTTAATAGCTCTTATGACAGAAATAGCGTGGCTTTTTGAACGATGAGATAATGAATTCTGATCATTTTTGACAACGGTGAGTTTGAAATCTTTTTTAACGTCTAATTTCGGTTTCGACGGGGCAAAATCCATCGCAGCATTCTCTGCGAAGTTGACAATTTTGTCCAAAGCGTTATAGTCATCTTTGTCAGGCCACTGGTTGGGTTTCGACGGCACCGGAGTCAACGTTAGGGACATGGAAGGCACAGTGATGGGTCGTCCGGATGCCGCAGACGAAGCTATGGATTCGATGCTTTTCCAGAAATTTGAGCTGTTCGAGTGATGTCTTTGCTTGTCAATGTTGAGCAGATTTTCTGTCGCCTGTTTTTGTATTTCGATAATGATTTATGAAATTACAAAGAATAAACGCAACTGCAAAATGCAATATTTTTGTGCGATCTGAACGAGTTCGTAAAAAAATGTTTGAAATTTCAGAGCGGGAACTATTATCGACCTTGCGAAGCATTCGTAGATGTTAAATATTTCTATTCTCAAAAGTCAAGGTGGCTTTTTCTATTTTGAATTAATTTTATTTGTGCCAGAACTATAACATTTTTTTTTTCACTGAACACTTTCAGATGACCAAAATGTTTTTATTGCATCACTACAGACTTAAAATTAAATGATTACTTACACTTTTAATCTAGTTTTGGTTAGTTTTGTTACAATTGGGTGCTGTGTTTGTTTTTTGGGTTTCCTCATAAACTATCATTTTTATGTAGTACATATTTGTAATAACTCGCATACATAACGATAAAAACATTTCTATCATAATAAATCAGGCATTCACACGTACATCCATCACTAACAAACGTAGGTGACAAAAGATTACGAAAATCCATAGACAATTAACTCATAATGTTTACCGATTCCCCAATATTTTTTGATTATATATCTTTAATTAGCAATTAAAGAAATAATAATTTAACATGTTGAAACTGTAAGATCAGATATAAAATAGAAAATACCTAAATACTAATCATTTGATCTGACAATTGTACATTAACACAATTCAATCGCCGGGAAGGAAGAGTTTTAGTGTGCTTCATAGTGATTACTAAAATCTATTTTTGTAATAAGATAAATGATAGGAAAAATTATTTACTTGCACAAGTATTATTTAATATAGCTGATAGCTGTTTCACAACTAACTAACTTTTTCAATAACGTGATTACAAAATAACTATCAAATTCATTACGCAATTATCTGTTTTGGTGACAATGGTGGAGAATTAAAAAAAAAAAAAAAACATTTTTTTCTTCTCAACAGAATCATAACTTTCACCTAATACAATCACCATCCATAGAATAAATATAATGCAATGTCCTAAAATAGAATCAAGATAAAAGCGAGAATTTAAGTACTATGTTATAATTGTCTGAATCTATTTTTTACTGAAATTTCACATGAGGGTATGAACATAAAAGAGACCAAAGGTATGTGTAGAAAAAGGATAAGAGGTAGAAAGTAAGCGATACATATTTGTTAGGCGATCAGACCTTTCTATAGAGCAATACTCAATGTTTGTAGTTTAGTTTTTCTTAGTTTACAGTGAAACTTGAAATATTGCCAACATATCTTGCATATAATCCCCTATTTCAATCACGATAAATAAAAAGCTACCAGAGTCAAACGGTTTATGACTTCCAACAGTCTCACCACACTTCCCAGTAGAGTAAAATCTATTCAAAATAAAGTCCCTCTCAATCATAAAACAAATGCAAACAAAAAACATACTACACAAACAAACAATGAATCATAAAAAGCGTCAGTAACTACTTTTGATCGAAATTTATTCAAACTAGGGGTAAAAAAGGTAAAAACATACACAACACCTAATATGGAAGGAATACTATGATATGGGGTAAATTTTATTAGTAACTAAGTGTTAAGAAAAATAATAATACCCTAGATAAAATTAAATAGCCTATGATTAAACTGCAAATTCGATTTCTTTTTAATTAAACGTGATAAGACATATTCGAAAGAAATAAATACGCACCAACGTGTAAGCGTAACTTATGATATTGAATAAATTATATAGGCCAATTAAAATGAGCAGTTTAAACATAACTATTGAAAATTTTATTCAAGATTATGAAAATATATCTCTACAATGAATCAAGTAACTTAGCTTTGCATATTTTTCAAATCAAAATATAGACTTGTGTTACCTGTACTGCACAAAGATATTTCGTTACATACATATATAATCAAATGTTCTGAATTTGACCGAGGCTAATTTCATAATCAATACAAATAAATTATCACACGACAAAATACCAAGATTTAAAAATGTAAAGTATTGTATAATTCCTTCACTGGATTATGTTAAAAAAAAGGATAAAATCTCTTTATTTTAAGATTCGAATAACATTTCCGGAAAATTTTATAAAATGATACACATTTTTCATAATCTTGAATGCAAAAGAAAAAGAATGGGAAACATGTTGAAAAAAAAAAAAAAAGAATGTATAAATAATAATAAAGCACAATGATAAAGGAGAAATTATTTACAAAATAAAGAGGAAGAAAACTATTCAATCGTAAATAATAAATACATGATATAAAATAGCTGTACACTTGAAGTCTTCTCATAGATTACTTGTTGATTAGTTAAGTTTAAAATGACAAGAAACCATTTGTTTGATTCAATTTAATAATTGAGATTGAGAGTCCGTTTCTTTTTTGTCAATCATCAAAGTGATACAATGAGAAATTTTCAATTGAACAGTTTGTGAATCAATTTCTTGCAACGATAATTCAAATGAAACATTACCTCGAGCAGTTGTTGATTTCTGATTTCTCGGTCTCTCTTTGCTTGCTCGGCTTTCTCGCTTCGTTCCTGCTCACGAGCCAGGCGTGCCTGAAAATTGCCCAGGCAAACACGACACGTCAAGAATTTGTTGAAAACGAATAACAGTTGAATTAAATAAAACAGAGTTGGAACATCTAATCATTCAAAGAGTTGATGGTATAAAGAAGTACATAGAAGCTTTTTAGATGACTATTTCTAACCTGTTCTCGGCCCTTAGCGGCATCTTTGCGAGCTTCACGGGCCGCCTGCTGTTGTCGGGCTAGCTCGATCCTTTGCTCAACCGCTAGACCGGCGCCAGAACCACCTAGGGCTCGACGAGCCTCTTCTAACCTGAAATATGACATCAAACCAATTTATTCCAATCCATTCACTTTCACAACATAAATCTCAAAATTTGTATTACAGACGAAACGGCGAGGGAATGTTTGATTATGTCAAGTATAAGGGAAAAATTGAAGATACTGACTAATGATCTCGATAAAATTTCATAGTGAATTCATCTGTGTATTTGAAATGCTGAAAATATTTATTGGAAAAATATGGGCTGTAAATGACAAGAATACAAAACAAAAAATTTCAATGATTCGACTGTAATAGAATATTTTCAGTTCTAGAGCTTTTTTCATCTTTCCAAGTCAAATTTAAATTAAATGAACTCAAAACTAATAACAAACTGACAAATCAAGTACACGCTATGATATCCAACAATTTTCACATTAAAAATAAAAAAATTAACAAGGTATTTTTTTTCTGAGCAACTGTTAAAATAAAGGTAATCTAACCTTTTTGCAACTTCTCCCTCAGACATTCTGAGAACTTCACCCCCTTCGCCGAGAACTGCAGCTTGAACAAACGTTCCAATTAGGAGCCGAGATGAATAGCTGAAGTTATCTTTACCGAGAGGGGGGCACGGGTTCTTATCCAGATACTGAAAACACCACAGTAAAGATTTTATCATAATGAAACCCTTCAAACAGGAATCAAAAATAGAAATAAATTACAACAAAAAGCACTCACAGCCGCTAGATCTTGTGCATTTTTCAATTTGATAGATGAATGGGGTTCAGGTGGATAGTAAATAACATCTCCTTTAATCCCACCACTTCTTGAAAGTCCTTTCATCAGAGTTTCTCGTTTCCAGCCTTAAGAATGAATGTAAAATTTAATATATTTGTGATATATATATATATATATTTATATACAACATTATCTCATGTTAGGTAGTTTTTTTACCCATAGCCAGCGGAGGTCTCAGTCTTGCTTCATCATTTCTTTGAGCGGATCTTTTCCGTGAACCGGATGACGTCCGACTCCCAGCGACGAGAGCATCGGAAGCATCAGAATCAGAAGGACAAGAGTCCAACCCTCCAGACATGTCACCGACTCCCCCATCATCGGAATCGGATCCTGAAAGTTCTAAGCCGGCTTGGTCTGCTGCCATTGCCGCTTTCAAGCGTTCTTGCATTTCTGGGTTTAACTGAAATTAGATCATATTTGATTAAAGGATGACATGAATTAAAGACAAAGATTATTACTATTTACAGAAAACTTAAATATTTATTATCATGTTATACACAACGTAAATTGATAATATTATGAGCAAGAACACTGACCAGTATATGTGTACCTTCATATTTTTATGGACCATTCTTTTTCAAGTCAATAATGTTATGAATCCATTTTTAGTAGACAAAAAAAATCATATCATGAGGAAGGTGATTCAATAAATTATCTTGAAGATAGCAAAATAATTAAATATGTTTCTTGATGAATTGACTTCTATATTTCAAAAAAGTACTCACGAGATCAGCTGCTTCTTGTAAATATTGATGAGCCAATGCAGGTCGAATGCCTAATGCTCTAGATTGAGCGAGAAGCGAAGCGACTGTGTTCTTTTTTGGCTTTGACACTCCTCTTCCTAAATTACGAGGTCTGCCTTCTTTCCCAGAATGCCAAGGACCGGCTAAAATATATCAATATGTAATCATTTTATTGAACGACACTTAATGACAAAGGAAAAATTAACTCTCGTAGTATAAGCAATAAAAAGATTACCATCATTGTCTTCACTGCCACTAGACTTGGGTCCAGGGCTCTCACTGGCCACAGGCCCCAGAAGGTGAGCCAGTCTGGCTCCCGCCTCGGCTTGTTGCGCATGAGAGTGCTGCATCTGCAAAGAGTGATAGTGTTGCTGCGTAGCATGGGAATGGGAAGGATTCAGGTTGGCGAGCGAGTGATGATAGGGGGAAGGAGAGGGAGTCGGGGACGGGGAGGGACAGGGATTTCTCTGGGGGGAATGCGCGTCTTGAATCACTCGACGAGGTTTAGCACCGGGCTTTCGACGGGCTGCGAATAAAAAAAATAAAACATTCAAAAATACCAACGCATTATACTAAATCGTTTCTTTTTTTATCTTATCTCACTGGTAAGAAAACTTATATTCGATAGTTATACTTCAAATTAAGTGATGGTCATTTTCACCAATACATAAAATATTATAAACATTAAAACCGTTAAAGGGATGAAATTATTTCGCCTCGCACTAGCTTAATTTTTATTTATTAATCTCATCTGAACATCAATGAACATCTCATCTCTTGAAATGGCAAATTACAGTAAAAATCTTTCACAGAAAGAATATTTGAAGAATGTGCTGACATAATTATAATGGTGACATGATAACACTGATCTAAACCGCTCTATTCAACTGCGAAGATAAGAAGCATTGGAGAATAAATATATATAGGAATAGACAGATGCCAGTAAATGATAATGTTCACCTTGAACGATTTTGATCAATGTGAATACAAAATTATATCGTGGAATAGGCATAGGAATTATTTTTAAATATTCAATAATGAACTCACAGACTCTGTCGGGAGGCGGTGCTCCGAGACTAGCCGTGATGCTCGTGAGAGAACTCAAAGAGCTAGCTGCCTCATCCGGCGCACGAGATGTTGGTCGACCGCTGGAACTTGAACTAGAGCTTTTCCAATCTGAAATAAAGTGACAAAAGCTATTATTAACCACACCTGCAATCAAATGGCCATAATGAATTCCCATGTCAATTCAATTAGTAATAATTACCATTATCATTTCTTGTTGATGCACTAGGCTTCAAAGAGAGATTAAGAGGAGCGTCATCATCGTTGGCTGTGCTGGCGGGAGATTCTTCTCGTTGTATTGACGCTGATGATGAATGAGACGGCTTCGAACTCAGATTTAGACCTGTGGAAGAATATGATATTTTGATGAAACAACTGCAATTGTACTTTAACCGTTAGAATGCTACGCGGCGCAAAAGCGCTGCGATCGTTTGTATCGAAAATTGCGGCGCAGCGCAAAAGCGCTGCGAGTTTCAGTGTGTTTTCGGTGCTCCGCGGGAGTGCACGTACGCTAACCTCGCGCGTAATTTGTAATGAGAGTGCATTCTTATACATTTAAAAATAACTTTTATCGTTTTTTATATTATTTTAAAATATCACTGCTCGAAACCATCGTAAGGGAAACAAATCGATATGCTGCACAGTTTTTGGCCTCGCACACTGTATCGGATAATTCTCGAGCAAAAAAGTGGACGCCGACAACAATATACGAAATGAAAGCCTTTATTGCTGTCATACTCGAAATGGGAATAACGAGAAGGCCAACAATTAGTAGTTATTAGTAGCTATTTGTGCGGCAAAACATAATTGTTGAGCTATTTTTTTTTGATTTTTTATTTTCTAAAAGAAATAAAATACAATAATATTGATATCACTTTATGTTTAATAAACATTAATAAACAATAAACATTTTATCTTTATAATGCAAAAATAATTAATAAAATTGATTGATATTTGTCTAAGTTAGAGTGTTTTATTTGACACCATTATTTTTTCCTCTAAATTAATCAATATGTGTATAGCAATTTTCATTTATTTTTGCCAAAATTGCTTAGCACTAAAACGGTTAATATTAACACTTTATGGTCGGGAACCGAAATATTTCGTTTTTTGCGGACTGTCATTTGTTTGCGGAACCCGATAAAATTCGTTTTTGTATCCTGTCGGTCGTTGCAGGATCCGTCTTCTCTCAGGCTTGTATTTCGGCGTGAAAAAAACACACGGCAATACGACAAAGACCTTTTTTTGACAAGTGGCAATAAAACTCACGAGTTATTATAAACCCGAGTGTTCCTATTCGGAGACGCATGTTTCTCGATTTACGTCATTCAGATTTCAAACTTCCAGTGGCTCTAAACTTGCAGGAATTGCAAGAATATTATTATTTATTATATAATTATATAGTAAGAATAAATATATTATCTTTTACATAGAATGTTTTAAAAATTTAATATTGATGAGATGTGGAGTGGTTGAATGAATTGAGAATAGCTTTTTATATTCAGCTTAGAAATATAATGAAATTAAGATGTAATCAGAGTATTAATAATTTATTTTTAAAGATAAAATGTCACATATCATTTCTTTGAAAATTTCATTCAAAAATATTGTTTGGTTTAGAAGTTGTGTCGATTTTAAGAAAGTAATATTTTTAGCGCTAATCGCAAAAAACGCCCGCTACGGACTTGAGTATATTGCTCGAGGTGCCCGACCTCAAAGTGTTAATAATGAAAGTGCACAAAAACTAAATTTTAATTGCCAGTCAACACATCTGTCAGCCACACTACCTGTATCTAATATTTTAATCATTCCAGCAAAAAAATATTAAGGTGAAAATGACTCATTTCGAATACACTGTTAAGAAGTAGGTTCAATTCAGCCGAACAGTTGTATAATACACAAAGACAATTTTGTTAATCTGATGGTTTAGTAGCTAAGTGAGACATGTTTTTTGCTTTTTTCGAATTTTATGAATGAGCATTGAACAAGAAAAAAATTTTTTTTATCAGCATTCGAAAAGATTTATTTTTACACGTTATTGCCATATTTGTTTTCCCAGAAAGGATAGATTATAATGCATTTAATAGAAAAATGAACCTTCCTTATTAGTTTTTGTAGCCTGATAACAGATAGCATCATTAACTAATCTGCTGGTACAATTTTACTAAGTCATCGTAAACTAACCGACATCCTGATGCGCTGAAGAATTCCCCTGCACAACGGCAGAAGATCCTCCATAACCAAAGGAAGACAAACCTCCCGTCCGACTGGAATAACCTGAAGACGCTCCGAACTGCTCTGCAAATTGCTTTTCCAATGCGGCTAAGTTCAGACCGCTCTGGTTGGCTATCGACTGAAGAAGTTCTTTTGATAAACCTAAATAAATTTCAATCGGCACACATTTAACAATATTGAAATTTTCAAATTCATAATTAAATAACATTAGCAGAGTTAAGATATACTGACCAGTGTATCCCGGAATGCTGAAAGGAAGAGAATTTTGCGCTGCCGATTGACTCGAAGGCAGTTTGATAACTTCCACTCTATCTGACGAATTCGTTCCACCGCCAGAAGCCGACGATGAATTCTGGTGAGCCATCGGTAAATGACCATATTCGGAATCCTGCATCATTTATACAATAGTTAATGCCGTCGACGCATTTATTTGCAGGTTATGCTTACTATATAAGGAAACTGGTACGAGATGTATTTTTAAAAAAATGGGCCACTCACAAGTTTAGGTCTCTTGGGGGGTCCACCTCTCTCCACGAGCAATCCAGTGGTGGACAAAGCAGGGAGGACGGACACATGAGGAGGGTCAAGAGAAATCGTTTTCTTCCTGCCGCGATTCGTTGTTCCTGGCACCTGGGAAAATTACAAAGTAATGAGACAACAAGAGGTATGAACAGCAGAAGTATGTATATAACTAAAAAAAGCTATTTAAAACACCACAGAAGTCATAATTCACATCCAATAATAAATATGTAATGCAAATGATAAGACCATTCTGATTTATATGCAATGACATTAAATACATATTACTAACATAATAATTTTGATAAGCATTTAGTCCCTAACAAAAACATGCCAAATACTGCAAAAAATGAAAATGTTTCATACATGATTGAATAAGCCTCACTAAAACTAAAGTGTTGCTTACGTTTAGTGAGGATTATCAATGAGTAATAAAAATAATGATTATAATAAATATCATAAAATACTTTAAAAACAGAATCTTTGTTCTATTTTTATCAGGACATAGTCAATATCATTAACATTCATTATTTTCTTTCAATGCACAGGATGTAAGAATACATATTATTGTCTGTTATATTAAAAAAATTACAATTTTTTATGTCAATGGCTAAATAATAATAAAAAAAATCAATGTTACCAGATGTTATCTAAAAATGCTCAAAACTTAAGTCACATGCGTGGCTTTTCCATGTTTGAAGATTTATTAATAAGATTTGAGAAAAGGAAATTGGAAAATAATTAATTACAAAGTGTTGATAAAGTCGGTCAAAAAGGGAAGAAAAACTATGTTCTCAGTGTTATATGAAAATTTTACAAAATCCTAGCACCAGTGAATATATTTTTTCAATTAAATGTTTGTAAATGAAAATTAACATTGAGCTATGAAATTTCAAATCAGTTAGCTTATCGCTGACACTAAGCTTTTTATTAGGATTGGATATTTTCAAACTCAATATCATAAATTCGTTGTAAAGGGTAACATCGGAACTGAGTTTATCTGTAACTCAGATACCAATTAAAATAGCAATAGAAAAATAGAGCTAGGGCAGGACTAGTGCAAAGCTGATTATTCTCTCTCAATCCTGTTTTAAGATCACATGGGTGGAAGGAAATCTTAGACAAGAGACATCCGTGCCTTCACAGACGACTATAAATTTAGAAAAATTAATCACGAGACTTTCTGCATTAGGATTCAAGCTTGTGAGCGCCACAACTGAAGCTAACAAGTGACTACTTCACGCAAGCCACTTGCCATTCGAAGAATTTACAAAACATTCCAAAGCAGTAATATTATACAAGTTTTACGCTCATATAGTATTATTCTTAAAGCAAAATATAATAGGTTGGTAAAAACCCTTCTTTCAACTAAAGATTAAGTAAAATTATACTTATAAGCCTTGCAGTACAAAAATTACAGATATAAATAAACAAACAAAAAACTAATTAGATATCTATTAAAAGGATGCAATATAAAAAAATTCAAATATCTACAATTTATTGGCAAAAACATGCAACACTCCGATCCATAATTTAAAATGCATCATGAAGGATTATCGGAATGCACTACGGCCGACCACTGGTTCACAACAGAGTTAAGGTAGTATTGTGTTTTTGTTTCTTTGGCAAGCAAATAGTAATGAAAAGTGATATCGAACCTTTCTCACCTTTGGCCCCACGATGGACGAGGTGTATTTGATGATCTCGGTATCTGGCGGAAGACGTACTCCGCCCAGTATAGATGCACCATCGCTGCAATGAAAAATGTTATATAAATAAAGCAAAATAATACTACAAAGTTGCAAATATTTTTTTTTTTGGAACTTCACTCTCCATTTGAATAAATTTGTGGCGGCATGATATTTTTCCTCATTACTCAACCAGCAATACAGTGGCAAGTCAATTATTCAATGTGATTTACCATGTTAATTGTTACGAAATACATCTCAATTTCAACACTTTTTATTCTAAGGTGCCACAACTTAACATTCCAGCTGTTATTGTAGTAGAAGTCTACGCCATTTAAATCCCACAGGTGTATTCGAAGAATCTCACAGGGCTCTTAATCAGCCCCTATATTAAGTTTTTATGCAAAATATATTTTTTATTAGCTTTGTGATTTGAAACTATTAACACATTGTTGTCGGGACACGGATTTTTCCGTTTTTGGGGAACTGCTGATGGATTGCGGGACCCGTAAAAATCCGGGTTTTGTAGTCTGTTGCTAGAAGTCGGCTCACGTATTTATCCGTGTAATTTGAACTGCATTTTTTTTGTTGTCAGCAGCTAGATGTCACTGTTTTGGTATTTAACAAAGACATTTTTTTATTAGTCGTCGCATTTATTACAGTTCCACCAAATGTATTGTACTAATTTTGATATTGAATTTTTATACCGTACAAAAATATTTTTTAAAAAATGACACACAAAAGTTAAATAACGAACTACAAATGCTTATAGCTTGTGTTCGTATTGAAATTGACACAAATCAAGAACCAGGACCATCAACATCCCAAGAACCAACAGCATTACTCCCGTCACGGCGAACCTCAAAAGTTGATCCACCAGGAAGACTTTCTATGGATATGAAAGCCCATACGGTGCAACGAATTCTTGGAAAGGGAAAAAATAAATACGTTCAAAGACAATGCTGAGTGTGTGGTGCGAGCGGCAAAAGAAGTGAGACCTACTTTATGTGCAAGTTTTGTGGTATACCTCTACACAGAGGTACGTGTTTTGAGAAATATCACACGTTGAAAAATTATTCATAAAAACAAATTGTGACATATTTTAGTTTTATTTAGTGTTTATTTCGATTTTTTATTACATACATTTTTATAAAACTTTTATGTGCAAAATAAACGGAAGTTTCCAGTGAATATAAAACTGTCATCCTCCATGTTTCTTCTTCATTTGATAGTACTGTTTATGGTTAGTCTGTGTTTAAAATTTCATAATTTTATATTGTATAGTATAAAAGTTATGGCGAGTTTCCGAAAATGTAAAAATACGCGCGCGGCTGCTAAAAAATGCCCCGCGCCAGGCTTAAAACAATGCGCGAAATCACCCGACAACAATGTGTTAAAAACGAATCATATCATATTTTTTAAACACAAAGTAAAATATTGGGTTTTCTTTATGAATATTGAAGAAAAAAATAGGTTTCAAAAATAAATATTAGATGAGATAAGTGAAATCTATTATTTTTTGAGTCTTTTCAGGCATTCGAGGAAAAATAGGCTGGAAATAAATAGTTATTAATAATTAAAAGCAATATTATAAAATCATAGGCGTTTTAAGTTTCGCTAGTAAAAAATATTAGCTGGCTAGATTAAATTGTAGTTAGCCGAAGTGTATATGCATTATCAATGTGAACTATTTATTGTTTATCAAATCAATGAAATGTGTCAAGTAAAAATTTTACTATGTAAATACACTACTATAAAATTTTTGTGAAAGACACTGAGCGTACTGTAGTTGTATCGAATTGCCTCTAAGCAGCCTGTGTTTATTTATAAAATTCTTCTCCCTCAAGACAGAAGTGCTAAATGAATAAATAAAAATTCAAAAGAGATAAAAATTAGTAAGCCTATTGATTTGGTTAAGTAATAAAATAGTGGCTCTTACCTTCCTTCCAGAGCAGCACTGAATATGGGAAACAACAAAAAAACAAAGGTGTTAGTAGAAATATGATAAAATATATGTGTTAAAAGATGCAAAAAAATATCACAATTATTGACGTACAGTCTGTCTCTTTTTATGAGTCTTCTTTATGTAGTTTTATGGTGCATGAAATAAATAAATATTACAAACATACTCAGGCTTTCATCTTTCATAAACGTAGGAGTGAGAATGTAGATGTAAATCCCATTGTGTATACACACAATACTGGCAACACATTGTTTAGTTACCAGTAGTGAACATATAATCAGAGTGCATATGATATTTTACTTTACTGGTTTATAAAATTTTCATTTAAATTAAACAACGAATAATATATGACTTTGACTGAAAGTGCTTGAAGGAATTTCAAAATCAAATTCAAAATTAAGCACTATATTCCAAGTTTTTTAAACGTGGTTTACCATGAAACTCATCTACTGCATAAAAAAAGATAGAACTGTATTCAACTATTACACTGTGAAGGTAAACTTGAGCCCACCACCATAAATAAAGATCCTTTACAAGCCTTTACTTTTTACAAAATTTATAAGATATATGATTGACGACTATTTTGGCTTAGCTATCTTCGGAACTATCTCGTTGATATATCAGAACTATTGTAGAACAAAAATACATTGCTATTTTTTCATCATGCTTTAATGGAGTTCTATCAAGTAAATGCCAATTAAATCAATAACATAATCATTTCGACACTCCACTGTGGAGGATTTATAACAGAATGTTGTGTAATAAATTTTGAACTAATTCAGAAACTTCGCTGCCATACTTAGAACTCTTATTTTTTTTTGAGAATTTTCAATACTGCTCAATATTGTGCAGATAAAGACTTATAATTTATTATCGCTATACCATATTGACACAACAATAAGTAAAAAAATTAGGTCACTATATAAAAAAATGACATCACAAGTTTTTCGAAATATATTAGTGAAATGGTGACTTCACACATGACATGTAGAAATGCATGGTTATCAGTTTTGAGATAGACAATAATACATTGCTTTACGTCAACACATTGATTAAAGCAAAGAAAAATACTGAAGCTTCTATGCAAATGACATCTAGCGATAAGAAAAGTTAATAATTGAAATTTACACAAACAGCAGCCACTTTGCACTTCTATATATGATCAGTAAACTGATTATTTATTGTCTTCCGAATAACCCACTTTTGAAATACCAAAATCAGTATGTTTACAACAAACCTAAGTATGGTGTGTGGAAGATTGGCAATGGAGTCGAGACCTGCATGGCGATCTTTGTCCGATCCACCCATAGATGGAAGACCAAACGGGTTATTGAATAAAGATGAGGAATTCTGGAATACAATTTGGTACATAAAATGTCATCGATGGTTTTACATTCATCACACTTGCTAGTTTTCAACATATACACTAACCTTATGAACCTGGTGCATGTGGCAAATCAATAATATTTTAATTTGAATATAAAGTAAGATATTTTCAAATATAAAACTGTATGTGAAGTGCATTTTTTGTTAAAAAAAAATGAGATAAAGATTTGCAAGATTTGCAAGATTTGAAGAAAAACAATTGACAATGGTTGTCCAGAAAAAATGTTGAAAAAGTCACGAATATAAAAGCGTTGACGGGTCTTTAGATTGATTTCATATGTTAAGAGTTCTCATGAACATTTTACTATAATACACTAAGTCACTTTCTCTATTATGTGAACAGTTTTCTTTAGGCATGAGGTTTAACCAGTCCAGTGTCTCACAGGCACCAATATGTGAATGGAGTGCTCGGCGTGAGCAACGTTGAAGTGTTATATGGCGCAACATGTAATATTTATTCACAAACTTTTACTCACATCTTGAGTCTACTTTAATAAAGTGAAATAATCTTCTTTTTTTATAATAATATTTATGACATTTTCGATGATTTGAAAAATTGTGGCTTATTATTAGTGAAATATTTTTACAGTCTAGGCGCTAAAAGAATTAAGATACTGAGCAATCAAAAATTCTTCACATGTCTGACTTTTTTGGACAAAAGGTTCATAACGTACAGCAAGTAGCAATAATGAAGTGATATTACCTTTCCTCCTTTGCCAGTGGCAGCCGCCACAGCCGCTTGATAAGCATTCTGGGCCATCGCTGCCTGCGCCATGATCAAGTCCCCTCTCAACATTGCAAGATCTTTATCTTTGAGGGAAGAATTTGAACCAGATATTGACGAAGACTGCGGCATAGACGAGGCAGATGATGAAGGGATGCCACCTTTTGAAGAGTTGGCTCCACCTTGCGCCAAGTATGCTCCACTGAGTGCTGATGCTTTTGCGGCTGCTGAGGACGATGATTTTCCTAGGGAGGAAATGAAATTAATATCATTTGGATATTTTCAGGATACCGAACTCGAGAATTTATAGCTGTGGGTCTTCATAATTAAATAACACAAATTGTTAAAATTCAAATGGAGTCAAAATCTATACAGGCGTTTTAAATATTTAATACAACCTTAAAAATTTTACATATGCATTTAAATAACCATTTTAAACAAGTCAGTTGCGCTCGGTATGTAAATTTTTCTATTTGTTTCATTGACTGTACATATGAAAAGTTGAGTTCCGTTTTCAAGGATAAAATATTACAGTCCTATTTGCAATGGGCACTGAGGTGTACTTGGAGATATCGACATAAATACCAAAGATAGTTTAACATTTTCGATCAGCACCATAAAAGTGCCCACAAGAAGAAAAACTTTGACGATGCATATGCTTCTGAAACCACATGTATCTATTGTAGTAAAACTCATTTAAAATCACCGCGTTGATGAGACGCACTTGAATGCTTGCCGGAATGGGACGAAGACTGGTGCGACTGAGTGGGATGTGTCATGGCACGAGATCCGGCCAAACTGTTCAGTCCCAATAGACCTGACATGTTCGACACATTCCCTGATGAAGACATTGACGGGGATGATGTTTTCGGTAAGCCATAAGAAGAACCTGCAATTAGAAAAAAACATTATTCATCTAATAAGTTAGAGATTGTAAAAATAGATTTCTTTTAGATCTTATAAGAAAAGAAGACATCTACATATACACATTTCTAATTCATGTCAATTCATTTGAAACTATTTGGAGATTGATATAATAATTACCATTCGGAAGTTTTTATTTGATTATTTTGAATCAAGTGCATAAAAAAATATTGTGATGGTGGCATTCACTACAATAATTAAGCTTATACATGGGCAAAACACCACAAAAACACAAGTTTTATATTATTTCAGGATTATTTAAAAAAAGATAACCATGTAATCCCATGCTTCTCTAACCGATGCGCCAAAATTTTCCATTTACATTTTTTTTTATTCAGGAGGGCCATGGATTATTTTTCAAAGGAGACCAAGGCAAGAAAACATTTGGGAAACACTTATCTAATGAATACAGGTCAGTTAATAAAATATTTTTGAATTGCTAGATGCCACTCACGCATACTCTGCTGCGGTGACTGACTGCTGGATTGTGAGCCCTGGGATGGCATCTGTTGTCCCTGTCCCTTATCTTTCGGCTGCCGCCCTCTCCCGCTTCCGCTCTGCTGTCCCTGTCCTTGCCCCTGCTGGCGCCCTCTCTGCGGACCATGCCTATTCACTGAGCTGTGTCCGCTGCCCGCTGTCAAAGCACCGAGAGCGGCTCCATAAGGGTCGGCGGCTCCGGCGAAACCTCCCAGTCCCGATGCCTGCAGTCGGGCGAGGTAGTCTTGAGCCGCCAAGTGAGAAGCCATGGACCACCAAGCTGCGCCTATTTGATATAAAAAATATTTTTTTAAATGAACACTACTCTGCTCATAGACTAAAATGGTCTGTTTATTTTTTTATGTACATAGTTTGACAGTTCGTAGTAGATGTCAGAACTCGCATTTTTTCAATCTCTTGTATGAAATATTTATACTCAGAACTATACTCATATATTAGAGGAGCAATTTAATTTTTCCTAAATTATTTTTTTAGTTCCAAACATAATTTTGATAATTCTCAGAAAGTGTTCCACATTTCCACATGAAATTCGTAGATATGATTATTCTTTTGAAGCAATCATGAGCGCCAATCATTTTTATCTCTTGTAATGTCATTAATTCCTTCAAAATAATACAAAAGGGGTCAAAAATTACTCCACTCCATCATAACTGTATGCAAATTAAATGACATCAATTTATTTTTTGTCAAAGCATGGAATTTATTCTATATCACTTTTAAGGTGTTAACTGCCACTTCTTGGCGGAAAGGCATGACATTAAAAAAAAAGTAAAGCAATCACTAATTGATAATAATTATTCAAGTCTGTGATTCCACGGGTACTCATCACAGTACAGATTGATTATTCTTTGTGTTTAGTAAAAAAAAAAAAAAAAAGAAAGGCTCACTGGCGGCAGGATGCAGCCCGAGACTGGCGGCCTGGCTGGCTGCGACGGATAGAGTGGAGGTAGGAGGATACTGCCCTTGGCCGCCCCCGCCTCTGGCACTGCCGCCGCCTCCCCCTCCACCGCCTCCTCCACCTCCTGGTCCACCGCCGGCTCCCAACATCCCGAAGCCTGCGGCGCCTCCATGGAAACCTGCTCCTGCACCTAATAGAGAATTGGCATCCCGGCCCCAGTATGCTGAAATAAAAAAAATATTTTAGTCTAAATATGTTCATATAACCTTTACACATTATTCATGAATGATTATCACGCCGCAGTTGGATAGAGCACATTCATTAAAAACAACAAATACGAAACAACATATTGTATTGGGAGCAGTTAGCTATTAGACCAGTTGTTTCTATTTATAGATAGGTATTTTAAAAATCAGTTGCCATCTGTTTACAAATGATTGTACAGTTTTGTTTTTTAATTCACATGGCACAAAAACTGCTGTAAAGCTGATATATATCTATCATAAATAATCATGATTTATATGGTTTAACAAATGAGTTAATCTGACCCAACGCATTTAGGGTTCTACAAAAATGTGTTGGGTCAGATGTACATTTTCATATTGCAATTTAATTTTTCCCTTTTAATCTACAAATCAAAAATTTGCAGAATGTTGAGCCGATAGAATGTTATCTTGAAGTCATTGTATTAAAAAGGACATGAATAATATTGTAATCATTGACCTTTTGCAATCAACGTCACAATTAAGATAAAACCCTCAAATGCAAAAGATTAAACATTAAATGCTCAACTATAGGGTCCGCCGTCTAAAGTTTTTTTTTCAACTAGTGCTTATTTCGTGAATGGTAACACTTAGCTCATGTCTGATTTGACAGATAATTAGTTTTATCCTTCCGCTGAACGAATATGGTTGTGTATACGCTTGAACAACGCTGGGAAATATTGCGACATTACTTTGAAAATCATGGTAATGTTGCAGAATGTGTGCGAAAATTGCGTACGGATTTTGGAAGAAGAGAAGCACCGTCAGCTCCGTATGTTCGTTATCTTGTGAAAAAAATGAAAGAAACTGGCATCCTCATCGATAAACCAAAGCGTGAAAAGCCAAAAACAGTGTGTACACCCGAGAATATTGATGTTGTGGCAGAAAGTGTGCGTGAAGCGCCATCAACATCAATTCACCGTCGTTCTCAACAATTGAACATTTCGGAAACATCATTGAGACGAATTTTGCATAAAGACCTTGGTATGACGCCATACAAAGTCCAATTGGTTCAGGAGTTGAAGCCAACTGACCATCCAATGCGTTTTCGCTTCGCTGAGTGGGCCTGCGATCGACTTACAGAAGATGCCGATTTTGCCAAAAAATCATCTTTTCGGATGAAGCTCATTTTGATCTTGGCGGGTATGTAAACAAGCAAAATTGTCGCATTTGGGGCACAGAAAACCCGCACGCATACATTGAAAAGCCGGTACACCCAAAACGAGTCACTGTTTGGTGCGGATTTTGGTCCAGAGGCATAATTGGGCCATTTTCTTCGAAAATGAGCAAGGAGTGGCCGTTACAGTCAATGGCGATCGTTATCGGACCATGCTGAACGAATTTTTGTTCACAAAAATTGAAGAGGAGGATATTGGCAACATTTGGTTTCAACAGGACGGCGCTACGTGCCACACAGCCGAAGCTACACTCGATGTTTTGCGCCCTGTTTTTGAAGATCGCATTATCAGCCGCAGAGCTGATGTCGTTTGGCCACCTCGGAGCTGCGATTTGACACCGTTGGACTATTATTTGTGGGGTGCCCTCAAAGATAAGTGTTACGCCGACAAGCCAGAGACAATTGACGGTTTAAAGGACAATATTCGTGAAGCCATTGGTGAAATACAGCTGCACACAATCGATAATGTGCTTAAAAATTGGACCGATCGTGTAGACTACTGCATGGCCAGCCGAGGCAGCCATTAGAATAAAATTATTTTCCATTATTAACCGGAAGGATTGTACTTTCAAATAAAAAAAAAGAAATTTGAGAAAATATTAGTAGTTTTTTTTTATAGCATTTTCAAAAAAAAAAGTTTTAAAAACATTTTAGAAAAATACATAATAAATAGTGTTTAATTGAATTGCCACCAGGGCAATGATGTTGTCATATTCATCATCACCATCAACAATGTCCACTCTCATACTCTATTTTCCCAACATTTGAAATGAAGTACTACCTTATTTATGGCATGATATGACTCGTTGCCATGATGGTAAAAGGATACCCTAAAATATAAAAATATCATATTACATGTAATGGGCGGATTCTAGAGTAAATTACAGCAAAAGGTTCCTAGAAAGATAAATCTGCAGCCAATATAAGCAATATGCAAAAATGAAGACAGGCTTCCTTGATGAATATAATAGGATAGATAAAAAATATTAACGATGGTAGTCAGTGAGTTAATGATCTGGACTATCAGTGAGATTCAACAGTTTGTGTTTCTCACGTTGGGATTGAAAGTCACACATCTTTCAATGATGCTAGGAATAAGAATGAAAATTCTCCATTCAAATCATCCATTAAATAATAAGCTAAATATTTTTACATTCACATATGTATTCATTTGTACTTATAATATCATAATAATCATTCTGATGAAGGAATGATTTGAAAGAGACATGGATTAGTATCTGAATAAAATTTTGTAACCTAAAAAGCAAGTGATGATAATAACAATAAATTCACAGGTGAAATAAATTGTTGTCAGTGCAATATTATGTGACACAAAAGCTAGTTTCAAATGAAAGTATTTAATATTAATTCTCATTTACCTCCAAAGAGTGATGCAGCGTCGAGCAAAGACTCTCCTCCTCCTCCGCCTCCTTTGCCGCTGCCCACTCCGTCACCTGCGCCTCCGCCGTTTTCACCATTTTCCTTCTCCATAGCACGACAAAAATCCCAGTGGACTTCTCTAAAACAGTATTTTAGCTCTCAATCTCCTAAGATAAAAAATATGCCCTAATCTAGCAAGATTCATAAAATAAATTATAGAATTGAAATATGCTCTCTAATAAACTATTGCCACACAAAAATTTTACATGTCCATAGAACATATAAGGAGCACTCCTAACAAATTTTGTCAGAAATCAAATTATGCAGTCCGAGATATTGTACAACATCAACATTCCCTCTCTTGGTGAGCCCTCTGTATTCTTGTTACCACACTATATGCAATGAAAAATGAAGGGGGTTCATAAACTAGGTACACCACTCGTTGATATATATATTATGTTGAAAAAAAATTATATACGTGTATACAAAACAAGTTTGTTTGAAAGGAATGACACTAGAAAGTGTTAATGCCTAGCCCAACCAATGCAGTGGACTCAATATCCAACAGATTAACTCCAAACTCATCAATAGCCTGTTCCTTCACATTCTTCAGATATAAAGTTAACTCTTCGGTTATCTTAATTTTAATTCATTTATAGCTCATATCATACGTGAACATATGATAAAGGCATGTCAACAGAAACGCATATTTTGAATGAAATTGTGGAAAGAATGCTGCAATTATTATAAAAATAATTAAAAATATTTATCACATGTTTTGTGAAAACATGAGAAAAGTATGTCATGTCATACATGAAATAAGCTTATTTCCCAGTTTTAGGGGTGTTATGCAAACTAAAGAAGTAAACCATGTTATTTGTGTGTAGTTCGTTGAAGTGAATTAAAGTGATACTAGATGTTGAACTGAGAAGATAGGTTATTTTTTTAGTACTATTTCCACAATATATTGTATGATCATGTTTGCGATCAGCACAACCGGTCCTGATCATAAAATATATTGTAGAAATAGTACTACAAAAATGTGTTTTTTATTATTTAAAGTATCATGCCTTTCCACCAAGAAATTACAGTTATCATTTAAAAAGTTCTGCATTCATTCTATTTACATTTATCCTGTCATATACATGTGTATTAAATGACATATATTATAATTCAATTAAAATCATGTATTTTGTCTTAATTTTTTCATTGACTCTTCGACATCTTTTTTTGTCCTTCAAAATAGGGAATGTCCCATTCTGTGTCTTTTTATATCTGGTAACCCTTCTTGAGACATAAATATGTTGTACAATGAAAGGTAACACAATACAATGTCATACTAAAAAACTTTCAACTGAGTTGGTCATTATTTACTCAGATAGTATTTTTGATTTATTGATCACTATTGCTTTTCTATATAGATGCCGCACTGAGTTATGAATAATATAACATAACTTTCACAAAAACAATATGCATCCACCCAAACATAATTTCATTCAAGCAATATGTGTCACCAAAATTTTATTTTTATGCTTTCCATGAAGATTTTCCATACTCGTTGGTGCATGCAGTCTAAATGTGTAATAGCAACTGAATATAAAGTTTTTAATGAAATATTTTCAATAGCATGATTAACATGAAATTTTACTGCCGATTTGGTATACCTTTCTTTAAGGGGTTGTTGAATACCAGAATATGTTGATAGTACAAAGATAATAAAATGCAATTTAGAATAAATCCTATTCAAGGTGAGATTATTTATTTGTTATACTCACGGTTGCAGTTAGATTCGGTTGAATGAAAGGCAGGCCTCGATCCACCCGAAAAGACATCTCGGTCTCACAATAATCAACATGATGGATCACCGCATTGGGGGCTGATAACAGGTATACTATTTTCAAAGCCGTCACAAGGTGATCAATTTAACGGCCATCCTCATCTTAGAGTGAAAGGTGACAGCGCATCTGAAAGAATGAAAATAAAAATATTACTGGTAATGAAAGATAGTTGAAGTTAGTGTTTATAATAAATTGAAAATAAAACCAATTAACAAAATGATGTTTTAGGTATACATGATAAGTCTGCAGAGTTGAACCTCAATTATTTGAATCAATTGGGGATGAGAGTAGCGTAGATAGCCTAAAACTATGAGAATCGAAAGGAGAAACAAAAACATTTCTTTTGAGAATATTTTATGTAAATATGTACACATATTTACATACACTATAATTTTAATTAGATTCTTCCTCTCTCAAACCACTTCACAGCGATACCTGAGCACAGAAAAGATTTAAGACAGATAAAACATTTTCTCCGCCCTCTTGACAATATACTAATTGTTTTCATCATCTGAGGGTATTATCATCATATATTTCATAAATCATTTAAAATTTGTAATCATTTGCAACACTATTCAACCACACAAAGACATCTCCATCGCATCTTTTTTGTTAGCCGTAGCTGCGACATCTACATCTGTATTACTATTACTCACTGACAATCAATTTGTTTCATGATTTTTTCATCCATTCAAAAAAGAAAATATTGTAGCAGTTTTTTTTAAATTTATTTTCCTATATAAATTGTTAATTGATTTTCTTTTTTTGTTAACAAGAGTCTTCGAAGGATGTATTTTCAATATAAGCGCTTGTATGTTTCTCTTACTCCCTGTTCCATTGGCTATATTACAGATGTGACATTTGATGAAATATATATTATTTAAACATTTCATCAATCTAATTCCAATATTCTATCGACGGATGCGACGGTACATTGTCGAGCTATAACGATACTTATCCCCCATCTTATCTACAGATTCCTCATTTTTTTTTTCACTTCTGGAATGAACTGTTTTTCATGCCATCATAAAAATATCACCACTCATCCATGCTTTATTCTGATGGTCATATGAAACTTAAAGAATTTTTATATTTTTAAGGCATCTAAGTTTTTTCATTTTCCAAATGAGAAGCAGTGGGTGTCTGACTGTTGAATTGACACAAACCATTTCGTGCACATGTTCTTTGCTGGTTTTGCAGCAATTAAACGGTATTTACACACATGGTTCTAAATATTTTCTGTGATTTTTACACAATTTAATCCAGTCTCATCAGCATTACAGTTAAACTCTTAACTGTATCCTTCTTCTGCAAACACCTTTAATGCTTATATAAAAGTGTTTGAGGAAAGTGTCGGCAGAAAGCTTCTAGCCATGTATTTACAGTATTCTCTTATAATGTGTTGTTCTTAAAATTTTACAAACCAACCTGAATCCAAACCTCCATTTAAGTTTTTATTGAAAAATATCTGCCATTTCGCCCAAAATTGGGTCAGACCTACTGAGACCAGTTAACCATGACATGTTTTGCATTGAGGCAGTAATAAATTTCAATAGAAAGAATGAAAAAAAAAATCAATTCAGATAATTGAGATTAGTTCCGTTGTATATAATTTTAGCATATTAATCTAAAATTTTCCAGAATTTTCGAGTTAGGTAAATGAATTAAAATACCACAATTTGTAATAAGAATAACATTCAGGGTATATACAGTTTCAAATTCAAAACACCACACTAAGATTCAATTTTTCATACAAAGTTTTATGATACTTGTTTCCGACTGCATTATTTAAACTGTATTAAAAATACTTTCACTTTTTTCTAATACTGAACCGCAAAAAAATAACAAATACAAGAGAGAAATAGAAAAATCAATAACTAAAATTTAATTTGTAATAATATAGCAGAAGTGAATATATTTTATAACTTCAGTTATGATAATATAGTACCCCATATACCACACAATATATATTTAAAAGGAGATATAAAACACGGTGAAAAAATAGCAATGTATTTTAGTTCTACAAAATTATTTTTAACAAATATAGTTGATAGCTATTTCGGCTCACGCCATCGTCAGAACTATGCTTAAACTAACATTTGCTTATCTATATATAGCTGTGCAGAAAAGGTACACAACATCTCCTCTCTCCTTTTCCAACGGCCTAGCTTGTTATTTAAACACAATGACACAAAATTTTCAAAAATTCTAAATGAAACAATAGGTTTCTATGACAATAAGATTATGTGTGGGACGGAAGTGGTCCTTCTGGAAGTAAATTAGACCACCCCTTTGTGCAACGGCTGGACAAGTGGCGATATTATTATGTTATTTTTTTTAAATAATAAAAACACATTTTTTTAGTACTTATTTCCACAATATATTTTTTGATCAGGACCGGTTTCGCTCATCGCGAGCATTACCAACTGATAGAATACAATTTACAAACAAGTCTGTTTATACAAAACAAAAAAATTATTTCACTTAAATGTAGCAGGTGTACAAAGCCATAGGTTCAAGAACTAGGAAACAATTTACATAAAATCATACAATATTGATACAAATAAAGTAAATTAGCATAAAACTTAAATGTTCACAATCACTTATTAAAAATTACAATTACAATTATGGTAAATCAATAATCCATTAGGAGCTCTAAACAATCAATAAGGAATAAGGAGCGAAACCGGTCCTGATCAAAAAATATATTGTGGAAATAAGTACTAAAAAAATGTGTTTTTATTATTTAAAATATAATGCCTTTCCATCAAGAAGTGACAGTTAACACCTTAAAAGTGATTATTATGTTAGTTTGCTCGTTAAGAATCCTTTGTGATAATTGGAGTCTATTGATTTCCAGCTGTTCCAAAGCCGTCATTCTCCGACCCTTACTACAAAGATGCAAACATTTAGGGGCTGAGTTTGAATTTATATTATGTGATTCATTAATAACGTGATTAGCGAATTGTGAATCTGTTTTTTTACTATTGAATGATCTTACATGTTCCTTAGCTCGAGTAGATATACTTCTACCTGTCTGTCCGATATAAACGGATAAACATGAGCCACAGGACATTTTATAAATACCGCTTCTGTCCAGTTTATTGATTTTATCTTTACTATTTTTAAGATGTCTGCCTAAGTTATTGTTGACCTTGAAAGCTACGTTTATTGAGCTTTTAATCTCCCGATGAATTTTTTCGCTAATGCTACACCTAAAGTATTTTTTGTTAGTTTGCCATAAAAAATGCCCATAATATACCAAAGATGATTTCAATAGAATCATCACATTTGCTTTGTTTAATGTGGGATGTAAGGTATTGTTAAATCATGAGGGATTTGTTTGATTGAATAGTTCCTTGACATAACAATCATTGCAAAATAAATGTTCCAGAGTCCACGAACTTGACCTAGTCAAAATAAGATTATTACACTTGTACAGCTAGCTCTCAGCATACATCCTATATTGAAGATAACACAAACAGTGATGGCCAATATAAGGGATCACATAATCTTATTTGACAAAGCAGCAAATGTTTTTTAATGGGTGAAGAATTAAATTTGAATTGCTGAATTGTTGTTTTCAGCATCTTCAGGCCATTAATCATTCTATCACATGGATGCAACCGAACTATTTGGTGAACCAGGTGTAGAATTATTTAATTGTGGTAAAAGAATAGCTTTGTTATGGTAAAGACATACTATTTTGAAGTGTTAGAATTAGTAGTCAATAATAAGACAAATTTACATATGAGCTGAATCTATTTTTCCTTGAACATAATTATTAATGCTTTGTTAAAATATGTTGGCATACCACATATCAGAAAGTACTTGATATAAAAATTTTAATATCCAAATGGAATCACAACTTGTCACTAAACAACAACTTGAGAACAAATGTCATGACAAACGCTAACTTATAAAGAACTCAAATATTAAATTGAAATATCCAAATTTATTATTGATTGAATATGAAACCATTGAAAATCGTTTAACTGCTCACTAAAAATAATTAAATTTATAAAAATTGATGAAGATTTCACACGTTTTACAGCCAGCTGAAGGAGTGCTGTAAAAATTCATAGTAAGTTCTATATAAAATATAGAACTTACTATGAATTTTTACATTTTTTTAATATTATAAGAATGCAATCCCAATTTTGCCTTATATTTTTAATACAACACACATGGTCTTGAACCATTTGATGAAATTTTTCAATATGTTTAAAGATATTGAACAATTAAAATTTCTTTAATTTAATAAAAAAAATAATCAGGCATTATACACAATGTAACGATTGATTTAGAACAGGGTTCCACAAATGGGGGTACATGGGCTATGCAAAGAAGTCTGCACGCCCCCTATTTTATACATATATATATATTTTAGATAATTAATAGATTACGGAAAAGAAGAGAGATTTTTCATGAATTTCTTTGGTGTAATGTTGCAAAAATTGTTACCCTTAAAAGTGTTGTGCATGGATATGTTGATGTGAATAGACTAAAATGTCAGTTCAATCAAATCAATCAATAGTTATTAAAATTAGTTTAGGTATAAATTTACCTCACATACTCAAGGTATATAATTTTCGCAATTCCTCTTGTACATAAGCGATGCAAACTGTTAACTTACTATTGTACAACCATGTAATAAAATGCCTCAAGATGCCAAACGGCAAACCCGGGTGTTGACAGACAAAACACAAAGTTTCCAGAATTTGAACGATTGAAATTTTAATAATTTATCTTGCATAAACAAGTATTTTTTTAAACTTAAACTTTTATAGTTCAATTAAAAAGGATCAAGTTTCAGGCACTTTATGTTTCACATAAATAAAGTCGACGAAAATTCAGATAATTCGTAGAGGTCCATTGCTAACGAAAAGTTGGCAGACCACTGTTAAAGATGATATGTACATATGTCAATCCAAAATGAGAATATGGAGTAAATTTACGAAAATTGAAAATAATACTACACACTGATTCGTATATATTTAAACGATCTTGAATATATCTAAATTCCCAACCTCCCTTCACACGGAAAAATAGTCATTAGAAAATAATTAAGAAATAAATTAGAAATAAAATTAAAATAATTAAGGCATGTCTTTAGAAAGGATTCAACCATTCTTTGGATTAAGTGAAAAAAGGTTGAGAAACACTTATTCGCGAAATACAAACTACATCGGTACTCTCTACCGGCTGTAGTAAAGCTCGTTAGTATACGTATGCATGTGTGCACAGTAAAAGTTATACTTGAGTGTATTTAAAATGAATCCGTGGGGATGTGTGGGTGTGTTCTCATGAATGAATTTGTACGATAGTAAAGAACGACGTATCTACTAACACACATTTATATATGATTATAAACATTTTACTTTTCTAACTAGTTTTTTTAATGTATTTATATGCATATTATAATAAGTACATTTATTTTTTGGACTTCAAGAAACATGTAGTACAAACGATGAAAAAGGAAATACAATGTTACAAATACGCAATGTTGGTGATTAAAATAAATAGCGAAAGTGTATATGCGTTAAAATGAAAAAAATAATTTGGTTGAATCGCGAGAGCACACACAAAGTCAAATATGACATCGTTTTTTCAACAGTGAAAATTTTCACGTTAAGAAATACGCACACGAGCGTTTAATCAGAAGGATTCTATTTGTGGTCACCTCTAGCTCGTGTTTTACAGAGGCACCTATCTATTGTACAATGTATCAATTAACAATCAATTGCATCAGTGAAACACAAAAATTTGCTAAACAATTATACTTAAATGCAATCGTACAATTTTTGAGATTTTCAAGGAACGCTCATCAATTCTAGAAAAAATGTTTCTGTGATTATAAGGTAACTTAGTTTAAGTATTACTAAAGCAGAACAAATTATACTTTCACCATAGGATATCTTTGCAATATATCAAATGCACAAAAAAAATTGTAAACAAACGACGTTTTAAGCTTTATAAAAACGTTTCAGTAGGCGCGTTTTCACTGAATCATATGCATCGTTCCATGCAATAATTAACTAGAGATTCCAATCTAATATTCGAATACTATTTATCATATTTTCCAAGCAGACACACAAAAATGACGTATAATATGTGACGGTATAATTTATTTTATTAAATACTATATACTCATATTTATGATTCTTCTCGAAAGGAATATTACGAATACTCAATTAATCACTTTAAATGTATTAATAGTCACTTCTTTATGGAAAGGCGTGATATTTTAATTGTTTAGTACTATTTCTACAATATATTTTATGACCAGGACCGTTCCGCTCTTCGCGAGCAGTTGATAATGAAGGTGTAAAAAAAACACGTTATGATATCACAATTAAACAAAAATAGCGATGTGTTTAGCGTATTTTAAAACTAACCATTATTTATAAATCAGTATTAAACTTTACACGCTTGGCGTTGAACGTGATATGTATTAGGGACAATAATAATAATCACAAATAATATCTTGCCAATAGTGTTTACCATACTTATTAAAACTGAATGTTTGCCAAATTTCACGCATATTAAATTAAGATGTAGTACATTTCAAAGTGTTGGAATCACACCTAAGCACCATCATGGCAAAAAATATTATAACAGACTACGGATCCGTATTATAAAATCAAATGCGTTGACGTGCCACGAAACAAGTAATTACAAAAATACTGGACATCCATTGTGCCACTGAAATACAACTAGTAAATATATTGTATATTAAAACAAATTTATCAGGGCTGCGCGATTGACTCACAAACACCTACAAATTTGCAAATATATATAGAAAAAATATTGAAATACTTTTATGACTTAAAAAAAAAGTTTTATTTTTTTAACGTACCGAAAATTTTTATGAATCGTCATTTTCAAGGCACGCTTTTCTAAGAAAGCACACAAATTCGTCACTTTTCTTGTGTTCTTAATGAGAACTTTTTTAAATGCATAAATGTTTAAACATTGGAGTAAGGCCAATATGTTTATTAGTTGAATAGCAGACTAGATTCAAGTTGTTATATAGGTATTTAAGTAGTATTCTTCTTATGACTTCTAAATATTGCTTTGTAACGTCAAACGTTTTCATCCTGTTCATCATTCATACTAGACCGTCGGCGATTTTTATTACCAGTAAATTTGCTTATTCATTCTATATTACATTTCCAGTGCGTAATACGACGTGACATTTCGTGTAATATAACAAACTAGATATATAATCATGTATTTCCACCAAATGAAAGTTGAATGTTGCAAGCGATATAATAGCGCTCAATTGCCTTTAGAATTAAAGACATACCTATAAAATACATAAAAAGTCTTAACAATATAAAGGTTATCACTAATTGTATAAATTAAACAACATAATATTGATAAAATATTACACAATGCTAACATAATAAAAATTATGATGATTCAGAATGTCCATAAGCATAACATAATTGTTTATACAAGGTGTATTTTAGTTCTAGAAAACCCATAAGGTTCTGATGAAGACGCAAGCAGAACTAGCTGTCAACCTTATAAATTTTGTGGTACTGAAATACATTGCTTTTTTCACCGTTATAATGGAATTCTACAAAATAAATGCCAATTCAATCAATATAATAAAAATATCTTCTCGAACATACAATGAATAAAATCTTTTTTTAGCGAATTAAGGATTATACAAAGTAACTGACTTATGATATAGAACCTTGTTATTTAATTTGTGTCATCTTATTATTAATTAACTTCACAAAATTAAAGACCATCCGTTAGGATGAAGGACGAATAATCATCGCACGTATATACGTAACATTATAAATATAAATTCGATCTGGTTAGGTTCCAAATATTAAATAAGTGAACAGTTTTAACGAGTGTATGAAACAATCAAAGTTCTCCTAATAACAAATAAAAGTAACTCATTGTAAAATTACTCTTGCATGAACTGAGCGAAATCCGCGTATCTGTTATTATAGGCTGGGGTGCTTCTCGAGACATAACATACATTTACACGTAAAAATGATAACTAATAACGACGATACATAATCGATTATTTTGGTTTATGGATATGATATTGGTAATGATTTTTTTTAAACAAAATTTAAAATCACAGCTTAAGTTATATTGATCAAAATACGTGTGTTGCTTTAGTGGAAAATTGATGTAAACTTAATAATCGTGTACAAATAACATCAACAGTATTTCCCGCGTCTTTTTTTTTACGAAAACATCGAATAATATTATTGAAACTTGTTTCTGTCCACAGTAATTTTTGAAAAGTTAACAATTCATTATTCATGGAAATGGATACAAGTTAACGCAGTTTCTCTCTAAGATTATCTGTAAAACCAGCAATTTTGAAATAGCTGCACATCAATTGAAATATGTAGCGGACTGTATATTGAGAAAAAAATAGCTTTTTTTAAAGAAAATCGATTTCATGGCGGATGATAGTGAAAAGATATGTTGAAATATAATAACGTACTTTTCCCCTATTTAAGACTTAACAATAAATTGCCAATATCAAGTAGTCGAAGAAAAAGCTCGTGGATTAAGATCTCAAATGTTTAGTTTCGTTATTGGTTTCGACAAAGTTTATTTAAATTGTCAATTAACAATGTGATTGAAAAACCTACTTTTAAGCTCATATTAAAGTTTTCTGTAAAATATGAAATTTAATAAGATCTATTTTTAATCGCAAAACTATGCAAAAATCTTATATTAACATGTAAAACCGCATTCTCCAATTACTACTAGGAAAAGGTATTAAGAAAAATGTTTTTTTTTTTAAATAATTAATCAATATAATGTTAGCGTAAAACGTCATTGAAATATCTGAAAATTAATATTGAGTTCAAAATTGACGACAGACATGGTTGAATAAATTCTAGAGAAAAAAATATACGAACAATTGTGTATTACAAATTAAAAAAAAACGTCATTTTTGCTGTGCTTGTTAAGGAGAAAATCAAACACAAACGAAGTTTTACGAAATCGATAGCGGTATTTCATCATTTCTATAATTAAAAATCATCGCATTTAATGTTTTAACTGTCACTTCATAGGGGAAATGCATTATATTTAAATAATAAACACAATGTTTCGTACTTACTAGTAAAAATGTAAACACTTTTGGCAAACATTGTAGGAATATTACTAAACAATATGTTTTTATTAATTTAAAATAAGTGATATTATTGCATCTATCATAAACACCGCATGATATATGTACTAAGAGGTCATTTTTTAAAGTATTTGTGCTGAACAATATGGTGAAATATTTAATGAAGTCATCCGCTTCACGTTTTACGATTCCAGATTCCAAAGTTTTCCTGTGAAATAATACAGCATTTCCCTAATCACAAATCAATGCATTATATTCAACTCAACTAAATTATCACAAAGATCTTAGATAATAATAATAAAGTCACGTTATATTTCATCCAAGGTTTTTATTTCAAATTATAAATTCGTATTATTTTTATACATAATTAGCGACATCGAAGTAAGAAGTAAGCAAGCGAAACGACCTGGAATATAATGTCGATCGAGAAATTTTATAAATACCGCGCATTCATTGACTTAAAATTAATCTAACATCTGCTTTAGGTAGTGCCATCACAAAATTTCGACCAAATAGAATCATTTTCACAAAAAAAAATGTACATAAGATACACAAAAAACTGAAATACTTTGAAAAAAGTTTCAGAATAAAACAAATGCGTTCATGAAATTACATGATATATATTTTTAATATACAGTTTGACAAAAGAATTTGTGAATAGAAACCCTATACCAAGACAAATTTGACAGTGTTATGTAACCGAACGTTTTCATATATCTATGAAGAACACAACACACATCATTTATTAATATCTAATGCCTGCTTTAGAACGAATCGAAATTCGCAAAAATTCCATAACTATTAAATTAGATCAACCTAATGCGTAAGTTTGTTTAGCTTTTCAAAATAGTTTTATACAGTCTTTGGATGTGAAAATCACCACTCTTTAGAACAATATGTATTATTACTGTTGATAAAAATATGCCGCCATGTGTTTTGCAACTCAAAAAATTAATATTAACAATTTCTACCGCTCTGAATTAATTATTACCGTGCGAACCTATAAACTTGCTACAACTCCATCAAAATGTTGCACATTTCATTGAAGGACGTTTAGGGGGCACGAGGGTCTTTTACCTGAGGAATGCAGGTCGATTCTCACGTCCCTATATGCCGTGCGTAGACGCCAACCGACATCAAGAATCAAGAAATCGAATACCGCATATATCAAGAATCAAAAAGCCTTAATCTAACTTCTCGCATACCACGAGAACTATTGTTTAGTGGCTTTCTGAACGAAGGGGATGGTTTACTATATAAAAATACATTGCCAATCAACGAACGGTACCTATTTTAAAACCGACTTCATGCGACGAAAGATGTTTTAGCCGCATTTATATCAGTTGATCCTTTTATTAGATACGCTATTAAGATAATAACTATATAATTAAAAATGAAGATACCCACCTACAAAAAAAAACTCGTAATCTTCAAACCTAGAAACTAGAAATTCTCCAGTAATTGAACGATGTTTTAAAATCACTAAAAATATTTGCCGCCAATAGCCTCATGACGGATTTAGTATACAAACTCAACTTGCGCACGAAAATAGTTCCTGAAAATGTATTCGATCGTAGAGCGATGTAAAAATGACATGAGTTTATTTTCAACTTAACGAGGCGTATAGAAAATCGGTGTTTTTTTAATAAACTTATCAAGAGATGGTAAATACTACACTTTTTTTCTCTGGTAGAGTTCTATAACTTGCCGAAACCCCAAATTATGTTCCGCGGAACACTAGTGTTGCGCACAGCCTGAATAGGTGTTGCGCAAAAATGGTGATTTTAAGTCAGTGGTTCGCACGTAAGTTTTACTGTGGTCGCATTATACACACGAACGGTCGAACCGCTGCGTACTATGTAAATGTCTCGTGGCCGCACTAAATTTTCGTTTTGTGTTGTGATAAAAATAGCAGCTGCATTTACTAAGAAAATGAATTTGAAAATACGATTCTACTATTATGAATTACCGACCCTAAAAAATAAGCGAAGCGTCCGTTAAAATTTTCGGATTTACAGTGATCCTTTGCTGAAAGTCAGGGGAATCCGGTTCCATATTAATTTTACGCCCTCTATTGCAATCCCATTCTTTTAAGTCAAAACTTTGTCAAGGTAACTTCAGGCTTCATTCATGTTTTTCGGTATCGTATTGGCCAGGAGTTTATCATCTTCTTTATTTTTTCCCCTTTCTGGAAAAACAAACTGAACTAAACTAGAAAAAGGCAACACATCGGCAAGCGTCCTAGCGCAAGACTAAACTTTTTGAAGCATTTGAAAAAGTGATGGGGAGCGGAGGAGACAGGACAGTCTGCATGGAAGTGCACAGTTTTTCTGGTATCGCCAATAATCTTAATTTCAAGATATTAAAAACATTTATACGAAAAAATGAATTGTAAGAAAGTGGAACGTGTGAAAGTTGACGGCCGTCTGTAACAGAATTCACCGCTCGCATCAATAGTAATTGATAGAAAACTTATAATTTTCTAGAAAAAAACATGACAACAGTTTATTAGAATATGTAATTTTCCTAGTTATGAATTGTATTTTTATCTCCGCCTGCAATATAATACATTTCAAATAAGTACTCAGATATAATGACATAAAGACATTTTTTACTGAATAGACCCAAACAGGTAAAATCCCATCTCTAAAACGAAATTCTATCTTTATAGTTGGTATTGTTTTATAAAGTTTACAAACATACAATCCGCATAATATTTTATTTATTTAACATTTCTGAAGCATTACTGGTCGCAAACATTTTTTTAAGTGACATATTTATTGGCCACAAAATTTACTACCATAACCAAGAATGATGTATTGAAATAATATCAATAGTATAGAAACACATTATTGGGGTATTGTTTCTGAATAGTATGGGTGTATCACAATCCATATGCACTTATATAATATAAAGAATTGTCGATAAAAGTATGTTTTACGATCCGATAGTTACGAAGATGCTTCCGAAGGAAGCGAAATGATTGTTACACAAAATAGAAATATTTTTAATGCAATCAAATTTGTAACGTATTTCGTTTTTTAGCCTTCAAAATGAAAACCTGTTCTAGGACTATCAATAACCGCCGCCGTCTGGATTGATATTATACGTTAGGAATTACAAACCTACCGAAACTTTAAAATGGATTCATGCGGTTACTTGAATACTGAATAGGTATGTACTTCCACTTACGTACAACCACCCTATTACGGACCATCATTTCCGTCCGTCTAATCCTAGATGGTATGCATTATATTTTTCGTGATTATTTCCGTAATAATTGATCGAATCCGTCCTCCCCGCACGAATTCGCTGGGACGGGTAACGGCGGGGCAACAAACAATACACACTCCTCTCCGGAGCGATATAATCAATACCGAAATGCATACATGACAAAATAAAACAAAGTCCGTTGAACACAATACGGCAGACGCCCCGGTTGCGATTGACGACCAGGCGCTCTCAAACAACAGCTATCTGTCAACACCCATCTGAACTAGCATAGCAACAAAAGATTCATGCAGATCAAAGTAAATCGACAAAAATATGTTATTAACAAATCAACATTGATAAATTATAGAAAGTATTTTTCACTTAAATAAAATGAACGTTAAGTATTCCTCAAACGCTGCTTGATGAAATATTTGATAGTTGAGATTCGGAGTTGAATTAAAAGGGCCAGATTTAGACATTTAAAGGAATAATTCAATTCACAAATTTTGGCGCTCATTCACAATATTGTTAATGCCTACTTATACACAACATTATAAAACATATAAAATAAATTGTTAATTATCATCCGACATAAACGGACATGGTTTCTGAAAATCTAGTCATTCGGAGCAAAAGATAGTAAGTAATACATTAAGTAATAGGTTGGTAAACAGTTCGGAATCATGAAAGATTTTTGTGTTCGATCAACGAACACATATTCGGGAAACGATCTTTCTAATCTACTTATTCTATTTGCAAAACACGGTTGATCGGTTAACGAACAATTCCGATAGCAACAGTCTTGTAACAGATTATATTTGTTAACCGATCACTCATTGTATAAGAAAATAATTATGTGTTTCATAGCAGTGTATTTTGTCACAGATTGTGAATTTTATTGTCGTATCAAATAGATAGATGGTTCGACAGCTGCACGGAAGTCAAAAAAATTTTTTTTACGTCTTTGTGAATATATTTTGCAGTAAATGCAAAATATGTGGTCCATCGTAAATGTATGAATTCATGAAATTCGATGACTTAAGTGCTGTGCTGAATGTGACTTAATTCAGGGTTGAAGACGATGGCGTGAGCCGAAATAGCTATCAACTAAATCTTATAAAAATTTTGTATAACTAAAATACATTACTATTTTTTCACCGTGTTAAAATACTTAAGTTTTGATGGTTTGTCAAAATGTTTCCTCAGGTTCTAAAATATTTCTTATGACTCTTTCAACCTCAAACGACAAATTAATAAAAAATAGATTTTTTTTCAAAATAGAAGAATTTTTATTAAGCTTTTTATTTCTCTTCGATTTTTTCTGCTTCATGCGTGATACACATAAATCTGGCGATATCGAAAAGGTAAATAAATTCACAATGTATTAAATAAATTCAGAAAAAATAACACCTAAGCATACATTACTTATCGCTCTAACTTTTCATAAGCCTCGCGTGTAGGGTAAAAAGCTAATCGTAAAACATTTAGGCACACTATTTTACAGCGATACTATACGAGGATATCAAATAAGTGATAAGTCTTAAATTAAATGATAACTGATAAACCAAATCAGGACAAATCCAAAATTGTATACTTATTTATTCCACAAAACATTTTTGAAAAAACATTCACTATTTGTTTTAATCTCTCAGTTAGCCGTATAAAGGTGTTAAATTTTAATTAGCATGTCACTAGGAAATCCGATGAAAATTTTACAGAAACATATATTACACGTATACAAGTATTAGAGAAACACTGGTCGAACATCGGAATCTGATGCATATACAACAAATTGTATCTGGAAATTGATAACAATTTGAGATCTGTATTTGTTAGGAATCCCATTGTAGAGAATGTCGATCCGAGTATGAACAATTATTTAGAAATTCCCGCCATTGTCAGTCAAAATAATTTACCGCGTACATTCGACTGACGATTTGTGGGAAGATGTTTGATATTCCAGGCTAAAAAACGTAAATAACATACACCCAGTACTTTTTTTACGCGAATTCGATTATACGCGATTTTTTTTTACACGGCACCGGTACATTTTTTTACGCGCTTCAATCGTTCTTACGCGATTTTTTCCCCAAATTTATTTTGAAGAAGAAATTTATATATGATGCTAGGCCTGTACGTTTCATTATTTTCAAACAAAAAAAATGTGTGTATTTTTAAAACTTAATTTTTTAAAGCATTTCATTTTTTTAAATACACATAAAATTGCCAAATGTTGACAAGTGTATAGCGATATTATGCGAATTTATGTTTTAGGTTGTGTAAAGAAATATAATGCAATTGCGTAAAAGATGTGTGTCCGCTCGTAAACTTGTTTAAACACAATGCATTTGTTAAATTCATTGAAAAGCATTTCCTCGGCCATAAATTTTACCATTTTGAATTATTGTGTCAAATAAATGCCCTCCAATGACGTAAAAATATTAAAAATGTTAAATAATAAATGCGAACCGAAGATAAAAATATTACTCTTGAAGTAAAAGCATTTAAAAATATAATAATTTATGCTTGCATGAGTATTTAAAAAAGATATTACATTTCGCAACCGAGAGTGACAGCAGCGAATAATTCATATAAGTGTATATAAAATCATAAAATATATATATTTTTGCACGAATTTTAAAGAGCAAATTTTGGTTTTTCATACTTTTCTAGTATTTTTTTACGCGATATTTTAATTTTTGGAACCAATTTATCAAATTATATGAAAGTTGTGATTTTTTTACGCGCCGTTTTCTGGAACCAATGTATCGCGTAAAAAAAGGACTGGGTGTACATGTTCGCAATTTTCCAAACTTTGATTTATCACACTCACAAGGTGAATTACGATACGGTTAGCAATTTTATATGATACACAATCGAGAAAATAATACTGAAGCTAGCACGTATTCACACTTTTCTGCAATTAATGATTATGTCATGCGAATCTAAAATGCATTGATGTCATTAGAACTGTATATATTGTTTTCAATAATGGTATATTAGACACAAGTAACATAAATATAGGTGAATACATTTGTACACCAATACAATTCGCACCCTGACTAAAATTATGCCGCGAGTATGTACTTATTATTTTCAAATAATGTGTTGTTACTTTTGCTCTATTTATATATGTGCATGCATCGAAGTCAATTAATGACCAAAGAAAATCTACTCAATCAAATTCATATAATTCATATGTCAGTTTTCAATTAATTGTATTTATAATTATGAAGACATTGGGTTTTCACATCAAAATAAATAGTATATGCATTCAGAAATCTTTAATGTTTTAAAGAATATTATTGAACACGGTGAAAAATAGCAATGTATTTTAGTTCTACAATTTTTTTAATGAAATATAGTTGATAGCTATTAGTTCTGACGATGGTGTGAGCCGAAATAGCTTCAACTATATCTTATAAAAAAAATGTAGAACTAAAATACACTGCTATTTTTTCACCGTGTTAAAATGGAGTTCTACCAAGTAAATGCCAATTCAATCAATAAATATTATTGAACGCCTGAAATATCTCTTCCGTAAATTAAAAAAATCATACTTGTTTACATTTTACATGGGATTCTATATGCATCCCAAATTGAATACAATATATAAGAAATAAGCGTTACCTTTGTGGGTATTCAAAATGTTTCACCATTTTTAATTAACGAAACTTAAGGACCCTCGAATAATGTTGGTATAAATTATTACAATCTTCCTGTCGCTGCAAAATTTCAACATCTGCCCGACTAAGTTATACATACACACATACGTTCTTTTGTAACATAAAATTATTACAAAAAAAAACATTTGACAATCATAATACCCCACACCCCTTTCCAATCGGATATGGAAGACAATGCACTCACTCGTTGGTGCATTCGACGCCTGCATGGATACAATATTGCGTGAAACTTGTCGAATTCATTTAGCTCATTTATTTAGATTTAGTTAGTGATTTTGGTATATTGATAATTAACTGATAATTGGTATTCTCAAGGTGATAAGAAAACAAATATCAGTTTCGATACATCATGAAAATATTACAACCCGTCATTTTCTTTAATAAGTTATATAAGATTACTAAAATACGTACACTATTCCATTGGATAAACGTAACCTACTTGAAATGAACATTAAAAGCTTTACCAAATATATAATCCATAATACCGTTTTAGCACTTCATATTAAAAAAAAAAACGGTTCATTAATGAGTCGAATATAGTCATTTTTATCACGTATTAGACATGATGAAAATTAAAAATATGTGACCTCGGGTCGGATTTTGTCATTTGCAATATATAATCGGGTTGTATATATATATTATTTATTCTTCTGTAACACAAAATGTATACACAACACACAATCGCCCTCTTTCTCTGCCTGCGCACCGAGTGTATCAAACGCATTATTAGACGAGCTGTTAACAGGTAGCACCGCCACGCGTATATTGTGTCTAATATAATAATAACAAGGAGACACACTTTCGATCCTCTATCAATTAAAGTTTGATAGTAAGTGTGTTATGAATACTGGCTGAAAACAGGTAATTTTAAGCCCAAATTATTTAGTTGACCGATTTGTAAATAGTATGCGACTTTCACATGCTTAAATATGATATAAATATGAACAAACATTTGAGAGTAAAAACTAAAAATGTGAACATGGTATTGTAATGAAAAATAGAAGAACAAAAATTCACCGCTTAGTAGGTAGTACCCAATATTGCGTAAGTATGGACTAAAAGGAAATAAGGGTAGCAATAAAATATTCATAATGAGTTCGTCAAAGCTGCAAGGAAGTGAGGGGAGGGAGTAATGAAATAGCTCCTATTAGGCGCAATCTAGAATAGGGTACAACGCAAAACGCATTAGTTTATAATGTTAGCTTTATACATCGTGCACCCCCGGTAATATTCCTAGCAATCATCGCTATACGGGTGGAAACCATACCCTCTACTCCGGGGGAGAATACTGGGTCATGGTATTACTTAATGCGTTCAACGTAATTTCAATCATTTCAATAATGTAAATATCAATTGTAGGAAGATAATATTCACAATAGAACATACCGCGAACGGAAATAAATTGACAAATTTTTGGATCGAGTACATGTTAATTTTCTTCCTATTCATCCCAAATATTTTTTATTTTAACAAATATAGAATTTAGAAATCGTCAGTTTTTGATAAAGAACATTCACAGTAAAATTACCAAGTATTGTTCTGTAGTAAATATAATAAGTAATATGAAACATCATTAATCGTTATATTTAATTTATCGTTCAGATTGAACCACGTTTTTTAAATCAAAAATAATACAAAAACGAAGATAATTATCAAGACCCACTTAATGTATTATTGTATATCAGTCGGAAGAGCTCTGCGTCATAGTAGACAGCATCAAGCGTAGACGATGCATTATTTGATCACGACATTTGTCAAAGCAAGTCACGATAATATTCATTCTTTATTACAATACAATACAATATTACTCCATTTCAATATCTTATCTAGAAAGCATTTGCCATAATTTCACATAAAATACAACAAAGGTTTAATGGTGATTCATCACATCATCGATACACGCGGGGGCCATATATTTTTTATGAAACTCGTAAATGATTGCCTCCAGAGCTCTTCCCGCAGAACGTCGATAGTCGGCGCCGCAAAACAAGGCGCCAAATAAACCACAATTGTCATGCTATCGACGATTAACTAGAAAATGTAACGTTATCTATTATTTGCATTTCAGGCAGACGTTTACGAAACAGCGGATAGTGACAATTTGATGAATTCAACATAACTAATAAAAAAATGATTCAGCAAAATATTTGGAAAAAGATAAACATCATTCGTATGCTTAAATTTATAATTACCATTTATTTAAGCATTACGAATGACTTTGTGATAGAGAAGTAAACGTATGCAATCCTGAATTTAAGTTACCGTCTGGAATCAAGTCTGAATACGACATCTAATAATCTATCCACCAATATGTAAAAGTCTTCATTCGGTTGAATGACGAGTATATCTTAAGCCCTTCATATTACAGACAATTCTCGCTGGTGGCGGGAGACTACTTTTGAATATGGTTGCAAAAAGCGTTTATTTGCGATCAACGATGAATGCATGAAGATGTAGATATTATCAATATAATTTGTAATCAATATAATGAAACATCTTTAAATACGAAATAGCACTTTATCGATAAAATAAACATATTATTATTAATATCAGTTATCGGTTGTCGGATGTATGTATGTACATATACTTAGTTGAGCAAGAGATGAAACGGCGTATTTTTGCCTCATTTGTGTTTATCATTTTTAATTATTACTAATTAGGACGCCCCCGTCACATGTCAATAGTCTAATTATCAATAGCGAGAGATGTTTTAAATATTTTATTTTCTACAAAAAAAAAAAAAAAACAGGTCCTATTGCCTTCATCTTTGCAGTGAAAAAGGATCACTATTATACCTCTATGAAAATATTAGAATCATAGTGAATCATTTGCTTTCGAACTTTGGCATTGTTTTGTCAATAAAAAAGTAAACACAAATAAATGTATCGCAGATAATCCAATTGAAATTAAAACTTCTTGCCAATTAAAGTTACTGACGATGGTGTGTTATAGTAACGAAATGACACGACTTAAATGAACGAATCTATTATGGCAATTGTCAAGAAGTTTTCGATTCGCGTTTTAGCGACTGCCATATTTATTTCCTATACAAACCATAAATTAAAACAAGTCGTAGTGTGATTGGCGGGCTTCAATAGTATCTATTGACAGTCCCACACAAAATGGAAGACTTATACGTGCTACGTATATGGCTAATATGACAAATACAAAAATATGACGAGTACAAATGTGTCACAAACAGTATATATAATCAATACCCAAATTAGAAACAAAATAAATGAAGCTATAAATAAAGATGTTGCGAAATAACTGAGTTGACTATCAATTTGTATTTGATGCACGCGAAAATTTCTTATAAATTACCGTAGATATGCATTTTATAAGGAAACAAAAGTGTCGCTCGCCGTGCATAAAATTTTCACCGCAGTGAGTAACACTGTGTTTGATACCAATGAATTAGTTAATTCCCAAAGTGGGAGGAAAAAACAAACTGAGAGAAACACACTGGAATGAAATGGCAGTACACCGTTGCTAAGCCAGCCTCGACGCGGCAAGGGTTGCCTCAAGGCAATGCGACACCGTCCCGAGAAAGGGTAACGAAGTCGAAATGCAAGAATGATTTACTATATATAATGTAATGAATGTAAAAATATATTTTCACGCGTTACCTCACTAGTTAATCTATGCGTCTAACGCGATTCTTCACTGAACATTTTTTTATACTGATACGTTATGTTTTTAACTGATCGGTAAATTCTCAAAAATAGACAAAGAGAGCTAGCAATGTCTTTTCGAGGTAGATTTATGACTCTATTTTACACATATATTCATTTTCGTCAGAATGCCAACCGATTTTTCCATATCACTGGACCTCCCAATGTATCACCAGATACGGTGCATTTGTTTAATGCTAAGACGATTTTTAAATAAAGCGAGATACAAATTGACGATGTAGTGATAAAAATAAAGATTCAGAAAATTTTCTTTTGGATTGCTCAAGTATTTATATTGAAAGGTGTGTCCCGTTTTTGACATCTAGATTTACATTTGTCTTTTTTTAACTTCCCTGAACTTCGTTATTCAATACACAGTTTGTCTATTATAATTAATTATCGCCATATCCTAAAACTAAATTATTTGCTTTATACGATTGTAGAAGTCAAGTCATAATTTTGTATGGCTGTCATAATGTCTAAGTGTTATTTTAAACAATAACGCATTAGTAGTAATTTTTTCCACAATATATTTAATGCTCAGGAACGTTTCGCTCATCGCAAACATTATCAACTGACGATGTGCCGTTAATTAAAAACAATTATAAAATTTAGTAAACAAGTTTTTACGCTTTCGCGGTTTCCATTTGTTGTGTAATACTAAATTGAGAACTCGCTGGCATTTGTTTGGTGATAATTAAGGGCTAAACTCAAGCGATGAGAAATATCAATTATAAATTGAAGACGAATCAAATATGTGATTGCTCTTGTAATATAACTTCGGTTGACACGCATAATTGGTTTCGGAAACGTATTCGTATGTCAAAACACTCGTATATCGCCTCATTTTGTAGATTTGACGATGTGAGATGAAAGTTAACCACTGCATAGGGCTCATATATCAAGACATTGCCCATTTGTAAACCAAGTTACTCGCAAGCCAAAGTTCTATTGCACTTTGATAGAAAAATGCTAGCTTCATATATTCATACGAAATAATAGTCACTTAGATAGTATCTACCTTTTCAGTAAAGTAACTTTTATAGGTGCGTATTTGGAATACTCAAACCTATGTATGCAGCAACCTATATTCGTTCTCACACTTTGATGTCAGAGGCAACCCTACCCCGTCCAGACGTGGTCCCCAGGTTCGAAAGCTGTCACCCGCTTGATGAATAGGGGAGATTATTTTGCGCACAACCAGGAGATGAACTTACCAACACAGGCTCCGCTAGCATGTACCACACGGCCACCGACACATCAATAGTAGCACACATAGCTACCAGAAGCACGCGTGGGCCTAACTAATGCAATGAAAGATGCGGGGAACAATATTTATTCACATATTCAGCAGAAGTAAAAACATGTCAATAATAACGTTTATAATTACAAATTGTGAGAAAAAATACGTAAAAGAGAGCTAGTCTAGAGCTTAGTCTCTGAGAAGGATTATGATTACATTGTTCAGCGGTTATCTATTAAGGCTCTATCTCTGACACAGTGAAAACTTGTGAAGCACATATTTGGCAATAAAATCGCAGCACGTTATGCGAACGAGAAATAATAGTTTTGAACTACTATACTACTATAAATCGTAAACTAAAGATGTTTTCTAAGCATTGAGTGGCGAGAAAAGTGTATTGAATAATTATATAATAAATACGCATTGAACTCGAAGCTTCCATAACACGGAACCTATCAACGTATTTTAGAAAGACTTACGTTTTAGAAATACTCGAATAAAAAAGCGTGCGATTATTATTACTGCAACTTTTTATATTTATAATTAACTGTTTCCAAATTCAGGTAGGATATAGAGATGGCTTATATAAAGACTTATGACAATGCGTATTATACTCGATGCTACCTATCCTACGAAGATAGTATGTACATCGAAATAATGAACATATAATGTGGAGGGCGCGCAAACCAGTCGACCGTTAGAATGTACGTTCATCTCATTTACTGTTTTTTCGGACAACTAACATCCACTGCTCAATCATCACCTCTCTTCTGCTAGTTACATGTAAATTATACAAAATAGTTGTTTCCAGTAATACTTACATGTAATTCGGCAATAGATAACCAAGAGTGGTAATCAAAATATCGAGTAGGCTATCGGGTAAAAGAAGCAATTATATTGATTTGATAACCCGCTTATAGATGAAAATAAAATTTTTATACTATAAAAGAATCAGAATTCCCAATATACATTGCCTCGAAATGCATATAAATTTCAACTTGATTTAGTATGGCATGATTGATATGCACTTTTTTTTCATTTATTAGAGATTTAATTGTTTAAGATTGACGGATTCGAGTCGCTGAACGGCTCGATAGCAACTATCTTAGCATTATTTTTATATGCCTACCCTCCGATAAACAAAGGATTGGAAACCGAATAACAAGAAGATCTCTGGAAAAAACGTCTGTTCAAATAATCTCCATGTATAGTCGATATGCTACACATCGAGAGCAAACACGGTTAAAATATAAATTATTAAATTAATTCTTTAAACGATACTAATACATAATATGGGTAATAGATATGGTAGTAAAATTTTAACGTATACGAACCGTAATCCATATTGATAGTTTTTTTTTCTCTCAATATAATTTGTTCGACATGTTTATATTCAAAAGAATCGCAACAGCCTTGCCATATAATCATAGTTTATTTGTAAAAACTGCTTTCAAAAATTACAATAATAATAAACGCATGAAAGAATAAAACGTAATTCACACGGTCACTCCGTCGTACTATCTCGGTGCACTAGAAATTAATTCGCCACTACGCGTAAATGTATATACTAGAAACGTTAGTTTAATGAATTACAAATTCAAAAATATTCGACACGCTCTCGTGAAAAATCGCCACTTACTCGATTGCGAGAAGGGCTGCCAACCCCAAACACTGATAGTTGGGCAGGCATTACACAAAAAATCGATACATACTTAGATAGACAGCAAAACTATCAGGACTATTCTTGCGTTGGAATAAAGTCAGTTATAAAAAGATTAGGTGCGTGATATAAGCTTGATTCGAAACTCGAAGTTAATATATACACAACTGACACATATTTGCTATGTTAATTAAATAAAAAATAATGGAAATATAAGACTGACGGCTAGTCTTTCTTGACCATGACCGATATTTGAATGGCAAGACATGGTCGGTATACTTGTCACAGCATCGATAAATACTTAAGTAAAATGATAGCTGATAGACATCGTAAGTTCCGTATCTCACCATTGATAAAAAAAAACAATACAAGTAATTTTGTAGGTATTCATAAGGTATTAACACTCAATTCTTGTTGTTATGGCATACTATTTATAAAAATTAAATTAAATTGCTAATACCAATTTTAAAAAAATCATAATGATTAGGGATGATTTCGGTCATCGTGTATTACATCAATTGTTAAGAGGCTCTTAATTTTATTGTAAAATTTTCACTCACCAACTTTTACAACAAAATTCGGTCTCAATTTTTGATTATAGATAATTCATAACTTAATTCTTGAAAATACTGTACGATTATCTATATATCTGCCATATTTATTGCACACCTTAATTGCATACTTTATATTATATAACAAAAGCCTGTCAAATTTTATATTTCATATTTGCTTGCTATAAGTGACATTGGCCCTAATCAAAATTAAACATTGTTATTTTATATATTCGATACCAATTAAACTTGTAACTATATCGTACATATTTATGGCAGATTTTAACCATGCTGGTTCGACATTTTGCGCATATGAAATGTATGGACTTATTATTATTATGGAAATTATTTATTATTACTAGAACTAGTTTTAAGTCAAATTTACACTAAATGTGCCCACAGGTAATAGATAGATAAGGTTCAAAGAGGAAAAGTTAATTAAGTCACTCTAGGTCCAGTTTACAAATTTTTTTATTACAAAATTTTAAATACGAATAAAGTTACACAAATTTTAACCATCGAAATATCAATTATTCATGTTACCCAGCATACAAAATATATACGCGAATATGTAATCAAGTCTTTTGCCCGTGCTCTGTATTATAGCGATCAACAAAAAGGTTTTACATGAATAATTTAAATACAAACTCACCAATGTAATATTTATCAATGTTGTAAACAAGAAAAATAAATTAATGTTCACGAATGCAGTAGGGCGAAGAACTCGTAAGACGAAACTGTCGACGACTGCCACTAGCTCGTTGCGAGCAGTAAACAACCGTGAAAAATATTATACTTGTTTACTTACTTCCTCATCAATAAAATATATCATCACGTTTTTATTCAGAAAGCCTAAAGTAATATCATATGTTTTAAGTTTAACATCACCCTTACTTAATTTATTAGCATTTGAACGTCGCAAATTTCATCTTATATTGACGGACTGAGGAGGTTTGAAGGTTATAATTTGAACTCATAAAATGCTTGTAAAGCCAACCCACTTGAAAATAAAGATTCATGTACGTCCAAAAAATAAAGCCATTGTGTTCGAGAAAGTTACTTTTTGAAATGCCTGCCTGCCATCAATCGTCTTGCTGCCCTCTGCACTTTTACTTGGTAAAAAAAATAAAGCGCCGTGAATGTTTTGACGTCTGAATATTGTGCAAACTCAGTATGTATCCCGTCCGTTTACAATACCTTTTCAAAATGCGTATTTTTATAACTGTCGAGACTTTACTGTGTTAAATCACGGTAGCCCTACAAATCAAAACTCGAAATGAATTATTTCTCTCGAGCGAAACTTCTTCCACCTGTCACGAATCATCTATTCATACTGTTATTAAATTATTGTATCTAGCATGAGATAATTTTTCACTACTCTATAGAACCGTTTTTATTCATCAAACGGTGACTAATGCTGCATTTCCTGTATCTATTTTAAAGTACCGCTACGTATTTTTTTCTCAGACAATGTAGAGTTAATCGATTCCCGATATTGATTCACATAAAATAAACGAAATATTATTAGATACTGTTTCCGCCTGAGAAATCAAGTCGAACTATTTCTCGAAACGAGAGGTCTGGTCGATAATCCAATATCGGGCTATAATTATCGCGTGATCCACGGAATATGAAATCCATTCGTCCATTAGACTGTACGACGTAAGCACAATAAATACGATTGGAAGTAGTAGGTATCACAACTATAGTTAATAAATAATTAGATTATTCAGTTGCATATATGAAATAGGATAAAAATTCCAACATGGCGACATATTTTTTTAAAAATATATTTATTATCTTCACGATACTTAAGACAGATATGGCATCATATAAATTGAGATAAGTAACTATTAACGAGTTCTCTAATTTTAAGTGAGGGTACGTAGTGAATACCAGCGTCGGCGAACCTATAACACACGTGCCAAAGGTGGCATGTAGGTACATTTTGCTTGCACTTGAATCGATTACAGTTTAATTTTTTTCAACCTTGTTCAAGAAATAGTATAAATTATATATGATATATACTACTTAGTGACGAGATAGGAGATATAAAGGATCATTTGTCATCAAATGAACGGCAGCAAAGATCCAATTGATAAATAGCTCATCACTATTTCTATTGGAAGTGAGTTCATTTATATGACAAACTATTTTGATTTGTATATCATTCAATCGTTTTTCTTTTGCCCAATACGCCAGACGGCCAAGAAAACATTTGTGAAATTTGGCACACACGCATAAAAAGGTTCGGTAGTACCTTCTTGAAAAAAATATTTTTGGAACTTCTTGTTGTGTAGGTACAGAATTAAACATTAGTTTCAGCGGCGTATTTAGCACTTCAGATGCCCTTCTTTTCATACATTTTATATAAAGTTTTTTTCGAAGGCCTTCTCAACCAATACGCATTATTATAATTCCATGAAAGGTAAACATATACATTTTTGCTATTGTGCTAATAAGTTAACGCGCCATCGATTAGTTCAATAGTCTCTAAATACCAATAAAAAAATAGTCTACATCGCTAAAAATCAGGTCGAAATTGATTGATAAATAATCAAAAACAAAGTTAGTTGTCATTTTAAAATTATGAAATCTTGCAATAGGTGTGCAATAACGCCAATAATCTTTTAATTATAATAGTTTGTGTTAAAAGTTTTTGAATTATACTGTCGAATAACTGGTGTTATAAAACTAATCGAATGAAATTATTTCCTTTCTTTCTCAAAACCCAAGATTCTTTGATCAACCTTTCCATAGTCTGAGCAGCATAAAAGGCCTGATGTACTTAAAGTAGCTCTCGCGAGTGTTTTAATAAATGTCGTACAACTATAAATTATACTAGCAAATATCACGGCACAAGGTTATCGAGATTCGATTATTATAATCAAAATAAAAACATTTCCTCATCCTTCATCAGATTTGATTGTGACAGAAGGAACAAGATAAGTTCAACAATTGAAAGACGTAAGACCATGAATAGCTTGGATGAGAGTGATTTGCGGTCGAAGTTCACCCCTGACTAGCGCCCGAAAAATAGAGGAGTTAGGTAGGTTCTTAGATGTTTGAAAGCTTCGGAAGTGAGAAAGGCGATATTGAAAGGTCAATTGAATGTAGACCAACCTTAAATTGAAATGATAATCTTGTAATTAATAACATTGTAAACAAACAATTAAGTATTTCGATTGATTATGCAACCATCAATAGATTCGAAAGGTCAATGATAATACAAATGAAGTATCAAACAGGAAAAAAAACTGTTGACTTTTTTTCTAGGGTATATTTTTGCCAATTTACCAAAAGATTTCTCAATTGTTCGCAAATCTTGCATATCTAGAAAGAATCATTAAGTCATCCTATAACTGTGAATTACAAATTCAATATCGAACTTATTGTTGGTGTGTGTATGGAAAGCAAAATTAGTATAATAGTTCACTTTTTAATAATAAATGTATGCAATCATACTTTTGCATTTAGAAGTTTATCAAAATTTCGTCACATAAATGTACAATATTTTACGCCACTTCACTTAAAATCAATCTAAGATCTTACGATCAAACAGCGTTGAAAGAATAATCACTGACCCACAAAAAACACACATACCTCTCAACACCTGAAATAGAGCCAAATCCAGAATCGAACCCACACTATCTAATACAGCCAAGCGGACAGTAACCTGTCAAACCACAGTGGTATTAATTTTTTTTAATTGTTGTAAAATTACATTTAAATAAACGAATAATTATTGACCTTTACCATGCTATGGTATAAAAGACAACATGATATTATATATATGCGAATATTTGAAATATATTTGAATAAAACAGCTGATATGTCACAGCAGGTATGCTATATTTGGTTTGGGCGGATACAGATTTCAATTTTACCTATATTAACGTTCTAGATATATTTGCGAATACATAAATTTCCAAAGAAACTAGTACCGGCCAACTATATCCCTACTCTACAACAGATCTCGGCCCAAACAAAGAAATACGTAAGTGTCTCCAGTGATAAGCTATTGATTTCTACAGAGAGCTCTAAATTTAGGTATCAGCGAGTATGTAGGATATATAACAAATACCAAAATGTTGAAATAAAGAGTAATATATACATACAAACGAAATAATAAAATAATATCAAATAAACGGAAATAAGTTTTAAAAGTAGGATAATATATACACTATTTTTAAAGAGGAAACAAGTTAATGTTTGTATAAGACATTTTTATTTTATTACTGTGTACGTTTCTACATTACTTTCATAAAAGAAAATCCATAACACTTTTTCAAGAAAAGAAGAAAATTATTGCACCTAGTGCTGTTTTGAATACAAAGATGGTGTTGATCTCGGTGCTTGCGGTGATTTGATCGAAATTTAGAATGTCCAATAATGCGGTGACTTTTTAGACACTTAGGTTCAATAATGTATTCTAACACAACAAATATATATGGGTAAATATAGAGGTTATCAATTTAATAATGGAATTATGTTGTCAATATGTTGTCAAATATTGATACAAATAATTGATTTATAACGAACATTTCAAATATTTTTTATTCACTCGACATAAAAGCGTGTTCAACAATAATTACCAATTTTAAAAACAGTATGTCATATGCTGAAAATCGTGTCGGAAAAAAATGCATCATGTGTCAAAAAGTATTCATCATGCATTGATTAGTCAGTTCTACATACATATAATGGTGAAAGAATCGAATTTTGTTTAGATTTAATTTACTGGTATGTTTATAAACAATATCAACTGCCTGTACAATTTATGAAACATTCGCCATTTGGCGTACGCATCAATTATTATTATCGTTCAATTTATACCGACTACTATTTTGTAATAAAAATTATAACATTATAATGTTATTATTATTGCAAAATATGCAGGTTATGTCACTATAAAATATAACTTTTAACATAAAACAGCTTTCTAAAATAACGCTTATTTACTTGACATAACACAAACGACAAAAATTAAGAATTAAACAAGCATTTATTGACTTACCGGTTCGATAGTTTTAACACCAATAATCTTGCAGGATGTGTAGCAATTGGGTAATATTATCCAAGGTGTTTAAGGTATTGAACGGCTGCATTACATTCTTCTAATTATCATGCACACACTAAGATATATAGTAATAGGAATCACTTAAGTAGTAATGTTCACATACAATTGAGCACTAGTAATTATTATTTATTATTATTGCACAAACCACGGGTCAAGAGAAACAAAGCAATGCACAGGGGCTGTGGTCACATAGGAAGAAAAAACTTGCCGGACACTATTAATTCACTGAAATCACCGAAATTCCAAGAGGCACCGTATCCATTGACGTTAATGGCCTAAATCAGCCGGGAATAACGATTCAAATCTTGTGTTTGGCCAGGGCTAACCTGTTAAATCGAATCTTTAGATTTGAAGAAAGTAAAGTCGTAATGGCATTCGAGCTTCGGACAAAACGGATCGACTAGGCGGTTGTACATGGCCGACAGTATTTCACACGAATACACGGCACACACAAGGAGCGACACATCGAAAAAACAATAAATTATGTCAACAATTCGTATCCGAATTGCCTGCAACACGTGACGGATAGATGACCATTTCTCGCGATGAAACCCGGCACGGGATTAATAGCTAGCGCTTGGCAATTACAATGGCGGTTATTTGTCGCGATTATTGGGGAAATTGTCCGATTCGGGAATTGTCACTGGGAGCAAAGACAAGCGGTCGGAGGCTTGTTGCAAGATGGCTCCTCTATGTAATATTGTGAGAGCAGTTTGCTAGTTGAGTGGGATAGATCTATTGTCTGATAAATGCGTGCGAAAGAGAAGCAACACGGGCACGGGTGTCACTATTACCTTCTCTCGACCGCGCACTCGCTACTTCACCACTTCTCCATTTATATTACTACATCACACCGATACACGCAGGGCCGCATTAACTTATGGGATAATGAAGGCATTTCCTTAAACCCTAAAAATATAGAAATGAAATATACTCTCAACCAGTAACATGAAGGAATCACATTCGCTTTAAAATTTTGAGATGCCGTGAATAACCAGGGTATAATAAACTAACATATAACTTTCAATTCTTCTCTGAATCAAAACAAAACTGAAACTAAGTAAACTTTAATTGTAAAACTCTTCGATGAAATAATTGTGAAGGATGATTGGGATAAAATTTATATGAGCAATTGATTGCTTAAAGATACTGCTGGGGGCAAGGGGGGACTTAATGCGGGGTGGTAATGTACATGCCATGCAATATGTTATTTTCTCTATAAAAATATTTTATTTATTGAATTGGCATTTACTTGATAGAACTCTATTATAACATGGTGAAAAAATAGCAATGTGTTTTAGTTCTAAAAATTTCTTTGTAGAACTAAAATACATTGCTATTTTTTCGTATTAAAAGATTTTATCCTGACAATGTTCAAGTTTTGATATGTTCGCAGATATTTAAATATGATTCGTTTTAAAAATTCAAATGAATGTCTGAATTATTTGATTTCAATTATCAATGCTCAATAGTAGGCCACCACTAATAAAAACCTATACTCGCGTATAATCAGATGTAATACATTATAAACTTAATTTTAATTTATTGATTGAATTGGCATTCACTTGGTAGAACTCCATTATAACACGGTGAAAAAATAGCAATGTTCTAGAGAATAGAACTAGTTCTGACGATGGCGTGAGCCGAAATAGCTATCAACCATATTTGTTAAAAATAATTTTGTACAACTAAAATACATTGCTATTTTTTCACCGTGTTAATTTTAATTGATGACATGTGCGTTATGCAACATGATAATTTGCAACGAGGTAGCCATAAAATATCTCTTAATTTAATTTACGATATTGGCTGTCGGTGCTTGAAAGAATTCCAATAATGAATTTACGCGTTTTAATATATATATATTCCGGCACTCTGCAAACTCAGTAAAATAACTACTGAGTTTCTGGTACCTATTACCATACGTTTAAAATATTTTATTCTAGTATAATTAAGTCATCCTTGAAGTACGTACGTATAAAAACTAGTGAACATTGAAATGAATATCATTGCCAAGTTTTTGAAAGTCTCCGGAGAAAATTATAATCATAAGTGACTAAAAATACGATTATCAGATGAAAACAAAGTAAATATTAATATGAATTATATGATACTTATAAATCTTACTGTAATTATGTTCTTAATTTGAAATTTTCAAAGTTATATCAGATGAAGTATTACAAATAAACACGTCATCGATGCATTTATTACTTTCACAAGAAAAGCTGTAATTTTGAATGGTCCACTACTTTAGGGTGTATAATACAATTCCGCTCTGAAACATCGTCAAGAGATTGTTAAATACTGCATTTAATTTTTACGTATTGTCTGAATACGTGTAACAAGCAAGTATCTTTATAAGAAACCCAAATACTGCCAGACAAACTATAAGTTTTTATTTTGCATAGGTTCTTTCGA